>CM055127.1:375772151-376972151 GCA_029206835.1 Rana muscosa
AATTAAAAAAAAAATGGATGTTTATTATAGCAAAATGTAAAAAATATTGTGTTTTTTTTCAAACTTGACACTCTTCTTTTGTTTATAGCGCAAAAAATAAAAACCACAGAGGTGATCAAATACCAGCAAAGGAAAGCTCTATTTGTGGGAAAAAAAGGATACAAATTTTGTTTGGGTACAGCGCCGCATGACCACGCAACTGTCATTCAAAGTGTGACAGCGCTGAAAGCTGAAAAATGGCTTGGGCAGGAAGGGGGTTTTAGTGCCCGGTAGGCAGGTGGTTAAAGGCACATACATACGTACACACGGTTGGATTTTTTGCCAACAAACTTCAAAATGAGCAAGTTTTCCAAAAGTAAACCGCAGCACATCAGTGTGAAAGTTTAACCCCTTGGACCCCACAGAAGCATGCAGTTGCAGGGTGCTTGCAGAGTGGCCCCATTTACTTAAAGCAGTTGTATCCTCGGCTTGGTGATTTTTACCTACAGGTAAGCCTTATTATAGGAAAAATTAATATCTCCTAAACTTTCACAGTTTAGGAGATGTTCGTACTGCATGCAGCCGCTGACATGTGCTCTGAAGGTCCGGCGGATTGTGGCATAAATTCAGAGCGCCTTGCCGGAACTGAGGACTCCTGTACATGTGCCGAACCCAGAAGAAAGGCTGAGGGAACATGTCAGCTCTCTCAGCGGTGACCGGGAGGGCACCTTTGTTAGGTAAGTACTTCATAATGAGCTAGTATGCGGTGCATACTAGCTCATTATGCCTTTGCCTTACATGTTTTTTTTTCTCAGGGCATAGAACCGCTTTATATGGGACACAATTGGTAGGCGGTAGCACCCACCAAAAGCAACAGGGGTTTTAATTCTTGCTGCAGCATGTGTACACCTTTGACTGCTGCCTCAGCAGCTAAAGGGGTAGGGATTGGAGGCAGTAAAACTGCAATTAAACCGTACCACCCCCCCAACTTTATGCGTGAATGAACCCTAATAAGGGTGCTGCTATCGAATGCAACTAAGGGCATTATTCGCAAGTGCAGCAGGCACTGCTGCGCCTCTGAAAAGTGATATGAGTGTGTTTGACAGGTGGTGAGGTGGCGATATGTTACCTCCTCGCCACCTGATTTAAACCCATGATTGCCGTGCAGTACGACAATTAAAAGTTTAAATCGGTTGTCAGCAGGCGACACTGTGTCTGGTTATCTTTGACTCCTCCCATGTTGTTCAAGTAGATCTCCACCTCTTTAAGGTTGCCTATCCCGATATAAAGCATTTTAGTTAAATCTAAATCAGTGGGGGAAAAAAAGAGCCCTTACACGCAACTTTTTTCTTTTTACCAGTCCTAATTCAGCTTAGAAAATCATAATAATGTGTAAACATAATGATAATTGCAATGAGAACTTTTCCTTTTTGGCTTGGAAATTCTTAGTTATGGAATTATTTTTACCTAGGATGAAAAGTGCAGATGTATGCCCATGTAAAAGCTAATAAATAAATAGAACAAATAATGCTCATTGGATTATTGTTTCCTTTTTCACAGGTATTGTGTGGGGAGAGGATACTCTGCTAGAATATCTGGAAAACCCTAAAAAGTATATACCAGGAACCAAGATGATTTTCGCTGGGATTAAGAAGAAGAATGAACGCTTGGATCTTATAGCCTATTTAAAACAAGCAACATCGGGGTGATTAGTTTAGAATAGATGTGCTACAAATGTAAAAGCCATGTTTGCAGCTGGCAGCCACATTTGTGTCATTGTAAAAGTTGTCATACTCATCTAACAAACTGCAAGAAACCCTACGCTGAATGTCAACTGTAGGGGTAATGCGTAACTGTGATCCGTTAAGGCTTCTGAAATATGATTGGATGAATACATAAAGGGAATCTTTTGTGAATGGGTTGGTTCATTCAAAACTATTTGTTAGAAGATGCTGGTGAGTAAAATCACTTGCTGGCTTCTAAAGTCACTTGTGAACTCCGACAGTAAGATCTCTACTCTGGAGCTCAGTTCCCGGCCACTTTCTGGGGTTGATTTACTAAAACTGGAGAGTGCAAAATCTGGTGCAGCGCTGCATAGAAACCAATCGGCTTCCAGATTTATTTTTTTACCAAAGCCTAATTGAACAAGCTAGAAGCTGATTGGCTACCACGCACAGCTGCACCAGGTTTTGCACTTTCCAGTTCTAGTAAGTCAACTCCTCTGTGTCCATTATTAAACACTCTCACGCTGCCTGTTGGGTTTTTAGCTAACTTTACATTCTGGATGAGGTGGCAGAAGAAGTGAGACTCTAGGATAGAAGAGCACAGCTTGGTTCTCAAAGACATTAAAGAAGCCAATGGATGATTTGTTGAGCAGGCGATGCCCAATAAAGAATCTGTTTTTTGGTGGACAAACCCTTTTACATAACTGTGAATTAATATTTATGATACTTTCTATTTTATGTTACACATATAAGTTAATAGTAAACTAATATGATTGTAAATTGGGAGTGTTTGGTCTTCTAATTTATCTCTGGCCCTTGCATGTGG
Organism: Rana muscosa; assembly: GCA_029206835.1. Lineage (NCBI taxonomy): Eukaryota > Metazoa > Chordata > Amphibia > Anura > Ranidae > Rana > Rana muscosa. The sequence continues at coordinate 375,774,681 of CM055127.1, forward strand.
CTCTGGTAAACTCTGTGGGTCACACAAAAAAATGAAAAGGGAGAGTGGCGAGGATCACTCCTAATAAAGAGGCAATTTAACATAAATGACAAGTCCCAGTGCACAATTCCCTTATTAAATATGTATTATTGATAAAATAAATACTCCCGCGCTGAAGGCCACAAAATGTGATAAAAGGAAAGCAGCTAGCGCAAAACTCAGGGAAAGTGTCACAATAGAAAGCAAGAAATGTGCAGAGCTAATGCATCATGGGAAAACTGAACCAACCAGTATTGATATGTGCAAAATTAGCAAACAGGTAATCAAAATGATAACACCTCCAAAGTGCCTGTGCATAAATAGATAGAGAAAATGGAGGCCCCAAGGGGATTGTATGGGCAGGAAGCCAATTCAGGATAACACAATGGAAATAGTATAAAAATGGTTTAATATGAAAAACAAGAAAAAATTATAATGGAAAATGCTAAAAACAATCATGGAATACAAAACACGATTAAACAGCTGCTCAAAAGGTGCAATGCATAATGTACTGATGCAAATCAGAGACAAAAAGTATATATACATGCGACCAACCTTAGATGTTACGGAAAAATATAAAAGGCATATAGTTTCGATTATGGTAGGTACGCTTCCTTCTTCAGGGGTTTGAGGCGAGTTTGCTGTTCCATTTAAATCATGTGTTCCTTAAAGATTCATGGTGCACAGTTTTGGTACAGATGGATGCTGTCCCGGACCCAGGAAGACACATAAGAGACCAAAAAGATGTTGACTCAAAGGGAGTGAAGCACGGGGGAATGCACGGTGTGCAATCACTTATTTCCCGGCAACGCAATTGGACTCTTTGGGATGCATTGTTGTTGGGTTCCTTTGAAACACATTGAGAAAAAATCTCTCTGAAGACTGTCAGTGGCTGGACATAGCTTAGACCCACTGTCTGGAAGCAGTAAAGTCAGGGCTCACGAGAGCCAAAAAACAAACAAGGCAGAATGACGGACCTCAGCAGAGTGCCTGTCTCAAATGGATCACTTGGGCTGTGCATAAATAGATACAGTATCTTACAAAAGTGAGTACACCCATCACATTTTTGTAAATATTTTATTATATCTTTTCACGTGACAACACTGAAGAAATTACACTTTGCTACAATGTAAAGTAGTGAGTGTACAGCTTGTATAACGATGTAAATTTGCTGTCCCCTCAAAATAACTTAACACACAGCCTAATTAATGTCTAAACCGCTGGCAACAAAAGTGAGTACACTCCTAAGTGAAAATGTCCAAATTGGGTCCAATTAGCCATTTTCACTCCCCGGTGTCATGTGACTCGTTTAGTGTTACAAGGTCTCGGGTGTGAATGGAGAGCAGGTGTGTTAAATTTGGTGTTATCGCTCTCACTCTTTCATACTGGTCACTGGAAGTTTACCATGGCACCTCTCTGAGGATCTGAAAAAAGGAATTGTTGCTATACATAAAGGTGGCCTAGGCTATAAAAAGATTGCCAAGACCCTGAAACTGAGCTGCAGCACGGTGGCCAAGATCATATAGTGGTTTAACAGGACAGGTTCCACTCAGACCAGGCCTCGCCATGGTCAACCAAAGAAGTTGAGTGCACATGCTCAGCGACATATCGAGAGGTTGTCTTTGGGAAATAGACGTATGAGTGCTGCCAGCATTTCTACATAGGTTGAAGAGGTGGGGGGTCAGCCTGTCAGTGCTCAGACCATACGCCATACACTGCATCAAATTGGTCTGCATGGCTGTCGTCCCAGAAGGAAGCCTCTTCTAAAGATGATGCACAAGAAAGCCCACAGTTTGCTAAAGACAAGCAGACTAAGGCCATGGATTACTGGAACCATGTCCTGTGATCTGATGAGACCAAGATAAACTTATTTGGTTCAGATGGTGTCACGCGTGTGTCGCAGCGACCAGGTGAGGAGTACAAAGACAAGTGTGTCTTGCCTACAGTCAAGCTTGGTGGTGGGAGTGTCATGGTCTGGGGCTGCATGAGTGCTGCCGCAATGGAGAGGTACAGTCCATTGAGGGGACCATGAATGCCAACATGTACTGTGACATACTGAAGCAGAGAATGATCCCCTCCCTTCAGAGACTGGGCCGCAGGGCAGTATTCCAACATAACGACCCCAATCACACCTCCAAGATGACCACTGCCTTGCTAAAGAAGTTGAGGGTAAAGGTGATGGACTGGCCAAGCATGTCTCCAGACCTAAACCCTATTGAGCATCTGTGGGGAATCCTCAAACGGAAGGTGGAGGAGCGCAAAGTCTCTAACATCCATAGAGAGAGGAAGAATTGAGGGACTTTGGACTTTGTAGGCACAGTAGTAGACTATCCATGTATCCATGTTCAGCCCTCCTGCTCTCCTCTTCTAACCATTTATCAGATTGGTCAACATGACAATCCGCTCCTGATCCTGCGTTATTGAGCGTTGTTCTTATAGTTTACTATACCTTATTTGGTCTGCTTTTGGCTACCTTACATTGCAGTAACTATTGCCTGGTTTTATTATTTTAAGGCTTTCCCCAGAAAGTTTCCTTCTCATGTATAGGTGCTACAATTATTTGTTTGCATTTTTTCCTGCTAAACAATGTGGTTATCCAAACAGCATCTGCACTGATTTGAATGTTATCTATGAATATTTTCTTTGCATGTTAAAGTTTTTAGAATCCAATCTGTATATCTTAATAAATTTTGTTATATTTTTCTAACCTAGTCTATTACTGTGCCTACAAATTCCCTCAATTCTTCCTCTCTCTCTAGCTCTATATAAGGACGTGGCACGTGTTTTACTTCAAGGTCTCTAACATCCACCAGCTCCGTGATGTCATCACGGAGGGGTGGAAGAGGAATCCAGTTTCAACCTGTGAAGCTGTGGTGAACTTCATGCCCAGGAGGGTTAAGACAGTGCTGGAAAATAATGGTGGCCACACAAAATATTGACACTTTGGGCCCAATTTGGACATTTTCACTTAGGGGTGTACTCACTTTTGTGGCCAGTGGCTTAGACATTAATGGCTGTGTGTTGAGTTATTTTGAGGGGACAGCAAATTGACACTTACATACTACAAGCTGTACACTCACTACTTTACATTGTAGCAAAGTGTAATTTCTTCAGTGTTGTCACATGAAAAGATATAATAAAATATTTACAAAAATGTGAGGGGTGTACTCACTTTTTTGTATATGGAAAAAAAATCAAAAACATTCAGTGCTGGTGATAACCAATAAAGCACTAGTGCAAAAAAGTCCCAATGACAAATATAATAGATGAAGATAAGTATAAAGCTTCAGTTTTTACACGACACATTAGCGCTGCACATTTTTTGCTTTTTAACTATTATTATTATACAGGATTTATATAGGGCCAACAGTTTGTGCAGCGCTTTATAATGTTAGGGCAGACAGTTCAGTTTCAATACAGGAGGAATCTGAGGGCCCTGCTAGTTAGTGCTTACAATCTAGAAGGGAGGGTCAAGTGATACAAAAGATAATAGCTGTGGGGGATGAGCTGATGGAGAAATTTAAAGTACAGTTGTTAGGTGAGGGCAGAATAGGCTTCTCTGAAGTGAAGGGTTTTCAGGGATATTCTAAAAGCAAACAGACTAGGAGATAATCGGACAGATTGGAGGTAGGGAGTTCAATAGGATGGGAGAGGCTCGGGTAAAGTCCTGGAGGCGAGCATGGGAAGAGTTGACGAGGAAGCTAGAGAGCAGGAGGTCTTGGGAGGAACAAAGACAACAATTTGGTTTGTATTTTGGAACATGGTTAGTGTGGTAGCTGGGGGCAGAGTGAATTAGGATCTTTGTTGTGTCATTGGTTAGGAAGGGGCGAATTTTGGAGCTGCGGGGGCAGAGTGAATTAGGAGCTTTGTTGTGTCATTTGTTAGGAAGGGGCGAATTTTGGAGATACTGCATAGGTTGAGGCGGCAAGCTTTGAACAGTGTTTGGACGTGGGGCTGAAAGGAGAGTTCAGAGTCCAGGATTACACCTAGAACCTTGGCATGTTGCAACTGGTTGATAGTTGTGCCATCCATCTTGAAAGAGAAATCAAGGGAAGGGGCATGTGGGGGAGGAAATATTATGAGCTCAATTTTGGATAAATTGAGTTTGTGGAAGTGGTTTGACATCTAGGCCGATATGTCTGTTAGTAAATTAGTGATTCCTGAGGAGACTGAAGGAGTGAGATGAAGGGTAGAGAGATAAATTTGGGTGTCCTCAGCATAGAGATTTTTGGGCACTTGCATCTGCAGGTAAACCTAAAATAGGGCTTACCTGTAGGTACAGTGAATATCTCCTGCACGGACACGAACCCGGAAGGAAGACCGGATGAAGATGGAAGCGCCTGTCAGCAGTGACAGCACGGCTGGAGGGCTTCATTCTAAGGTAAATATTTTATGTGTGATGCATACTAGCACATTATGCCTTTACCTTGCAGGGTTTAAAAAAATAAAAAATTGGTGTGGTTTACTACCGCTTTAACTGACCCAGGGAGGAGCTGTAGATGGGAAAATAAGAGAGGTCCAAGAACAGAACCTTGGAGGACCCCGACAGAGAAAGGAAGAGGAGAGGAGGAAGTAGAATTGTAAGTAATGTTAAAGGTGCAGTTGGATAAGTGGGATGAGAACCAGCAGAGAGTACAGTCACAGGGACCAAAGGCGTGGATTTTTTTTAAAGAGGGGGGGTGGTCCACTGTGTCAAAGGCAGCAGAGAGGTCCTGGAGTAGGAGTACAGAATAGTGTCCATTGGTTTTAGTCGTTAGATCGTTTGTGAGTTTTAGGAGAACGGTTTCTGTGGAGTGTTGAGGGCGAAATCCAGCCTGAAGGGGATCAAGAAGGTAATTCTCGGTGACAGTGTCAGCTGGTGGTTATTTTCTTTGGGGGGGGTTGCAGTAACACTGCCCCCCCCCCCGGTTGGTCGGTTGGCGGGCGGGACTGGTGCACTTACCCTATCTATGCGGCGCTTCTTTCTGGCTCTCGGCAGTGGTGGCCCTCCCGTTCTCCTGCTCTCCATGGGCGACGGCTCTGGCTTCTGTTTCCTACCTCCTTCTCGGCGGCCAATCGGGAGTGTTCTCTTTTTGGCCAATCAGAAAACGGGTCTCGCACCCACTTCTGATTGGCCGGATTGAGGATCAGTGTTACAACAGCGAATTTTTCGCTGTTGTAACACCTGGGTGGGCTCATGGCGCAATGCTCTGCTCCACGATCCCACATAGTTTGTAATTCAGGCTCCCCGGTGTCCTGAAAGGGGTCGGATGCCTGAATAGGGGGTGGCAGCGGCGCCTGTGGATAGATTCATGCTATGCATGAATCTATCCATTAGTCATATAGGGGGTGGTTTTGAGAGAGGTAGTGGCACCCCGTTGCCCCTAATGGATGGGCCGCCGCTGCTCGGTGAGGTGGTCGCTCAGTCGGATATAGACTAGGCGTTCAAGGACTGGATAAAAAGGGGAGCAAGCAAATGGGGTGTAGGTTGTTAACCCCTTTGAGCCAGCGCCTCCTGGCCCTTTTAGGGGTTTGTGATGGTGGGGTTTATGGTCATGTGACAGCTGTGATTGATCGGGAGCTTTCTGTTAGCTGCCGGTAACTGTGTCTGGAGCCGGCTCTTGGCACAGCTGTGTCTGCAGTGTGGTACACAAATATGCAGCTGCTCGGCATCAAGGCCCACCCACGAGAGGCCGACTTTTTTGCATACACTTGGCACGAAGGGGTTAAAATTGGTGGGGTCCAGTGAGGGCTTTTTAAGTGCATATTTTTGTGAATTGGGGAAGATGCCAGAGGAGAGGGAGATATTGAAGATGTGAGTTAAAGAGTGTAGAATAGAGCCCGAGGGTGACCGTAGCATTTACGAGGGAACGGGGGGCAGGTGGTTAGGTGGGCATTAGAAAAAAGTTTACCAACCTCGTCTATAGTGCCGGGGTTTGAATGAGGGAAGTAATGATTGTACCTGTGGACATTAAGTGGGGAAGGTATCTGTACAGTGGTGATCTACTTAACTATGTAACTATATCTATTCTATTGGTTGAACTAGATGGACTTGAGTCTTTTTTTTTTTTTTTTTTATCTATGTAGATGCTCTAGCTGTCAATGTATTTGTAATTCACAAGTCCTGCGCTACATGGTTAGAAAGGTGACACTGCTATTTCCTAATTTGTCAATTCAAAGACAGAGTAGGAACTTGCCATAGGAAGCTGCAAAGATAAAATTGTAATTAGTGGTATCACCTCTGTAGCCACATGGTGTGGCGGTGCTATGTGATTTGCAGAAGAATTACAAACACATTTTGGCAGGTAAAATAGGTTGCATTTTCTGCCATTTTCTTGGAGTTTCACATTGGGGTAATTTTTCCTTTTTATTTGAGCTTCTGTTTAACCTCGGAGCATATTTGTCAGCCATTAAACAGTGAAAGCTGTACTGTGAGACTAGTGTAGGCTGCCTTGCCTCTGAGATTGTTAGTTGATGTATGTCAAGCTGATCTAAAGGCTTGCAGTACTTTTTTGAATCGATGACTTGAGCCAAGTGTGGGGTTCAGGTGTTCTGGTTTACCTGAATTGCATGCTTGTTCTAGGACCATGACCCGAATAGTACTAAAATCAGTACTACAAAAAAAACATAAGAAGGAGGTGCACTAGCCTAGTGCATTATTGTAAGACTCTTTTACAAAAAGGAATGATGTCATATGCATATAAAAATCATACCACTGGATGCGTGTATACCAGAATGGATGCAGTTTAGGTGTTTCAAGGGCTATACCCTCTTTTTCAGAGCTCTGAGGAAAGAGTCTTACAGTAATGCAGTAGGCTGGTGTGCCTCCTTATGTTTGTTGTGTAGTACTGGATTTCCCAGAATTCAGGAAGGCAACAAGCAGGGGCATTGCTAGGTCTACAAAAGATCTGGGGCTAGAGCCCATAGCAGCGAAGTAAAGAGAGTCATACGCTTGGGCAGGCATACACGTGTATATAATATACGTGTGTGTGTATATATGTATATATATATATGTGTATGTATGTGTGTGTGTGTGTGTGTGTGTGTGTGTGTGTGTGTATGTATGTATGTATGTATATATATAATCTCGTTGCATATCTGAGTGTGGATCCCCCTTACATCAGGGTCCCCAGAGAGCCCCTTCCTAACATCAGGGTCCCCAGAGAGCCCCTTCCTTACATCAGCGTCCCCAGAGAGCCCCTTCCTTACATCAGCTTCCCCAGAGAGCCTCCCCCTTGCATCCGGGTCCCCAGAGAGCCTCCCCCTTACATCAGGGTCCCCAGAGATCCTTCCCCTTTCATCAGGGTCGCCAGAGAGGGTGGGAGAGAGAGAAGGGGATGAGGGTGGGAGAGAGAGAGGGGGATGAGGGTGGGAGAGAGAGAGAGAAGGGGTCAGAGAAAGAGAGGGGGTGGATGAGGAGAGAGAGGGGGTGGGAAAGAGAGACCCCCTAGCTCTGCCTGCAGTCCCTACTGTCCCAACCCCTGTCTGTGTGGGTAGGCGTGTGTGATGCACCTACCTCCCACCTGTCCTCGGTCAGCCTGTTTTCTTCCTGTTCCATGACAGTGACAGCTGGGAGAGGAGCTTGGAGAAGGAGTGCGGGCTCTGGGGGGCACCGGGGATACTGCTCAGGGTGGCGGTGAGGTTTCGTCTTCTCTCTCTCTCTCCCTCCTGGGATCTTTCTGGCTGCCCAGGCCTCCCCCTCCCTGTTTGAAGATGCCGCTGCCCTGCACGCCACCGAACCAGAAGCGAGACGCTCCAGTCCAGAACTATGACAAGGGCACTGGGCTCAACACTGTAGGCCCCACGGGCACTAGCGCGGAGGAGGAGGAATTGGAATCCTCCTCCGCTTTGAATGCTGGGCAGGAAGGGAGTCCTGGCGTGACATCACAGGTTGCTAGATGCTAGGCGGCTCTAGCAACCATTGGCCAGGAATAGAGTCAGGTGGAGGTGGGGCGTAGCCAGCGCTTCCGCGGCTCAGTCCGCCCTTGTCCCATGCATTCCGGACTGCTCCCAGTGTTATGCGGCGTACACACGATCGTCTTTCATGCCATTTTTTAAACCGACGTTTTTCTCGTCGTTTTTTTTTCATGTTTCCTCTCAAGCCTGTCTTGCGTACACACGATCATTTTAAAAAACGTTCAAGCAAAGCACAGTGATGTACAACACGTACGACGGCACTATAAAGGGGAAGTTCCGTTCGGATGGTGCCACCCTTCATGTTAGTAAAGTTTGTTAAACGACGATTTGCGCTTTTCAGCCTCCTGCTTTTCAGTCCGTTACAGCGTGACGAATGTGCTATCTCCATTACAAATGCTAGTTTTACCAGAACGTGCGCTCCCGTCTCATACTTGATTCTGAGCATGCGCGTTTTTTTTCACCTTGTCAAAGCATACACACCATCGTTTTTCACGTCGTTAAAAAAAACAACATGAAAAACGACGTGAAAAAATAGAGCATGTTCGAAATTTTTAATGGCCGTTTTTCACGTTGTTAAAAATGCTCTGGAGCATACACACGATCGGTTTTGATGCCCATTTTTAAAAATGGCATTTTTAACGGCATGAAAAACGATCGTGTGTATGGGGCATTAGTTTCATTCTGGGACAATACAGTGTCCTGGAATGAAGGTGCACGGGACTGCACCCACCCAGTAAAAGACTATAGCCCCAGAAGCCACCCCCTAGTGACGCCACTGGCAGCAAAGCCTCCGTGCTTCCAGTGGTGGTCCTTATTGCTGGAGCCTCGAAGTGGCCATTACGGACAAGTTTACATTCCAAGCCCTGGATTGCCAGGAGGGTCACGCTACCTGTAGTGCAGACTTTGTTCATGATTTATTAGTACTAGAGCCAGATCCACCCAGACGGGGCTAGTATTTTTCAAAAGGAGTTAGCAATGGCAGCCTTCACATTTCTTTCAATAAAGGGTTCTTTTACGGCTTGTTCACAGCGTTATTTGAGCTGCATTTTTCTGCCCACCACTGCACGTTACATAGTAAACAATTCTTTTAAATCTGCCCTGTTCACACCATACATATGCAGTGGTGTGCAGAAAAATTTAGCTCAATGAACTTGGTATGAGCAAGCCCTTAAAAGAAAAAGTCATGTCCAAGTGGAGTTAGCACAAGGTGCCAGGTTTTACTTTCTTCAAATATTTTATTTAATCGAAAGACAAGACCCACAAAATTAACGCAATGAAGGTACAAAAGCGTATATAGCACACCACGGTACATCAGTATATAACATCACAGAAGAAAATGAAGACGGAAACCCGGTGTATCACGCGAGTCCAGACTGCACAATGCAGTCTTGGCCTATAACCAACCAGATACAATAAATTAGCCATACCCTGATGAGAGTATGCCCATATACAGAATGCTTGAATAAGGAAATGTTCCATGAATCTCGCGTCTTGCAATTTTTCTTTTCTTCAAATGGAGCAGAGAAATATAGCCGTCAGAGGATGGAGAGGAATTAGAGGAAGAAAAGAGCAAAAGTAGAGAAAAGAATAATTGAAAGGAAATAGGGTGAAACAAGAGGGTGAGGGAATGGGAAACAAGGGTGAAGGGAATCAATGGACATGGATCTGCAGAGTGTCCAGGAAATATAATGTCCAGTCATTTTGTCTCATATGAGAGAGTCAAGAGCAATTTAATCAGCAGTAACACTTTCCAAGATAGCCTGTCCCTCATCAGAGAAGACAAACAAGTTCCATAAAGTCCAAGTTTTGGAGTATTGGTCATGTTGGTGCCTTGGTGAAGGACAAGGTCTTCCATTTTGTTTATCTCCTCTACTTTTCTAAGGTTTTACTTTCTGTTAACCTGTGCAACCCACTGATCTTAGATTCATTTTTTTAATAAGGGCCTAACCTCAGTCGTATGCTCTACTTACCTATTCATCAAGGTTTTGTAAGTTCTTTATTGCTCCAACGCTTATGTCACTGTTCTCTTGCAATCTCTAGCTGTAGTGGTCCCCTCTCTTTTGTCAGCAGCCATCAGGTTTGTGATGTAAGAGGGGTAATCTCAAACATATCTTGCATAAGAAAGACATATTAAGTTGCAAGTGATGGGAAGTTTCTCCCAGCCACCAATTAGATTTGAAGACGATAAGATAAGCACCTCCCCAGGTCTGTCCACTGATCCACTTCAGCTACCACATTATTAGATGCTGGCCCAGCTCATGTTTGTCTTCATGGGAACAAGAGAAATATCCGGTTGGCCTCAAAACCATAAACACTTTTATTGAAATTGCTGGAATAAAATGACATATCCACAAACAAAGTAGAGGGCATCAGTAGAATATAGCTAACGCGTTTCACACTCAGTGCTTATTCCTAGCTGACTAATCATACATATCACCTATACATTCATTTATATAGCCTGTGGTCCACCCACAATCAGATGAAACTTGGGTGATAAAACATTCAGCCGTCAGCAATTAACAACTGCATGCCTCCTGCTACCTATTTAGACAAGGAAATTCAGCACATTGCTAAACACCAAAATGACAAAAATAGAAATAATAGTAAAAAATACATAACACCATATCCTATGTGACAGGTTTAAATGTCAAGCCTTTTGGGCATGCTAAATACTTTATAAAGATGACACTTAATCATTCATAATACCATCAACCATTCATTTATACAAATAGGAGACATCCTATTCGTTGTTTAACCCCATCTGTTTCCTAGTGGTCAGCTGGAAAATCCAGAGCACTTCCATGCAGGCTTTCAAACGGCGAGTAGTATGTTCCACATATTGTATTAAGCACAGATTATATTAGATGACATACACTAAATTCTTAAGCCCCGTACACACGATCGGATAACCTATGGATTTTCGCTAGATGGATTTGTCCATCGGAAATCCGATGAAACTGTTTTTCATCAGTCTTGGCCACACACCATCAGTCAAAAAACCGACCGTTCCAAACGCGGTGACGTAAAACACTCCGATGAGCCGAGAAAAATGAAGTTTAATGCTTCTGAGCATGCGTCGACTTGTTTCTCTGCATGCGTGGGTTTTTTAACCGATGGACTTGCCCATAGACGATCGGAAATTCCCATCGGTTTTTTATCCATCGGAAAATTTTAAAACAAGTTCTATTTTTTACAACCGATGGAAAAAAGACCGATGGGTACCATACACGATCGGTTGGTCTGATGAAAACCATCCATCGGACGGTTTTCATCAGTCAAACCGATCGTGTGTACGGGGCTTTAGTATTGCAATTAATAAAAGAGGTCATTTTAAAATCTTTATTCCTACTAGCAGACTGTACTACCTCACCTCTTAACATGCATACATCAGGGACATTTATTGTCTCCATGTTTAAAGGTACCTGAAGCCAATGCGAGAGAGTTCTCCTGCTGCAAAAATAGCTAGGGGTAAATATCTCCTAAATGTAGCTGCCCTACGCGATACTACCTTAAAGCGGAACTATACTGCACCTGAGCACCACAAATTAAAAATGATATTTTATTCATTTTTAATATTCAAAGCAAACTTACCCATCCATTCATGTTTTATTTTGCAGAGAAATCACTAACCCCCCCTCAGCATTTCTGACTGTGGCCATTCTAAGTAAGGGCAGATAATTTGTGTAGTATTTACTTTCTGGCATCCATCTGCTCTTAGCTCAGGCATGCAGGCAGGAGGGTGTGCGTAGCTGAGAAAACCCTTCCTGAAGACTCCTGAGATGTATGACATTGTTTGCCTAGGCATAAAAACCAGGAAGTAACTGAAGAAATATAAAAAAAAAAGTTTAAAGCAAGTAAATAGAATATACTTTTCTGTGTATTTACTAATGCTCGCAGCATAAGGATCAAAAATAGTCAGTGTTGACTGAGAGTGAAGTTCCACTTTAATTCCTTTCACCACAATTTGCTCATCGATCGAATCATTAAGAGGTATCGGCAGGTAGCTTTCTACTATAGTCCTGATTTTCTTAAAGCTGTTCACCACTCTGTAACAAGAAAATAAAAGTCAGCAGCTACAAATTCTGTGGTTTTGTGGTTCTGTGCTTTTTAATGACAGGACACTTACTGTACCTGTCCATGGATCCAGCACCGTCCATACCCAGGCTAGCTATTCACTAGCCTTTGGGTTCCTGGCGTTGGCATCTTAACTGTGGACAGCCGGCTCGACTGCGTGCAGCTTCACAGCCGGCTGCCCACTGCACATGTGTGAGCTGCACTATGCTTTCTAAATTGTCCCGCATTGTGACATGTCCCAGAAGACTGCGGGGAGGGAGGGGGAGAGGAGTACTTAAAGCGGAACTTCCCCTTTTGGGTGAATCTTTGCTTTAAATTCAACACTATATAGAGTAGGAAAAGTTGGTAGACTATCATCTTGGGACACCTGGGTTTTATAACATAATAAATCCTCCCGATGCTTGGATCTAGCTATATGCAAAGAGGTTGAATAGCCCCTCTGCTGAAACAATACCACATCAATTCTGCTTCCTGCTTTCAATTAATTGCTTTCAAAATTGTCATCACTGCTGCAAACCCCAAGGAGTCTCAAAAACTGACCAACAGGGATGCCTTGATGGTATGATTCTGATGACCTGAAAAAGTTTTGCCCACTAATGGTTTCCTATATATTGTAGAATGGACATATCCTCCAATCAGTGTCACATTTAAGAAAGAAATGGAGACAGGGTCCATATGGAGAGGGAGGGAGTGGACTGTCATTTACCACTGTGTTTAGGCACACATGTGTGACTCTATAGTGAGCTGGGACTACATCATCCACCATTGCTGAGGCGTGGAGTACAGTGAGCTGGGACTACATCCTCCACCATTGCTGAGGCTTAGAGTACAGTGAGCTGGGACTACATCAACCACCATTGCTGAGGCTTAGAGTACAGTGAGCTGGGACTACATCCTCCACCATTGCTGAGGCTTAGAGTACAGTGAGCTGGGACTACATCAACCACCATTGCTGAGGCTTAGAGTACAGTGAGCTGGGACTACATCAACCACCATCGTTGAGGCTTGGAGCACAGTGAGCTGGGACTACATCATCCACCATTGCTGAGGCTTGGAGCACAGTGAGCTGGGACTACATCATCCACCATTGCTGAGGCTTGGAGCACAGTGAGCTGGGACTACATCATCCACCATTGCTGAGGCTTGGAGCACAGTGAGCTGGGACTACCTCTTCTGTCCTGGTTAAAGCTAGTCCAACCTCTCTGTCCTCTTTAATAACTGATATCATACATTCTTCTCTCACCTCTGGTATTGTTCCCTCATCTATCAAAACAACTGTAATAACCCCCATACTTATTAAGAAACCTGGTGCAGATCCCAGTGACTTCAGTAACCCTTTGCCCATCTCCAACCTTCCCTTTCTACCCAAAATCCTTAGAAATGTAAGCATAAACCTGAGAATCAACAGGTTTATGCTTACATTTCTAACTCTGTTCTATTCGATCAATTTCAGGTTGCTTTCCGTCCCCTCCATAGCACTGAAAACTGCCTTAGTAAAAATCACAGATGATCTCCTCATGGCAGCTGATTTTGGTCTCATAACTATCCTCATCCTTCTCGATCTGAGTGCGGCCTTCGATACCATTTCTCACAACATCCTCCTTGACAGATTAGCCTCCATTGGATTCACTGACACACCCCTGAACTGGTTTAAATCTTATCTCTCTGGCAGTACTCAATTCATTCAACTCAAATCGTTCAAATCTCAACCATCTCTACTTTCTATTGGCGTACCCCAGGAGTCTGTCCAGGGGCCCCCTCTGTTAATAATATATCTTCTTCCTCATATTTCGTAAATTTCATATCCACTTCCATTGTTATGCAGATGACACCCAGCTCTACCTGTCCACTAAACCTACTACCACCCTTCCACTCAAATTCCTTACCGATTGTTTACAGGAAATCAAATCCTGGCTCTCTTTCAGCTTTCTCAGATTGAACAGTGACGAAACTAAGGTTCTCCTCTTTGGTACGAAATCCACACTGACCAAGCTTAACAGTTTTTCAGTTAATATCGATATCTTTTTCTGTTTCTCACACCCAACAGCACTGCCGTTCTCATTCACAATCTGGTCACTTGCCGCAAAGATTACTGGTATGCCTTGTACACCCGATCGGATTTCCGATTTAATAAAATCCGATGGACTTGTTCCGATTCCGATCGTGTGTGGGCCCCATCGGACTTTTTTCCATCTGAGTAAAAAAATAGAACATGTTTTAAATTTTTCCGATGGGAATTCCGATCGTCTGTGTGGAATTCCATTGGAGAAAAATCCACGCATGCTCAGAATCAAGTCGACGCATGCTCAGAAGCATTGAACTTAATTTTTCTCAGCTCGTCGTAGTGTTTTACGTCACTGCGTTTTGGATGGTTGGAATTTAGTCTGACAGTGTGTATGCAAGACTGATGGAAGTCAGCTTCATCGGAATTCCGACGGAAAACTCCATCGGATTTTATTCCATCGTTTACAAGGCATAACTCTTAATTTTGGTCTCCCTTTTAAGTCCCTCCATAAACTGCAACTAGTTTAGAACTCTGCTGCTCGCATCATCACCAGAACCCCCTCTTTTAATCACATCACTCCTGTCCTTCAGCACTTTCACTGGCTTCTGGTCAAATATCGTATTGATTTCAAAATATTGTTACTTACCTTTAAGGTCATTCATAACCTCGCTCCTCCATACTTTTTTGAACTCCTGCATATCAACAGACCCAGGTCTTCTTCCTCCATTCATCTCAATGTTTCATCTGTCTGCTTGAATACTATGATACTGAGAGCCTTTAGCTACTCTGCCCCCCAACTTTGGAACACCCTGCCACCTGACACCCGCAACATTGATTTCCTACCTATCTTCAAATCACGTCTCAAAACAAATCCTTTTAAACTATCATACTCTGTCTGACTTCATTGATCTGTTTTTGTAATTTAATGGTTATGTAATGTATTTTATTTTATTTATTTACTGACCAGTGGCGGCCCGTCCATAGGGGACGCCCGGGCGCCGGCCCCCCCTCCTGTGGTCACCAAAAAAAAAAATAATAATAAAAAAAAAAAACGGGCCCTTTAAGAGTTTTTTATTTTATTTAATTTTTTTATTTCTTTTTTTCACACATGGCGGCGCGACTATAGTGGGCGCAGAAGCGCCGCTACCGCTTGCTTCTGCGCCCGGCCATCACTCACAACAATACATAGGTTCATGCATTGCATGAACCTATGTATTGCTGCCGCCCACTATTCAGATGGCCGGCCCCTTGAGCGCCGGCCATCTGAATCACAGCGTCTGATTGGCCTTTAGAAGTGCCTATCAGAGCCAGCAGGCTCTGATAGGCTTCCCGACTACAGCCTGAGGGCTGTAATCGGCTTCTAAATATCTAATGAGAGGACGCACAGGGGTGCGTTCCCTGGCCAATCAGGTTCACCAAGTCTGGTTACCGGTAACCTGATTGGCTGAAGTGACATCGAGGGCGGGAGAAGACATCGAGGACGGAAGAAGGACGGCGCTGACTCGGGGAAGGTAAGTGCAGGGCTGGGGGGGACAAACTGGCTGCATTTGGGGGACAAACTGGCTGTATTATGAGGACAAACTGGCTGCATATAGGGGAGAAACTGGCTGCATATGGGGGAGAAACTGGCTGCATATGGAGGAGAAACTGGCTGTATTATGAGGGGGGAAACTGGCTGCATTATGGGGGAGAAACTGGTTGTATATTGGGGGGAAACTGGCTGCATTTGGGGACAAACTAGTGGCGTTTGGGCACAGTGGCTGCGTTTAATGGGCACAGTGGCGGCAATTGATGATTTTTTTTTTTTTTCAGTTTGTTTGCGCCCCCCCAAAAAATTTGAGCACCAGCCGCCACTGTTGCTGACTTACTTTTTTTGTTGTTGCTTTGTTGTTATCTTTGTAAGGTGACCTTGGGTGTTCTGAAAGGCGCCTACAAATAAAATGTATTATTGTTATTATTTTTATACGACCTGTAATGATTTAACTAGTGTTTAAATAGGACAACCAATCCTTCAATCTACCCACTCGCTGGAGTACACAAGCAGGAGGTCATCCATGTAGAGATAGTATAACTTAATTGACGACCGATAGGGATTGCTATCTCCAAAAATGCAGGCCATGTCCCTCGAACCCATATAAAGATGGGCTAGGGAGGGGTAAAACTTCCCCTCATCGAAGCCTTGCACTTATGGAGATACTCCAATACTCATAAGCTAATATGATATATGTAGGTTCTTACTGACTATTTAAAAGGAATTTGCTTCATATAACAATTACAGATGATGAACAAAATCCTCATAGTAGAGTATTAGGCCCCTTTCACATGATTCCGTTCTGATAAGCTCATAGATCCCCTGCTGATCAGGGCAGATGACACATCTCCTCAGTTTCTGCAGAGGGGAACGGACAGAGCCTGCTCTGCTATAAGGGCGGCCAGAAATAAGTGGACTCTGCTGACTGTTTACACCCGACTGCTCTCCAAACTGATCCACCAACATGGAAGAGGACGGATCGCCTTATGTTTTTATTAGTGGACTGGATCAGATCCGGAGGTAGGCGGGTGTAAATAAACACAAGTTCATTTAGTGTATATCCCCCTGTCCATAGGAAAGCATGGAACTTCCAATCAGGTCCACCTGAAAAACTGACAAATTGACCCGATCGGATCGCCTGTGTGAATTGGGCCTTACCTGATATCAATTAAAGCTAAACTCTAAGCAGATATTAAAGTGCTTCCAAACTAAAAATGTTTTTTACCTTGATGCATTCTCTGAATTAATGAAAAAAAACTTCCAATACCTGATTCCACCTGCCCATTTCAAAACCCTTACCTGAGTTCTCTCACACTCAAGCGCTGTCCAAGGTGCTGCACCACTGCAGGAGACTCTGATGCCGCATACACACGATCGATTTTTTCGACTGTGAAAACACCGTCGAGAAAATCAACGTTAAAAACGAGGAACAGCTTGTTACCCTCACACACGGCCGTTTTAAATGTAATTTTTTTTTTGGTCGAAAAAAACGACCGTGTGTGGGCTCCGCAGCAGTGTTTCCCTATGGGAAACACTGCCGCGGAAAACATGTCAAAAAAACGACGAGAAAAATTAGAACATGTTCTAATTTTTCTCGTCGTTTTTAATGCCGTTTTTCTCGTCAAAAAAAACGACAGAAAGCCCACAGACTATCGTTTTTCTCGTCGAATGGGAAAAATTTCGTTTTTTTCGACGGGAAAAACGGCCGTGTGTACGCGGCATGAGAGGAGCTGGAGTCATGGGCTCCTGCTGCTGTCAGTCGAATCCTGTGAGAAGGGAGTAGAGGGGCTTGGCCGAGCCACCGGTGTACCCCCCAGACTCACACAGCCTGACTTGGGGGTACACCCGCATGGTTGCCTCCATAGCACATGACTTGCTAAGGGGTAGGAAGAAGGAGCGGACAGTGCCGGTGGGGAACTCCAGAAGAGGAGGTAGCGTGCACATTGTTGCACAGAGCAGGTTAGTAAGACATATTTTTTTTTAATGTAGAACCCTCCTAGGTTAGGTACTGGAAGAGAGGCAAATGTAGTTTTTGGCTGTACTGTTAGAAGTGGAGAGTTAATTATGTTTTGCCTACTCTGAATTCAGTAGCTGCAGGCTTGCCTGTCTCCTAGGGTTGCCACCATTTCCTCAAGCCAAACCCGAACACTTTAGCGGCGCATGGTAAATTTTTTGTGGTATACACTAAAGGATTTTAAAGACCTGGAGGAGAGCAATAATGTGTCACGGTTAGCGTGGATGGTAACTACTGGTACCATCCACTGCCCTACTGACACCATGCACTGCCCTACTGACACCGTCCACTGCCCTACTGACCCCGTCCACTGCCCTACTGACACTGTCCACCTCCCTCCCCACAGACTCCCCTCTCTTATATCGGTCCCCCCTCTATTAGATCAGGGAACCCCCCCATCAGTGTCCCCTGCCCCGAAAGACCCCCATTAGACTGCCTTACCGAGAGCCGCTTCAAGCCAGGAAGTGTGGGAGCTGGAGTTTGGGGGTGGAGCTCCTCTACTGTAGTGCTGTTTTCCTTCCTTCCATTGGTGGGGAGCCTTGGGGAGAAGTGTGTCGGCAAGACACAGGATTCGGGACACATCCAAACTGGTGCGGTCACTGACAGGGCTGCTGTTAGCAATTATTGGGGCCCCATACAGCCATCCTCATGGGGCTCCCACCCCCTGAGGAGGGAAAGAGGTGGGGGGAGGGAGGTGAGAAAGGGGAAGGTGAGAGGAAGAGGTGAGAGAAAGGTGGCGGTGAGAGAGGAGGAGGTGAGGGGGATGAGAGAAAGGGGGGAGGAGGCAGGAGAGAGAGGGGGTGAGAGAGAGAGGGGGTGGGGTGAGATGGTGGGGGCAAGAGGGGTGGGGGTGAGAGAGGGGGGATTAGAGAAAGAGTGGTGGGTGCTAGAGAGGGGGTGAGCGAGAGGCTGAGAGAAAGAGAGTGTGAGAGAGAGACAGAGGGAAAGGGGGGCTTACACAGAGGAGAGGGAACTGACACAGAGGAGGGGGGGTGACACAGAGGAAGGGAGTGACACAGAGGAGGGGGAACTGGCACAGAGGAGGGGGAACTGACACAGAGGAGGGAGTGACACAAAGGAGGGGGTGAAGAGGGGGGTGACACAGAGGATGGGGGGTGACACAGAGGAGGAGGGGGGTGACACAGTGGAGGGGGAACTGACACAGAGGAGGGGGAGCTGACACAGAGGAGGGGGAGCTGACACAGAGGAGGGGGGTTTCACAAAGGAGGGGGAGCTGACACAGAGGGGGGGGACAACAGAGGATGGTGGGTGACACAGGGGAGGGGGAACTGACACAGGGGAGTGGGAACTGACACAGGGGAGGGAGAACTGACACAGAGGAGGGGGAACTGACACAAAGGAGGGGGTGACACAGAGAAGGAGGGGGGGTGACACAGAGGAGGAGGGGGGTGACACAGATGAGGGGGAACTGACACAGAGGAGGGGGAACTGACACAGAGGAGGGGGAGCTGACACAAAGGAGGGGGTGACACAAAGGAGGGGGTGACACAAAGGAGGGGTGACACAGAGGAGGAAGGGGGGTGACACAGAGGAGGGGGAACTGACACAGAGGAGGGGGAACTGACACAGAGGAGGGGGAACTGACACAGAGGAGGGGGAACTGACACAGAGGAGGGGGTGACACAAAGGAGGGGGTGACACAGAGGATGGGGGGTGACACAGAGGAGGATGGGGGGTGACACAGAGGAGGATGGGGGGTGACACAGAGGAGGATGGGGGGGTGACACAGAGGAGGATGGGGGGGTGACACAGAGGAGGAGGGGGGCGACGCAGAGGAGGAGGGGGAACTGACACAGAGGAGGAGGGGGAACTGACACAGAGGAGGGGGGACTGACACAGAGGAGGAGGAACTGACACAGAGGAGGGGGAGCTGACACAGAGGAGGGGGGTGACACAAAGGAGGGGGTGAGGAGGGGGTGACACAGAGGAGGAGGAGGAGGGGTGACACAGAGGAGGAGGGGGGGTGACACAGAGGAGGAGGGTGACACAAAGGATGGGGGTGACACAGAGGAGGAGGGGGGTGACACAGAGGACGGGGAGCTGACACAGAGGACGGGGAGCTGACACAGAGGACGGGGAGCTGACACAGAGGAGGGGGAGCTGACACAGAGGAGGGGGAGCTGACACAGAGGATGGGGGGTGACACAGAGGATGGGGGGTGACACAGAGGAGGAGGGGGAACTGACACAGAGGAGGGGGAACTGACACAGAGGAGGGGGAACTGAAACATAGGAGGGGGAGCTGACACAGAGGAGGGGGAGCTGACACAGAGGAGGGGGGTGACACAAAGGAGGGGGTGACACAGAGGATGGGGGGTGACACAGAGGAGGATGGGGGGTGACACAGAGGAGGATGGGGGGGTGACACAGAGGAGGATGGGGGGTGACACAGAGGAGGAGGGGGTGACGCAGAGGAGGAGGGGGAACTGACACAGAGGAGGAGGGGGAACTGACACAGAGGAGGGGGGACTGACACAGAGGAGGAGGAACTGACACAGAGGAGGGGGAGCTGACACAGAGGAGGGGGTGAGGAGGGGGTGACACAGAGGAGGAGGAGGAGGGGTGACACAGAGGAGGAGGGGGGTGACACAGAGGAGGAGGGGGGTGACACAGAGGAGAGGGAGCTGACACAGAGGAGGGGGTGACACAAAGGAGGGGGGTGACACAGAGGAGGAGGGGGGTGACACAGAGGAGGGGGAGCTGACACAGAGGAGGGGGGGTGACACAGAGGACGGGGAGCTGACACAGAGGAGGGGGAGCTGACACAGAGGAGGGGGGTGACACAGAGGAGTGGGGCTGACACAGAGGATGGGGGTGACACAGAGGATGGGGGTGACACAGAGGATGGGGGTGACACAGAGGAGGGGGGGCTTACAGAGGATGGGGGGCTTACAGAGGATGGGGGGTGACAGAGGAGGGGGGGTGACACAGAGGAGGAGGTTGACACACGGGAGGAGGGGGGTGACACAAAGGAGGCAAGGTCTATTAACCTTCTTAGCGGTAATCCCGAGTGTGGCTCAGTGTGAATTTTCCATACCAAGAGTGGTAACCCCGAGCCACACTCGGGATTGCATCGCAGTATCCAGGGAAAGTTACTTACCTTGTCCCCTGGATCCTGAGATGTCTCCCCGCTGTGTGAGGCGGCTGTGTCTTCCGCCCAATGTACTGTATGCCGGGCGACGTATGGGGACAGAGCCCGGCGGGAAATTCAAAAAGTGCAAAATACATAACACATACAGTACACTGTAATCTTACAGATTACATTACTGTATCAAATTATTTCACCTCCCTTTTGTCCCTAGTGGTTTGTCCAGTGCCCTGCATGTAGTTTTATATTATAAATACTGTTCATTCTGCCTGGAAACTGGAGAATGTCCATAGCAACCCAAAAGTGTCCCTTTACGGCAAAAGCGGTTTTAGACCAGCTAGAAAACAGCTATAGTAAATTAACACTTGCAGAATTGAGCAATAGTGAATTGTGGGAAAATTTGCCATCAGACACTGAAAGTGACAACAGTGACAATTCTGCGCAAATTTCAGTGTTTTTGAGTTGATTACATTATTGAATACATTTTATTATTATTATATTATTGTTTTTGATAATTATTGATAGTTATTTATTATATTATAATTTATGATTTCGTGTTTCAAACTTTATCATACCCGGGACGTCTACTAGACTCTGGTTTGGACAGATTTAAGTGAGTTATTCCTAAGAATTACAGGCCTACAATATAAAACGCCAAATTTCCATGCGAAACAATGTACTGCTTTCAGCATCAAATATTTTACATAATCATACTGCCAGGGAGGTTGAGGTCCTATGGCTCTATCCCTATCAATATAGAAGAAAAGGCGAAGAGTTGGGACTTTATATGAAGCACGCGGTGGTAAACGAATGAATTGATGGATACAAGAATATTTATTTGGTCATATACATATTATATATGATATTAATATCAAATTTTAGGGCACTTTTTTATGATAACAATAATCCTTATAACAATTTATAAAACATTGCATAATAATAATAATTCATAATTCAATAAAATTTCATTTATGTACATATACACGTTACATAATGTCTATATAGCCTATAACCTTGCTACTCCCTATCATTGTTGGTAAAAAATATTAAACAAGATGGCAAAAAGTTTTCCACATATAGTCATATAAACATGTATAATATAATGTACTGTATATATAAACATGTATTGTGTAAACAAATAGTATAAGGCCTCATGCCCACGGACGTTTTTACAGCCACGTTTTTGAGCGTTTTTTACAGCTTAAAAACGTGTGTCCATGTTAGTCCCACCTAGACGTTTTTGAGCTGCAAATAGCATAGGCGTTTTTAAGCTGTAAAAAAAACCCAGGACCAGTGGTTTCCTCAGCGTCGGCGTTAGGCATAAAAAAAGTGAAGTGTTAAAAAAACGCGCAAAAACGCTGCGATCGCGTTTTTGAGCTCCGACGTTTTTTTTTTTTTTAAAAAAGGTCAAAAAATGTATACAATACAGGCGTTTTTAAGCTGTAAAAAGCACGGCTGTAAAAACGTCCGTGGGCATGAGGCCTAAAAATCTTTGTCAGCACATGACTGGTATATCTATAATAAAGAAAATTATACATGTCTAGATGATCTATCAAGGTCAAGAATTAAATCAGTATAGGAATAGGGGTTACTTACAAAAACATGTGTGCGCTGGTGGTATAGTGCTGTAAACAGCGAGTCAACAGAGGACATCATCCCTGGGAACTGTGGGGGCATGCATAGCGACAACAACCAGAAAAACACAGCACCCATGGTGGGCAGGCATTCAAAGGGTGATCCTGATGTGTGTTAGGGATGGTGAAGCCATATAGGACCTCTGTTAAAATAATGCGTGGGTTTGGGATTAACATGGGCAATGTGACTCATATATATGAGTGGGATGTATTAAAAAGCAAATTCATACCTGATGGTGAAAATAAAGCAACCAGGAAAAAAGAGATGAATTGGAAAAGAAAAGATGGAGAGAAAAGAATGACAAGAATGAAGAAAAGTGATAGAGAGTGCCACCAAGAAAAAATTAGAAATTGAAATAGGTATAGGGAAAAACAAAACAAAAAAAACAACCTAGGAGGTTACTATTGTTGGGAGGTGAAAGCCATAGACCAAGGCTAGGCGTGGTGTCCATAGTAGGGAAGGGAAGAACCCTAAATAACAAACGAAAAGACAAAGAACAAGGGCGCACCAGCCTAGTGTGTTATCGTTAGGATAAATTTATTTAAAAGCAATGTAAAAGGCTACTCACAAAAGTAGTAAAAAGGTTCGCAATGAACAAGTGGTTCTTTTGGATTATTATCAAGAACCCCGAGTGCCTGGCACACTTATGGATAATGCCTAATATAGGTGCGCCGCCATATCAAAACTCCCAACGTCACTCTGGCATGCCAGAGGAGGGAGGCACCATGGCGGCTTGGACTCCCGGCCATTGGCACCAAACAACTCCGCCGGTGTTGCAGTGCCACGAGGACACCGCACATCCAGGGTGTGAGGCGTAACATCGATACACAGTGACAAAAACCCAGATGACTCAACAATGCCCAAACACAACCACCAAACATCACATACTAACTAAGGATGAAATAACTAAAAGATATATGGGGTCAGTGGTGGCTGGTGTTAAAACATTTTTGGGGGGCGCAAACAAACGCTGCCACTGTGCCATCAAATGCTGCCACTGTGCCATCAAATGCTGTGACTGTGCCCATCAAACGCAGCCACTGTGCCATCAGATGCAGCCACTGTGCCATCAGATACAGCCACTGTGCCATCAAACGCTGCCACTGTGCCATTAAATGCTGCCACTGTGCCATCAAAAGCTGACACTGTGCCATAAAATGCTGCGACTGTGCCCATCAAACGCTGCCACTGTGCCATCAAATGCTGCCACTGTGCCATCAATTGCAGCCACTGTGCCATCAATTGCAGCCACTGTGCCATCAATTGTAGCCACTGTGCCATCAAATGCTGCCACTGTGCCATCAAATGCTGCCACTGTGCCCATCAAACGCTGCCACTGTGCCATCAAACGCTGCCACTGTGCCATCAAATGCTGCCACTCTGCCATCAATTGCAGCCACTGTGCTATCAATTGCAGCCACTGTGCCATCAAATGCTGCGACTGTGCCATCAAATGCTGCGACTGTGCCCAAACGCTGCCAGTGTGCCCATCAAATGCTGCCACTGTGCCAAATGCTGCCAGTGTGCCAAATTCTGCCAGTGTGCCAGTGTGAGTGTGCCCCCCGCCCGCTCGCCTTCTGCCCAGCACTTACCCTGTTTTGTGGGGCAGTGGGTGACGACGACGAGCGGGGTCCTTCATATCTCCTGCACTTCTTCTCCCGTCCTCAACACCCATCAGGCATCCAATAGCGGCACCTGTTGTTTCAGCCAATCAAGTGACAGGTAACTAGACCTGAGCAACCTGATTGGCTGAGAGGTGGGTCAGTGTTAGGGAAGCAATGTATTCGGTTCCCTAACACACCACTGAGTAATCAGCGA
The DNA here is from genome assembly GCA_029206835.1 of Rana muscosa. NCBI lineage: Eukaryota > Metazoa > Chordata > Amphibia > Anura > Ranidae > Rana > Rana muscosa. Next base: position 375,798,780 of record CM055127.1, read on the forward strand.
ACGCACAGCAGTGCGCCCGCTGTTTACCCTTTTGGAAGCCTATTAGAGCCCACAGTCTCTAATCAGGAAACCTATTAGAGCCTATGGCTCTAATCAGGCACTTCCAAAACACGCCCGCCGCTGTAATTCATATGCCTGGCGCCCAACAAGGAGCCGGGCCCATGAATAGGGGGCGGCAGCGGCGACCATACGTACTAGTGCGAAACGCGTCAGCTGTGTGTCCTATTTCTCTTGCTGTGGCTTGTAGTGTTTTTTATCCTATTTTTACGAATAAAGGCAACCAAAGAAATAATTTTTCTGGAAAGCGGCTGTCCAAACATCCTTTTGTTCTTTTCTTTATCCAGGCACACCCACTCCGACTGGGGAGCTTTCAGGGTCAAGCCACTAGCTGTCCGTACTCCTCGGAGTAGATGAATTTTTTGCCAGTGGAACCATGTTTTGGAAAATTTCTCATTTAGGCCTTTCTCCGTGGCTACCAAGTCCTCCATTGCGTGGGCATTGCAGTTTCTTGTTATTGGGGCTGTATCCAATCTATGGAGGCCCCACTCCACAACTTACACGATTTAAAGTGGAACATCAACCAAAAGGGGAAATTCCATTTTTCCTCCTTTCTTCCCCCCACTATAATTGGAAACATTTTTTTGGAGGGGAGGCACGGGTACCTAGCTTTAACAGGTACCTTCTCTGACTTCTACTCAGATCGCCTAGGCGATCCAAGCAGAAGTTCACCCCCAGCTGTGAAGCCGCGAGGAGTCACAGCCCGGCTGCCCACAGTTAACATGCCTGTGCAGGGGACCAAAGACCGGTGAAGAATCCGGCCCAGGTGTGGATGGTGCTGGATCCTTGGAGTGTCTGTTTATTAAACGTCAGTAGCTACAGTTTTCGCAGCTGCTGACTTTAAATTTTTTAAGAAATGACTGAAGAAATGCTTTAAAGGGTCTGCTACTGATGGCTTGATTCTAGGTACCACAGCATACCTTCAGAGGTCTAATGGTGTCTATGCCTCAGGGGTCAGGGCTGTTTTGGCAGCAAAAGGGGTCGGTTTTCAACTAATGTATATACTCGAGTATAAGCTGACCCGAATATAAGCCGAGGCACCTAATTTTACCACAAAAAATTGGGAAAACGTATTGACTTGAGTATAAGCCTAGGGTGTCCATCTGCATGCCTCACTGTGCCTGACTTTGCCTCACTGTGTCCATGTGCATGCCTCACGGTGTCCATGCCTCACTGTGCCCATGCCTCACTGTGCCCATGCCTCACTGTGTCCATGACTAGACTGACGTTTAACATGGGAGTCTATGGAAGTAGGCAGTAGGTCCCCCAGACAACAAACTTTGCACACTTGTAGAGGAGAAATGGAGCTACATGTGTGCCAAGTTTCGGGTCCAGGGGACCTACGACCGGCCGGTACCGGGTCCCCAAAATCACCAAAGAAATTACCGTTTAACATGGGAGTCTATGGAAGGGATGCCAGGCTTTAAAAAATCGGTGCTCCCCGGCAGTAGGTCCCCCGAACAACAAACTTTGCACAATTGTAGACGAGTGGGACTACATGTGTGCCAAGTTTGGGGTCCAGGGGACATACGGCCGACCGATACCGGGTCCCCAAAGTCCGGGAGATCAGGCGCAAAAAGGTGACTCAAGTATAAGCCGAAGGGGGGCATTTTCGGTACAAAAAATGTGCTGAAAAACTCGGCTTATACTTCAGTATATACGGCATGTATTTTACAGTTTTCCAGGAATTCAGTCTAAGGTAAACAAATGAAATAGAAGGGAATAGCATGAGTACTGTTGTGCTAATCAGACATACAAGTATTTGTATTACCAAAGTAATACAACAACCACCAGAAATTATTTAAAAAAAAGTATCACAGACAGAACTCAACAGTTTATATTACCAAAATAAGCATAGTTCCCATTGCGAATACAGATTTCAATCATACTGCTTTGGTCATCTCAATCTGCTCAGCACAGAAATACAATCTCTCCGCCTCACTATTCTGTCAACGTGCAGATGGCTTGTGATAGCAAAATAGTTCCTAAATGTGTTAGCGGCTTCCCTGGATGGTGTCACGACTCAAATGGCAATTTACTCTTTGCTAGTCACAGATTTACAGGACAATATGTTCTAGCGTGGATGGCGGGTGAACACATTCCATGGCACAATGCAAATTTTATAAACACATGGCACATGGGAAATACACAAAATATTGCTTCTCTAACCAAGTTCCCGATCCTTACCAGCAAAAAGTCAAAGGATGTAGCATGTGCTATGTACACATGAGAGGGAAAAATTTAGAAGAACCTGATTAGGATTATATTCCTAATTTTAATTTTTCAAAGAGAACCAGTCATAATTGAGTTTATGTAAGAAATCTTAAAGCGAAAAGTGCCCTACAATCAGATTTTTTGCCCACTACTGGTATCCACTACTTCCAGATGCATTGTAAACTGCATCCCCTGCTGTGTGCTATGGTTCCTCTCGCCGGCTGTTGCATCGCTGTGTCTTTTTTTTAGAGAACACCTGAATATCCACAAGAATTGCCAGTTAAAGCACACACATTGGCTTGCTCTCTTTTGCCCATGAAATTAACTAAGTAAAGGGGTCTGTTGAGGCCCCTCTCTTGTTGTTTTAGGATAAATTGGGTAATAGCAAGACACTACGAACATCAGTCCCATATATAGGGAAAATTCACGGGTTTCTTTACTTTGTGAAAGCACTGAAGTGAATTCAAAGGTGTGCCAATGTCTTATATTATATGTAAAACAAAACAAACTAAAAAGCTGCTAGTCTGTGAATACCCCAGCCTTGTGAAACGCGTGAGGGATGGATTTTGTAAATTGCCAACGGATTCAATTTATCACCAAGTCAGCCAACGTGTGAATACAGTGAACAATAGGAAAGAAAATAACAGGTGTATGATCTTCTGCGGATTTTCCATTAAGTTGGAAAGTTTCTTATAAGAACTTGTAGCCCTCTTAAGAAGTCGACTTACTTCATAAATGGCGCATGAGTCTACTTAACATTTCAAGTGGTATTCAAAAGAAAACTTTAGAGATATAGCTACAGCTATTACTGACTTGCTTTCGAAGATGCATGCTCCAGGATTCTTATCTTTCCCTTGCTTTTAAGTCAGTCATAGATGGGGCCATTTTCTTTCCTGTAACCCTTTCTACCTTTCGATTCCCCCATCAGCACAATCAGCTATTGCTAGTGGCTATAGCTGCTGGCAATAATCACATTAAAAATCAGACAGGCTAGTTGTACCCAAGTTGATCGATCAATCAACTTGGAAACAATCAGCCTGCCCACACATGGTTCGAATCTTGGCAGGTCCCTGCTGAACTGGATGAGTTTTGAACCATCTATGGCCGGCTTTAGTTGCTGACAGTGTTATTTTTGGCAGCAAATTTTTATTTGGTTTTAGTCATAGTCTTTTGACTAAAATGCCATTTTAGTTTTAGTCACATTTTAGTTATCCAAATTGTTTTAGTTTTAGTTGTATTTAGTAGACTAAAATCTCCAGTAAATTTTATTAGACTAAAATTCATTTTAGTCGTCTAAAATCGAATGGGTTTAGTTAAATTGTAATGCATTATTTAGGCATTTCTGTACAATTTCCAAACTCATATACTCCTGGAGTAAAAAAAAAATAGAATATTATGTTATTAAGTTTTGAACAAAATCAAAGCCACAGATTTAGCTGCTCTGGATGGTCTGAGGAGGCCTGTAATGCTCACAGTGCTCTGTACATGGACAGTCTGGGGAGGAGGCCTATAATGCCATGCACAAAGTGCTCTGGACTGTCTGAAAAGGCTTGTAATGCACACAGTGCTCTGGAAAGTGGACTGAGGAGGCCTGTAATGCTTCACAGTGCTCTGGATGGTGGCTATAAGGCTAGACAGTACTCTGGATGGTGGTCTGAGGAGGCCTATAATGCTGGACAGTGCTCTGGATGGTGGCTATAAGGCTAGACAGTACTCTGGATGGTGGTCTGAGGAGGCTTGTAATGCACAGTGCTCTGAACGGTGGTATGAGAGACCTGTAATGCTGTACAGTGCTCTGGATGGTGGTCTGAGGGTAAGCCTGTAATGCACAGTGCTCTGGGACGGTGGTCTGACTCTGAGAGGCATGTAATGCTGCATGGTGGTCTCAGGTCTGAGGGGAGGCCTGTAATGCACAGTGCTCTAGAATGCCGGTGGTCACCAGAGGAGGTCTGTAATGCACACTGTGCTCTGGATGGACAGTGGTCTGAGGGGAGGCCTGTAATTGCAATGTACATACTCACAGTGCTCTCTGCTTTGGGCGGTCACTGTGAGTCAGGAGTGGGACACTTTTTGGGAGGCCTGTAATGCACAGTGCTGCTCTGGACGGTCGTCTGGGGACTCGGAGGCCTGTAATGCTGGCTGCACAGTGCTGCTGACTGCTGCCAAGCAAAGCACGCTACCGACTCGAGTCGCTTGCCTGCTGGGAGTGGAAGCACTAATGGGCTCTACACAGGCGAAGCTTTGTGGAAACCAGAAGTTCACAAGGGTTAACGTCTCTCCCCCACATTTTCGTTTTGTTTTCGATCGTTAACTAATAGTGGATGAAAATATGATGTACTTTTTCTTAGGTTTTTGTCACTGTAAAATGTTTTCATCGATTAAATTAACACTGGTTGCTGATTTAGAAAAAGCATGCACACAGCGACGTAAATGGGCTTGGCTTACTTCTATTACCGGTATGTTCCTTTGTTTTTAGAAGGTTACCTTGTGCCTAGATTGTGCATACTAAAGTATTTACATATTCAGAACAAGCAGGAGAAGAACTTTACTTTACAAGCCCTAGATCACCTCTGCAGCTATAGGTATTGGGAACAAATTAATCTTCAATATTCACAACAGAGGTGGCAAAAAATCTCCAATCCATCCTTACTTTTTTTTATTTCATGGTCATGGATAGTATGCTAAGAATATGTGACTATTTTAATGTCTATAGTCTGGACAAAGAAACATTTTAAATTGTTCCTGCATTACTTGCTTGAAGTAGAAATTAAAGGAGAAGTTTGGGATTTTCAAAAACACAAACATTCATACTCGCCTCTATGCGCAGCATCAGTGTGACGCAGCAGCTGTCCTCGTCTGCTCTAACTGAGAACTGAGTGATCTCATGACCACTGATTGCTCAGTTCTTGGCCTGCTCAGGGTGGAGAGCAGTGACTGTCAGTAAGAAAACATTGTTGGGATCCTTCCAGATCCTGCAGCTGCTACATCAGCTGAGAGCGGCAATAGCTCTCTCTGGGTCACAGAAGATCAAAAGTAAGTGTACCGTGTGACCCACAAGAGAAGTATTGCCAAAAAAGCTTTAGCCAAACTTCTCTTTTAGGATGCGCCTACTGCAGAGGGCTGTTGGAATCCCAGAATTTATGAAAATGCCAACTTTCTGTAAGGCCGTATTTGTGTAGGCAAGACCCCATTTTTCCTGTGTGACAATGACCAGCTTGCCTCACGTTGCTTAGGGACAAAGGGAAATGAGAGGGTTTTGGTCTTTTTTTTCTAGTAACTGGAAGTTTGATTTTTCAGATACAGCAGAAATTCTTCATTGCAGTGAGATGATAAGTATGGCATCTGCCAATATTCACACAAGGTATTTCTCACCCTCTACTACCCCAGTACTATCACTGAATCTCAACCAAACCTTTCTCCATTGCTCCTTTTGGAATCTATTATGCAACTCCAAATCTACAAAGTTACGAACAGGAAAATAATTTGATCCATGGAGTCTTCATCCTTTTCCCTTCCCTTCCTGAGAAGTAGCTCCCAGAAAGAAACTCCTTTTATCTGCAGCCCATGCAACCAGCTACCTCTCTCTCATTAAAGTATAGTGCTATGTACATTAAAGTAGTTACATATTCTCAACAAGCAATAACCAGCTTTAAAACAAGCCCCCACTGACCACTAGCTACAGGCAGTGTGAAGCAATTTATGCAATTCATCAGTTCACAGCAGAAGATTTAAAAATCCATTTAAGTTCTTTCAGCAGCTAAACTCACGATGCCTCCCCCTTCCAGAGCTCCTACTCTGTGTGTACTTCAGTGCCTCTGTGGAGAAATTTGAGAATGAATTGCTCCTCAGTTATTAATCAGTGCTCACCAGGCAGAAATCAGCAAACCAGCCTATCTACAAAACAAACAAGGGGAACATCATCACTCCCAATATATATATATATTATGGCTTTGTGTAACTGAGAGAATCTGTTACACTATGTTTAAGTCTAATTGGTTTCCAGCCAAACATTGCAGTCATCTATCACAAGTTAACGTAAGCACACTTCTTTAGAAAAATTCTAAGGATTGGTATATATTTAATTTAGCATTGTTTTTGCTATTTATAGAAGCCCCAATGCATTGACCAACCTAAGCCATGCATATAAACTGTTACAATACAGAAGACTAAAGAGTTCCATTCCACTTCACCCTAGTCAGTGATAGGGTTGATATTTTAAAATGGCAAATGGTAAAAAAATTGGTTTAAACAAAAAAGCAGAGCAGACCGCAAATATCTCTCCACTGCAAAATGGATCACAGGGCCGAAGTTGGTGCATTGCCAGAAAAGCATTGCAGAGAATTCATTTCTACCTAGAAACTCCTTTGATATGCTTTCTCATTACTCATCCCTGCAGGAAAGAGGGACATGCATATTTACCAGAGATACATTATAATAAAAATTCCTATGTTTGAAGTTGAATGCAGATGCCTTTGCCTGCTACCCAACAGACATTTTGACTGGCAGTGACACTAAGGATTCTGGAAAATTTTTGAAGGATAGAGAAGGGAAAGTAAAAACATAACAGGGTACATTTATAAACCTGCTTGATTTACCTATAGAAATATCCAAGCGGTGTTAAAAGTATATTCATTCTATGATGCTTTTTTTTAATACTCTAAATCAAAAGAAATCAGAAGGTGCCAATGATACCAATTAGGTAACTGTTCTTTGCCAATCAAGAGGTTAGTTAATCTTTACAATAAAACTGCCATTGCTGGTAAGGGGTGTTTGTAGATAAAATAAAACTGTGCAGCTCTGACTAAAGTTAAATAATGCTCTTACTATAGGTATAGGCCATTTATGTACCTCCTGAAGCCTGACTGGATGACTCCCAGAATGTTGCTAAGATAGGCCTAGTCATTACTGCTCACCTACACCATCACAGGAGGGAGCTCTTTCTCTGACACGTGCTTTCTCTCCCCTGATGCAGTAGCATTGAGCTCAGCATTTGAGAGGTCACACCTATGATGGTGGAGGAGAGCAGTAATGACTAGGCCTCTCTTAGCAATGTCCTGGGAGTGTTCCAATCAGGAGGTACGTAAATGGCCAATACTTATAGCAGGGGTGCTCAACCTGTGGCCTTCAGAGCCCTTTGATGTGGCCGGTGCCCTCAAATCAGGGAAGCGCATGCTCATGCTCTGGGGTGGCAGGGCAGCAAGCCCAGATTGCGATCAACAAGTTGCCGCCCTGCCATCCAAGAGCTTTAGAGTGCATAGAGCCATCACTGGCAGCAAAGGAAGCAGGCAGGTGCGGAGGCAGAGTGATACCAAGTGCACTTCACCTGGGACCTTTTAGCAGCTTGAAGAGCAATGCCGGCAAAAGCTGGAAAAGGAAAATGCAAAAGAGTTTTGGTGAATTTTCAGGAAGTGCACCACACCCGCAAGATGTAATAAAAGTCTATGGCTTATTGCAGCTAACCTGCAGAAAAGCTGCAGGTGCACTAAGCTGCACCTGTGGTGTGGGTAAACCGCAGCGCATAAGCATGAAAGCATCCTTATGGGGGGCTCAGGACAGTAAGGTCTTGTTTACATTTGCCATTTGAGGGGCAGTAATACCCCATAGTCCATTGTGGCCCACAACCGTTTACTAAATTACTGGTTAAGCACCCCTGACCTATAGCAAGGGCATTATTCAACTTTTGTCAAAGCTCCACAATTTTTTTTTATATACAGACGACTCTTATCTGCATAAACAGTTTTTTTTTTGGTTAAGGTGAACCAGCCCTTTTGAGTTGATCTCTTTTGCAAATAACAATACCAATAACAATAACAATGTTAACTTGCTGCTGATTAGGTGCTGCTCTGCTTGTAATGTCAGACAGTATTGAGAGGCAGGATGGGACAGTAGTAATTTGTCATTAGTGGTTGTGCTTGGCATGGAGTTGAAGAGCAGCCCCAACTGCCACCCATACCTGGTGTCTGCTTTTTAGAGGCGTTGGCATATTCTCATCAGCGTTACTTGTAATCAGGACTACAGTGGGTGGTGAGGTGACTGGCTGTGATCAAGGCATTTAGCTGAAATGCGTGAGCGTCTGTGTATTTTACTCAGTATCATACTACAATAACGTTTTCATAAGGATTATCTGGAGTTTCCATTCCAGTATTCGTTCCTTAAAGTTCGAGAGGACATCTGAGCCTGAGCACCCATCAGTGGACTCCACCACAAATCTGCAGTGGGTCCACTGTTCTGAGCGCTGCACTTGTTCTCTTCTTGAAGTGACTGGTCCCCCCTGGTTTTAGGAAGGAGGCAGTGGTTACAGGTCTTTTTTAGAGGAACTAGGAACCTCCCTGGCTTAAAACTGGGCAGCAGCAGAAATAAAAAATGGATTAAAGCGGAGTTCCACCAAATTTTTTTTTTAAAGTCAGCAGCTTCAAATACCGCAGCTGGTGACTTTTAAAATATGGACACTTACCTGTCCAGGGCGCCCGCGATGTCGGCACCCAAAGCAGATCTGTCCCTCGGCTCTCGGGTGCTGCCGCTGCCATCTTCGGTAGGGGAATCAGGAAGTGAAGCCTTGCGGCTTCACTTCCGGGTTCCGTACTGTGCATGCGCGAGTCGCGCTACGTGATCCCACTGGTCCCTGCTTTCTTCTGGGACCTGTGTGTCTCCCAGAAGACAGCAGGGGGTAGTGCCAGACGTGGCGTAGGTAGCCACGGGTGGCTCAACTATCTATGCCCGGAAGTGGGAGAAAATACCTGTATTAGACAGGTATCTGCTCTCCCCTGAAAGGTGCCACCGGAGGGGGGGAGGATTCCGAAAAGCGGAAGTTCCATTTTTGGGTGGAACTCCGCTTTAAAGTTGTTTTAAAGCCTAAAGGTTTTTCACCTTAAAGAGGAGGTCCAGCCTGGGTGAAAAAAATTTAAAGTCAGCAGCTACAAATAATGTAGCTGCTGACTTTTAACATTAGGGCATTAGGGAGCCCGCGATGTCAGCACCCCAACCGATCTTCGGATTGACTCCCGGGTGCTGATGCCCCACTCCCCCCTGAAAGGTGCCAAATGTGGCACCGGAGGGGGGAGGAAGCCTATAAGTTGAAATTTCACTTTTGGGTGGAACTCCGCTTTAATGCACCTCTATGCATTAAGGTGAAAAATCTTCTGTGCTGCAGCTGCCTCCCCAGACCCCCCCTTTTTCTTACCTGAGCCCGATCTGATCCAGCGATGTGCACGAGTGTAGAGGCTCCTGCCACTGTCTCTCTCCTCATTGGACAGATTGATAACAGTTGACTCCTACTACTGTCAATTGAATCTGGTGACACAGAGGCTGGGGCTAGTTCCGCTGTCTGCGTCAATGAACGCAGAACCCGATGAAGAGGAGGGGCTTGGAGTGCCGACGGGGGACCCCAGAAGAAGAGGATCGGGGCTGCTCTGTGCAAAAGCCATTGCACAGAGAAGGTAAGTATAGGCATGTTTGTAATTTTTATTTTAAAAAAACAAAGCTTTATAACCACGTTAAGTTTGTGAAGTTAAAGCGGTAGTAAAGTCTGCTTGTTTGTTTATAACTACAGGTAAGCCTGAAATTAGGAGATATTTACTTTAGTAGCAGCCAGTTATGCATACTAGCACATTATGCTCTTAACTTACAGGGAATTTTACTCTCACTTTAACAATATTCTGGATAACTACAGAATTATGTTTGTGTCTGGAGTTCAGCTTTTTTTTATGTATGCGTTTACTATCTGAAAGTTGTTATGATACTTACTACCTGCCTGGAGATTACTTGTTCTCCCTGTGCCTTGCGTGTGTTTCCTCCGGGTACTCCGTGTTCCTCCCACATTTCAAAGACATGCTGGTAGGTTAATTGGCTCCTGTTTAAATTGGCCCTAGTATGTGTATGTATGAATGTGAGTTAGGGACCTTAGGTTGTAAGCTCCTTGAGAGCAGGGACTGATGTGAATGTACAATATATATATGTAAAAGCGCTGTGTAAATTAATGGCGCTACATAAGTACCTGTAATAAATAATTAAAATAAAAATATTCGCAGGAAAGGTCTGTGATGACGGAAGACTCTAGAATCAGGACCACGGACAGGGACTGTTTCTATTTTAATATCAGCTACAGATCAGCTACAAGAATATATTTTTTGCTTTTGTTTAATAACTTTCCTGATTTAAAAAAAGCTACAGAATTAAAGTATAACTAAAGGCAAAACTTTTTTTAGTTTTGGGTAGAGTGGAGAGGGATTAGAACACCTGTCAGTTTTTATTATTATTGTCTGTGCCCCCATTAGGGAGATTCACCCTCTCTATTTGTCCTGTTTACCGTTATCATTGAAAGTGAAAGTAAAAGAAAATCACAAATTTTGGGTTGTCCCCAGAAAAGTAATAGAGGGTAGGGTTGCACAGATACTAGTATCGTATCGGTATCGGTGCCTTCCGGACCCCCCTTCACTGCAGTGAGCGGCCGTTAAGTGTTCGGGAGCGATTAGGCATGAGGGGGCGGCCGCTCGATTCCGCCCCCCCCCCTCGCGATCGCTCCCGGCGAATTAAATTGCTTCCTCCTGCCTGAAATGTAAACACAGGCTGGAGGAAGTGATGTCATCTCCCTCGCCGCGGTCTTTTCGTTCCCGGCGCCGAGAAGAGAAGAAGCAGGTTAGTGCACCAACAGTCCACTGACACGTAGGTACACATAGGCACACAAATCACCCCCCAGTCACCCCCAGATCACCCCCCAGGTCACCCCAAAGCCCCCAATCACAGTGTCACTGATTGCAGTGATCATTTATTTTACTGATCACTGCATTTAGTGTCATCTGTGATTGTAAAAAGTTGCAGGGCAGTTAGGATTAGGCCCCTTTAGGTCCAGGGTAGCCCCCTAACCCCCCAATAACGGTTTAACCCCTTGATCACCCCCCAGGTAACCCTTTCACCCCCTAACTTCAGCATCACTAAGCGATTGTTTTTCCGATCGCTGTATTCGTGTCGCTGGTGTTTTAGATAGGCAGTTATTTTTTTTTAGGTTCGCCGCAGGTTTTTATTAGTGTCAGGTACCCCCATATATTATTTTAACCCCCTGATTGCCCCTAGAGTTAACCCTTTCACCAGTGATCGCCGTATAAGCGTCACTGGTGTCACTGGTTAGCCAGTAAGTTATTTAGTTATTTAGGTTACCCGTCAGGTTTTTATATAGTGTCAGGTACCCCCATATTTAACCTAATAAAGGTTTTAACCCCCTGATTGCCCCTAGTTAACCCTTTCACCAGTGATCACCATATAAAGGTTACGGGTGACGCTGGTTGATTAGTTTGCTTTTTATAGCATCAGGGCACCCGCCGTATATAACCCAATAAAGGTTTGACCCCCCTGATCGCCCGGCGGGTGAGATCAATTAGGTTTTAGCGCCAGAGAGGGTCTGCGTCGCCCCAGGCAGTGTTAGGTTAGTGCCAGTAACGCTAACACCCACGCGCAAAGCATACACCCCCCTTAGTGGTATAGTATCTGATCAGATCTATACTAGCATCCCCAGCGGTTTAGGGTTCCCAAAAACGCAGTGTTAGCGGGATCAGCCCAGATACCTGCTAGCGCCTGCGTTTAGCCCCTCCGCCCAGCCCAGCCCAGCCCAGCCCACCCAAGTGCAGTATCGATCGTTCACTGTCACTTACCAAACACAACACACATAACTGCAGCGTTCGCAGAGACAGGCCTGATCCCTGCGATCGCTAACAGTTTTTTTGTAGCGTTTGATATATTTGCTGACGACAGTCAGGTGCTTTTTTTCCTGTGAATCTTACTAGTGTACCCCTAAATTTAGAGCCCAAAATGGCAAGACGAAGGTACACTAGTAAAGAGGCCTACGAGATTCTGAGCATGACAGATAGTGAAGAGGAGGTCACGTATCTGTCAGATTCAGGCTCAGAATATCTTCCCGTAGAAGACAGTGACGTCAGCGGCCCCACGTCAGATAGCTCTGACGACGAAGTTGAGGTCCCTGCTAAGGTCAGGTGTACCCGATCCCGATCTTCTGAGGTTGTTGAGGAGCAAGAACCGCAGGTCTCTCGTATCATGGAGCAGAGTAGTACTAGCGCCGCTATTCCTTCTGGTGAACTGGCAAGCACCAGCGGCCTAGTACAGCCTGGACGTACATCCAGCACTGCAGTAACACTTGGTGACGTGGCAAGTCCCATAAGTGCAGTTCAAGCTGGCGAGGTGGCAAGCACAAGTAGTGTCCCGCTGCCACCAAGAAGACAAAGGCAGGCCCGTCGTGCCCATACTGCCCTTCCTGCAGAATTCGCCTATCCTGATTGGGTCCCCACCACTTCTGCAGAACCCGTACTTCCCCCATTCACTGCCCAACCCGGTATTCAGGTGGAAACAGCTGATTTTATTCCAATTGATTTTTATTCGCTGTTTTTCACAGAAGATCTCTATAGATCTATTGTGGACCAGAGTAATTTATATGCTGGTCAATTTATCGCCGCTAACCCCCAGTTGCCTAAAATTGCCAGAAATTGGAAACCAATTACGGTTTCCGAATTTAAGACCTTTCTGGGCCTTTCCCTCAACATGGGCACACATAAATTTCCGTCATTGCGTGCTTATTGGTCCACGCACCCAATTGACCACATGCCCGTGTTCTCTGCCTCCATGTCCAGGGCACGATACGAGCAGATTTTGCGGTTCATGCACTTCAACGACAATGAACTTTGTCGTCCACGTGAGGACCCTGAATACGACCGGCTCTATAAAATTCGGCCCCTCATAAACCACTTCAACGAACGTTTTGCAGCCTTGTTTATTCCCGATCAAGTTGTCTGCGTTGATGAGTCCCTGATTAAATTTTCTGGCCGCTTGTCTTTCAAGCAGTACCTTCCCAGCAAGCGTGCCAGATATGGGGTCAAGCTCTACAAGTTCTGTGACAGGGCAACAGGCTATGTAGTGAACTTTACGGTTTATGAGGGAAAAGATAGTCAGATTGAGTCGGTCAACTGCCTGGATTACATAGGGAGCGCTGGCAAGATAGTGTGGAACTTGGTGTCACCCTTATTCGGAAAGGGGTACCACTTGTATGTGGACAATTATTACACGAGCGTGCCACTCTTTAGTCACTTGTTTGATCATCAGATTGGAGCATGTGGCACCGTGCGACCTAATCGCCGGGGCTTTCCCCAGCGGCTTGTAGATGCCCGTCTTAGGCTGGGGGAGAGAGCCTGCTTGAAGTGTAATAACTTGCTCGCTATGAAGTGGAGGGACAATAAGAATGTTTTCCTTCTTACCTCCCTTCATGCAGACACGACAGTCCAAATTCGTACGGGGACTGGTGTTGTGGAGAAACCCCTCTGTGTCCACGAATATAACCAAAATATGGGAGGGGTGGACCTCAACGACCAGTTGATGGCGCCATATCTAATTGACCGTAAGGCGAGACGCTGGTACAAAAAAGTGTCTCTATCATTATTCCAATTGGCTTTGCTGAACGCTCATGTGCTATACAGAGCTTCAGGCGGGACGTTATCTCTTCTAAAATTCCAGAATGAGATAGTCACAGAACTCCTGTATCCAGGCGGTTCTGCACCTCACCATCCCCTACCAAATGCAGTAAGCCGGCTGCATGAGAGGCATTATTCGTATGTCCTCCCGAGTACCCCTACCCAAAGCCACCCCCAAAAAAGATGTCGTGTCTGTAGCAAGCGCGGATTTAGGCGTGACACCCGTAGTTTTTGTCCACTCTGTCCTGACAAGCCTGGTCTTTGCCAAGGTGAATGTTTTGAACGCTACCACTCAAAAGTGAAGTTTTAGCGTAGGGTACAGCATTTCACAGACAAGGACACACTTACACAGGGTCTCCCAAGATGCCATTACATTTTGAGAGACCCGAACCATTACAGTTGTAAAGTTACAAAAAAAAGTGTAAAAAAGAAAAAAAAAAAACGTAAAAAACAAAACACAAAAAAAAATTAAATAAAAAAACCAAAAATAGTTGTCGTTTTATTGTTCTCTCTCTCTCTATTTTCTCTCTATTGTTCTGCTCTTTTTTACTGTATTCTATTCTGCAATGTTTTATCATGCTTGCTTTTTAGGTATGTAATTTTTTGTTTTCAGGTGCGCCATTCAACTGCAGCGCGGAATTATTTATCTTGACAGCAACAGCGTTTGCTCCCACGATACATAAAGCCGTGACTTCAGTGCTGTAGGAGGTGATTTCACCACCACAGTTAAAAAAAAGAGCATATATGCCGAAGCATGGGGGCAGCAGGGGCGGAGGAGCGATTTTGCTCCTAATGCCGCGTACATACGGTCGAAATTCCGACGGAGGCCTGCCCGTGGAAAATTCCAACCGTGTGTACGCGGCATAACTTTTTTGCGGGAGGATGCCCCCATGCTTCGGCATATATATATTTTAGGCACAGGTTGCGTTAAAACATTTTTTTATTTTTTACTAGGTTTTGTTTTGGTATTTGCTTTGCAGGTATGGCATGGTAAGGTCTTACTGTTGTACTGTAATGTTACTTTGTTTTAATGTTAACCACCATTTGCTTAGCAGGTACGCCATTCAGTTGCAGCGCGGATCTATTTATCTTGACAGCAACAGCGTTTGCTCCCACGATACATAAAGCCGTGACTCCAACGCTGTAGGAGGTGATTTCACCACCACAGTTAAAAAAAAGAGCATATATACCGAAGCATGGGGGCAGCAGGGGCGGAGGAGCGATTTTGCTCCTAATGCCGCGTATATACGGTCGAAATTCCAACGGAGGCTTGCCCGTGGAAAAGTCCGACCGTGTGTACGCGGCATAACCTTTTATGCCGCGTACATACGGTCGAAATTCCGACGAAGGCTTGACCGTGTGTACGCGGCATAACTTTTTTGCGGGAGGATGCCCCCATGCTTCGGCATATATGCCCATCATTAGAAGTGGGTGGATGAAGGGAGGTATTCTAATGGTGGGCATACCCACCAATCAATCTCTTTTTTTCGTTCAGCCAATAGGCTGTATGAAAAAAAAGATTACAATACATGTCCAACAAGGACCAGCAACATACTGGTATGTTGCTGGACTTTGAATGTTTATACCAGAATGATGCCTCCGGGTTTAGGTATCATCTTGGTATCATTCTTTTCAGCCAGCAGCCGGCTTTCATGTAAAAGCAATTCTAGCAGATAATTAGCCTCTAGACTGCTTTTACAAGCAGTGGGAGGGAATGTCCCCCCCCCCCCGGATATAAAAAGCGCCATTGGGAAATTGGGAAAGCATTTTATCACACCGATCTTGGTGTGGTCAGATGCTTTGAGGGCAGAGGAAAGATCTAGGGTCTAACCCCCCAATTTTTTTCAAAAAAAGAGTACCTGTCACTACTTATTGCTATCATAGGGGATATTTACATTCCCTGAGATAACGATAAAAATGGTAAAAAAATAAAATATGGAAGGCACAGTTTAAAAATAAAATAAAAAAGCCAAATAAATAATAAAAAAAAAAAAAAAAAAAAGCACCGCTGTCCCCCCCTGCTCTTGCGCAAAGGCGAACGCAAGCGTCGGTCTAGCGTCATATGTAAACAGCAATTGCATCATGCATGTGAGGTATCACCGCGAAGGTCAGATCGAGGGCAGTCATTTTAGCAGTAGACCTCCTCTGTAAATCTAACGTGGTAACCTGTAAAGGCTTTTAAATGCTTTTAAAAATGAATGTAGTTTGTCGCCGCTGCGCGTTTGTGCGCAATTTTAAAGCATGTCGTGTTTGGTATCCATGTACTCGGCCTATGATCATCTTTTTTATTTCATCAAACATTTGGGCAATATAGTGTTTTTTAGTGCATTAAAAATAAAAAAAGTGTGTTTTTCCCCCAAAAAATGCGTTTGAAAAATCGCTGCACAAATACTGTGTGGAAAAAAAAAATGCAACACCCACTATTTTAATCTGTAGGGCCTTTGCTTTAAAAAAATATATAATGTTTGGGGGTTCAACATAATTTTCTTGCAAAAAAATTTTTTTTTTCATGTAAACAAAAAGTGTCAGAAAGGGCTTTGTCTTCAAGTGGTTAGAAGAGTGGATGATGTGTGAAATAAGCTTCCTAATGTTGTGCATAAAATGCCAGGACAGTTCAAAACCCCCCCAAGTGACCCCATTTTGTAAAGTAGACACCTCAAGCTATTTGCTGAGAGGCATGTTGAGCCCATTGAATATTTTTTTTTTTTTGTCCCAAGTGATTGAATAATGACCAAAAAAAAAAAAATGTACAAAAAGTTGTCACTAAATTATATATTGCTCAAACATGCCATGGGCATATGTGGAATTACACCCCAAAATACAGTCTGTTGCTTCTCCTGAGTACGGGGATACCACATGTGTGGGACTTTTTGGGAGCCTAGTCGCGTACGGGACCCCAAAAACCAAGCACCGCCTTCAGGATTTCTATGGGTGTAAATTTTTGATTTCACTCCTCACTGCCTATCACAGTTTCGGAGGCCATGGAATGCCCAGATGGCACAAAACCCCCCCAAATGACCCCATTTTGGAAAGTAGACACCCCAAGCTATTTGCTGAGAGGTATGTTGAGTATTTTGCAGATCTCGCTTTTTGTCACAAAGTTTTGAAAATGTAAAACAAGAAAAAAAAAAAGAAAAAAAAATGTCTTTCTTAATTTTCAAAAACAAATGAGAGCTGTAAAATACTCACCATACCTCTCAGCAAATAGCTTGGGGTGTCTACTTTCCAAAATGGGGTCATTTGTGGGGGTTTTGGGCTATTTTGACATTTTATGGCCTTCAAAACTGTCATAGGTAGTGAGGAGTGAAATCAAAAATTTATGCCCTTAGAAACCTTGAAGGCGGTGCTTGGTTTTTGGGGTCCCGTACGCGGCTAGGCTCCCAAAAAGTCCCACACATGTGGTATCCCCGTACTCAGGAGAAGCAGCAGAATGTATTTTGGGGTGTAATTTCACATATAACCATGGCATGTGTGAGCAATATATCATTTAGTGACAACTTTTTGTACATTTTTTTTTTCTTTTTGTCATTATTCAATCATTTGGGACAAAAAAAAAAATATTCAATGGGCTCAACATGCCTCTCAGCAAATAGCTTGGGGTGTCTACTTTCCAAAATGGGGTCATTTGGGGGGGTTTTGTGCCATCTTGGCATTTTATGGCCATCAAAACTGTGATAGGTAGTGAGGAGCGAAATCAAAAATTTATGCCCTTAGAAACCTTGAAGGCGGTGCTTGGTTTTTGGGGTCCCGTACGCGGCTAGGCTCCCAAAAAGTCCCACACATGTGGTATCCCCGTACTCAGGAGAAGCAGCAGAATGTATTTTGGGGTGTAATTTCACATATGCCCATGGCATGTGTGAGCATTGAGCAATATATCATTTAGTGACAACTTTGTGCAAAAAAAAAAAAGTTTGTCATATTCCTGCAACTTGTGGCAAAATATAAAATATTCCATGGACTGAACATGCCTCTCAGTAAATAGCTTGGGGTGTCTACTTTCCAAAATGGGGTCATTTGGGGGGGTTTTGTGCTATTTTGGCATTTTATGGCCTTCGAAACTGTGATAGGTAGTGAGGAGTGAAATCAAAAATTTGCGCCCTTAGAAATCCTGAAGGCGGTGCTTGGTTTCCGGGGTCCCGTACGTGGCTAGGCTCCTAAAAAGTCCCACACATGTGGTATCCCCGTACTCAGGAGAAGCAGCAGAATGTATTTTGGGGTGCAATTCCACATATAACCATGGCATGTGTGAGCAATATATCATTTAGTGACAACTTTTTGTAATTTTTTTTTTTTTTGTCATTATTCAATCACTTGGGACA
Source organism: Rana muscosa (assembly GCA_029206835.1). Classification (NCBI taxonomy): domain Eukaryota; kingdom Metazoa; phylum Chordata; class Amphibia; order Anura; family Ranidae; genus Rana; species Rana muscosa. The sequence goes on from CM055127.1 coordinate 375,816,838, forward strand.
AAAAAAAAAAAAATATTCAATGGGCTCAACATGCCTCTCAGCAATTTCCTTGGGGTGTCTACTTTCCAAAATGGGGTCATTTGGGGGGGTTTTGTACTGCCCTGCCATTTTAGCACCTCAAGAAATGAGATAGGCAGTCATAAATTTAAAGCTGTGTAAATTTCAGAAAATGTACCCTAGTTTGTAAACGCTATAACTTTTGCGCAAACCAATAAATATACGCTTATTGACATTTTTTTTACTAAAGACATGTGGCTGAATACATTTTGGCCTAAATGTATGACTAAAGTTGAGTTTATTCGATTTTTCTTATAACAAAAAGTAGAAAATATCATTTTTTTTCAAAATTTTCGGTCTTTTTCTGTTTATATCGCAAAAAATAAAAATCGCAGAGGCAATCAAATACCATTAAAAGAAAGCTCTATTTGTGGGAAGAAAAGGACGCAAATTTCATTTGGGTACAACATTGCATGTCCGCACAATTTACAGTTAAAGCAGCGCAGTGCCGAATCCCAAAAACAGGCCTGGTCCTAATGGCCCGAAATGGTCCGGGGCTTAAGTGGTTAAAGAAGTACGGTAATTGGAGGTGTGAAAAAAACAAAACAACATTGCTCAGCCGCTGAAACACTAAAATAAAAAGAAACCTTGTTTCCTTTTGTATCTTTCTGTTTCTTCATCTGCAGATCAAAGGGATGAACAAATGTCCCTCTGATTAACCCCTTACTAACCCCTAATTTATTCTAATCAGCCTTAACTCCCTATTCTCCTCCATTTAATTATAATTTTCCTGCTTTTTTTTTTTTTTTCATTCCTATATTTTGGTAAATGGGAGGATATTACCGCGCTGCCAAGTGAAGGAAAAGGAAGCTGCTAGCACAGAGTAGCTATATCACAGCTTCCTCAAACGATCGTCTAGGATGACATCCAATTGCTCCTCATGGTAGTAGCCAGGCCGATGGTGCACTCTTCCAAGTCTCCAACGGCTAGATGACGTCCACAGAAAGCAGTAATACCCCTCCAGGGGACTAGGTCACAGATGGATGCAGTGAATATATAAAAAAGTGAGAGACAAAAGAGGCCTCCACATGGCGTAGATCAACAATGACCAAAAAAATGTATTAAAAAGAGATAAAACAAAGGTACAAGCATCCAGCGATGAGTACAAATAAAAGTGATTACAGAAATGGTAGGTGCAATATGGGCAGCAAGTGTAGAGACCCTACGTGTTTCAACCTATTAGACTTCAACTGGGGTATAATCCAGCTTGCAGCCCCTGCACTTTTTATACTAAAAGTACAATAATCAATTAATTGCATGCTGGTTCCGCTTCCGGGAGCGCAGATCAGTGGCATCAGCCAATCATCGCGATGTGACAGAGAGGACGTCCGGTAGGCGGAGTTACTAAAAGACACTCAATAGTCCTAGAAGGCGCATGAGAGCCAAGCCTCGATGTGAATCAAATACTTGGGACGCACGCTCTACGTCACAGCGTCATGACCGATTCCAGCCATGATAGGCTGCAAGGATCGCATTGGTAAGGTGATGTATAGGGAAGGAATGTAACGCCCTCATAGCGGAGGGTTGGAGCGGACAGAGAAAATTCAGGAGGCATTTCTGGTCACAAAAACTTTCTTCAAAACCACAGACTGGAACGGATACATCCCAGTGGATAGTTGTCAGCATGTATCCTGGTTAAAATCTGTTCCTCGTGGCCAGCTGTTGAAAATTAGATGAAACTGCACCAACTTGGATGACTACAGACATCAAGCTTCCATCCTCAAATCCAGGTTCGTGGAAAAAGGATATGATCCCCGGAATGTAGATGAAGAAATTAATAAAGTATCGTTATTGGATAGGAATTCCTTGCTGTCAGATCAAAACCACTTTGTCACTTCCTTTTCTAGGCAACATAAACAAATCAAAGACATAGTTAATCGACATTGGAAAGTTCTAAAACACGGCAAAGTTTTGGGCCCTGCCCTTCCTGACAGAGCCAGTGTCATCTACAGGGGAGCACAACCACTTATGCCGTGTACATAAGATCGGTTTTACCGATGAAAACAGTCCGATGGACTTTTCTCATCGGACAAACCGATCGTGTGTGGGCCCCATCAGTCTTTTTTCCATCGGTGAAAAAAAATAGAACATGTTTTAAATTAATCCGATGGGAAAAAAAAACGATAGCAAATTCCGATCGTCTGTGTGGAACTCCATCGGACAAAAAACCCACGCATGCTCAGAATCAAGTCGACGCATGCTCAGAAGCATTGAACTTCATTTTTCTCGGCTTGTCGGAGTGTTTTACGTCACAGCGTTTGGGACAGTCGGATTTTTGACTGATGGTGTGTAGGCAAGACTGATGGAAGTCAGCTTCATCGGATTTCCGATGGAAAAATCTATCGGATTAGAATCCATAGGAAATCCGATCGTGTGTACAGGGCTTTAGTGGACTGATTGCCCCCAACGTGGTTGACCCCCCTGTAAGACCTGTATTCTTTGAACATCTCAAGGGATACTACCCTTGCAGAAAATGCAATGTATGTGGTCATAATATTTGTGGCAGATATAAGGTCCCTAACTCACATTCATACATACACATACTAGGGCCAATTTAAACAGGAGCCAATTAACCTACCAGCATGTCTTTGAAATATGGGAGGAACACGGAGTACCAGGAGGAAAAACACGCAAGGCACAGGGAGAACAAGTAATCTCCAGGCAGGTAGTGAATATCATAACAATTTTCAGATAGTAAACGCATACATAAAAAAAGCTGAACTCCAGACACAAACATAATTCTGTAGTTATCCAGAACAGTGTTTCCCAACTCCAGTCCTCAAGGCGCCCCAACAGGTCATGTTTTCAGGATTTCCCTCAGATGAAACCGCTGTGTTAATTACTAAGGCAGTGAAACTGATCAAATCACCTGTGCAAAATCATAAAACTTTGAATCCACAAGTACTTCTCAACCATACCAGATGAAATGTTTTGTTACGTGCGCCACACAATATATTGTGTATCTAATTACTTGTCCCTGCAAGAGACAATACGTAGGGCGCACTATACGCACATTCTCAGTAAGAGTCAACGAGCACATTGCAGCTATAAAGAAAGGAAAAACCAATCATAGTGTGCCTAGACACTATCTGGAATGTCACAATAAAAACCCTCTTGGTTCCAAATTTCAGGTGATAGATAGATTTACCCCCCACTGGAGAGGTGAATCCAAAATTAGGGGGGTATCCAAACTTGAAACTTTTTGGATTTACCAATTAAAGACATACACCCCTCATGGAATGAATGTAGAGTGGGATGTAAATGCTTTTTTTAATCAATCTTGATGCCCCTTTACACATCCCATCACGACACTCTCTCTCTCTATATCTCTGATGTTCTTTTTAGCCTTTATTTTTATTCTAAGTCATGTTTTTGTACTTTAGTCCGGCAGGACGATGCTTTTTAACATGTATTAGCAGTTGTCTTGTTTGTTATAGAAGGCCACTCAGTTGATTCGGCTCACATTGGTAAGGGAAGGCTGTGAATCTGAGCAGGGGTAGTGGCAGATTTGGTGACGTTCCCCGACCAGTCTTTAGACGATATAGGGAAAGCCTCCTGAATTTTCTCTGTCCGCTCCAACCCTCCGCTATGACGGCGTTACATTCCTTCCCTATACATCGCCTTTCCAATGCGATCCTTGCAGCCTATCATGGCTGGAATCTGTCATGACGCTGTAACGTAGAGTGTGTGTCCCAAGTATTTGATTCACATTGAGGCTTGTCTCTCATGGCGCCTTCTAGGACTATTGAGTGTCTTTTAGTAACTCCGCCTACCACCGTAATGACGCGGCGGACGTCCTCTCTGTCACATCGCCATGATTGGCTGATGCCACTGAGGCTTGAGACGCAAGCTGGATCAGCGTTCCCGGAAGCAGAACCAGCATGCAATTAATTGATTATTGTACATTTAGTATAAAAAGCGCAGGAGCTGCAGGTTGGATTATACCCCAGTTGAAGTCCAATAGGACGAAACGTGTAGGATCTCACTCTCTACACTTGCTGCCCATACTGCGCCAACCATTTCTGAGATCACTTTTATTTGTACTCATCGCTGGATGCTTGTACCTTTTTTTTTATCTCTTTTTAATAAAATATTTTTAGTCATTGTTGACCTACGCCATGTGGAGGCCTCTTTTGTCTTTCACTTTTTTATATATTCACCGCATCCAACTGTGACCTAGTCCCCTGGAGGGGTATTACTGCTTTCTGTGGACTCCATCTAGCCATTGGAGACTTGGAAGGGTGCACCATCGGCTGTTTTAACTCACCACTCATCAGTGTGTGGGTCCACACCTTACGGTAAGTGTACCGACCCCTATCCCCTGGTGGTGGGATCACAGCCCTCCCTCTGGTGTCTTTACCCATATGATGCCTGGATTGATGTTTGCCTATTCACCTACCCTGTATTCACATTATATTGCAATTTTGGAAGCATTTTACTGCATTATTTGAGATTGTTTTCACATACTAGTTACTTCCACTTACATGGGACTTGTGCTTACAGATTTTACTTTACCAGTCACCTCTGTACAGAAGGGACTGTGCCTTTATTTTTGCTCCATGGATTGTTTTTTATTTTGATGTGATTATTACACTATCACTGATTTGTCAAGATATTTGTGTTATTCTATTTGTGATATACTCACCTATATCATTTAATATCCCTTGTCTTTCATTGGTTCTCACATCACTGTTTGAATTACATTTGATTCACTCATCCAGCGCTGCACATTTTACTCTCCACGTCTATTTTATAAACGATAAGCAATTAAAAAACAAAATTGTTTGCTTTATTAGTAAATATTTTTACGCATTGTTACTCGTTGTAAAAAAAAAAATGGTATTCGTGCATCCCTAACAGAGGGTAAATCTTCCAATGGGGACACTAGTTCTGGTGACCTGGGGGTCCCCAAGGAATGGAATTCTTTTCATTTTTGCAGGGATTTCGTCTCACTTCCTGTTTGGCTATGAGACAGGAAGTGAAGGGAAATCTCCCCTAAGGGGACACAGATGGTAAAAATAAATCTGACAGGGGTTACTACCCTCCCTTGCTCTATCCAAAATGACAAAAAAAATTGCCTATAGTTCTACTTTAAGGCAGGCCAAATACAACCCCATTTAAAGTGAACCTGTGTCTAGATCACACACACTGAAATATATAGACTTTTTGAACAAGTAGTAAAAGCATTTTAAAATAAGCCTTCATTTATCTTTGCATCTTTAAGCGTTGTGAAAGGATTAATTTTTAAAATTCACAACTCAGCCAGTGTATGCATTCATACACACAGCATACAGGCACAAAGCTTGCTGGGAGCACACACACCCTGCTGGGCAAACAAGCCACCCTAGGACTAGAATTTGGGGGCAACAATAATGGGACAAGCTGAACAAGGAAGAAAAGAAAGTTTCAAAAGCTTGAGAAGCAGCACTCACTATAAGTGTGAACATGCGTTGCTGAAATCTTAAAAAATAAATTTGCATTTAATCTATCTTAAAAGCAGCTACAGCGGTCAGGATGGCTTACTTTAAAGCTCTTTTACTTCTTGGTAAGAATATGTAAGTAGTTTCCATAGTGTCCATAGTCTGGGCACTGGTGCACTTTAACTTACTTCTGCTGAAAGATAATTTTCTTGAATGACTCGTCTGCAATGTTTTCCCCTTACTTGAACACAGGCAAAATGATATTCCTTTGTATTTCCAGTGGACAGATATTCCGTAGAGAAAAAGGATGATACTTCAGTAGATGCAGATATTGTCAAGCATTCTCAAAGTATAAGTTCACCTTTGCAGGTCAAAAAAGAAAAAAAGAAACACTGAGGCAAATGTTCAGTATATTTTTATCATATATATATTTAAAACGACATACAGTATATGCCAGGGTATCTGAGATTTGAGAGGGCTTCATCCCTGTAGATATACTGCTTCTCTCTCTTATGAAAAGATCTTCCAAGGCAAATCATATTTGAAAAAGTGACAGAGCATAGCAAATGGCAACTGACAGGTCATTAAATATTATGGAGAAAATAAGGTAACCAAAGTCAGTATATATTATAAGTAGGGATAAGCAAAACGTAGAACTTTCTCAAAATGTTGTTGAAATTCATTGGAATAAAGTGTAGTAAAATATAGTAAAATTAACCACTTGACCAGTGGGCACTTAAACCCCCCTTCCTAACCAGACCAATTTTCAGCTTTCAGTGCTCTCACATTTTGAATGACAATTACTCAGTCATGCTACACTGTACCCATATGAACTTTTCGTCCTTTTTTTCACACAAATAGAGCTTTCTTTTGGTGGTATTTGATCACCTCTGGGTTTTTTATTTTGTGTGCTATAAATGAAAAAATACTGAAAATTTTGTAAAAAAATGAATTTGTCTTCATTTCTATTATAAATGGGCACTATTGGGCACTCTATTGGCACTGATGAGAGCTGTAGTGGTGCAGATGAGCTCTATAGTGGCGCTGATGTGGTACTGATGGCACACATGAGCACTGTATTGGCACTAATGTGGCACTGATGAGTACTGTATTGGCACTGGGCACTGACGTGGCACTGATGGAGTACTGGTGGGCACTGTAGTGGCACTAGTGGCACCGCTGGGCACTGGTGGCACCGATGGACACTGGTGGCACAGATGAGCACTGTAGTGGCACTGGGCACTGTAGTGGCACTGGTGTGGCACTGATGGAGCACTGATGGGCGCTGAAGTGGCACTGGCAGCACCGATGGGCACTGAAGTGGCAGAGGTGGCACTGATGGGCACTGGTGGCACCAATGTGGCACTGATGAGCCTTGTAGTGGCACTGATGGTATAGATGAGTGGCATAGTAGCACTAATGGACACTAGTGGCACTGATGGGTACTGTAGTGACACTGATGGATATTGTTGTGGCACAGATGGGTACTGTAGGGGCACTGATGGGTAGTGTAGTGGCACTGTAGGGCACAGATTAGCACTTGTGTGACACTTGTGTGGCATTGTAGGGGACTGCTGGGCACTGTTGTACACTTCAAAATACAGTTAGACTTGCTGTTACACTCGATCTCTCTTCCCTCCTCACTCACTGTATCGGTGTGAGGAGAGAAGAGAGCTGGACCTCTGCGTGACCCCAGTTTGTTTAGAGGGAGCGTTCACGTGGTAAAGGGCCGCTGTCATTGGCCCTTTACCGCGATCCGTGAATGGACACTTCCACGAGTCCGCCTCAGGGGGCGTGCGGGAAGCGCGAGTTCAGGAGGATGTCCATGGATGCCCTCCCAGAACAAGCCGACCGCAATGTAGTCGTCTTTTGGCTATGGCCCCGGTCGGCGTGTGGTTAAGGTGATTTGTGTTTGCTCAACCAAACTAAAGCAGTTTTTACTGCTACAGGGCGGCAGCTGTGCCCAGGATCACCTATATATACAGCTCGCTCCCACTGCGATTATGCATCCACCAATCATTAGTTACACTGGCAGAATGGCAGTGCAAATAAGGCAGATTGCCGTTCTGTCAGTACGGAAGGCATGGATCCTGTCTGTGTTCCTGCAAAGCAGGGACATGGATCCATGCCTTCCCTTAGTAAAAGCACCTCCCACACAAACACTGGCTAGGCTCACAGTTAACCCTTTGATCGCCCCTGATGTTAACCCCTTCCCAACCAGTGTCAATAGTACAGTGACAGTGCATATTTTTAGCACTGCTCTCTGTATTATAGTGCCACTGGTTCCCCCCAAAAAAGTGTCAAAAATGTCAGTTAGTGCCCGATTTGTCTGCTTCAATATCGCACTCCCGCTATAAGTCGCTGATCGCCGCCATTACTAGTAAACAAAAATAAATAAATAAGAATGCCATAAATCTATTTCATAGTTTGTAGATGCTACAACTTTTGCGCAAACCAATCAATATACACTTATTGGGATTTATTTATTTTTTGTTTAATAAATCTTTATTGAGATGAGGTATAATTGTAAAGTGTTACGAAAAAACTTGAAGTGCAATAATATATAAGTTTTATTTAGGTTTATACAGCATTAAGCTGAGTGTGATGCTGCGTACACACGACCGTTTTTAATGTCATTGAAAAAAAATGCATTTTTCTCGATGTGATTTTTCGTGTTTCCTCTCAAGCCTGCCTTGCCTACACACTATCGTGGAAAAAAAATGTTTGAGTAAAGCGTGGTGACGTACAACACGTACGACGGCACTATAAAGGGGAAGTTCCATTCGGATGGCGCCACCCTTCATGTTAGTAAAGTTTGTTGAGAGACGATTTGCACTTTTCAGCCTTGTGCTTTTCAGTCCGTTACAGCGTGACGAATGTGCTATCTCCATTACGAACGCTAGTTTTACCAGAACGAGCGCTCCCGTCTCATACTTGATTCTGAGCATGCGCATTTTTTTTCACGTTGTTAAAGCCCACACACGGCCGTTTTTCATGACGAGAAAAACGACGTTGTAAAAAACGACGTGAAAAATTAGAGCATGTTCCAATTTTTTCATGGCCGTTTTTCATGTTGTGAAAAATGCTCTTAAGCCCACACACGATCATTTTTAATGACCTTTTTTTTTTTTTTTTTTCTCGTCATTAAAAACGGTCGTGTGTATGGGGCATAAGCATCTCAGGTAATTTATCCAAATAGTAGAAAAGAAAGAGAAAAGGAACGAGGGTAAAGGAAGGAGAAGGAGGAAAGGGGGGGGGTTAGGGGGAGAAAGGTAAGTGTCAGGGGAGGCTAGTTACATTAAACACATTTTATGATTATATTGTTTTGTCGTTTAGCAACGTGTGTTACAATGGGTATTGACAGGAGAAAATACACAAATATTAAAATACTAGTACTAACAAGAGCCAGAACATATGATTATGCAAATGGAATTAACTTTAATTGGAGCCCCTGATGTCTGCATAACGTGGGGTGGATTTGAAGGGCAGCCAGTATGTATTAGGATTTTTTTTTCATACCAAAAGGTATGTAGCAGAATTCCTATTGGCCTAAAAAGAAATTTTTAGATTTTTTTTTTTTAAATATCGGATATTTTTTGGATATGTTTTATGAATATTTATTGGATATGCTTTATAGCAGAAAGTAAAAAATCTATTTTTTTTTCAAAATTCTCTGTCTTTTTTTGTTTATAGCGCAAAAAAAAACAAAAAAAAACGCAGAAGGGATCAAATTCCACCAAAAGAAAGCTCTATTTGTGGGGAAAAAAAGGACATGGGTTTTATTTGAGTACAGGGTCACACGGCTGCGCAATTGTCAGTTAAAATAACCCAGTGCTGTGTCACAAAAAATGGCCTGTCATGAAGGGGGGGTAAATCTTCCGGAGCTGAAGTAGTTAAAGGTGAAATGAGCTTTAAAATGTCACCATTTTCATGGGAGTTTTGCCACACTGTGAATCCCAGCAGCAGAAATCCACTGATTCCTGCTGCTGGGATTGACAGCTGCACGCGGACTGCAGCGGCCGCTGAGCCAGCACACTGCAATGATAGGCTGCCAGCAGCTGCAGCTATTTATGCTTCTTCACTAAACCAGCATATTGCAGATTTACTTTATGGAACCATTTACACAAACATGCATTACATAATGCATAGAACATATTTGCGTTACTGCTTTGCAGTGCCATATATCTTGAAAGGCACCCCGATGTACTAAAGCAACGCACAGAAACGCATAGTATGGCCGCCTTAATGGACAACATGCTAATATGCGAAATAGCGCACTTTGACGCGTGTACGTTAATGCACCACTAAGAAGTAAATAGGCCCTTAAAGATTTATATCTCATTGGTAAATGATCTACTTTGCTTAACAAGACCAATTTCTGGCAATTTGGATAAAAGAACTGATGCCTGGCACATTAATATATAACAGAGGATAGCTTTGTCTTCTACCCACTTTTTCTGACCGGGTGTAAACCAGTGAAGAAAATTTGCTGTCTTTGAGGATTTATAGCTTAATTATCTTAATCACTCACTGAAAAAAAAAAAAAAAAACACACGTCAGTAAAACAGAGTTGTGAGAAACAGAACAATAATGTCAGATGTGTTTTATTGTCTTCAGAGTGAATGAATTGTCACCTACTAAAATATACATGACCATTTAAAGGGGCATTGTTAAAAGGTTGTTAGGAATTTTTAAATACATACTAATGTGACTATTTCACTGTAAATTTGATATTTTATGATTTTTTTAAATATTGTGTCTTAGTAAAGAAAAAGTGTACTTGGATTCAAATCCTTTCGTAGGAAATAATCCTACATGTTTACACCATAGGTGTGCGCAGCCTATTGCATTAGGATATGCATCCTGTACACACACACACACACACACTTTTATAAATGAATGTACACAAACATTTTAAAATGTATTAAAACATGGCCAATATCAGCAGGGCAGTGGGTGGTGTCATTAGTTTTTTATTTTTATTATTATTTTTTACAATTTTTAAAACTATTTCTTATAATATTTTTTGTTTTATTAGGAGCCCTATTGGGGGACTTTGGTGAAATATTGGGGGGGGGGGGGCTCTCTTTTGAGACAGAGAAGGGGACTGAGAACAGAGATTTTCCAGTCCATTTCTCTGCCCCGGACATTGAATGATTGTGGAGTGCTCTCTGCTAAGCAGCTTCCTGTTCCTTCACAAACACAGTTTACAATACTCTATGATGTCGTCATGGAGGAGTGGAAGAGGACTCCAGTGGCAACCTGTGAAGCTCTGGTGAACTCCATGCCCAAGAGGGTTAAGGCAGTGCTGTAAAATAATGGTGGCCACACAAAATATTGACACTTTGGGCCCAATTTGGACATTTTCACTTAGGGGTGTACTCACTTTTGTTGTCAGCGGTTTAGACATTATTGGCTGTGTGTTGAGTTATTTTGACGGGACAGCAAATTTACACTGTTATACAAGCTGTACACTCACTACTTTACATTGTAACAAAGTGTAATTTCTCCAGTGTTGTCACATGAAACGATATAATAAAATATTTACAAAAATGTGATGGGTGTACTCACTTTTGTGAGATACTGTATGTACAATTATACACATATACAGTGCTTCACATAGTGTGATCCATTGCAGAAAAAGTTAAAATAATTAAATAAATTATCGTTTTTTCTCCCAAATATAGTCAAAATTTTCCCAATAAAGTGCTGTCTTTGTGCATTTATACAGTTGAATCAAGTGTGCTTTCACCTCCTTGTGTCACCTCTATGCTCCCAGAACTCTCACCTTAAAAGGAAATAATATAAGCCTTATGGTTGTAGTCAGTGGCAGCAAACAACCCCCCCCCCCCCCGAGCGGCCGGTGGCACTTTCCCTCGCTGTTTGCCGATCAGTCCAGCCAGGGCCGGTACTAGGGGTGGGCGGGAGGGGCATCTGCCCTGGGCGGGATGATTTAGTGTGAGAAGAGGGCGCAGTTTGCCGGGTACAACCCTTCCCAGGACAGAATATGCTGCAGAATGTAACACAGGCAGAGAGCGGCTTTGTCCCTGCATGTAGATCGTAGCACTACACCCGCCCCCCTGCCTGCACAGTGCACTCTACTAGTCCTTCAGTAACATAGAGTGGAGCAGGCAGGGCACGTGAGGTTGGGAAGGTATCAGTGCTTTCCTGCTTCAGTCTACATAATTACAACTTTTCCTCTCCTGGACAGCGGCTTCTCTCCCCCCTCTCCAGTAATCTCTATCACTCCTGCTTTCACTTTCACAGTGTCCCGATGTCTGTGGGAGATCACCCGCTCCGCCCCCCCAGCCTCCTGTTATCTCTCCCTGTTCTAGACAATCTATTCCTGCTCTGTATAGTGACCCCCCTCCTCTCCTGTGCCCTTCTCTCGAGCCCCCACCTCTCTACCTGAACAGCCAAACTGAGTGGTGTTCTCTCCTGTCTCTGTGCTGCTGAAACTGCCTCTACTCAGCCAACAGGTAACAGTAACACACTTTCAGGCTTCATATCACTGCTAATTGTTGTGAAAACTGTTATTTCAGATTCTATTTTTAGTAAGGGTCCATTCACAAGGGGTGCAAACATGCATCTCCCATGCAGGGCTGGCGTTTATCAGCACAGGGGGTACATAGGTGTTGTGCGCATCCCCGTGTCAGCACCCCATTTATATCTACTGGGACATGAGGCTGCATGGACACAGCCCCTGTATCCTAATATGACATGCAGGTGCGGGTCCCAATAGAAGTGAATGGGACGCTGGCACAGTGATATGCACACAATGCCCATACATCCCTGTGCTGATAAGAGAGCCCTTGACAGAACACACATGTCTGCACCACATGTGAATGGGCCCTGAAGAACTCATGTGCTTGGTGATCTCCCCAGGCATACGAAAACAACAGGAGCTACTAAACCTGGCCATAGATGGGTGGAAATTTAACTGGTCCAGCAAGGACCGGACAAGTTTCAATCCTTCTGTAGTCATTCTTGCTAAAGAGACATCAATTTAATGATCAACTTCTCTCAAACCAGCAGAAATGTTCCCTTAGATTTGCAGCACCGACATAGATGTCTCAGCGGAAAGGATTCCCTCATCTACCTTAGTTGTGTGGATTGGGGGGATCCATTCAATTTTTTTTGATCAGACGAAAAGAAAAACGATCCATCTATGGCCAGCCTCCAGCTTGCCATACATTATACAATCTGATTGTACAATATCTTTTGGATCTACCACCAACTATGTAGTACAAAGGCCTGCCTGATTGGATACTACTTAAATGAATTGTTTAGGTTGTCCATATATTGCAAAGTTTCCGTAAATCTAAAGGAGATTGCGCAGAGATTGTATAATCAAATTGTATAGTGTATGCTATACCTATAGTATAGTTTTCTTGTGCATGAGTACTAACAGTGACAAATGTTTTCCCTGTTACCTTTATTCTCACCTATGCAGATTTGTTTGCCCAGGAGCTTTGTCTTTAAGTCAATTAAACACCCGGACACATTGTCTAAAGCTGGGTACACACTAGGGTTGCACCAATACCTGTTTTGTACCAACAATACTTGTGCTCAAGTACTCGCTGATGCCAGTTGTCAATACCTTTTCAGTGTGATTTGAGTGGGCTTAAATCACACTGTAAAGAATCACATGTGATTTGGACAGGAATGTGGTGCGATTCCTGTCTGAATCACATGTGGTTCCCTGCACCACTCCTGTGTGAACCCGGGCTGAAGTCATTATGACAAGCCTAGGTTCACACAGGAGCAGTGTGAGAAACAGCATGTGATTCGGGCAGGAATCGCACCACATTCCTGTTCAAATCACATGTGATTCTTTACAGTGCGATTTAAGCCCATTAATTTTGTATGAGCTCAGATCGCACAGAAAGTATTGGTTTTAGATATTGGAGCATTTGCACAAGTACAAGTACTCTTGCAAATGCTTAGTATCAGCAACGATGACAATGGTGATGATGAACGGTGACGATAATTGGGGGGGGGGCACAGTTTGCCATCTTCGCCCTGGGCACCAAATGACCTTGTCCCAGCACTGAGTCCAGCGCTTACCCCATCTAGGCGGGTAGCGGATGACAGGCAGCGGCTCCGTGTAGCATCTCCATGTCCTCTCCTCCATCGGCGGCTCCTCCCCTTCTCCCCCCAAGCGCCCAATAGGATCGCTTGTCCTTTCAGACAATCGGGTGACGGGTGTCAAAACATACTTTCTGATTGGCTTGGAGGAGGATTGTAATACACCTGGGTGGGCTGTGAGTGCATTCTCTGCGCCCTGAGCCCAGCTTATTTTGAAGCCTATTGCTTCAAAAAAACACCAGCCACCTATTGAAATCCATGCGCCCTCGGCATCCTGCAAGGGGCCCGACACATAGATAGCCTCGCAGCTAGCTTCCCACTGCACATGTGCAAGCCGTGCTAAGCTGCGTGAATGATTCTGCAGCCTGCTGGGTGTGTGGCGTCACCGTTAGGGATGAGCTCAGGTGTGTTTGCATTGAACACGTGCAGAGCCCGCCAAGGAAGTTGGCACCGTCGGAACCGCACTGCGCTAATCACAGGCAGGGAGACATTTTTCGATCTCTGCAGCCGAGCATCGGGACAATGTCTCCATGCCTGTGATTAGCGCAGCGCAGTTCCGACGGTGCCGACTTCCTTGGCGGGCTCTGCACGTGTTCAATGCGAACACACCTGAGCTCATCCCTAGTCACCGTGTCCCAGAAGGCTGTAAGTGGGGGAGGGGGTGTGCCTAATATTTAGTAGAATCGCCTAGGCGATCCGTCCGGAAGTAGGAGCAAATACCTACCAAAACTAGGTACCCCCCCCCCCCCCCCAAAATAACGTTCCAAAATTAGAATGGAGGGGGAAGAGGACATAAAGCAGAACTTCCCATTTACAAATGTAGCGGCACCCCCTTTCCCGCTTCTCCCTCTTTCTCTCTTTGCGGCTGGCTGACTCGTCTAGGGGTACCAGGGAGAAGAATGGGGGGTAACGCACCACCAGCTCGTGCCCTCTGATGAGTGTTATGCAGAGGTGTGAGCTAAACCTTTTACCTCCGGGTCTGTGTTCACGTCCGGAGCTTCAGCTTCTCTTGTGGAGGATGATTGCCACTGTTGCAGGCAGGGCACTTAGCTCCCAGTAACTTGAATTCCACACCAAATAAAGTCCAACACTTATTTATTCTGTTAGAGCAACAAATAGTCCTAGAAGAGTAGACTGGTTGAACTTGAAGAACAGACAGGTGTGGGAAGAAGAAGGTCCAGGCACAATCAAAGAATTAAAGTTCTCTCCTGTTCCGTATAGCGCAAACAGGCTTGGCGCACAGTCGCTGCCACCGACCGTGAATTTGGTTTCTGCCACAAACCTTGGTGAAAGTAGAGGTCTCTGCCACAGACCTTGATGATAGGTCTCTGCCACCGACCTTGTTCAGTTGGTTCCTCGCCACTGACAGACATCCATCCGGACGGTCTCCAGAGGCCAACAACGTCACCGGCATTATGCTGTACCAGCTCTTCGGGAGGGTCACATCTCTGGTCCCTTACGCCCTGGATTCTGGCACCCAATTCCGGGGGCACCCATGGAATACTTCATCCCTCGCAGGACCTAGTGGAAGGTACTGGGCCCCAGGCCTTCTTGTAAAGTACCTCACCCCAGGCTTAAGGTGCCTGGGATGGAACTCGACTCCACGTGTCCAGGCCAAGGGACAGCAGCCCCCAGGCTGAAGGTGCCTGGTGCTCGGACTCTTCGTGCGCAAGATGTCCGCTCCCTTTATACCCTCTCCCAGCAAGCACAGCAGGTTCCCTGCCCCGCTGTACTACTGCCGCAAGAGGACAAAAAGGGCACGGCTCTACAATGGTGGTTCAACCCCAGCCCAAGGCGACAGCGCCACCCAGGGGCCGCAGGGAACTGGACACCATTTTCTCTTTACGAACAAAAAAAAAACGACCATAACCCTCGTAATTAGTGCATCTGGGCCATGCTACCGCCCAGACACTTCCCCTAAATATTGATACCCGCTACACAAACATCATATCAATCATATTTTTCTGTTTATGCTATGAGAGTGGGAATCACGTAGTAACTGGATCTGGTACTTGTTTAGACTTTTCTACTTTAGCAGCATGTCCAACAAATATAAATATATGTGTAAGAGCAGGAAGGCTCACAATACCGCTACATACATATCACCTTTCCCATTAGGGATGATAATAATTTGGATCTGAATCACATATTCCCTTTATATTGCTCAATGTAGGATTTACATACATAAAATGTTTGCAAGATGTCTCAGCCTTATGCCGCGTACACACGATCGTTTTTAATGTCATTTTCAAAAACGAAATTTTTCTCGACGTGATTTTTCTTGTTTCCTCTCAAGCCTGCCTTGCATACACACGTTCATTAAAAAAACGCTCGAGCAAAGGGCAGTGACGTAGAACACGTACGACGGCACTATAAAGGGGAAGTTCCATTCGGATGGCGCCACCCTTCATGTTAGTAAAGTTTGTTGAGCGGCGATTCGCGCTTTTCAGCCTTGTGCTTTTCAGTCCGTTACAGCGTGACGAATGTGCTATCTCCATTATGAACGCTAGTTTTTCCAGAACGAGCGCTCCCGTCTCATACTTGATTCTGAGCATGCGCGTTTTTTTCCCCTCGTAAAAGCATACACACTACCGTTTTTCACATCGTTAAAAAAAACGACGTGAAAAACGACGTGAAAAAATAGAGCAGGTTCTCATTTTTTTTAGGCCATTTTTCACATCGTTAAAAATGCTCTGGAGCCTACACACGATCGTTTTTAATGCCCAATTTAAAAAATTGCATTTTTAACGTTGTGAAAAACGGTCGTGTGTACGCGGCATTACATGCAACAAATGGTGATATTCAGTCATGCAACAGACATCTATGAAGATCAATACTTTTATTCTTGCTGTGTGTTTTAAATTTTTATGTATTTGTATATAGAAATATTTGAACTAGTCTCTTACTTTTGAATTTTGCTGGATACATGCTACCAGTGGGAAGTTGAATTGTGTAAAAAATGCCAGCTATATAACATGTGCATCTATGTTATGTCCAGAAAAATATAACAACGTGAAAACAGCAAAAGAACAGCTTGCGCTACAAACCTGCCAACAATCCATTCTGCAGTAAACAATAACTGCCCACTCTAATGCCGCGTACACACGACCGTTTTTAATGTCATTGAAAAAAACAGAATTTTTCTCGACGTGATTCTTCTCAAGCCTGCCTTGCCTACACACTATCGTGGAAAAAAATGCTTGAGTAAAGCGCGGTGACGTACAACACGTACAACGGCACTATCAAGGGGAAGTTCCATTCGGATGGCGCCACCCTTCATGTTAGTAAAGTTTGTTGAGTGACGATTTTCAGCCTCGTGCTTTTCAGTCCGTTACAGCGTGACGAATGTGCTATCTCCACTACGAACGCTAGTTTTACCAGAACGAGCGCTCCTGTCTCATACTTGATTCTGAGCATGCACATTTTTTTTCACGTCGTTAAAGCCCACACACGGCCGTTTTTCATGACGAGAAAAACGACGATGTAAAAAACGAAGTGAAAAATTAGAGCATGTTCCAATTTTTTCATGCCCGTTTTTCACGTCGTGAAAAATGCTCTGAAGCCCACACACGATCATTTTTAATGACCATTTTAATAAATGTAATTTTTCTCGTCATTAAAAACGGTCGTGTGTACGCGGCATTATATGTGCACAATACTACACAAAGATAACCTACAGAATCAATCCTCTAAGTCAGAGGTCGTCAACCCCCGGTCCGCGGCCCAAAGCCGGGCCGTACCGCCTCTCTAGCCGGGCCGCAACGCAAATGACACTGTCCGTGCCATACCGCCGCTATAGCCGGGCCATGGAGGAGACCGTCAGCGATGCAGCTGCCCGAGCAGAGAGATGACACCATCTCTCTGCGCTACACAGAGGCGCGCCGCTGACCCGCCCTAACATACGGCGCTGCAAGGCTACGCTACGCTACACAGAGGCACGGCCGGCCAATGAGTGAGAGAGAGAGAGAATTACCTCATCTCTCCGCCCACCCTCGCTATGTACCGGCTCAATGCATTCCCGCAATCTCTAACGGCTCCCCCTCACTTTCCTGTGCTGAGACTGTAAGTACAGTGGGCACTGCAGAGGGACTTGTATATTTTTTTTACTGGGACATTTAATGATTTTTTTATACTGGGACATTTAATGATGATTTTTTTTTATACTGGGACATTTAATGATGATTTTTTTTATACTGGGACATTAAATGTCCCAGTATAAAAAAAAATATTAAATGTCCCAGTATAAAAAAATCATTAAATATTTTTTTTTATACTGGGACATTTAATAATATTTTTACACTGGGACATTTAGGGCCGGTTCACACTGCAGCAATGTCAGAGTTCGGATGTGATTCGCACCGCACTGCAGTGCACATCACATGCGATCTCTGTGCGATTTCAGCCATACAAATCGTATGGCTGAATTCGCATCAAACTCGCACAGGACCATTTTTTTTTGTCCGCAGCAGAATCGGATCGCATGGGTGTTCACACCCATGCGATCCGATTCCTGTCAGAGTTTGCAGATCGCACTGCGATATACGAACTGATTTGGGGGTGTCGTTAACTTTTAACTGACACTCCCAGCAGTTCACATAGGGCAATGTGAACTGCCACCGGAAAACCTGCGATGCGCAGTGGATTCGCAGGGTTCCCACACCGCAACAGTGTGAACCGACCCACACATCGTGATTCGTCCCCCCCTACTACCGGGCCTTGGAAAAATATTCTTCCACAAAACCGGTCCTTGGTGCCAAAAAGGTTGGGGACCACTGCTCTAAGTGATACAGGTTTTCCCTCTGTAATCACTGTAGACATAGACTGTAGAACGCAAGAATCTGAAAGTCATATTTTTACTTACCTTACTCTCCAGTGTCATAAATTATGTAAGAGAGGATGTGTTGATCTTAAAATAAAACTTATATAATCTGCCTTCTATATTTCTCAAAATCATTGTATTGCCACATGCTTACCTTTTAAAGAGATTCTCCTTCTTGCGTACAGTGTGCCCAGGTCATCCTGCCTCTGTTTTTCAAAAAATGCCCAGATCTGACATCAAAGTGAACATATACTGAAATAATAGACATAAAAACAACAACGTGCTACTTGCCGCTACATGTTGTCTTTTTGCTACTAATGCTTAATCAATCTTCCTATTTCTATATTAGCTGCCAACAATTCCTTTGCAGATACCCTTTGTGAGGGGGTTAGCTCGGCAGCGGGTGTGTGTGACCCCCGGGATGGGCTCCCCACACAAAACAGGCCCAGCAAACGGAGGTTGTGGTTTTCAAAATCAAAAAGGTGCGGTTTATTTTCTATTTACAGTGACAAAACACAGCAAAGCAAAAGAAACATAACCAAAATAAATCCTGGTCAAGTTGACCTCTGACTAAACATACAGGTTTCCTAACTAACAACTGGGATCAGCCTAGTGCTGTCCTAGTCCCTAAGTCCCTGGTTTTAAATGTCCAAGCAAATAGCCACACAGGCTTTGTCTCACCGCACAGGGGTTCACTCTCCCTAGACAGTCCACACAGGTCTGGGTCCAGGCATGAGCTAACATCTAATGAAGCTGGGAGTTCTTATAGAGGCCTAAATGAGCTGACAAGCTTCAGCTGGTCTCATCAACTCCCTGTCTGCACGACGCCCAGCCCTCTCCCTAGAGGTATGAGTCATCCATGAGCCCACTAGCCTTATACAACTCTCCACCTAGTTGTATAAGTCGGCGTAAAGCCTGAATCTGGGCGAAATATATCTACCCCCCTGGATGCAACCAGGTGACTTTACCTTCCTGCTGTCACATACCCCCCCCTCTTGTTTTAACCTCGGGGTTGGAACACCAGCAATCAGGCATTCATGTACTCGAGACAAAGCATCCACATTCCCCATTTGAACGCCAGGGCGATGCTTTACTGTGAAGTTGAATTCCTGGAGGGCCAGGAACCACCTATTCACTCTTCTATTTGTTTCCTTGTTTTGAGCCATCCACTTTAACGGAGCGTGATCCGTAACCATGTCAAAGTGCCTACCTAGCAGGTAGTACCGAAGGGAATCTAGAGCCCACTTCACCGCTAAACACTCCTTTTCAACGGTGGTGTAATTTACCTCATGGGACTTCAACTTCCTGCTGAGGTAAATGACTGGGTGCTCTTCCCCGTTCCAGACCTGGGACAATACTGCTCCTAACCCCACATCTGACGCATCACTTTGTACGACAAAGTCTTTAGAGAAGTCGGGTGAGTACAACACTGGCTGGCTACATAAGGCTTGTTTCAAGAATTGGAATGCTGCCTCAGCCTCGGGGGTCCATTTAATCATGACCGACCCTTTCCCCTTCGTCAGGTTGGTTAGGGGCACAGCCTTAGAAGCAAAGTGGGGAATGAATCGCCGATAATACCCAGCGATTCCCAGAAAGGCTCGTACCTGCTTCTTGCTGTTGGGACGTGGCCAACTCTGGATGGCCTCGACTTTGTTGAGTTGGGGTTTTATTACTCCCCTCCCAATGGTGTACCCAAGATATTTGGCCTCCTCCTGCCCAATGGTACACTTCTTGGGGTTAGCCGTAAACCCCGCTTCCCGAACAGAGTCCAGGACTGCTTGCACTTTTGGCAGATGTGAGGCCCAATCTGTGCTATGGACAATTACGTCATCCAGGTAAGCCGCAGCATACTTCCGATGGGGCCTCAGCATCTGGTCCATTTTCCGCTGGAATGTGGCCGGCGCATTCTGTAACCCGAACGCCATTCTTTTATATTGGAACGCCCCGTCTGGGGTTACAAATGCGGTTTTCTCTTTGGCCGACTTGGCCAGGGGGATTTGCCAATACCCTTTTGTGAGGTCAAGAGTCGTCATGTATCGGGCTGTTCCCAGCCGGTCGATCAACTCATCTATACGTGGCATGGGGTAGGTGTCAAATTTTGTAACTTTGTTCAACTGACGAAAATCGTTACAAAATCGCCAGCTCCCATCCGGTTTAGGCACCAACACGATGGGACTAGACCAATCACTTTGGGACTCCTCTATCACCCCTAAGTTCAGCATTTTCTGTACTTCCTCCCGTATTGCCTCCCGTCGAGCCTCTGGGATCCGATAGGGTTTTAACTTCACCCTTTCACCGGGCGGGGTAATGATGTCATGCTCTACCCCAGATGTTTGTCCCGGCAGCTCAGAGAATACCTCCTTGTTGCGAAGCACAAACTCCTTAACCTCCTGTTGTTGGGGTTGTGACAAGGTGGCTGCTATTCCAACCTCAGGAATCACGCAACCAGTTTGAGCTGGTGACCAAGTGTCTGCGACTAGGGACTCTCTATCCCTCCAGGCTTTCAACAGATTAACGTGATAGATCTGTTCGGGCTTTCGCCTTCCTGGTTGTCTGACCTTGTAATTTACTTCGCTCACTTTTTCCATTATCTCGTAGGGGCCTTGCCATTTGGCAAGGAATTTACTTTCAACCGTAGGGACAAGTACCAATATCCTATCCCCCGGGGAAAAGGTACGGGTCTTGGCTCCACGGTTGTACACTCTCTGCTGTGCCAACTGCGCTTGGGCCAAATGTTCCTTCACGATGGGCATTACCTGTGCAATTCGATCTTGCATCAGGGCGACATGCTCAATCACACTCCTGTGGGGAGAACTCTCACTTTCCCAAGTTTCCTTGGCAATATCCAACAGCCCTCTTGGGTGTCTCCCATACAGTAACTCAAAGGGGGAGAATCCCGTAGAGGATTGGGGCACCTCCCTAATAGCAAACATCAAATAAGGAAGTAAACAGTCCCAATCCTTTCCATCTCTATCCACCACTTTCTTCAACATTTGTTTTAGGGTTTTGTTGAATCTTTCAACCAGCCCATCGGTTTGGGGGTGATACACAGACGTACGCAATTGCGTCACTTTGAACAATTTACACAGCTCTTTCATAACCCGGGACATAAAGGGTGTACCTTGGTCCGTAAGCAGTTCTTTACAAATACCCACCCGGCTAAAAACAAGAGATAGCTCTTTGGCTATGGTTTTGGCCGAGGTATTTCGGAGAGGGATCGCTTCTGGATAACGGGTGGCATAGTCCATTATAACTAATATGTACTGGTGCCCCCTAGCGGACTTGATTATAGGACCTACCAAATCCATGGCGATCCTCTCAAACGGGACCTCAATGATGGGTAGAGGGACCAGCGGGCTACGGAAATGTGGCATCGGGGCCAACCTCTGACACACAGGGCAGGAGGAACAATAATTTTCTACGTCCTTCATCACCCCCGGCCAATAGAATCTCTGTAATACCCTCTCTCGGGTTTTCTCTGTCCCCAGATGACCTCCAAGAATGTGCCCATGGGCCAACTCCAACACCAACTTCCTGTAAGGTTTGGGCACCACAAGCTGCTCAACGGTTTCTTCTGCCCTTTTTGCCACCCGATACAGTAGGTCCTTCTCTACGCTGAAGTATGGGTAAGTGCAGGTATTATCTGGGTTCACTAACTCGCCATCTATTTTCACTACGTTTTCCCGTGCCTTTATTAGGGCGGGGTCTTTCAACTGTTCTGTGGCAAAGTTTTCCCTGTGAACCTCAAGATCAGAAAACTCCACAGACGGTAGGTTTTCGTCTGAGGAGGTGGGCTCCTCTCCAGTTTCTTGAGTCTCCCCTGCCAATACTGATAAGGGAAATTCCGGAGAGTCCTCACCACTCTCAGGGGAGTTCTGGCTATCACATTCCTGGTACATAGGGGCACCAGTGAGGGGCTCAGGATCATCCCACAGTTCCCAGAACTTCGGAAAATCCCTTCCCACAATGGCGTCATGCGGTAACTGAGATACTAAGCCCACTGGATGAGAGAGGGTACCTTTGGGGGTCTCGAAACACACTGTAGTCACTGGATACTCTCGGGTGTCCCCATGCACACAAATAACAGCTACCTTGCTATTCCCAGAGACCTCTGTTTTAACTAACTCAGCCTTTATCAGGGTCACAAGGCTACCTGAATCCAGCAATACCACAACATTTCTACCATTAACACACATTTTGCATAAATGTTTCTCAGTTCCTCGAATGGCAGTGCATGCGACTGTCGCACACAGCGACTGACGTCTGCCCGTCAGAAAGTCACACTGCATGGGTTCCTCCACAACCGGGCAATTGGCTGCAATATGTCCCGCTTGCCGGCAGCGGTAGCAAACGATCCTTCTTGCCGCCTCTTGAGCCGCTGATTTCCCAGGCTGTTCTCGCCAAACTTGGGGTAGAGCTCCCACCCTCTCACTCTCTCCACCCTCACCCCTTGGAATCCTCTTATCCGCCCCTGGGGATGGTCTGGTCTTAGGGTGGAAAGTCCGAGTGTCTCTGGAAGAGGCCGTCAGGTTCTCTGTAGCCAAGTATTTCTCCACACGATCCACAAGACCATCGGCCGTCTCTGGGTCTCCATGGCTTACCCACTTTTGGATGGCAGTAGGAAGAGCTCTCAAAAACCGATCCATTACAACACGTTCCACAATCTTTGGTGCGGACAAAGTCTCTGGCTGTAGCCACTTTCTGCTCAGGTGAATGAGATCATACATTTGAGACCTGGGGGGTTTTCCAAGCTGGAAAGTCCAGTTATGCACACGCTGAGCCCGGACAGCCTGGGTGACACCCAGCCTTGCCAAAATTTCAGCTTTTAGCATCACATAGTCTTTTGCTTGGTTAGGCTCTAGGTCATAGTAAGCTTTCTGCGATTCACCAGTTAACAGAGGAGCCACCAGTCCAGCCCACTGCTCCTCAGGCCACTTTTCTCTTTCAGCGGTCCTTTCAAATGTGGTCAAAAATACCTCTGGATCATCCTCTCCAGTCATTTTTGTCAATAAACGACTCACCCCAAAGGACGCGGTATTAGTGGGACGGCTTTCCTCACTGGTCTGCGGACGTTGCTGCATTACTGCTTCCATTTGTTGTAGTCTCTGCTCTTGCTTCTGTAACAGGTCTATGAAGCGGGCCTCAGATTGCTGCTGGGCTTGTTGCTGAGCTTCCAGACTCTGTTGGTGAGCTTGCTGCTGGGCTGCAAGGCTCTGTTGATGAGCTTGCTGCTGGGCTGCAAGGCTCCTTTGCAAACCTGCATTTGTCTGCTGTTGATTGGCATTTGCTAGAGCCAGCTGTTTCAGTATCTCCTCCATGCTGGCTTAAAAAAAAACTGCCACTGGTTCTCCACCAACTGTGAGGGGGTTAGCTCGGCAGCGGGTGTGTGTGACCCCCGGGATGGGCTCCCCACACAAAACAGGCCCAGCAAACGGAGGTTGTGGTTTTCAAAATCAAAAAGGTGCGGTTTATTTTCTATTTACAGTGACAAAACACAGCAAAGCAAAAGAAACATAACCAAAATAAATCCTGGTCAAGTTGACCTCTGACTAAACATACAGGTTTCCTAACTAACAACTGGGATCAGCCTAGTGCTGTCCTAGTCCCTAAGTCCCTGGTTTTAAATGTCCAAGCAAATAGCCACACAGGCTTTGTCTCACCGCACAGGGGTTCACTCTCCCTAGACAGTCCACACAGGTCTGGGTCCAGGCATGAGCTAACATCTAATGAAGCTGGGAGTTCTTATAGAGGCCTAAATGAGCTGACAAGCTTCAGCTGGTCTCATCAACTCCCTGTCTGCACGACGCCCAGCCATCTCCCTAGAGGTATGAGTCATCCATGAGCCCACTAGCCTTATACAACTCTCCACCTAGTTGTATAAGTCGGCGTAAAGCCTGAATCTGGGCGAAATATATCTACCCCCCTGGATGCAACCAGGTGACTTTACCTTCCTGCTGTCACACCTTGCATAATACAACATAGAAGCAATACGGGATAGTCAGTACCTTTTTCCACTTGCGTTGCAAGACATAAGAGTTTTTAACATTGTTTGGGCCCACACAAACAAATTAATATCTCCAAAAGTAAAAGTGAAGGAACTTCATCGAATCAGAAGATCACTGAATTATATCAAATAAATGTAGCCATCCTGCCTTAAAGAGGAAGTAAACTTCCCTCTAATGTTTGTACCTATAGGTAAAGCTATAATAAGGCTTACCTATAGATACTGTAAATATCTCCTAAACTTGCACCGTTTAGGAGATATTTACTGTACGGTAAAACCTTGGATTGTAAGCATAATTCGTTCCAGAAACATGCTTGTAATCCAAAGCACTTGTATATCAAAGCAAATTTTCCCATAAGAAATAATGGAAACTCAGATGATTCGTTCCACAAACATTTATTCATAAGTCCTTCAGTTTATAGTCCATATAAAAAGATTATAGCAATCTGTCCAGGTTGTGTAACCATAAAATGTCCATCCACAAGGGGATTAGAAGCAAAATCCAGCAGGAACTACAGAGTATAAAAGAGAAGAGAGGCGCCTCTAAGTGTAGCAATATGTTGCTAAATGTTGTACCTTCATTAAATATAACCATATTGCTACACTTAGAGGCACCTCTCTTCTCTTTTATACTCATTTGTGACATGACACTACTCTTATATCAAGACATCGCTTGTATATCAAGTCAAAATTTATTAAAAAATTTTGCTTGTCTTGCAAAATGCTCTCAAACCAAGTTACTCTCAAACCAAGGTTTTACTGTATACCATGGCGATGACGTCTCCTAAATATCTCCTAAACGGTTAAAGTTTAGGAGATATTTACAGTACCTATAGGTAAGCCTTATGCGCTCTGAATTAACGTCCACCCGTGTCGTTTCTTTCGAGCTGTGTGACGTGACCGGCGGTTCCCGCGCGCAATGCGTAGGAGTGACGTCATGCGGCTCCGGCCAGTCAAACAGACGGAGTCTGCGGACCCAGAAGAAAGACAGACAAAGATGGATGCAGCCTCCAGCGGGGACAATGAGGGCTTTGTTTGAAGGTAAGTGTCACATAATGTGCTAGTATATGATGCATACTAGCACATTATGCCTTTACTTTGCCGGTAAGTAAAAAAAATAAAAAAAATGCTGAGTGTGTCCTTTACATTTACTATTAGCTATGCTGTAGTCAGCCTGAGCTGGATTGATAGTGCAACTTTTCATCATCCCTCCTGGCCTCTGAGTATTGTTTGCTTCAGCCTGCTGCTCAGGAGTGTACCTGGCAAAAGTGCCAGAGGCTGCACTAATCAGATTTAAGAATATTTATATCTCCCTGGCCAACCACTAGGAGGTTTATTGTCAGGGGTGAAGGCTGGGAGTGGGTATAAAAATTTGAAGTCACCTTGGGAGTCTTTTCCTGTTTGGGGGAGGGATGTAGATCTTAAACCTGCTGCCTGAAGAGGGTGACCATGTACTTGAATAGAGGCCTAAGTTTGTGGCCTAGTATACTGAACATGGGAATTGAATCACCATAATGGATCCTGGGAAAACAGGGTGAAGCTTGGTCCTTGACTGAAGTGTGGTGGTATAAGGAACCATAAACAAGACAGAGACAGAAAGTGCAGTTAAAATCACACCTTTAATGAAATAGCAAAAATAACACAGTTCAGGAACGTAGCCAAAAACAGGAGCCAGGGTTTGGATGCCAGAGTGGGTAATAAGATGAGCCGAGTCAGGAAACCAGAAGTCAGCGTAGTAAAGAGCAAAAATCAGGAACAG
Organism: Rana muscosa; assembly: GCA_029206835.1. Taxonomy (NCBI): domain Eukaryota; kingdom Metazoa; phylum Chordata; class Amphibia; order Anura; family Ranidae; genus Rana; species Rana muscosa. The sequence continues at coordinate 375,842,985 of CM055127.1, forward strand.
GAATCCGAAGGGAAGTCAGCCAGGCCAAGTTATACACAGGAGCACAGGAAGGAACGCACTGGAGATCATAGACCACTCAAGGGCAAGAAGGAAATTAGCTAATCTGCGTAAATAGCAAAAGGGGGCTGGCTGGACTAATGAAGCAGGCTAATGGTAACCAGGTGAGTCATGAGTGGCTGGTAATTAACCAACAGCTGAGCAGCTTCTGAGCACTGAAAGAAAAAGAGCTGCTCGTTAAGTAGCAGGAGCCCAGCCCTGACAGATGGCCTATCCCCAAGAAACCAGTAGCTGAACAAACTAGTACCTTACAGTCAGGAACTGAATTTACAGAATTTCAGGTTGGCTTAAAGGTAACCTGTCTGTAAAGACTGCAAGTACCTTTTTTTCCTCATCTGAAGTCTGCTAAGTACATGGGTGACCCTCTCTCCCAGGATTTTTGAGTAAAAGTGATTGCCACCCACTTGTCCACATTGCTCCATTATTGCTGAAGACTGGACCCTGCTTTGAGATGCTAGCCCATCCAGTCAATGAGGTACCTTATATGCTTTAGGGGTCGGGGGTGCTACACAGAACATATTTGTGTTTGTCAAGCCCCCTTTTTTTGTAAAGTGAACAAATATTTTCTTCATGCCCACAATCTACTGCTTGACTGTTAAGCACATGCATGATCAGCAACAATTAGGGTCACATTGGTAATTCCAGCAGAATACAATAAGGTTCTTAGGTTCAGAAAAGTATGTGAATTGGAGGGGGTAGTGTCATTGCAGCTATAATTTAAATGTTTATAAGTCCAGTGTGAAGGACAAAACTGAATCTCATTGGTTGCCATAGACAACCAGAACTGTTCTTTTACAGTAACATTAATGCTTATTGTTTATTGGGGCACTGAGAACCATTTTTCATTACTTATCACAGTTGAGGTCAGATTATTGTTTTATGTAAATAAGCATTAAATAATATTTTTTATTCTAAAGCATTTTTCCACCCTTTATGTGGAACTAAATCCTATACCTTTACAGCAGCGGTGGTCAACTTGAAAATTATAGAGAACCTCAAGTGTGACCCCTGACACTTCAAGAGGACCACACAATAGCAGCACATTTTTGCCTTTACCCTCTATTCTCTGGTCCTTCTCTCTCTGCCACCCTACCTGTATCCCCTTGGCTGAGGTTGCTGTCGGCTGGTTAACAATCTGATCCTTGCTGTGCCACATTGCTGCCTATCCTGCTGTACTTGCATTACTGCCCTGTGTGCTAGACTTAACCCTTGATGTGCCCATATTTCTGCCCTGTGTGCTAGACTTAACCCTTGCTGTGCCCAGTTTACTGCCCTGTGTGCTAGACTTAACCCGTGTGAACCTATCCTTGCCCAACTCTTAGTTGGCCCAATCTCTCAGTAAAGAACCTTGTGATCCCTCCTGCTCCCTGCATGTGTTCTGTTCCGCCTACACCTTCATCACAGTACTTATTTGTGATTTTTCATTCTTTATAAATTACATTTGCCTGTTTTACCACTATTGTTATACATACTGCCTATGTAAACAAGGCGATTACCCATTCTGCGCGATGACATGACAGAGATCCACTGTTCCCAGTGATCTGTCATGTTCCAGTGAGCTCATCCCCTCTACAGTTAGAACACACTGAGGAAACACACTTAACCCCTTGATCGGCCCCTAGTGTTAACCCCTTCCCCGCCAGTGACATTTTTACATTGATCAGTGCATTTTTATAGCACTGATCAATGTAATAATGTCACTGGTCTCCAAAAAGTGTAATTTGGGGTCAGATTTGTCTGCCGCAATGTCACAGTCCCGCTAAAAATCGCAGATCGCTGCCATTACCAGTAAAAACAATAAAAAATAACTAAAAGTCCCTAAATCTTTCCCATAGTTTGTAGACGCAATAACTTTTGCGCAAACCGATCAACAGTGTGTGACAACCTTGTGAAGACTTACAGAAAACGTTTGACCTCTGTCATTGCCAACAAAGGATATATAACAAAGTATTGAGATGAACTTTTGATATTGACCAAATACTTATTTTCCACCATAATTTGCAAACAAATTCTTTCCAAATCAGACAATGTGATTGTCTGGATTTGTTTCCACATTTTGTCTCTCATAGTTGAGGTATACCTATGATGACAATTACAGGCCTCTCTCCTCTTTTTAAGTGGGAGAACTTGCACAATTAGTGGCTGACTAAATACTTTTTTGCCCCACTGTATGTGTGTATATATATATATTTTTTTTTTATAGTTGGTCTTTTTGTTTATAGTGCAAAAAATAACTCCCCAGATGGTATCTAGTAGGCTTGTGCACAACGGAAAAATTCGGTTAGTTTCGGTTCGTTTCTTTTCGGTCCTGTTGATTCGTAATCATTCGTAATTTTGCTAGACGGGATTTTTCGTGTTCGGACTAATTCGTATTTTCGCAAGCGACATTTTTCGTTGAATTTTTAGTTGATTTATAATTCGTACTTTCGGTAGAGTACATTGTTTTTCGTTGATTCTGGACACAACTCCTACTTTCGTAACTTTTTTTGGGTTCGTTGATTCGTAATTTTCTGTGTCTCTCTCTCGACGACGCTGCCTATTATGCCTAATGTGCTTCGAATGGATTTGTACTTTTCTAAATACATAGCGGTTATTTGTAATGATTCAAAATCTCGTATTTTACTTTCATTTTTTACATGCGGCTATAGCCTCCGCCCCTGTACACCATTTTGAGAGGGTTCAGCACGGTGAGGGAGAAGCAGAGAGCAGAGCAGAGTGTTATTGTGCTTCGAATGGATTCGAAATCTCGTATTTTACTTTCGTTTTTTACATGCGGCTATAGCCTCCGCCCCTGTACACCATTTTGAGAGGGAGTTCAGCACGGTGTGGGAGAAGCAGAGAGCAGAGCAAAGTGAGTGTTATTGTGCTTCGTATGGATTCGTACATTCGTAACTTTTTCATAACGAATTATGCCGAAGACATTCGGGCATTCGCTATTTGCGGTATAATTTATTTCGGATTCGGTCTTATTCGTAATTGCTTTGTTCGGAAATTCGAATGCTTCCGAATGTCCGAAAGTTGCTAAATTCGGACGAATTTCGATTCGTTACGAAACGAATTGCACAAGCCTAGTATCTAGTCTCTGCCAGAATATCTAAATTATTTCCCCAATATCCCTCCCACTGCTTCCAAGGTTGTACAACCCGGACACACACATACACATCTGGTGGGAATGCCCTAGAGCTAACTCCTTTTGGATGGAAGGGTTCAAAATCCTCTCCACTATGTTCTGCATTACCTTACCACCTGATCCAACAGTAGCACTCCTGAATAGCAAACCACAAACCACAACCCACCGCCAATTTAAACTCATGCTCCTTGTAACCACAGCAGCTAAGGAAACCATAGCGAAGGTATTGAAATCCACCTCACTCTGCATAGCGTCAGTCAAACAAGGAGTAACACAAGCCATGATTCACGCAAAAACTGAAGCAATCCTTCTCAATAAAATATCAAAATTTTAATCATTATGGAAACCATGGATCGAATACTACCTACCTCAGGGCTTTGACAGCTCGCTACTACTACCCTGAGGGAATATAACACCCACTTCACCATTACGCTTAACCCACACCTAGCTCTCTAATGGTCCTCTCTGGAGACCCCTCCCTCCCATCTCCCACCCCATCACCCACCCCTGCACCCAACTTTTCCCTTTCTCGTTCATCCACCTGTATGCCCAACTAACATAGGGGACACTTGGGATAGTTAGGATCACCGATCCACCCACCAGATAACGCCAAGCCATAATGCCGGAACTTGGCCCTGGTAATGTCTAATTATGCCCCCCACTATCCCACAACAACTTGACCTATCATCCCATTGACAACTCCGTCCCCTTCATACACTTGTTTAATGATCTAGTTACACTGTTTTATTTTTCAATGTTCACTGTTAACAACTGCTGAAATCACAGCCTATGATAAAACCATATCAGAAAATATATTGTATCACCAAATCATCCTAAATAATTTCTCTTGTCAATTACTTTTCATCGAAGAAGCCTAATTACCAGTTCCCTTTCTCATTGTATTACCACATATGTTATTAATGTAAGAATTTTATTATACCTTCTATTACTCAATAAAACATTTGAAAGAGAAAATCCCCAAGGGGCAAAAAAACAAGAAAAAACACAGAGGTGATCAAATACCACCAAAAGAAAGCTCTATTTGTGGGTAAAAAAGAACGTCAATTTTGTTTGGGTACCGTGTCGCACGACCGCGCAATTGTCAGTTAAAGCGACGCAGTGCCGTATAGCAAAAAAATTACCTGGTCATTAAGAGGGTAAATCCTTCCGGGGCTGAAGTGGTTAATAAAGCAATTAAAACCAGACTATGTATGCCAACACCACTAGCATGTGATTTATGCAGATCCATTTTAAGGCTTCTGACATGGTCCTAGTAAACAATAATGTGCAATAAGGAAACCTGATCCAACAAATCAATGCTCAATCGTAAAACATTCAGACTTTACTAGCCTTGCTGAATTTGCACCTCTAATATAGGAGTTAAAATAAGACTTTGCCAAAACAAGTGATACACATAAAAAATAATATTAATACATTATGAGTAAGGTATTACTTGATAAATTATTTATTTCATTCAGTTGGTTACAGCAGAAAATTATGGTACAGATAACACACTATTGGCTAACATAGTTTTCAATGAGCAATACATTTGACAACGCTGTAATAACTGGATTTTTCTGCCTACCATAAAATCTATTTCTTAGCATTCATTGACAGACATAGGATTCAGAGACAACTGGGTTACGCTGCTGCCGACAGGAGGATTTGAACACTGGTGAACAAGAAACAGTGACTATATATAATCCCTCCCACTCCCAGCAGTCTTCAATTTTGTAAAAAAGCAATACTAGGTGCAAGATCATTGACACACAAGGGTATGACCTGTGTCCTTTAATGAACCCCGAAAGGATTTTATGGTAAGTAAAAAAAATCGAATTTTCCATATTGTTCATTGAGGAGTTTGAACTGGGGGTGGGCAATAGTAACAAAGCACTAACAAGCCCACATAACAACAACAAAACTTGAGGCTGCCTGCAGCTTAAAGTACCACCTGAAGGACCTTGCATCCAAAGGTGGCATCAGATGAGACTTAAATATTCTCCTGGGTAGGGATGAGCTTCGTGTTCGAGTCGAACATACGTTCGACTCGAACATTGGCTGTTCGATCGTTCGACGAAGATCGAACGATTTGGGCCGTTCGCGCCAAATTCGAGTGACGCGAACGGCCCACAATGCACTACGCCATCGCAGTGTCATCCAGGCGCTGTGATTGGCCAAGCATGCACTGTGACCCCGCATGCTTGGCCAATCACAGCGCCGGCAGCGAGGAGAGCAATGATTGGCCACAGGCAGGATGCCTGTGGCCAATTATTGCTGAGGGTGTTTAGTACACGCCCCACACTATAAAAGGCCGCCAGCACGGCGGCCTAGTGTAGTGTGTTCCGGAGCAGGGATAGAGTAGCATAGGCAGGGACAGTGACTGTTATTTCTTTCTTGCTTAACCTGGATTCCTTTAGTTTAGGGAAAGAGAAGGATAGGTAGGGAGAGTGTCAGTGTGTTTTGTGCTTCTGCTATAGTGTGCTTAAAAAAAACATTTATTCTAGGGACAGAAAACTCTAGGTAGGGACAGTGTCAGTTTCTTTCACTCTGCAAGTCCTTGTTTCCAGGGACCTGTAAGGACAGTGAGTTAATTGTCCTTGTGCTATATTGTGCTTAAAAAAAACATTTATTCTAGGGACAGAAAACTCTAGGTAGGGACAGTGTCAGTTTCTTTCACTCTGCAAGTCCTTGTTTCCAGGGACCTGTAAGGACAGTGAGTTAATTGTCCTTGTGCTATATTGTGATTAAAAAAAACATTTATTCTAGGGACAGAAAACTCTAGGTAGGGACAGTGTCAGTTTCTTTCACTCTGCAAGTCCTTGTTTCCAGGGACCTGTAAGGACAGTGAGTTAATTTTCCTTGTGCTATATTGTGATTAAAAAAAACATTTTTTCTAGGGACAGAAAACTGTAGGTAGGGAGAGTGTTTTTTTTCTTTCACTCTGCAAGTCCTTGTTTCCAGGGACCTGTAAGGACAGTGAGTTAATTGTCCTTGTGCTATATTGTGCTTAAAAAAAACATTTATTCTAGGGACAGAAAACTCTAGGTAGGGACAGTGTCAGTTTCTTTCACTCTGCAAGTCCTTGTTTCCAGGGACCTGTAAGGACAGTGAGTTAATTGTCCTTGTGCTATATTGTGATTAAAAAAAACATTTATTCTAGGGACAGAAAACTCTAGGTAGGGACAGTGTCAGTTTCTTTCACTCTGCAAGTCCTTGTTTCCAGGGACCTGTAAGGACAGTGAGTTAATTTTCCTTGTGCTATATTGTGATTAAAAAAAACATTTTTTCTAGGGACAGAAAACTGTAGGTAGGGAGAGTGTTTTTTTTCTTTCACTCTGCAAGTCCTTGTTTCCAGGGACCTGTAAGGACAGTGAGTTAATTGTCCTTGTGCTATATTGTGCTTAAAAAAAACATTTATTCTAGGGACAGAAAACTCTAGGTAGGGACAGTGTCAGTTTCTTTCACTCTGCAAGTCCTTGTTTCCAGGGACCTGTAAGGACAGTGAGTTAATTGTCCTTGTGCTATATTGTGATTAAAAAAAACATTTATTCTAGGGACAGAAAACTCTAGGTAGGGACAGTGTCAGTTTCTTTCACTCTGCAAGTCCTTGTTTCCAGGGACCTGTAAGGACAGTGAGTTAATTTTCCTTGTGCTATATTGTGATTAAAAAAAACATTTTTTCTAGGGACAGAAAACTGTAGGTAGGGAGAGTGTTTTTTTTCTTTCACTCTGCAAGTCCTTGTTTCCAGGGACCTGTAAGGACAGTGAGTTAATTGTCCTTGTGCTATATTGTGCTTAAAAAAAACATTTATTCTAGGGACAGAAAACTCTAGGTAGGGACAGTGTCAGTTTCTTTCACTCTGCAAGTCCTTGTTTCCAGGGACCTGTAAGGACAGTGAGTTAATTGTCCTTGTGCTATATTGTGATTAAAAAAAACATTTATTCTAGGGACAGAAAACTCTAGGTAGGGACAGTGTCAGTTTCTTTCACTCTGCAAGTCCTTGTTTCCAGGGACCTGTAAGGACAGTGAGTTAATTTTCCTTGTGCTATATTGTGATTAAAAAAAACATTTTTTCTAGGGACAGAAAACTGTAGGTAGGGAGAGTGTTTTTTTTCTTTCACTCTGCAAGTCCTTGTTTCCAGGGACCTGTAAGGACAGTGAGTTAATTGTCCTTGTGCTATATTGTGCTTAAAAAAAACATTTATTCTAGGGACAGAAAACTCTAGGTAGGGACAGTGTCAGTTTCTTTCACTCTGCAAGTCCTTGTTTCCAGGGACCTGTAAGGACAGTGAGTTAATTTTCCTTGTGCTATATTGTGATTAAAAAAAACATTTATTCTAGGGACAGAAAACTCTAGGTAGGGACAGTGTCAGTTTCTTTCACTCTGCAAGTCCTTGTTTCCAGGGACCTGTAAGGACAGTGAGTTAATTTTCCTTGTGCTATATTGTGATTAAAAAAAACATTTATTCTAGGGACAGAAAACTCTAGGTAGGGACAGTGTCAGTTTCTTTCACTCTGCAAGTCCTTGTTTCCAGGGACCTGTAAGGACAGTGAGTTAATTTTCCTTGTGCTATATTGTGATTAAAAAAAACATTTATTCTAGGGACAGAAAACTCTAGGTAGGGACAGTGTCAGTTTCTTTCACTCTGCAAGTCCTTGTTTCCAGGGACCTGTAAGGACAGTGAGTTAATTTTCCTTGTGCTATATTGTGATTAAAAAAAACATTTTTTCTAGGGACAGAAAACTGTAGGTAGGGAGAGTGTTTTTTTTCTTTCACTCTGCAAGTCCTTGTTTCCAGGGACCTGTAAGGACAGTGAGTTAATTTTCCTTGTGCTATATTGTGATTAAAAAAAACATTTTTTCTAGGGACAGAAAACTCTAGGTAGGGAGAGTGTTTTTTTTCTTTCACTCTGCAAGTCCTTGTTTCCAGGGACCTGTAAGGACAGTGAGTTAATTGTCCTTGTGCTATATTGTGCTTAAAAAAAACATTTTTTCTAGGGACAGAAAACTGTAGGTAGGGAGAGTGTTTTTTTTTTTTCACTCTGCAAGTCCTTGTTTCCAGGGACCTGTAAGGACAGTGAGTTAATTGTCCTTGTGCTATATTGTGCTTAAAAAAAACATTTATTCTAGGGACAGAAAACTCTAGGTAGGGACAGTGTCAGTTTCCTTGCACTGTGAAAGTCCTTGTTTCAAGGGACAGAGAAGGACACCTGAAGGTAGCCCTTATTGCTTTTTTCCCATCTCCCTGCAGGCCATCTATTAGAATGTCTGGAAGGCAAACAAGGAGAGGCAGACAGTCAGGAGGCAATAAAAGAGGGCAAGCAGGCTCTGTGTCTGGGGGCAACAGTGCTGGTCGTGGACGCGGTGCATTGTCATCAGCACATGGCCATGGGACACGCTTGTCCTTCTTTTCGGCAGCTGGACATGTTGAGCCACATCATGCCGAAGACTTGGTAGAGTGGATGACCAAGCCCTCCTCCTCCTCCTCATCCTCTCTCACCCAGGCTCAGGGTACTGGAAAAGCAGCTGCCAAAGCGTCGTCTTCCCTGGTATCAATGTCAGACAAATCATCAGTCACTCCTTCCCTAGACCCACCATGTCCTCCTCCTGAGGAGTCCCCCGAACTGTTTCAGCACAGTGTTGGGTACATGCTCCAGGAGGATGCCCAGCGTTTCGAAGGGTCTGATGATGAAACCCAGCTAGAGGAAGGCAGTAGCGTGAGAGCAGACAGAGGGGATGCTCAAGAAGGACACCAATCTGGCAGTCATGTTCCAGCAGCTGCAGCATACTGCCAGATTGGCTCCAGTGATGAGGAGGGAGGGGATGATGAGGTCAATGACTCCACGTGGGTGCCTAATAGGAGAGAGGAGGAGGAGGAGGATGAGGAGGAGGCACATCTCCAACGAGGCAGGATGCCCTTTGGTGGCCAGCGTAAGGGCAGTACACCGACGGAATCACACCGCAGAGCTCCGCCTGTGCAGGGCGCTGCCTCTGCCCGTCATTCAAAAAGTTCTTTGGTGTGGGCCTTTTTTGAGGCTAGTGCATCAGATCGCACAGCTGCTGTTTGCAACATATGTCTCAAGCGTATATCGCGTGGCCAAAACATCAGCCGCTTGGGTACCACATGCCTGACCAGACATATGTTGACCTGCCATGCAGCTCGTTGGCAAGCCTACCTCAAAGACCCACACCAAAGAACCAAGCGGACCTCTCCTTGCACCGCATCAGCTGGGATCTCCAACCCCACTATAACTTCAGTCCTCTCTGAAACATGCACTGAGAGGAATGAAGGTGTAGAATTAGGTGTGTCACAGCCAAGTACTTGCGCCCACTCTGCTAGCAGTACACCGACGTCCGATTCTAGCAGGCAAATTTCCCTGCCCCAGCTGCTGGACCGTCGAAAGAAGTTCACTCCCAGCCATCCACATGCCCAGCGGTTGAATGCTAGCTTGGCTAAATTGCTAGCGCTTCAACTGCTGCCTTTTCAGTTGGTAGACTCGGCCCCCTTCCGTGAGTTTGTGCAATGTGCGGTTCCTCAGTGGCAGGTTCCCAAACGCCACTTTTTCTCACGGAAGGCTATTCCGGCTCTCTACCGGCATGTGGAAGGCAATGTCTTGGCCTCGCTGGACAGGGCGGTCAGCGGTAAGGTGCATATTACCGCTGACTCATGGTCCAGCAGGCATGGACAGGGACGTTACCTTTCTTTCACGGCCCATTGGGTCACTCTTTTGGCAGCTGGGAAGGATTCAGGACAAGGTGCAGTAGTGTTGGAGGTTGTCCCACCGCCACGCCTCCAAAATGCTACTACTGGTTGTGACACACCTCTCTCCTCCACCCCCTCCTCTTCTTCTTCCTCCATGGCCTCTTCCTGTGGTTTGTCCTATGAACCAGCGGTGCTCCGTAGCCGTTCACGGGGCTACGCAAGTACGCAGGCAAAAAGATGCCATGCCGTGCTTGCGCTGGTGTGTTTGGGGGACAGAAGCCACACTGGGGCAGAGGTCCTGTCTGCTCTGCAGGGCCAGGCCGAGAGGTGGTTGACGCCACGCCAGCTTAAGCCAGGAATGGTGGTTTGCGACAATGGCACCAACCTCCTCTCCGCCCTCCGACAGGGACAACTGACCCATGTGCCCTGTGTGGCTCACGTCCTTAACCTGGTGGTGCAGCGCTTCTTGGGCAGGTACCCGGGCTTACAGGATGTCCTGAGGCAGGCCAGGAAAGTCTGTGTGCATTTCCGCAGATCTTATAATGCCAGTGCTCGCCTGGCTGAGCTGCAAAAGGAGTTGAACCTGCCCAAGAACCGCCTTATATGTGACATGCCCACCAGGTGGAACTCAACGTTGGCCATGCTGCAGCGGCTGCACACGCAGCAGAGGGCCATCAATGAGTACCTGTGCGACTACGGCACCAGGACAGGGTCAGGGGAGCTTGGTTTTTTTTCTCCACGCCAGTGGGGCATGATCAGGGATGCATGCACTGTCCTGGCACCATTTGAGGAGGCCACGAGGATGGTGAGCAGTGACAGTGCATGCATCAGTGACACTGTACCTCTTGTCCACCTGTTGGAGCACACGCTGCGTGGAATAATGGACAGGGCACTTGAGGCAGAACAGAGGCAGGAAGAGGAGGACTTCCTTGCCTCTCAAGGCCCCCTTTACCCAGACAGTGTTCCTTCTGTCCCACCCATCGCACAGGAAGAGGAGGAGGAGGAGGAGGAGGAGGAGGAGGAGGAGGAGGATTGTGTCAGCATGGAGGTGGAGGCTGGCACTCAGCATCATCAGCAGCAGTCTTTTAGGGATGATTTACAGTCCCAAGAAACCAGTGGACTTGTACGTGGCTGGGAGGAGGTGGCTGCGGATCATGTCGTCCTTAGTGACCCAGAGGACTCCGGAGCGAATGCCTCAGCAAACCTACGCTGCATGGCCTCCCTGATCCTGCAAAGTCTGCGGAAGGATCCTCGTATTCTTCGGATCAAGGAGAGGGACCATTACTGGCTGGCCACTCTCCTTGATCCACGGTACAAGGGTAAGGTTGCGGACCTTATGTTACCGTCGCAGAGGGAGCAGAGGATGAGACAACTCCGGGAGGCCTTGCAGAAAGGTCTGTGCAACGCGTTCCCAGAGACTGGGAGGTTGCAAACTCCTGGTCCTGGACAACGAGTTGCTGAGGCTTCGGCCAGTCAAAGAAGGAGCGGTGGGGAAGGTGGCCGTCTGACCGATGCGTTCAGACAATTCTTTAGTCCGCAGCCCCAAAGTATGATCGGTTCCAGCAACCATCGCCAGCGTCTGATAAACATGGTGCAGGAATATCTAGGGGCAAGGTCAGACTTGGACACCTTCCCCACCGAAAATCCTCTGGCTTACTGGGTCTTGAGGATGGATCACTGGCCAGAGCTTGCACAGTATGCAATTGAGCTACTGGCCTGTCCTGCATCCAGCGTTCTTTCGGAACGCACATTCAGTGCTGCTGGAGGATTTGTCACGGATCACAGGGTGCGCCTGTCCACCGACTCGGTTGATCGACTGACTTTCATCAAGATGAACCAGTCTTGGATCACCACCAGCTACCACACACCTGATGCTGATATAACAGACTAATTGATTTTAAAATGTCACATCCCTTCAAGACTGATGCTGATGCTGAGTGCCTGTGCTGTTATGTTGACTGGCTATCCTCCTCCTCCGAGTCCTCAATGATACGATTGATGATGATAGCTTGGAAGATCATTTTTGTTTATGGGTGCCGCCACCAGTGCCTAACGCCCAATTTTTCAGCCCCTGTTTAACAGGGGCGTGTAATTACAATTTTTGAAGCAATACTTTGCAACAGGGCTCATTGCTGTGCTCCAAGTACAGTATCTGTGAGGAGTTGCAGTGTTGTGCCACCAGTGCCTAAGGCCCAATTTTTCAGCCCCTGTTTAACAGGGGCGTGTCATTACAATTTTTGAAGCAATACTTTGCAACAGGGCTCATTGCTGTGCTCCAAGTACAGTATCTGTGAAGGGTTGCAGTGTTGTGCCACCAGTGCCTAAGGCCCAATTTTTCAGCCCCTGTTCAACAGGGGCATGTAATTACAATTCTTGATCTAATAATTCACAGCAGGGCCCATTGCTGCACCCACCAAGAGTAACTGTCAGGGCTTACAGTGTTGTGGCACCAGCACCACCATCAAAGGCCCAATTTTTACTACCACTGTTCAACAATTATATGTAATTAAAATTCCTGATATAATAGTTGACAGCAGGGCGTTCCAGCACCAACCAAGAGTAACTGTGAGTGCTTACAGTGTTGTGCCAACACCAACAACTAAGGGGCCTATTTCTGCAGAGTATATACGGCAGGTCCCTACTTTCAAACATCCAACTTACAAACGACTCCTACTTGCAAACGCAAGAAGACAACAGGAAGTGAGAGGAAATCTACCACTAGGAAGGAAAATTCTCTCCTGTAAGAATAAATATGGGAGAAAGGTGTCTCCTCTGTACTGATGCTTTATCAGCAATCCTTGTTTCAAGAAAAACACCACATTTCAAAAACAGTTGTCATTAGGACGGAAAGTGAGGTGAAATGTTCTGAACAGGGGCACAGACAGCAAAACAAATGTTACAGGGGTGATAACCCTTACCTATGTTTTCCAAAAAGTTTAAAAATAGATTTTTGGTCTGGAGCTACACTTCAACAATGTACCTGTTCAAAATTACAAACAGATTCTACATAAGAACAAACCTACAGTCCCTGTCTTGTATGCACCGCCTGTATACGGCTGTTCAGAGTATATAGGGCCTTTTTTATTTTATGTGCGGGGTTCCCCTTAATATCCATACAAGACCCAAAGGGGCTGGTAATGGGCTGGGGTAGGGGGGGGGTCATGGGGTAGCTATGCCATTTTTCTTAAAGATTTTCATCCATATTACCGGGACCAGACATTACATTAAAGCCGCAAGCAGTTTTAAATGGCTTTTTTTTCCTTTAGAAGTGTCATTTTGTGCAGGGACAGTTCTAAACACGGGAAACACGTGGCACTTCACAGGCATACTTTAGACACCCCCCAGGTACGATATTTAAAGGAATATTTGACTTTTTTTTTTTCACTTTATGCATCATTAAAATGACTGCTCCCGGAAAACGACCGTTTTTAAAACTTATTTTTGCATTGATACATGTCCCCTGGTGCAGAACCCGGGTTCCCAAACCCTTTTTAGGACAATAACATGCATAATAGTTTTTATAATTAGCACTTTAGAATTCGAACGTTCGCATCCATTGTATTTAATAGGGTTCTAATGTTCGTTCGAACTTTCGGTCCGTTCGCGGGTTCTGGTGCGAACCGAACCCGGGGGTGTTCGGCTCATCACTACTCCTGGGTATACTTAGAAAATGTATGATCAGAAAACCAGGTGACAGCCTTGCAAATCTGGAAAACAGTAGCCTGATGTCTATAAGTTCAAGAAACACTTGCAGACCTAGTAGAGAATCATGTCTTGCAATGCTGAGGTCTGGCTCTTTATAGTATTCAGCGCCAACTGTTGATCTAGACCTGACTGTAAAAAAAAGTGAGAATTCATCCAACTGAGTATTTCCTGGCATGAAAGTTTCCTCTCACTAAGCAAAGTATGCTTTCCAGAATGCCTTCCATCTCAATCCTGCAGTGCAAAAAAAGTGTTTCAGGGGAGCAAAATACTACTGTAGCCTTATATTTACAGCTTTTTTGACCCCAGTATATTGTGTATAATATTATTAAAGACTCTCTGGCATATGACTAGTTGTGTTACAATGAAAAAAAATCTGCTTTTGTTAGTGATATTCCTATTTTTTTTACTTTCTCGTCAGGAGACCTTTATTTTATATCTAATATACATAATGTGTTGTGATGTCACTATGATCTTCTAGTCTACGATATTTATATCAGCTCTCCAAATATTTGCTAGCTCATGGGATCTCTACTATTTGGCACACACACACGGGGACATTTTTTAAGACTAAAGCCTCGTACACGCGGCCGAAAATCTCGTCAAGAAAAAACACGTCGTTTTTCTTGACGAGATTCTTGGACAAGAAACTTGTCCCGGCCGAGTGTACACACGCTCGATTCAAAGAACCCGCAGTTCTTTGAATGGAGCGAACGCGGTGACGTCATCGACTACGACGAACGTGCGCTCGTCACCGCCATCTTGCTACACCCTATCTATGCCTAGGAAGCTACCGTGCATGCGTCAAAGTCATTTCGAGCATGTGCGGGCTTCCCGGAGGAAAGGTAAGTGTACACACAAACAATTTTCTCATCGAGAAACAGACTGACGAGAATCTTGACGAGAAAATAGAGAGCAGGTTCTCTATATTTCTCGTCTAGATTATTGTCGGTTTTCTTGACGAGAAACCATACACACGAACGATTTTCTCGGCAAGAAAGCTATCTCGGCAGTTTTCTTGTCGTTTCTTGCCGAGAAACTCGTTCGTGTGTACGAGGCTTTAGAGCTCTCTATGAATACGAAGCAATATACATAGTAGATACCACCTTAATATTCCTCCTGAAGAAGTGGATTGTCCACAAAACATGTCAAGGCATTTTGGACCCAACATAGGTATACACATATTTGTTACTATACTGTAAGAATTTGGATATTTTTAGCATCTACTCGACAATATACTGGATATGTGGATGGATCTAATTTGGTGTTTTTATTTTTTTGGCAGTATGGTTTTGAATGTACAGTGCACTATTATATATGATGTTTTATAAAAATAAGATCTTTTTCTACTGAATATAATTCTATATTGTAATATCTTAAGAAAGTTGCATTGGTGTTGTACCTTAAAAGTCTCATTGATTGTTTTTCCTTCTCTAGAACAATGGCCAACAAGCATAATTAAAGGCTTATGCTGCGTACACACAATCGGATTTTCCGCCAAGAAAAGTCCGATGTGAGCTTTTGGTCGGAAATTCCGACCGTGTGTAGGCTCCATCAGACTTTTCCTGTCGGACGTTCCGCCAGCAAAATTTTGAGAGCTGGTTCTCAAATTTTCAGACGGAAAAAATTAGGATCGGAAATTCCGATCGTCTGTAGCAATTCCAACGCGCAAAATTCAGACGCATGCTTGGAAACAATTCAACACATACTCGGAAGCATTGAACTTCATTTTCTCGGCTCGTCGTAGTGTTGTACGTCACCGCGTTCTTGAGGGTCGAAAGTTCAGAGAACTTTTGTGTGGCCGCGTGTATGCAAGCCAAGCTTGAGCGGAATTCCGTCGTAAAAACCAACCAAGGTTTTTACGACGGAAAATCCGATCATATGTACGTGGCACTAAAGAAATTTTTGCATGGCTTCGCTCACTATCCTAAAATTAGGACTTTACTTTTGGGGTATGAGATGGAATGATACATGCAAATACCTTGTGTTTTATGAACGCATTACATGTGTATGTGTTGATTCATATGAAAGGCTTTTTGTTTCTATTAGCCCCTTCTTACAATTACACATACAGTCTTCACTTTGATTACAAAACAGAGGATTTTTTTTGCATACATTTGCAAATATATGTAAAACCATACTGCCACATCACAGCACCTCTGAGAATTGTGGTCTCTAACTCTAAACTACCTTAGATCCTAACATGACACATACATAATACAGCATATTGCAATCTGACTCCTTAAGTATAAAGCAATACACCCAATGCCCAGACTCATTTTAGTAGATTAATTTCTGTATTGGTGAACTTTTAGGGAGTTTAAATAGGTAAAGGGGTACTAAACCCACAACAGTAAAAGCAGTCGGTACATGCTTGTTCTACTCACTGTGGAACCTAAGGGGTTAATCATGTAAATTGTGTAAAAAGGCTGTTTGATCCTGTCCTCTCTGATCCTCCCCTTCTTTCACAGTCCCCACCCAATCCATTTCCTAAAAGAACAGAGCCTTGAGGGCAAACTGCACATGCTCAGTTTGGTGTGCATTGCTAGAGAGTTTTTTTTTCTTGTGAGAGTGCATGTGACCAGCACAGGGCGAATAAGCACTCTCCAGACAGGGGGTCAGGGGTCCTGCAGGGGTCATAAGACAATCAGGGGAGAATAAAAACTCCTCCTACAAGGTTTAAGCAGACACTGATAGAAGTCATAAGACTGCTTCAACTGCTGATGAAAAAAGGTATTTAGCAGTTAATACTTAAAGTGTTTGTTAATCCCCAAAAAATAAATAAAGATCCTGTTCTTTTTAAGTATGTTATACAGCACACAGTGGCGGTGCGTCTATTAAGGCTTTAATGACTAATGGATAGGTTCATGCATTGCTTGAATCTATCCATGGCCGCCGCCACCCCCTATTCAGGCATCCGTTTTTTTTTTAGAAGCACCTGATTAGAGCCATAGGCTCTAATAGGCTTCAAAAAAGGTGAACTGCGAGCGCAGAGCATTGCGCTCGCAGTTCACCCAGGTGTGTTAAAACAGTGAATGAATATTCGCTTTCCTATAACTGAACTGCCCCTCTGCCAATCAGGTGCGCCGGTCTTTTACATGTTACCTGATTGACTGAAAGGACAGGCGCTATGATTGTCTGCCTATCAGAAAGAGAGGAGGAGACGCATGGAGGACACAGGAGCCACTGTCTGACCCGCTGCAAGGTCCCACCATTTGCCCCGTCACCCACATGCCTGACCCACCACCGAGACAGGGTAAGTGCCGGGCAGAGGGTGAGCCGGCATGGGGGTCATAGTGGCAGCATTTGATGAGGCACAGTGGCAGCATTTGATGGGGCACAGTGGCAGCATTTGATGGGGCACAGTGCAGCATTTGATGGGCACAGTGGCACTATTTGATGGGCACAGTGGCAGCATTTGATGGGCACAGTGGCAGCATTTGATGGGGCACAGTGGCACTATTTGGATGGGCACAGTGGCAGCATTTGAGGCACAGGGGCACTATTTGATGGGCACAGTGGCAGCATTTGATGGGGCACAGTGGCAGCATTTGATGGGCACAGTGGCAGCATTTAATGGGCACAGTGGCAGCGTTTGATGGGCACAGTGGCTGCGTTTGATGGCACAGTGGCTGCGTTTGATGGCACAGTGGCTGTGTTTGATGGGCACAGTGGCTGCGTTTGATGGCACAGTGGCTGCAGTTGATGGGCACAGTGGCCACGTTTCATGGGCACAGTGGCTGCTTTTGATGGGAACAGTGGCTGGATTTGATGGGCACAGTGGCTGCGTTTGATGGCACAGTGGCTGCATTTTATAGGCACAGTGAGGCTGGAGTTGATGTTTTTTTTCAGAATTTTTCAGTTTGTTTGCGCCCCCCAAAAAATTTGGAGCACAAGCTGCCACTGACAGCACAGTGCTTCTGCTGTTTCATTTGGCCCCCTGTATCACCTGTAATACCTGGCTGATCCTGCCTGGTTATGCCCTCCCCCCTGTATGCTGACTCCGATATATGACTCATGCCTAGTACACAGGACCGTTTTTTCTGTCGGATAATAAACCAACGGTTTTCCCGACAGAATTCCTCTCAGCCTGCCTTGCATACACACACTCAGACAAAAGCCTGCCCGTCCAAATCGCGGTGACGTACAACACGTACGACGGCACTATAAAGGGGAAGTTCCATTCCAACGGCGCCACCCTTTGGGCTGCTTTTGCTGATAGTAAAAGTTTGGTGAGAGACGATTCACGCTTTTTAGCCTTGTGCTTTTCAGTCCGTTACAATGTGATGAATGTGATATCCCCATTATGAACGTTAGTTTTACCAGAAAGAGCGCTCCCGTCTCATACTTGATTCTGAGCATGCGCGTTTTTTTTGCCCGTCGGAAAACCATACAGACGAATGGTTTTCCCGCCAGGATTTTTTCCTGACGGGAAAAAAGAGATCCTGCTCTCTTTTTTCGTCTGGTAGTTTTTCCGTCAGAAACACTGCGATGGAGCATACACATGGCCTAGATTCGGGACATATAGCAGCTCTTATAGCAGTTTTCCCGTCTGGAAAACCGGTCGTGTGTACGAGGCATCAGAGTCATCAGTACGTGCCTCCGTCAACTGCAGATACAGTGAATGCAGGATCATGGGTTTAGTAACACTTTAAGTATTACAGACCACACTTTGTAGAGGGCATTTCTAGGTAAAACATATTTTACTTGCTGCTTTCGAGAAGTATAATATACACAAGAGAGAACAGTATTTCTATGTTGTGAAGTTAAGACTTTATATTATTGTAACCAGTGACAATCAGGAACCAATAGCACATTGATGACGCAAAAGAAAAAGCCGTCTGCTAATTTATCTGGTTTGACAGGTTAATTAAAACCTTCTTAATTGGTTCTATAATTCCTACGATTTACTCAACTACACTTGTTGGCGAAGACAGCAGCTGTTTCATTACACTCCTTTCACTTCACATCTGCAAGGGGAAATTATTTGTTTGAATTTAACTTCCTTCTTCCTAAATGTTTTGCAAAACACTTATGATAACTCTGCAAATGTTATTCAGAACAGAGCTTACCCAAACAATGACATCGGCAGCCATTCTTACCAAGACTAAAGGATAGGCAACAAGTGAATCCAATCAACGAGGTATTAATGCTATTCAGAAAACACTGTGCTAATACCACAATGTTTACTCGCCTCATGGGGTTACCGTAGTTGTTGTTTCTGAAGCTTGTACCATGTAGACATGTGTGGTTTGTTTCAAATTAATATTCAGACAATTTTTTCTTTATTCGGAGATTCGGATATATCCGAATACCCAAATTACAATATAAAGAAATGTTACCAAATGCTCCGAATAACAAAACGAAATTCATCCAAATTTCAGAAAATTGGACTGAAATTCAAAACGAACATTACATCGAACTCCAGTCGAATTCTAACTGTATACATATTGCTGAAATTAAAGACTGTGTGTGTTATTAGAGTACCATTTCAAAATAATGCTGTTTTAGTTAAGCCAATAGTGATTTAAAGAGTCATTGTAATCAGTTGATGAAGATTTTACTTTTGTTTGTCCACTTTGCCCAATTCAAATAAAAAAATATATATAATCTAATGTTTTTGATTCGGCCGACTCAATATTTATCGATTCGAATGTTTCGAATTGAAAACAATCGGTAAATTCCAAATACGAATCCCGAATACGAATTGAACGAATTTAACAAAACGAAATAAGTAGATTAACGAATCAAAACAAAACAAAACAAATGTTATCGTCATGCACATGTCTAGTACTATGTAACTCCCTGTATCTGTCCCCTTTGCATCATCAGTCATACCTAAACTCTTAAAGTGTTAGTTAACCTAAAAAGAAAAGCATGAATAATAGCACAGTGCTTGTGCTGTGTAATTTGGTCCCTTCTATCACCTAAAAATCTGGCTGATCCTGCCTGGTTCTGCCCTCCCCCCTGTAAACTGACCATGGTTTATCAGGGCTGCTGAGCCCTGACACCATGGTCAGTTTACGTGCCTCTGTCATCCGCAGCCCTGCTCTGTCCTCTGTCCTCTCCTCTGTTCTCTCCCCCCTCCCTCCCTGCCTCTCTGCTCGTGTCAGTGCCTGCCCTCTCCCTGCCTGCTGCTCTCATAATTACTATAAAATACCCTCTGTAACATAACAATATGTGTCCCTGTGTTATATAAAAAATATGCCGATCTGTACCTATATCAGAGCGGTTCACGTGACTTCTCAGGTCTCTCTCCTCTCTTCCCCTCCTCCCCGGCTGATGGGGGATCAGCTGGGCAGAGGAGAGAGCCAAGGAGTCATGTGAGCGCCGGGAGCCGCTCTGATATAGGTACCGATCGGCATATTTTTTTATATAACACAGGGACACATATTGTTATGTTACAGAGGGGATGGGAGGTTTTTATAGTAGTGGCTTAACAACCACTTTAGGACCTTTTAGACATCATACTTTAGACATTATTTTTAGTGGCTTTCTGTATGTGAGACACAGCAAAGAATCTGCAATGAAAGTTTTTGAGAATGGCTCTCCTGCATCACAAATAGGGGTTCCCTGGTTACCAGATGACCATCAAAAAAGGCTAGAGCGGACCGGTGCCCTACAGCAATGTAAGGATGAGAAATTAAAGTACTGAGCATGTAGACTGGGCTTCCTGTTTCAATTAGGGCTGCTCACCATTACATTTATTAGTGCTTAATGCAATCAAAAAATTTCACAGAAAAGTCCATGCAATGGTGAGTGTTAAATACAAATTATACAAATGCAACATCTTAATGTACCTTTCATCTTTAAAGTGGAAGTAAACCCATCGATTTAATAGTTTAAATAAACAGTTACAACTGTCAAACCATCCAATGGCTGGTGTCATAACTGATCTCATGTGTAGCATCTTGGCAGTTGAAGATCAAACAGAGGCCAAGATGGCAGCTTCCTTGGTTTACTTCCACTTTAAAGCGGAAGTAAACTCATCAATTTAACAGTTTAAAAAAACAGTTACATTCCCGGCATGCCGGGAATGCTAACTGTCATAATGGTTGTGCTCTCAACTAAACTTGTCAAACTATCCAATGGCTGGCGTCATAACTGATCACATGTGCAGTATCATGGCAGTTGAGGATGAAACAGAAGCCAAGATGACAGCTTCCTTGGCTCAAAACAATAGGAGAGTTTACTTCCACTTTAATGATTTCCACAGCATGTCAGTTCAAGTGATTCAAGAGGAATGCCCGCCCGCCCAATTTGGTACTTTCCTTATTAGGCCATCAGTAGTTTAAGAGGGGGCCCAAGCATTTTTTGTAGGCTCTTCTATTAAAACACTATTTAAATTATGACAAACCTAGGAGCTGGCATTTGAATAGCAAGAGGCTATCATGCTGCCACTTATCTATAGGTGTAGCACCCTGGTGTTTAGGCAGGGTTGCTCCTAAATTTACCTGCCAGGTATAGCTGTCTTGTCCAATTGTTGAGGATCAATTGATTTCACTCTAATGCCGCGTACACACGGTTGGAATTTCCGACAACAAATGTTCAACGTGAGCTTGTTGTCGGAAAATCCGACCGTGTATATGCTCCATCGGACATTTGCTGTCGGAATTTCCGACAACAAAAATTTGAGAGCTGGTTCTCAATTTTTCCGACAACAAAAGTTCTTGTCGGAAATTCTGATCGTGTGTATCCAATTCCAACGCACAAAAATTCCTACGCATGCTCGGAATCTATTTGACGCATGCTCGGAATCATTGTACTTCATTTTTCTCGACTTGTCATAGTGTTGTACCTCTCCGCGTTCTTGACGTTCGGAATTTCCGAGCAACATTTGTGTGACCGTGTGTATGCAAGACAAGTTTGAGCGAACATCCGTCGGAAAAAAATGCACGGTTTTGTTGTCGGAATGTCTGATCGTGTGTACTCAGCATAAGTCTGTAATTGCTGCACTTTTCTCTTCTGCCGCTAGGTGGCCGGGTACTTGGTGGCATTAGATACAAGAAGGGCAATGCAAGGTCAGAATATGGGTATATGGGCATCTCAGCCAATGGGATGGGGTTTTCTTGAATCCCTTGGCCTGCTGGGAGAACCTATATGTTTAGGTGGAGTCAGGTGATTGGGGTTCTGTGTCACCAGGTTGGCTGTCTGGGTGGACGTGTGTTGTATTGCCGGGCTGCTAGGCTGGAGTTTGGGCCTATCCTGGGCACATCTGGCTGCTAGGCTGTCTGAGGGCCCATCCAGAAGCAAGAGAGCAAGCAGTGCAGGGTTGGGATTGCGGCTTGCAGTCCAACCAAAAGTGACGGTTCTGCCGGCCGGAGAACCTGTCGTGGTCAGAGGTAAAGGGTAAGCAGCCGCCACTAAGTGACCAACTACCTTATTTCCAGGGACCGCAGTGAGTAGCTGAATCAAGTACCGGAGCAGTATTCTCACCAACCGGGGATGGTGTAGAATCGGAAAATTCAGTGGGTATCAAGCCAGGGACCCAGCCAGCAGAGGTGATGCTTGCAGAGCAGCCTTGTGTGTCAAGCCAGAGACTGAGCAGGCCAGTGGGGTGAATCTTGAGAAGTATATTGAGTGCTAAGCTAGGGACCCAGCAGCGAGGCGCGGGTGACGCTTGAGGAAGATACTACTACTTTGAAGATTGGAGGTGCTCAAGGGATTCAGTGACAGTGAATCAACTAGTCTAGTGAGAGAGACTGGAAGCTCAGTGTGCTGAAGAACTACAAGAAGTGATTGTATCGGAAATGAAGGAACTCTTACACTTGTGTTCGGAACTGTTAAAAACTGTTGCCATAGGAGATAGCATTCCTACACATGCAGATGTGACGTCTTGCTGGATGCCTTTCCCTGCATGGCTGTCCTCCTGTTGAAGTCTGCCAATTAATCTTGCAACTATCTAAGGGTGTCCTGGCCCTAACCCTCTCTTCCAAAGTTCTGTTAAGAGAAATAAAATCTCTTTTGCATTCAAGAAGTGTCTGGCGCCCAATCAATCTACCTTGCATTACACCCACTATGCCATGCAACCCACCATATACAGAAGGATATCAGCTAGCTCTGGTTCTGGAGGTTCTCATTAGACCGAAGGAGGCCTGCGACCTTGCTACATAGGTATATTTTTCCCTGATTTACTGAAAAATACATAATTTCAACAAACCAAATAAATTATGATGGACATCTTGAGGGGTTTGAGAAAAAAAATGTGGCATGCAAAGCACACGTGTGGCGAACACTTGAAGGCATGGCCAAAAGCAGGTGGGTGTGGTCAGTGGAGTTGCACATTGCTTTATGGCTTATGGCTTGTAATGTTGCACCTTTCCACCTTTGCTGTGTTTTAGACAATATAGGGCTGTGGTATACACCAAAGAGGAAAAGTATTGCGCTGAATATTTGGCATAATAAATAGATTCTGGGCCTACGCACCTATACACTGCAAAAATATGCTGCAGTCCTCGTATCCACAAAATATGCCTTAATTACTGTCACAGTCTAAAAGTTAAATGTAAAGGGGAGAAGAGCGCACATGCATTAAATTAAAATACACACAAAAGTGCCAATGAATCAATATGTGCAATAATGGTGCATTCAATAAAGATACATTCTAAAATTATTTCAGTGAAAAAAACGATATATTTAATAATTGTCCATGTGTAAATCGTGAAGTGTTCAACTATCTAAAAAAACACAGTATACGAAAGTCCACGAGTCTCACCATCGTCAGTACGCCGACGAACCGAGCGCATCTGATGCAGGACAAAGTGTGGTAAGCTGATCCTTGACTTTCCTCTGCAATTACCTCCTTTTCCTGGTTTACACTAACTCCCATTATAGACTTTTTGGCACCCTTATGCTTGGGTACGAGAGCTGACTCCACAATGACATTGCTGAATAATAGCATATTGCACGGGTTGCCCCCCACGCCTTGATAGACCACCCTCAGTGTCCTGTTGAAGGGGGCTCGTAGTGTTACCCCAGGCCTAGGGGAACATGATTGCATTCCCTGACAGTGCTACAGCAGGGGTGCTTGTGTGACACTTGCATTCCCAGACCTTATGACGGTAAGGCGCAGAGGTAGGCTTTTACCTCACAGACTTCCACGTTCCTCATGCAATGTCATAGGGATTCTCGCACTGTCCACACAATGAAAGACGCCTACTGACTAATTGAGAGGTCTACTCTCCTTGCCTTGTTACACATTAGGATATATGTGACTCTGGACAGGGACAACGCATCCAGTTTATGTCCGCCTCACAGAGATGCCATGCAGGACAATGCATATGTTAGAGTCTGATAACTGTCAGGTCAACAGGTTACTGTTACTGTTTTTATTTTCTCAATTTTCTAGCTACCAATCTTTGTGGCGTCAGTGTTCCACTTGCCAACTAAGGTTAATGTTCTAGGCCCTATGGTAGACACATTGATGTGACTATGGATAATGCTTGCTATTATGTGTATTGCAGGGGGAAGGGGATTAGCTTTGTTTATTGGTAACCATTTCTGTTTCCTGTTACCAACTTTATAGTAGGGTAAGCGGTGCTCCTCTGGGGGCCCCCCCGACATTTACTCCTGGTCCCGCTGGGGTAGGGTGGGGGGGATCCGGGATGTGCAATCGCTGAAGTGCCGTATCTTGACGTCTGGAACTTATGAAGCTTACTATGCTTTAGAATATCATCGGGTCAGGGTTAAATGTCTCCCTTTGTGGGTGGTGTGAGGTAGAACTGGAAGATCCGGGGACGCGGAGGCGCTTTTGTTATGTCTTCACCTGGTTATAAACTTTACCATAGGTTTTCGTACTGTTATTGTTTAATATTTACAATCCATTTCGTATGCTAACTCTCAAAATGAGCACACTGTCCTGGGAAGTAACGCTGAACGAAGGGCGGTGCGTTAGGGACTCTGTTTCCTGGACGCCTCCTTGGATTGGGGTTTCCGGGGAGCGGGGGCCCCAGCGGACAGATGTAGTACATGCGAGGGTGGCCAAGCCTTTCGGGACTGGCCTTTTGGCATGTGCTCAACGCTTCTTTGATTTGGCTATGAACTATGGCGATGCTAATGGGGGGTGTGCGGAGGGAGTCCTCTCCCCATTTAATGGGGATGGCCTCATCGGCATATCCTTCTGTCTCGCTCATTAACTAGAGTTTTCCCCTCTACATATCACCTTTCACATAGTCTGGTGGTTCTGGATGGTAGAGCATGTATGACTGTTCTGGTGCTAGATTTCGTCCCCTCCTCAAAGAGGCGGGTTCCCCCTTTTGAAAACATCCGGCATAGAATTCTGTTTTCTTAGTATCATAGATTGCTCCTAGATCAGGTGATCCAGCAGGCTTTGGATTACCTCCGGTAATTTGTTCAAGTGCCCCATATTTGGGGGGCTCCCCTACAAGGGAAATTGTGCTCGATTAGATCTCTAGGCACTGATAGTGCATTGTTCGGCTAACACTAGTAACTAGTTTCCCTCCCTTCCCTGTCCTTTCTTCTTTTCCTATTTTACCCTCTTTTTTCCCTTCCCCCTCCTTTTTTTTTCTCTCTTCTTTTCTTCTATTTCTCTCTTTGCTCTCATACGCCCTCTCCGTCTATAATTAGAAGTCATCAGTGACGCAGTATTACATTCAAGCAATATGCCTTCCACAGTACATACCTCAGCTCCTCTATCTCTCAAGGTGTATTCCTTAAATGCTAAAGGCCTTAATACTCCGGAGAAGCGTAGTAACGTTATGGCTGAAGCACACAGGCATAAAGCCCAGATTATCTTTCTACAAGAAACCCATTTTAAGTCAAACTCTATTCAGAGACTATCCAATAAGCGATATCCGTTAGTGTACCACGCGTCTTGTGCTGAGTCCAAAACAAAGGGAGTGGCCATACTGATCGCAAAGTCGCTCGCGTTTTGCCTCACGGAGCAGGTGGTTGACCCAGGGGGTAGGTTCATTTTTCTTAAGGGGCTCTGGAAAGATAGACCGGTGACCCTGGCGAATATATACTGCCCCAACACTAAACAGGTATCCTTTCTGAAAAGTACTCTTTTGCAACTCATGTCATTTACATCGAGCCTCCTAATTCTAGGAGGTGACTTCAACATGGCCTTAGACCCGATCTTTGACACATCCACAGGGACCTCTTCACTCCCTTTTTCCTCTTTGAGGCAAGCGAAACTTCAGTTAGCCTCTCTCACTCTTCATGACACTTGGCGCACCCTGAACCCTAAGGGGAAGGACTACACGTTCTTCTCGTCCCCGCATAATCGCTATTCGAGACTTGATTATCTTTTCGTACCCCAAAAGGATCTGGCTTATCTACATGATGCGACGATAGAAAATATGGTGATCTCTGATCATCATCCGATTACCCTGACTCTTCATTTCCCCCAGAGGGAAAACTTTACCAAGATTTGGAGATTGGATGCCTCTCTTCTTACTGATCCTGGCGATTTGATCTCCATTGCACAATCTATTAGAGACTATTTCTGCCATAACGATACGCCGGATGTGTCCCCCATGACTCAATGGGAGGCACATAAATGTGTAGTAAGAGGTCACTTGCTAGCTATAGTGGCTAGGAAAAAAAAGGAACATCAAAACCTGATTCGGACACTGTCGGAAAAGATCTCCAAACTGGAAGTGCAACATAAAGACTCACTAGCTATCAAGGTAGCCACAGAGCTGGTGGATACATGAGCCCTTTTGCGAGTGGAACTGTTTAAAAGGGCACGGAAACTACAGATGCTATCGCAGAAACTATTCTATGAACAAAGCATCAAACCAGGGAGACTCCTAGCAAAGTTCACGCAAAACTGCACGCTAGCCTCCACTGTCCACCATGTATTGGATAAGCATGGAGTAACTCACTCGAAGACTGAAGATATTGCTCGCCAATTCCACGCTTTTTATAGCAAAATGTATGATATTAAATCGAATGAATACAACACGGATACAAATAATACACGATCGGAATCGATTAAAGAGTTTCTTCGGGTATATAGCCCCGGTGCACTTAAAACGGATGATTGGCAAGCCCTTGAATCTCCGATATCTTCAGAGGAATGGAAAGAGGCTTTAAAGGCCACTAAGCCTGGCAAGAGCCTGGGACCAGACAGCTTCACGGCACAATATTATAAGAGTTTCTCGGATATTCTGGTTCCGGGCTTTCTCAAAGCTTTCAACTCCCTGTCTGGTCACACTGGCGCCTCCGGGAGCCTACTAGAGGCATATATCTCGGTAATACCGAAAGAGAATAAGGATCCCACAGATGTGGCGAATTACAGGCCGATTTCACTTCTGAATGTGGATGTGAAACTATTCTCCAAGATACTTGCGACCCGATTGTCCTATCATGTGCCGACTTGGGTAGGCCTGGATCAGGTTGGTTTTGTCCCTAGAAGAGAAGCCAGGGACAACCCCATCAAAGCGCTAAACCTACATCATTGGCTTACCTCCTCACGTCTAGAGGGCTTCTTCCTGGCGATGGATGCGGAGAAGGCCTTCGACCGAATGGCTTGGGACTATATGGCAGCAGTGTTGGAAGCCATCGGGCTTGGAGGCGGTATGCGGGCCTTTATTGGAGCACTGTATGCGAACCCGAGAGCCAGAGTCCGGGTCAATGGTCACTTGTCGGAGGCCTTCTCCATTCATAACGGCACCAGACAGGGCTGCCCCCTCTCTCCCATATTATATATCCTTACATTGGAGCCTCTCTTACGCTGTATCCGGGCGAATCCGAATATAAAGGGAATTGAAGTGCATCATAGAGAATACAAAATAGCAGCCTTTGCGGATGATATTCTGCTTTTTCTATCGTCCCCTTTGACATCTTTACCCAACCTGATGCAAACCCTTGAACAATTCCAACTCATCTCAAATTTAAAGATTAACTATGCAAAATCTTTTGCACTAAATGTCTCCCTACCTTCTAAGCTGGTACTTCTCTGCCAGGAAAATTTCCCTTTCCGCTGGAAGACGGATGCCATTACCTACCTAAGGATCCAACTACCTAGTAAACTAGCGGATCTATATGACAAAAACTTTTTAGCAGAGTTGAATATCATACAAAAAGACTTGCTTAAGTGGGATATGCCCACAATTTCATGGTTTGGTAGAGCTTCCATCCTCAAAATGATGGTTCTTCCCCGCCTCTTATATAAACTTCAGACCATCCCAATCCGCTTACCGCCTTCCTTCTTCGCAACATATAGGAGAATGTGCAGGGCTTTTCTATGGAGGTCCAAGGCGGCGCAAATTGGATGGGCGAGGTTGGTATTGCCAAAAACTGATGGGGGCATTGGCCTCCCTGACATACAGAGGTACTATTGGGCGGTACATTTGGCTCGAGTAGTAGACTGGTGGGTACACACGCGGTGTAAAGGGTGGGTACTCCTGGAGCAGTTGATTGCAGGAGCCGACCTTCGTTTAGTCCCTTGGTTCTCTAAAAAACACTTAACACCTAACATTCAGTCTCACCCCCTTATTGGGGCAACTCTCATGGCTTTTGAAAGGGCATGTAAAACTCACGCGCTCTCAGCTAAAGAATGTGCGATCACTCCCATTAAAGGTAATCCAGATTTCCTTCCAGGTATGGGCAGAGCTTACCTTGAGGCTGAATGGCCTTATGCCGAGATACAAGCTAAACATTTCTTTGTCAGGGGCAGATTTATGCGCCAAAGTGAGCTAGCAGCGTTGTCTCTGACCAAATCCTTCCCTTTTTGGACCTATATCCAACTGAAACACTATCTTGATAACCCGGCGAACAGAGGAGGCTTCACAAAAGCTCCTACTGCTTTTGAGTCATTGTGCTCCAGGTCGTCTCCCCAGAGGCATGTGGTCTCACTGCTGTATGCATCAATGTTTAAGAAACCCTACACGTCTCTGCAAGCAGAGCATGCCTATTGGGAGGCCCAGCTGGACATGGTGATCGAGGAATCGGGCTGGGACCGTGTCCACTGGATTATCCACAAGGGATCGATGAACGTGAACACCCAAGAAAATGGGTATAAGATTAAAACAAGATGGTACAAGACGCCAGATCTACTGCATAAATTTATCCAGACAGTACCAGATCGATGCTGGAGGTGTGGACAGGACTTAGGTACCTTCCTCCACATATGGTGGACATGTCCTCAGATTCAGCCATACTGGCGTAGGGTACACGATGCGACAACTGCGATCTCCCTGCTCCCTTTGGAGTTTTCACCAGCACAATACCTCCTTCACCTTTCCAAAATTTCCAGGAAAAGATACCATAAATCAGTGGCTATACACATGATTAACGCTGCTAGGTTATGCCTGCCGGTGCATTGGAGGTCCACATCACCACCTTCAATGAGAGAATGGACGACACGCATCAACCACATTGCAGTGATAGAGGAGCTGATATACGTTGCCCAGGATAGGATACCCAGCTTCTCGAATACTTGGGAAGCCTGGTTTAAATACCGTGAGTTCCAAGGATACCAAGATCTGATACAGGCTGACGATTAGCCGATATATCCCGGCAGTTCCCCTTTTCAGATTCGATCTGAAGTCATGGCAGGTTCTGAAGATTTACGTTCTGTTACCAGAAATAGCTGGAGAGGGTATGATGGTGGCCGCCTCACCCCCTCTCTGGGCATTAGCCTTTTCTTATGCGGCGTACACACGATCGTTTTTCATGCCATTTTTTAAACCGACGTTTTTCTCGTAGTTTTTTTCATGTTTCCTCTCAAGCCTGTCTTGCGTACACACGATCATTTAAAAAAACGTTCAAGCAAAGTACAGTGACGTACAACACGTACGACGGCACTATAAAGGGGAAGTTCCGTTCGGATGGTGCCACCCTTCATGTTAGTAAAGTTTGTTGAGCGACGATTCGCGCTTTTCAGCCTCCTGCTTTTCAGTCCGTTACAGCGTGACGAATGTGCTATCTCCATTACAAATGCTAGTTTTACCAGAACGTGCGCTCCCGTCTCATACTTGATTCTGAGCATGCGCGTTTTTTTTCACCTCGTCAAAGCATACACACCATCGTTTTTCATGTCGTTAAAAAAAAAACGACATGAAAAACGACGTGAAAAAATAGAGCATGTTCGAAATTTTTAATGCCCGTTTTTCACGTCGTTAAAAATGCTCTGGAGCATACACACGATCGGTTTTAATGCCCATTTTTAAAAATGGCATTTTTAACGGCATGAGAAACGATCGTGTGTATGGGGCATTACACTTTCTCCTCCTCTTTTCTCCCTAGATCCCACTCCCCCCCTTTTTTTTCCTTCTACTACCCCCCCCCTTTTTTTTTTTTTTTGCTTGGTTTTTTCCTTACCAATCCTGATTAAGCAAAGGGATTGGGACGAGGGGCTGGCTTATTTGTTGGTCTCTCTGCCCACTCTTCTCATGAGCTGCAGACAAACAGAAATTATGTCGAGAACCTTGACAAAGGCTCTGGACCACTAATAAGTCTGATAGGGTAATACGCACCAGCTTCCTTTATGTTATAGGCTACCGCAAAGACATTTTGTTGTACACCTTATGTTTTCCCCTGTTGGATAGGTTATTGCTTGTACATGTTGGGAGTGCCTGAGTAGTTAAGTCTATTAAATGTACATGTGCCTGCACTCTTTTCGGGACCACAGCCCATTTTACTATTGAAATTTCTGTACTGTTTGTTGAAAACTTTAATAAAATCTTTATGGAAATAAAAAAACACAGTATGTGCAAAGGTGTACCCAATAAAGAATATATCATTCAAATATATTCAGTGAAAAAAATATCTGTATATTTAAAAAAAGTCCAAATGTGAGTAGTGAAGTATTCAGCTTCCAAAAAGCACACAGGATCTTCAATCAGTGAGATGTTCCAGCATATGGTATCACAAAATGCTCCAGCTTATAGTAGAACAAACTGCTTACCAGATTTCTAGGATCTCATTAGGTAGAGATCATAAGCGCTTGTGCATCAGCCTGCCGGAATGAGAGGAATCCACCTGCAGTCTTCTGACGAGAGGCGATGTGTCCCCGGCTATCAAAGCAGACCACTCCAAGAGGCTTTGTATCCAGAATCTCTCCTTGGTTAAAAAGTGTCTAAAACATCTCGAACAATACAGAACAGAGGAAGGCTTCATGGTGTAGTATTTTACGAAACAAAGGTTTATTTTTCACACGGATAACACTGGCTTACACATCCAAAGAAGCACTCAGCAAACAAAACAGATTTGAAACAGCCGTGGATCAGACCAGCTGGCTGTTCAGCGTGATAGCATCACAGGTTATGCTCCACCCGACATGTTTCTCCTTACAAGGCATCCACTGGGAACAGAGGTCATACCTGGATGCCAGCACACCACGCTTTAAATACCCATCAGGCAGTGTAGACATCAGGCTGTTTCAAATCTGGATACAAAGCCTCTTGGAGTGGTCTGCTTTGATAGCCGGGGACACATCGCCTCTCGTCAGAAGACTGCAGGTGGATTCCTCTCATGCCGGGAGGCTGATGCACAAGCGCTTATGAGCTCTACCTAATGAGATCCTACAAATCTGGTAAGCAGTTTGTTATACTATAAGCTGGAGCATTTTGTGATACCATATGCTGGAACATCTCACTGATTGAAGATCCTGTGTGCTTTTTGGAAGCTGAATACTTCACTACTCACATTTGGACTTTTTTTTTAAATATACAGATATTTTTTCACTGAATATATTTGAATGATATATTCTTTATTGGGTAAACCTTTGCACATACTGTGTTTTTTTAGGAAGTTGAACACTTAATGATTTACACATGGACAATTTTTTAATATATAGATTTTTTCACTGAAATAATTTTAGAATGTATCTTTATTGAATGCACCATTATTGCACATATTGATTCATTGGCACTTTTGTGTGCATTTTAATTTAATGTATGCGCACTTATCTCCCCTTTACATTTATCTTGAACTTTAGTATTTAAGTTTTCAGAGCTGCAGCACAGATCTCTCTATTTTTTGGATAACGCAAATTCACCCCTTTTTTGTATACATATTTTTCGTATACAGTCTAAAAGTTGCTCATAAATTTCAAGGCTAAGTATAATTTAAAAAATGTAACTCTTCTAGATGATTTTCTGCATATATAATATAGACAGAGAGCTAACAGTTGTCTGAAAACTTAATTAAAAGTATTAAGGCATACTTGCCAACTATTCCGGATTTCTGCTCGCCGCCGTCGCCGGTGTTTCTCTGGCTTACTATTTCTACCTGTTGACCCAAGAAACAATCCGACAATGCGGCCGGCTGCTCCCCTAGGCGATTAAAGAGTAGATACCCTTTGATCGCCTCTATGGCCTTTGAGGACTGAAGCAACCTCATGATGTCACTTCCGGTCCAGGCTGGAAGAATTTTTTTTTTTTAAAGCAAAAGATCAAAAAAATAATTGTTTTTTGATCTTTTGCTTTTAAAGTTAAAGAACAGATTTGGGGTCTTTTTGATCCCAGATCCCTCCATAAAGAGGACTTGTCATCCTTATTTATTTTACAAGGAATGTGTACAGTCCTTGTAATATAAATTAAAGTGATTAAAAAAAAAAATCAAAAGGGACAGTGTAAAAAAAATAAAAAAAATAAAAATTGAAAGCGCCCATCATCCCTCCGTGCTCGCGTGTAGAAGGGCAAATGCATATGTAAGTCTCACACGCATATGTAAACGGTATTCGCACCACACATGTGAGGTATCACCATGAACGATAGAGTGAGAGCAATATTTCTAGTGCTAGACCTCCTCTGTATCTCTAAATAGGTAACCCGTTAAGCCGTTTAAAGCATCGCCTATAGGGATTTTTAAGTACCGTAGTTTGCCGCCATTCCACTAGTGTGCGAAATTTTAAAGCATGACATGTTAGGTATCTATTTACTTGGCGTAACATCTTTCACTTTATACAAAAAAAATTGGGGTAAATATTGTGTTTTTTGTTTTTTTCATTGTGTATTTTTTCAAAAAATGTTTGTTTGTAAAACTGCTGTGCAAATACTGTGTGGCATAAAAAATTGCAACAATCGCTATTTTATTCCCATAGGGCCTCTGCTTAAAAAAATTCAATAAATGTATAATGTTTGGGGGTTATAAGTTATTTTGTAGCAAAAAATACTGACTTAAACTTGTAAACAAAAAGTGCCAGAAAAAGCCTGGTCGGCAAGTGGTTAAATACAGGCTGAAGAATCGATTGTTTACAAATCTCTCTCTGCTTGTAGATGCCACTGCAGCCTGAAGATGGCAGCGTTCTTCTGTGTAATATTGTAATTATCAAATACAATTACAGTAGAAAGCCTAAATAAAGAAACCTGAGTTGGGCATTTATTAAAACAGATTGCCAAATAAAAGCCTTATGTGTCTTTAAAACAAAGTGAAAACAGTTTAGACAAGCAAATTAGTTATGTAGAGTTATTGTAAAAACCGACTCATACTGAGGTTGGCGAATTCAGTGTCTGTGCACCAAGGTCTCAACTGGTCATGAAAGTATTACTAGAGACTATACATGTACCGCACACAAAGAGAAAAAAAATGATAGATTATATATATATATATATATATATATATATATAGTATAATTACTAGCTCTTTGAATTAGTTCTCAGTTTTATAGGAAGAATGATCTGTTATTTGTGAAGTGAAATGCTGATATTGATTTCGCTGCCAGTTGGTCTATTGGAAAGGGAGACTTGTTAGCTTAAAACATTTGTTCCAATTAAAATGCTTCTCTCAGTATGAAACCTTTGCCAGGACTTGTCATGACACACATGCTCAGAGCTGTTGTTGCAGTTTGTTTCGCTGAAGCCCCACTGGTACAGCCAAGAGCTGAGAAGCTTGTCTGTGTATCCTGCTGCCAGTGCAACCGTGTGCTTTGCATGCCCTGTGCGCTTCTTTGAACTGCCTGGCATGCACCCTGAGCAATACTGTACAAATGTATCTTATGGGAGGCCTGGCTGGTAGCATTTTGCTGGGAAAACAGGCACTTCCATGGAAAGAAATCTAAGTCAACAGATATAAGCTCATCTGTAGCCCCCACACTGTGTTCAAACATCAACATCATTACCTTTAAAATGTGGCAGCTGAACAAGGAGAAGAAAATTATGGGGGGGAAAAAATGGTTCAAATATATTAAAACTTATAGTAGAATGTAATAGAGTGGAGTTTTCACATATTAATAAAATTGCACTTGTCTTTAAAGCGTATCAAACCCAAGAACAAACATTTGATATTGTACATTCCTTAAATGTGGTGACTGTATTAGTTTTCCGTTTTCTTTTTTTTTACGTTTTTCTTCCTTCATATTCACATGGTGATCCTACCAATAACACACTTCCCATTCTAGGGTGACATCGCTCACTCTGTATATTATAACTTTAAAAGGGCAGCGCTGTCAACCCGGGGAAGGACTAGAAAAAGCCTCACCCTCTCTTCTTCTCTATAACATATGGGGAAGTTGTTCTATACAGTAGTCTAAAAAAGTGAAGTGGGTATGACTGATAACAATGCTTGAGATTTCAGTGCAGTGAGTGCACAGGAAGTTACAAGCTCCCTGCATTTCTGGCAGGATCAACAGGTAGTTTTGGCTCTTTTAAAAAATATATAACAAAACATACTCAATGTACTACTTACTAGACCAAATGGGAGCAAAATGGACAGGTTCGTTGTTAGTGTTTACATACAACGCTAAAATAATTGTATAGTTATTTTTTATAAATTGCATGTAAAACAGATTAGTTTATTAGATCAGATTAGTTTAGCTAGATCATGTAAACAACATCTTCTACATGCGCTATCTATACTTTGTAATTATATATATAAATGAGGGCAGCCATATATTTTTATTACATACACAGGTTCTGCTTCCTGCTTTGCAGAGCTTCACAGTGTTTGTATGTTACAGCTCCCTTTCATGCTCTGTTCATTTGCCAGAGCCCCTAAAACACCTTTTTCTTTTTGTTTCATTTTTTTGTAGGTATAAAAGAGGATGCAATCAAGAGAACCTGTCACATTTACCTGAATGAACAAAATGACAGACTAAAGCCTGGTACACACAATGACATTATGAGACGAGTGATGGAGAGATTACTAAAGTTACGAAAATTCTCGTACGACAGAATAAAAATTCGGAAGTGATGTAATGTGTTGTAGTGTATTTTTATTGTATTTTATAATGACAGCGGTACTGATTAAAGGAAAATCGTATGATCTGGATCGTACGAAAAAAACACAATTTTGCATGAATTGTCATGATTAGGTCTCAAAGGCTGTGTACTAACAATCAGATTATCGTACGAGCGCTTAGAAAGCAGTATTTTTTGTGCGATTTTCTGATCGTGTGTACGGGCCATTAGCTGATTGCAGGATTAGGTGTATTTAAAAGAGAAACATTAAACTCAACCTCCTATAACAATTAAGTCTCAGCTCCTGTTCTAAGCCCTGCCTTCTGCCCACAACCTGTGGAACAAAATCCACAGATTTAACTGTTTCCCAAAAGAAGACTCGAGTTGGAAGTGTTTACTAAATATGATTGTAGCACACAGATCCTTTTCCCCCTCTTACCTTCCTTTCAGGGGGATCAACACTTCAACTCCAACAAGAGTTTATTTTCTCTTTTTGCTTCAGTAACCAGAAAGTTGAAGAGAGGAAAGGGGTTAGCAGAATAGGATGGATTCAGGCACACTCTTGGCTTCGTCGCCACTCGGTCCCGAGTTGGTACAGCTTGCCCGGATAGTCACTCAATAACACTAGCAGCCGGCATGAAGCTTGAACAGTGACTTAGTCCCCTTCAAGGACAAAGTCAAGGAGATCCCTCCTTAAGTAACGACACTCTGCAAGGGCAGTCTGCGAAGAAAGGAATCCTTCCCTCCGACAGGTCACCAGGCCTCTCCCGAGACAGCAATCTTGTATTACTCGTCTTGTTGTGTTACACTATGTGATTATTCTTGCTCTGTGTCTTTAAGATCTGTCCCCTTCTTTCTAGCTGAACTCTCTCTCTCACTGTAGTTCTTTATATATCTCCTCCACTTCCTGATTCTGGTCAGTACTCCTGTATATCTTCCATGCTAAACATCTTACATGTGGCTTACAACTGCAACGTTTTTCTACCTATGAATATCCATCATTAAACGGAACATTCGAAAGGATTCATCGTCTGTCGTCCTAACTGTGAGTTTATTCATTGAGTTAAACTGCCTGTATCGATGCAAGGGATGAATATCAAACCAGCTTGAGTAAGGCCTACTTAAACCTGGAGATGAACTTTATCGCTTTGTAGTTGAGACAGAACAGTAGAAAAACAGCGTTTCACAGCCTAAATACAAGATTTCTGCATGTCAGTACTGAAACAGACAAGATTTACTGCCCTCATAGCAAGACAGAAGGGACAGAGCAGCACATGGCAGCCTTATAGCCTGAGACAATCTGCACAGTGTCATATTTCAGCACACAGATCCTGCCTGCTTTCACAGTCAGTCTGCTATCATGAGTGACCAAGCTTCTGCATGTGAACTCACATCTACCTCCCCACAAGTTCCTGAAGAAACTGAGTTACCCAAACGCTCAGTTAAACCCACTTGGAAAGTAATGGAGAATTATGAAGCTTCAAGGACTGAATTGTCAAATAGCTTGGAATTAGTCTGGGAGAAAATCCTTGCTGAAGCCAATACAGTGTCTGTTGAACGTGAACTATTGACACTAGAGGGCGCCATTAAACAACTTTCTGCCTCATATGAGCTTTATCAGCTTACCAGCAGCAAATTCACTAATGTCTTACAAAACATGAATACAGAAAGTGTGATGACACAATTAAAGCGTGTCAACATTCTTAATATTGAAAGAGACAGTTTTATCCAGCAAACCAGATTAAAGGCAGAAGCAAAAATAAAGCTGTTACAGGACACTGCATCTCACAGATCTGTTTCCACCAGACGTTCTAAAAACTCGTCAAGATCCCATAGTTCAAGATACTCAACACTCAGTGAGCGACTTATTAATGCCCGCGCTGAAGTGGAAGCCAGCAAAGTGCAGGTGGCATATGCAGAAAAAAGAGCAGAGTTGGACGCTCAAAGGGCAGAGTTGGAAGCGCAGTCAGCACATCAAAGGGCAGAGTTGGAAGTGCAGTCAGCACGTCAAAGAGCAACAATGGAAACCTTAAATGAACAGTGTAAACATGACGCAGCTATGGCAAAGCTAAGGGTCCTACAGCAAGCTATCAGTGCAGACGAAGGTGCAAGTGAGAAAGACAGCATTAACCTAAACATAGCAGATATGGAAGACCCCCTCAAACGCACTAAAGACTATGTCCTAAGCCACTGCAGTGCACACTCCATTGTCTCCAATGCTCCCGGCTACATAGAGACTCCTTCACAGCTTCAAGTTAAAGAGGTTCCAGCAACTTCCTGCACTCAAAATCACTCCACTGCACTTCCTACCTGCCTACCTTGCCTGCCTTCATACGTCACAGAGCATCAGCGCAAGCTTCAAGCAAGTCATCAATCTCCAGTCATCGGTACAGCCTTGAATCAACGTACCATTGGAACAACTGACTTCAAGCAAGCAACTCACCTGGATGCATCTGCTGCACCATATTTCCCTGTGTCCTTTAACAACAATGTCAAAGATAACGCAATCAGCACTATACAGCCAACAGCATCTCACATAAAGGCGGAGACAACTGAGACAGAAGAGTTTGTGAGGTACATGCTTCGCAGAGAGCTCACAAAGACTGGTCTTACAAGTTTTGATGACCAACCTGAGAACTACAGAAGTTGGAAATGTGCCTTCAGAACTACAATCAGCAATATTGGCATTACAGCTGATCAAGAATTGAATCTGCTGATCAAATGGCTTGGTCCTCTATCTGCTGCACGTGTTAAGCCATTAAGATCGGTTTTCATGGACAATCCTACTGCAGGCCTCACAGCTGCATGGGAGCGACTAGAGCAAAGTTATGGCAGTCCAGAAGCTATAGAAAATGCTTTGTTCATGCGTCTGGAAACTTTCCCAAAGATATCCGGTAAGGACAACAAGGAGTTCCAGAGACTGAGTGACCTTCTCCTTGAGCTTCAGCTAGCCAAGACAGACCCAAAACTACCTGGACTCAGTTACCTTGACACTCCAAGAGGGGTAAACCCAATTGTCTCCAAGCTCCCGTATGGTTTGCAAGAGAAATGGACTGCACTAGGGTCATCATACAAAAGAGAGAACAAGGTTTCCTTCCCTCCATTCTCTTTCTTCTGTGAATTCATCAGGGAAATTGCAGAGACCAAGAACGATCCAAGTTTTTCCTACGGTGAGTACAGTCTCTTCTCACCCTTTCCTAAGAGTACCAGTCTTCAGGGCAACTACAGAAACCATAGAGGCCCAGTGTCCGTGAAAAAGACTGACATCCTTCCCACTCCTACCACAGTTCTGGCCACGAACAAACAGAGTAGGAAGATTGAAAACCCTAACAGAGAGTGTCCCATACACAAGAAGCCACACCCCCTCAATAAATGTATCGGCTTTAGGAAAAAGCCTCTGGAAGAGCGCAAGGAGCTTTTAAAGACATTTAGGGTATGTTTCAGGTGCTGTGCTTCTACAGAACATTTTGCAAGGGACTGTAATGTGTCCATCAAGTGCATAGAGTGTGGCTCTGAAGAACATGTGCAAGCCCTCCATCCTCTTGAGCCCAGCTCTGCACAACCTGCCAACACTCCTCCCACTTTAACGCATGGCGGGGAGAATACAGACCAAGTGCCTAATTCTACCATCATTTCTTCATCCTGCACTGAAGTTTGTGGAGAAGACCGCTGTGGTAAGTCCTGTGCTAAGATATGCTTGGTGAACATATACCACAAGGATCAACCAGAAAAGTCTCTAAAGGCATATGCTATCTTAGACGATCAGAGCAATCGATCACTTGCAAAATCGGAATTGTTCAATCTATTTGAAATAAAAGGCGAAGCTCATCCTTACACCTTGGGTACCTGTAGTGGAACTATAGAGGTTTCTGGAAGAAGGGCTCATGGACTCATGGTATCTTCTCTCAAAGGTAACTTGCAATTACCCTTACCTACACTTGTTGAGTGCAATCAGATACCTGCCAACAGGGAAGAAATCCCTACTCCAGCTGCTGCTTTCCATCACCCTCACCTCAAGGTAATAGCAAATGAGATACCGCCGCTTGACAAAGATGCTCAGATCCTTCTTCTGTTAGGAAGAGACATTCTAAGAGTTCACAAGGTACACAGACAAATCAGTGGACCCCCAGATGCCCCCTTTTGCCCAGCGCACGGATCTAGGGTGGGTCATCATAGGCAATGTCTGCATAGGCAAAATGAAAAGAGACGGGAGAGAGGGAGCCGCTCAGGTGTGGAAATCCCTGACAATACCTCCTCCCAGCAGCCAAGGGTGCAGGCAAATGCAATTATGATCAAAAAGAAAAGAAAATCACTTCTGGAAGCAGCACTCCGATTAAAAAGCCTTTATTCCAAAAGGTTCAGGAAACAAAAAACACACTGCACGACACGGCAAACTGGTCACATCTAGCTGACGCGTTTCACACTATTATAGTGCTTACTCATAGCTGGTTATTGTACAAGAAAAGTTACCTAAGATATACCCTAAAATGGGGGAAGTCATAGGATCCAACCCCAAGGTGAAAACAATTGATTAATTAGTTGGAGATTGATGGACGTGAAGTGATTCAGGTGAAATGGGTGTGGTCCACTAACCACGATAATAAGAAAAAGGAAAAGTGCCTCACCATACATACAATCTTGTGAGAAAGTGTGTGAGAAGGGTGTGTGTGTGTAAAATATAAAGTGTGGGGTGGTGAAATGAAAAGATATCCCATAAAACATATATATATTAGTGAAAAGTATATTGAAAATATATATTAGAACTTGTAAATAAAAAGTGTATCATGTGTTTAATTAATCTAGACCATTTAATTTGCATTAATATTGACTGGTCCGTAGTGATATGTCCATGTGACTTTTTATTTTTATTTCTATTTTATTTTCTATTTTTTGTTATTTCTATTAATATATTTTTTATTATTTTTTATGATGGTTTGTGACGTAAAAATACTGTGAAGAAAAACAGATGTTTTAAATAAACCGATATCTAAACAAGTTGTGATTGTATGTGAGTGTGTGTCCCTTTTGTCTGTTGGGATAAAGGTCGTCCCATGGGGTATGCAATGTATAGCGATAAACTACTGTAAATGCATTCAGTAGATGGATATATGTGAGTAAACAGTATGCATGTGTAAAAACACACATATATATATATGCATGTATGCTTAAAAGCTGCACAAAGGTGCTCAATGCATGTACCTCCCCTGGAGTCCTAAATGCAAAATGTTCTCAGCATATGCTCTAAACGGAAATTAAATACAGACTAAAATTATATATAGAAGTGCAAATATGCAAATGTAAATGTGGTACGGTATAATATGGTATGGAGGGACATTGGACCCATGCAACGTGCATGATAGATGGACACACATGCACGAACAAATTTGTTTAGATTGATTGAAATTGGCCGATGTCAATAGCCATCACCCGTCCATATAAAGCATGCATAAAAGGACTTAATAAGATAATATGTAAAGTGTTTTATGTAGTCTAGGTAAGAGGTATGCATTTGGCGAACTAACAAACTATAAAGGCTATGAATATGTCCATATATGTGAGTAATAAATATAAGGATAAAGATAGAGATAATGAGAGAGCGTGTGCAGGTGTGCCTGTCTATTTCGGGACAAAAATGCATGTGAATCCCGGGCCAACAAGAATATGTCATTATAAACCCACAGATTTAAGTATACACACATAGATAGCCCGCTATAGACGTGTGTCTATGTAAGTAGTCGTTCCAAAATTATGTGTATCAGTTTAGGATGCACATCCGACCATAGACACCTCGATGGAAGTCAATATGTCCAATCAAGGTGTGGAAAGATACACAGAATGGTTCTGTGTGAACAGTTTTATACTGGAGCAAGTATCTGTGTGGAAAATGTTTATTTAGAAAATGACCATAATGATAGTAGCCTTGTGGTTGGATCCCGACTAGAATAGGCATACATGATACCGACATGATTGTAGACGCTCAACAAATACCAATGTAGTATTGCATCTATTGCATCTGTTACATCTATGATAGGATTCAGAATGCAGTTTGAAATGCAGTTTTCCTACATGTATGTGCATATTTTTGCTTCCAAGATGAAAGATTATAGTTATGTCGCCTGCATATACATAATTATGTCTGTATAGATCCAAAGCAATACATGCTATCAAAAATGACATGACAGTACCAACATGAACAAAAAAGATAAGACTATAAAACACTCGAAACAAAAACCGAAAAGGATGTGTGAAACATATAATGACACAACCTAATCGTTACAATCTACCACTAAATGATAATTTGTACAAATGAGAGACCAAGTCCATGTTGTTTCTTCAAGACCATGTGAATTATAATTCAATGCTAAAAAAGGAGTAAAAGAAGAAAAAATGAGGAGATTGGTCCCAATGAAATAGTAGAACTTTCATGTTCCATAAATATTGTGGATAATACTACTAAAAACACGAAAATTGAAACATGCAAAAAGCAATCAATGTCATGGTAACTAAGTAGAATAAATAAAATGAAATGAAATGGAAGCCTCTGACAGCATTCCGAATGTGTAAATGCACGTCAATAGATGTGTCATGTGCAGGGACAAAACACAGTCCAAACCTCGGCAAACCTACATAGATGACAGACATTGAAAAGGACACCGTGCAGGACGTGAGGACTAGTCATAGTAATGGGATACATCCCATTCAAAGTTGAGGCCCGCCGGTATCCTAGTATCCAACGAGAAAATCCAATAGACCTCACGCCTGCACAGTGTCCTGAACTTGTCTCCCCCTCTAGCAGGTGAGCTGATTTTTTCCATACCTTGTATGGAGAGGCATGAGACATTTTTTTGGTGTACAGATACCCAGTGCCTCGCAACATTTGTGTTTCTGTCTTTCTGTATATCATACAGGTGATCATACAGTCTATCCTTGAGTCTCCTAGTAGTTCTTCCGACATATTGGATATCGCACTGTTCACATTTAATCACATATACCAAAAACTTTGTATTGCAATTAATAAATTGCTTGATGTCAAAAGAATTGTGATTGGTGCTTGACAAAACTGTATCACCTGTTTTTATATGTCTACAGTAGTTACAGTGAGGCATTCCACATCTAAAGGTGCCCTGAAAGTGCAACCAATTAGTGGCCGAAGATTTACTTGAAAAAAGACTGGGGGAGAGGCGGCTGCCCAAGGTGGGGGCTCTACGGGACACTGATTTGACCCCCCTAGAGAGTATTTCATGATAGGCAGGGTCATTCAGTAGAATGGGAAGGTATTTCTCGATAGTAGATTTTATTTTGCTAAATTCAAAGCTGTACGGTGTAGAGAATACCGGAATTCCACTGAAGGACAGTGCCGCTCGGTTTTTATGTTTATTCGGATAATTCCGAAGTAAAGTCTCCCTAGGAATGACACTCGCAGCTTTGGAGGCTTTTTTTACAATGTTAGGGGGATAACCCCTACTGATGAACCGTTGGGTCATGTTTACTGCCTCAGTGGCAAAATCCTCAGGTCTGCTGCACAAACGGCGGAGCCTGAGGAATTGTCCAACCGGGACCCCGCGAATAGTGTGGCTGGGGTGACCCGAGTCTGCTCTAAGGAGGGCATTGCCTGCTGTGGGTTTTCTGTAAATGCCTGTGACTACCACATCATTGGCAGCCGACAAATTGACATCCAAAAAATCTATGGAAGTGATGCCTAATTTCCCCGTGAAGCGAAGGTTCATGGAATTGTCATTAAAATGATCCAACCAGTCCTGTAAGTTTGTCTCCTCATGAGAGGAAACAAACAGGAGGTCATCAATGAACCTGCAAAAGAAAACCGTATCTGAACGACGGGGGCTATCATGTCCAAAAATGCGGGACCTCTCCCAAAATCCCATATAAAGATTGGCCAGGGAAGGTGAAAATTTCGCTCCCATGGAGGCCCCGCACTTTTGGAGATAATATCCCCCGTCGAACATAAAAAAATTATGTGTGAGTAGGTAATGCAATGACAACAGGATGAACTCCTGTAATGCCAATGAATACCTCCCGGATTCTTTGAGAAAGGTGGACACCGCCAAAACACCCAGGTCATGAGGAATACTCGAATAGAGACTAGTCACGTCGCAAGTGATCCACCTATACTCTGCTTTCCACTGAAAATCCCTAAGTTTTATAAGCAGTTGCTTGGTGTCGCGTAGGTAGCCTGGGAGGTTGACAACTAATGGCTGGAGTTGGCCATCGATCCACTCTCCCAGGCGCTCATTGAGCGATCCAATACCTGCCACTATGGGCCTGCCCATAAGTGGGTCCAGGCCTTTGTGAACTTTTGGCAGGTGATGGAACACTGGCATCACGGGATCAGTGGGAATGAATAACAGTTTTTCTTTGTCTGAGAAAATTCCCGCATGGACTGCTGTGTCCAACAAAGAGGAAAGTTTGGCAGAGAAAGTAGTGGTGGGATCACCTTTGAGTGGAGTGTAGGTATTGCTGTCAGACAACTGACGTAGGGCCTCGCTTTGGTAAGTGTCAGAGTCAAGAACCACCACCAGCCCACCCTTATCCGCATTGCGAATGACAATGTTCTTGTCCATTTCTAAATTCCTGAGGGCCTTATGTTCTAATGGAGACAAGTTGTGGGAAGCAGACCTCCTACGGCAATCGCGAGCCAGATGGGTGAGATCCTTCTCGACCATTCGTTGAAAGAGGTCGAGATCCTTGCCCCGCGACCCCACCGGATAAAAGTCCGATCTAAGTTTAAATGAAATACTATTAGGGACATCAGTGGGGTCAACGGGGCAAGGACTGGACTCGTGGCCAGATCCACAAGCTCTTGAAGAGCGCATACTTCGGAAAACAATACTGGAGAAGAAGGACACTCACCCATATCCCGATCACCGCAGGAGGTATCCTCTGCTTCCATGGGAAAATCAAAGTAGTGTTTTTTAAGTGTTAAGGAACGGGAGAACTTGTTAACGTCCAATAAGGTGTTAAAAAGGTCAAAATGCCTGGTAGGGCAAAAGTTTAGTCCCTTGGATAAAATGCACTTCTCTTCGTCACTTAACGTTCTACTCGAGATGTTGATGACATTGGTGACCTCTATTTCTTTATCCCCCGCAAGATGTATGGGGTTTTCTTTGATGTGCGAGTGTCTTTTCCCTCCTCTCTGGGTTTTCTTGTTGCGCCCTTCAATTTGGCTTTTGTGTGGGACCCCCGAGGGTTTCCAGATGGAATGCCGTCCTGTGAATGATCCAGGATGGGAGACCTCGATGGACGTTCAAGTGAAGAGTCCGATGCGGATGTAGCCATGGTGTCATTGCCCGGATCATGTTCTAAATCGGAAAAGCTGACTTTCTTCGGTTGGTTTTTCCGTGATCGACCAGATTGAAAATGCATCTTCTTCCAGGTATATACATTCCCGCTTTCGTAGTCGACTTTATCTCGGGTCATTTTGGTGGTTTTAGTGGAGATGACATGCCTTTCCAACTTGTCCAGTCTTTTGTTCAAGCGGCTATCCAATTCCGCAAACTCAGGATGTGTCTGCAATTCCGTGAGACTGCTCTGAATGTCTGCCATTTCTGATTGTATGATACTTATTTCTTGGCTCTTTGATTTAAGGAGTATCTCCATTAATTTAAGAGAGCATGAGCTGAGTGTATCTGTCCATTCTTGTTTTAAAGCCTCATTCAGGAGGTCAGACGTAGGGAACTTCTTGATTCTGAGACCTCGGGGGATGCGTAACAGTGCCACATAATCAGAAAGCGAATTAATGTCCCAATAAATTCGAATTTCCTTGGCCATCACCGATTCGAGCTTCCTAAAGATGCTTGTTAGGGAAACAATTCTGTCATCCGTGGGCCGAAGTTGTAGAGCCTGTAGTCCCGATCTAAGGGGGTTGTCAGAGGGCGCCATGAAAGTTCTACTGTGACCAGGTTCGTTGGCAGATGTGTTTGGTGTGTTGATATCCATAACAGGCTGGTTGCTGGAATAAGCTAAATTCAGATGAAAGTAAATGGGAAGGTGGGAATCCACTCCGAGCTGGTCAACACTGGGTAGCAATGATCCAGAAAATTTGAAGAGACGGGAGAGAGGGAGCCGCTCAGGTGTGGAAATCCCTGACAATACCTCCTCCCAGCAGCCAAGGGTGCAGGCAAATGCAATTATGATCAAAAAGAAAAGAAAATCACTTCTGGAAGCAGCACTCCGATTAAAAAGCCTTTATTCCAAAAGGTTCAGGAAACAAAAAACACACTGCACGACACGGCAAACTGGTCA
Organism: Rana muscosa; assembly: GCA_029206835.1. Taxonomy (NCBI): domain Eukaryota; kingdom Metazoa; phylum Chordata; class Amphibia; order Anura; family Ranidae; genus Rana; species Rana muscosa. Next base: position 375,887,927 of record CM055127.1, read on the forward strand.
CATCTAGCTGACGCGTTTCACACTATTATAGTGCTTACTCATAGCTGGTTATTGTACAAGAAAAGTTACCTAAGATATACCCTAAAATGGGGGAAGTCATAGGATCCAACCCCAAGGTGAAAACAATTGATTAATTAGTTGGAGATTGATGGACGTGAAGTGATTCAGGTGAAATGGGTGTGGTCCACTAACCACGATAATAAGAAAAAGGAAAAGTGCCTCACCATACATACAATCTTGTGAGAAAGTGTGTGAGAAGGGTGTGTGTGTAAAATATAAAGTGTGGGGTGGTGAAATGAAAAGATATCCCATAAAACATATATATATTAGTGAAAAGTATATTGAAAATATATATTAGAACTTGTAAATAAAAAGTGTATCATGTGTTTAATTAATCTAGACCATTTAATTTGCATTAATATTGACTGGTCCGTAGTGATATGTCCATGTGACTTTTTATTTTTATTTCTATTTTATTTTCTATTTTTTGTTATTTCTATTAATATATTTTTTATTATTTTTTATTCTTTTTTATGATGGTTTGTGACGTAAAAATACTGTGAAGAAAAACAGATGTTTTAAATAAACCGATATCTAAACAAGTTGTGATTGTATGTGAGTGTATGTCCCTTTTGTCTGTTGGGATAAAGGTCGTCCCATGGGGTATGCAATGTATAGCGATAAACTACTGTAAATGCATTCAGTAGATGGATATATGTGAGTAAACAGTGTGCATGTGTAAAAACACACATATATATATATATGCATGTATGCTTAAAAGCTGCACAAAGGTGCTCAATGCATGTACCTCCCCTGGAGTCCTAAATGCAAAATGTTCTCAGCATATGCTCTAAACGGAAATTAAATACAGACTAAAATTATATATAGAAGTGCAAATATGCAAATGTAAATGTGGTACGGTATAATATGGTATGGAGGGACATTGGACCCATGCAACGTGCATGATAGATGGACACACATGCACGAACAAATTTGTTTAGATTGATTGAAATTGGCCGATGTCAATAGCCATCACCCGTCCATATAAAGCATGCATAAAAGGACTTAATAAGATAATATGTAAAGTGTTTTATGTAGTCTAGGTAAGAGGTATGCAATATGTCGGAAGAACTACTAGGAGACTCAAGGATAGACTGTATGATCACCTGTATGATATACAGAAAGACAGAAACACAAATGTTGCGAGGCACTGGGTATCTGTACACCAAAAAAATGTCTCATGCCTCTCCATACAAGGCATGGAAAAAATAAGCTCACCTGCTAGAGGGGGAGACAAGTTCAGGACACTGTGCAGGCGTGAGGTCTATTGGATTTTCTCGTTGGATACTAGGATACCGGCAGGCCTCAACTTTGAATGGGATGTATCCCATTACTATGACTAGTCCTCACGTCCTGCACGGTGTCCTTTTCAATGTCTGTCATCTATGTAGGTTTGCCGAGGTTTGGACTGTGTTTTGTCACTGCACATGACACATCTATTGACGTGCATTTACACATTCGGAATGCTGTCAGAGGCTTCCATTTCATTTCATTTTATTTATTCTACTTAGTTACCATGACATTGATTGCTTTTTGCATGTTTAAATTTTCGTGTTTTTAGTAGTATTATCCACAATATTTATGGAACATGAAAGTTCTACTATTTCATTGGGACCAATCTCCTCATTTTTTCTTCTTTTACTCCTTTTTTAGCATTGAATTATAATTCACATGGTCTTGAAGAAACAACATGGACTTGGTCTCTCATTTGTACAAATTATCATTTAGTGGTAGATTGTAACGATTAGGTTGTGTCATTATATGTTTCACACATCCTTTTCGGTTTTTGTTTCGAGTGTTTTATAGTCTTATCTTTTTAGTTCATGTTGGTACTGTCATGTCATTTTTGATAGCATGTATTGCTTTGGATCTATACAGACATAATTATGTATATGCAGGCGACATAACTATAATCTTTCATCTTGGAAGCAAAAATATGCACATACATGTAGGAAAACTGCATTTCAAACTGCATTCTGAATCCTATCATAGATGTAACAGATGCAATAGATGCAATACTACATTGGTATTTGTTGAGCGTCTACAATCATGTCGGTATCATGTATGCCTATTCTAGTCGGGATCCAACCACAAGGCTACTATCATTATGGTCATTTTCTAAATAAACATTTTCCACACAGATACTTGCTCCAGTATAAAACTGTTCACACAGAACCATTCTGTGTATCTTTCCACACCTTGATTGGACATATTGACTTCCATCGAGGTGTCTATGGTCGGATGTGCATCCTAAACTGATACACATAATTTTGGAACGACTACTTGCATAGACACACGTCTATAGCGGGCTATCTATGTGTGTATACTTAAATCTGTGGGTTTATAATGACATATTCTTGTTGGCCCGGGATTCACATGCATTTTTGTCCCGAAATAGACAGGCACACCTGCACACGCTCTCTCATTATCTCTATCTTTATCCTTATATTTATTACTCACATATTCATAGCCTTTATAGTTTGTTAGTTCGCCAAATGCATACCTCTTACCTAGACTACATAAAACACTTTACATATTATCTTATTAAGTCCTTTTATGCATGCTTTATATGGACGGGTGATGGCTATTGACATTGGCCAATTTCAATCAATCTAAACAAATTTGTTCGTGCATGTGTGTCCATCTATCATGCACGTTGCATGGGTCCAATGTCCCTCCATACCATATTATACCGTACCACATTTACATTTGCATATTTGCACTTCTATATATAATTTTAGTCTGTATTTAATTTCCGTTTAGAGCATATGCTGAGAACATTTTGCATTTAGGACTCCAGGGGAGGTACATGCATTGAGCACCTTTGTGCAGCTTTTAAGCATACATGCATATATATATATGTGTGTTTTTACACATGCACACTGTTTACTCACATATATCCATCTACTGAATGCATTTACAGTAGTTTATCGCTATACATTGCATACCCCATGGGACGACCTTTATCCCAACAGACAAAAGGGACACACACTCACATACAATCACAACTTGTTTAGATATCGGTTTATTTAAAACATCTGTTTTTCTTCACAGTATTTTTACGTCACAAACCATCATAAAAAATAATAAAAAATAATAAAAAATATATTAATAGAAATAACAAAAAATAGAAAATAAAATAGAAATAAAAATAAAAAGTCACATGGACATATCACTACGGACCAGTCAATATTAATGCAAATTAAATGGTCTAGATTAATTAAACACATGATACACTTTTTATTTACAAGTTCTAATATATATTTTCAATATACTTTTCACTAATATATATATGTTTTATGGGATATCTTTTCATTTCACCACCCCACACTTTATATTTTACACACACACACCCTTCTCACACACTTTCTCACAAGATTGTATGTATGGTGAGGCACTTTTCCTTTTTCTTATTATCGTGGTTAGTGGACCACACCCATTTCACCTGAATCACTTCACGTCCATCAATCTCCAACTAATTAATCAATTGTTTTCACCTTGGGGTTGGATCCTATGACTTCCCCCATTTTAGGGTATATCTTAGGTAACTTTTCTTGTACAATAACCAGCTATGAGTAAGCACTATAATAGTGTGAAACGCGTCAGCTAGATGTGACCAGTTTGCCGTGTCGTGCAGTGTGTTTTTTGTTTCCTGAACCTTTTGGAATAAAGGCTTTTTAATCGGAGTGCTGCTTCCAGAAGTGATTTTCTTTTCTTTTTGAGCAAAATGAAAAGACCTACCAACATTTCGTCATTCAAGACAAATGTTCTGCCAAATGGCCGAAACACTTACTTTGAGCCATGCCCACATCACTACTGGGTGAAAGAGAAGATAGCCAGCCACGAATGGCAACATGGTATCTCAGGTGACACAAGCCCTTTCTCCTGCCATGATGGCGACTTCGGCTCTACAGTGTTTAATGCAACCAGTGAAGATGACATACTGGCTCCTTCAATGGAAGACAAAGAATTCATCAAGGTAATGGACAATGAGTTCTTTCAAGATGACTCCAATAACTGGGTAGCACCCCTACCCTTTCGTCTCCCAAGAGAGAGATTGCCCAACAACTTACAGCAGGCCATCAGTAGATTCTCCTCCTTAAAGCGAAACTTAAGCAGGAAACCAGAGATGCAAAAGCACTTTGTGGACTTTATGCAAAATGTATTTGACAGAGATCATGCAGAGCCTGCTCCCCCACTAAAGGAGGGAGAAGAATGCTGGTACCTTCCATCCTTTGGCGTGTATCACCCACGCAAACCAGACCAAATCAGAGTTGTCTTTGATTCCAGTGCTCAGCACGAAGGTGTTTCTCTTAACAACATGCTCCTTACGGGACCCAACTTGAACAACAGTCTAACAGGAGTCTTGATTCGTTTCAGACAAGAGCCTGTAGCAGTAATGGCCGACATTCAACAGATGTTTCACTGCTTCATCGTCAGAGAAGACAACAGAAACTACCTCAGGTTTCTATGGCACAAGGACAATGACCTCAACAAGGAAGTTATAGATTATCGCATGAAGGTACATGTCTTCGGTAACAGTCCTTCCCCAGCAGTGGCAACTTATGGGCTAAGGAAAACAGCTCAGACTGGAGAAGTTAAATATGGATCTGATGCCCGTCAATTTGTTGAAAGAAACTTCTACGTTGACGACACACTCAAGTCCTTTCCAACTGCTAAAGAAGCAATTGATCTTCTCACCAGAACAAAGGAGATGCTGTCTGTAGCAAACCTTAGACTGCACAAGATTATATCCAACAGCCAGGAACTTATGAATGCCTTTCACTTTGAGGACTATGCCACTAGTCTAAAAAACCTTGACTTAGGTACAGATGTGCCTCCTGTACAGCGAAGTCTGGGTTTGTTGTGGAACATCAAGCAAGACAAATTCACCTTCCAAGTGTCAGCTTGTGACAAACCCTTCACTAAGAGAGGAGTCCTGTCCGTGGTGAATAGCATCTATTACCCACTGGGTTTCCTTGCTCCAGTTACCATTCAAGGTAAGATTTTACTAAGACAGTTGTCTACTGAGAACATAGACTGGGATACTCCCTTGCCTAGTGAGAATCAACACAAGTGGGAAAGGTGGAGATATTCTTTGAAGTCACTAGAAAAACTTCAGATTCCCCGTTGCTATGTTCCAGGATCCACTTCAACTGCTAACCGGAGAGAGATTCATATTTTCTCTGATGCATCAGTTGAAGCTATTGCTGCAGTAGCCTATTTGAAGACCTCTGAACTGAATGGAGAATCACACTGTAGTTTTGTCCTAGGCAAGGCAAAACTCACACCCAAGCCTGCACATACCATACCAAGACTTGAACTTTGTGCAGCCATGCTAGCAGTAGAAATTGCAGAGGTCATGCGAAGTGAAATGGACACTAGAATTGATTCTTTCACCTTCTATACAGACAGTAAGGTAGTACTTGGTTACATAAACAACCAAACAAAACAATTTTATGTGTACGTCAGCAACAGGGTTGAACGTATCAAGAGATTCTCTCTACCAAGTCAATGGCATCACGTTCCCACTGAACTCAACCCAGCTGACTGTGGGACCAGAGCCGTGTCACCTGCCGCTCTTCAGGACAGCTTATGGCTGTCACCTCCAAGGTTTCTGCGTGAGGACTCTTACTTACTCCCTATTGACACCACCTATGGGCTAGTAAACCCTGAAGATGATAAGAAAATAAGAACTGTGAACACCTCACTCCACACTTCTGTAAGTACAAAACAGAAGCTGCGGTCACACCATTACAGGCATCGATGGAAGCAGGTTCAGTATCTAGCCAATGTGTTCTGGCATCGCTGGAAGAAAAAGTATCTTCACCACCTTCAAAGTCGTAACAAATGGCAAGCATCTAAACCGAATCTTAAGGTTGGAGACCTCATCCTTCTAAAAGACAAGGAAGTTTGTCGGAATGAGTGGCCTATGAGTCTTATTACTAAAGTTATGCCCAGCGACGATAACAAAGTCCGGAAGGTAGAAGTTAAGGTAACCAAGGGAGGATCGACACGAACCTTTAGTCGACCAATTACAGAGTTAGTACTTCTTTTGCCAGGTGAGTGACTTGTGCAAGGACTAGCCATGCTGTTGGCACGGCGGGGAGTACATTGCTGCCATCTACAGGTTCTACTCAGAACTTTGGAATTATTTGAAGACATCATACTGTGACTTTATGTTCTTCATCCTGTTGAACTTACGTTTATTATTTGCTTGTTGCATGTTTTTCATTACAGGTTCCAGGACATTCGTCAGTATTGGACTTTTTGAAAATATATATTTTAGTTTAAGGTTATGAAATCTAAAGATTTCAGACGGGGAGTGTTGTGTTACACTATGTGATTATTCTTGCTCTGTGTCTTTAAGATCTGTCCCCTTCTTTCTAGCTGAACTCTCTCTCTCACCGTAGTTCTTTATATATCTCCTCCACTTCCTGATTCTGGTCATTACTCCTGTATATCTTCCATGCTAAACATCTTACATGTGGCTTACAACTGCAACGTTTTTCTACCTATGAATATCCATCATTAAACGGAACATTCGAAAGGATTCATCGTCTGTCGTCCTAACTGTGAGTTTATTCATTGAGTTAAACTGCCTGTATCGATGCAAGGGATGAATATCAAACCAGCTTGAGTAAGGCCTACTTAAACCTGGAGATGAACTTTATCGCTTTGTAGTTGAGACAGAACACGTCTCCTCTTTGGGACCGATGCTCCCCTGGTTTCCTCTCAGTCAGAGCGGTCGCCCTCACCTGGGCTCCCTGGGTTTCCTTTCTGGTTGTAGACCCAGTTGAAGGTACTGGGCCTACCTGGAACTCCGCAGCCTCGGGCCGAAGGTGCCCAAGACTCCTTAGACAAAGTTGGGAGCACCCCCCCTTAGAGGGGCACACTCCTCCGGGTACAGGTCCCCGGGTACTACTCCTGAACAATGGCGTCTGCCCCTTATATACACTCTCCCGGCATGCACAGCAGGCCGGAACCTCCCACCGCACGGCAGCCGAGAGAGGACATCCAATAGCCACTCCATCACCTGTGTTTCAACCCCGGGTATAAGTGACAGCACCACCTATACGCCTAAAGGGGAACTGCACGCCAGGTGACACAGCAGCAAGGCAGAGTCCAAACAATTAGAAAACCCGAGCCAACTACCGCTCAGGTCACCCCTAAATTTAAGCATAGCGACCCCCCTAGGTAGGGGTCAGCTACATGATTAATGGTATCAATCCCAAATCCAGTTACTATGTCATGCACAAGCCTCATATAGTAAAAAAAATAAAAAAATAAAAAATCCTTTACCTCCTGTGACTGAAGCCTCGTACACACGAACGAGTTTCTCGGCAAAAACCAGCAAGAAACTTGCTGGCAGAGATTTTTTGCCGAGAAATTCGTTCGTGTGTATGGTTTCTCGTCAAGAAAAGCGACAAGAATCTCGACGAGAAAATAGAGATCCTGCTCTCTATTTTCTCGTCGAGATTCTCGTCAGCCTGTTTCTCAACGAGAAAAATGTATGTGTGTACACTTACCTTTTCGCCGGGAAGCCCGCGCATGCTCGAAATGACTTTGACGCATGCGCGGTAGCTTCCTAGGCATAGATAGGGTATACCAAGATGGCGGCGATGGCATCGAATGTGACGAGCGCATGCTCGTCGTAGTCGATGACGTCACCGCGTACGCTCCATTCAAAGAACCGCGGGTTCTTTGAATCGAGCGTGTGTACACTCGGCCGGGACAATTTTCTTGCCCAAGAATCTCGTCGAAAAAAACGACATGTTTTTTTCGACGAGAATCTCGGCCGTGTGTACGAGGCCTGAGCCTCATTTTCCCTCATTTTTCTTTTACGCGTTCCCCCTCCCAGGCACTGCAGTTCACAGTGAGATGGCTTCAGCAACAGAGGCAGTGCTGTCTATTCTGAAAGCAGTGGGCAGGACTAGGTGTGGCCAGGCACTGATTGACAAGGTACAGGCTTTGTGAATGAGCAGTGACAATGCTGATAGCCACACCCTCTGGGGTGCAACTCTGCTCTTAATTCAGGAGCAGTGTAGCATCCTTGCCACCCCATCACAGGAAGCTGCATTAGGTGAACTTTACTGGTAGAATCAACAGGTACTTGTGGGACTTTGCAGGGGGGCTAAGAGAAGCTGTAAATAAATGTATAATTAAGTGCTACAGCACATATTTTTTATTGGGAGGCCAACGTTTTTTTAATAAAGCTTTACAGAAAAAAAAAGAGAAGACCTCTATCCGTGCCACATCCAATTTCTCCTAGTCAATGTACAATTTGCAGAAACCAGTCCTGCTGATAATGGACTTTCCTGGCACCCACATGAGATAGAATACAATTTGTTAAAAATATCAATCTTTATTTATAATGCTTTAAAAGTTAAGCCTTGTACACACATTCAGATTGTTTTGCAGGGGATTGTCTGCTGACAGACTGTTGGCCTAAAATCTGACCGTTAGTACGCTCCTTCAGACAACTGTTGTCCAACTTTCTACCAACAAATGTTGGATGACGTGCTAGTAAATTTTCCACGGACAACGGTCTGTTGTCAGATTTTCTGATGGTCAGTACACAAGTCCGTCACACAAAAGTTGAAAGTACAAACACGCATACTCTGAATCAATTCTCACCAAACACGAAATTAGCAGAAGGCCCAGAAAGGTGACGCTCAAGAGCTGAAATTCCCTGTAGTACGTCACTATGTTCATGTTTGTTGGCTGACAATTGTGTACCATTAGTATGCAAGACAAGATCCAGGCACACGCCCTGAAGACAAAAATCAGATGCTCGATTGGCCAATCTGATCGTGTGTACCAGGCTTAACACTGAATGCATTAGTAAATTATTATTAAAAACAATAATCTCACAATTGTTTTATGATACATACAGTAGGTCCCAGTTGGGAGCACTTAAACAGACACCTCCTACTAATGTAATAATACTCAAGACAAGACTAAAGGAGTGGAGGTGTGTGTATTTTCATCCGCTGGTCGATGCATTTTGCTGATTGCATTGTTTCCTGAGGACCAACTTAAAAAATATCATATTCTGAAACAGTATAACAGAGAGTCACACATGTCATAAAACGTCTGGTGGGTGTACACAGGAGCTTGACTCCTCAATGTATCTCAAAATTATGATAGTATAGATGGACCTAACTATCCATAGTGCATAATCTGATATCCATAACTAAATTACAGGTATTCTTGAACTTTACAGATACTTAATCAACTATGGAAAATAACAACTTTAAAATACAACTTTTGACAGTTTATCACTGTAATCCTCCACAGGATTATTATGCGGTGTGTGTGTTCGGTCAATGAATGTTTATTCATTGTTATTCATGGAAACTGGGTATTGAAAAAGGGCTATTCTTATTTCCCTCTGGTAATTAATTCTCTCGGTTATTTTTGGCTTGACAAAGTTGATGCCTCTGCAAATAAATATATTCTGAGCTTCTGCAAGATTTTTGTTTTGTGTCTTCAATTACTATTCTAATTGCAATGATTTTGCCTCTAGCATATACAGAGCATTTATGAATTAAGTAACAGATTTCAGTCATACAAATATTTACATGTGAATAAAGCAATGCATTTAAAATTTAGTCTTCCCTTTTGAGAGAGTATTCTCCAAGAAATACAATAAATCTGACGTTAATTCTTGCCTTAGTCAGAGAATGAACAAATAGAGCCCCAAGATATGTAATTTATGTAATACACTGTCTGTGATTACTTCTGTGTGGTAAACCTTGTAGCGGGCTGTAGATATTCTGTGGTTTCTTAGGGTTTCTCCAGAGTTTGCTGAAGGTTCCTTGAGCTTTGACTAATTGACCTCCCATCTGATGGTGTCTCCATAGTTCCAGGGCCGTGCCATCTGGCAGAGCCAGCAATCTGACACTGGTTATTATAATTTTAGCTGTTTGTAAGGGTAGAATTTTGACTACCACTGTAATGCCGCGTACACACGGTCGGAATTTCCGACAGAAAAAGTCTGATGGGAGCTTTTGGTCGGACCGTGTGTATGCTCCATCGGACTTTTTCTGTCGGAAATTCCGACAGCATTAGATAGAGAGCAGGTTCTCTAATTTTCCGTCTGAATTTCCGACGGACGTTTTCCCGTTGGAAATTCCGATCGTGTGTGCGGGGCATAAGGGGGCATTCTTCTCACTGGCAACTAATGTAAGGGACATTTTTCCTACTGACCCCCCGATGAATTGGTTTTAGTTGGGTTCCCTGAGACCTGAACTTTATTTCAAGTGCAACTCTGGGGTAAAAAGGTTGAGAAAGGTTGGTAGAGACTTTGGTTGGCCATAGCCTGAAGATTTCTCACCAAAATCAACAAATGGTGAGGCATCTGCCTGTCTTTGAACAATTCACTTAACAAGAGACCGGTCACAAGCAAGTTAATGATTCAGTTGATGGATGGATGCAGATCAAGCACAGTGAAAGCTTTGTTTACCTTTTATCTTCAGGAAACAAAACAGTTGACTATTAGTCTTAAAATTATTAAGTGATTTCAATGGCCTTTGATAATTGATAAGTAGGGTTTTGCTGCACTAAAATATATATACTGTAGTAATATAAATAATATTTTAATTATTTACCCTGTATTCTTTGTGACAACTTTATATATGGTTCTAATATTGTTTGTCATAATATTAATGTATACCTCTGGTGAAGGGACTATATTAAAATATTAAAACACAAAAATGTATTGACTAAGATTACACCAAGCAATTTAAGCATCTTTGGATGAGAACCATTTGCCCATCTTTTCCTATATAAGGCTTTGAACCTTCAGACTGAACTAGAATGGTTACTTTTTTTCAATACTATGGGGTTGATTTATTAAAACTGGAGAGTGCAAAATCTGGTGCAGCTCTGCATAGAAACCAATCAGCTTCCAGGTCTTTTGTCAAAGGTCTAATTGAATAAGCTGAAGTTAGAAGCTGATTGGCTACCATGCACAGCTGCACCAGATTTCGGTAGACCTCTGTGAAGACATCCTTTTGGATGAAACGCATAGAGTAGAACTAATGTTGTGACGTCATCACGCCTACCAGGGCACTCGGCAGTTGTTTTTCGGTATGCTGTATACCTTTTCTAAGACGTGAGTACATTACTGGTTTTAATAAAGTGGCATTCTAATCTACTACACTATTGTGGTTCTCTTTACCCTCTCCTTACTCAAAGAGGTTAACACTTTGATGAGCTATTTTTGAATTGGAGCTGTGTGAACATTTGGAGGTCTGTATCCTGGACTGATTATCAGCCATCCATCCATTTATTGGGGTTTTCTACTACAAAGTGTTGTTAGACCTTATTGCATCTCTGGTAAGCAGCAGTGTGGAGCCTTGGTAGTTGGCACACTGTTGTGGCGTGCTATATGAAGATTTTTTTCACACTTTGTGCCAGTGGATTGTTTTTTTTTTAAATATGCTCAAAGAGTTATCAGAGTTGCTGAGGGGTGTTAGTAAAAAGTGGAAGTCTACTAGTTCCTTAGCTTGGAATGTCTAAAGCAGGGGTGTCCAAACTTTTTTCAAAGAGGGCCAGATTTGATGAAGCGAACATGCTTGAGGGCTGACCATTTTACCTGACATTCTTTAAACCATTAAAATTTGGTCTAAGTGTGTTAGTTCGAGCACTAATACACTACCCAACAAGAATTCTCTTGCCTTTGTGGCTGTGTGTGGTGAAGAGATGAGCTTGGGCGTGTTATTTGGATATACCATATTTATCGGCTTAAAACACGCACCTAAACTTTAAAAAGGAAGTTTCAGGAAGAAATCTTACATTATAAATAAAGAACTGTGAAGCAAAATAAGGGTCAGTGCCCATCAATGCAGCCTAATCAGTGCCCATCTGCAGCTTCACAAGTGCCATGAATGCAGCACCCACCGTATTGCCATGAATGCAGCACCCACTCAATTGCCATGAATGCAGCACCCACCGTATTGCCATGAATGCAGCACCCACTCCATTGCCATGAATGCAGCACCCACCGTATTGCCATGATCAGGGCCGATCCTAGGGTCACAGACGCCTGGGTGCAGAAATATTTCTGGCGCCCCCACGTGGGCGTGGTGATCCTACAAACTCCTCCCCTTTACACATGTTTCTATGGCAACGATTCAAACACAGAGATGCTCCCCTAAGAAGTCGTTGTTACTCTAGGATCCTCCCATGATCCTTTAACAATAAAGAAAATACAGGAAGAGCGTACACTAATGAGACCTGGAGAGGAGTCCCTCTGATGCACACAGAGAGGGCTTCTGTTAGAGAGTCTGTTAGGAAGAGCCCCCAGACATACTGTAGTACAAGAGATGGTCAGAGAGTGCAGACATATTACAGGTGACCGTCAGAGAGTGCAGACATGACACAAGAGACTGTCAGAGACTGCAGACATATTACAGGAGATGGTCAGAGAGTGCAGACATAGTACAGGAGATGGTCAGAGACTGCAGATATAAAACAGGAAATTATCAGAGACTGCAGACATAATACAGGAGATGATCAGAGAGTGCAGACATATTACAGGAGACGGTTAGAGACTGCAGATATAATACAGGAGATGGTCAGAGACTGCAGACATAATATAGGAGATAATGGCTCTCACCTGACCCAGCGATACAGCAACAACGGTTCCTCTGATCAGGAGTCAGCTCACTCTGAATTGCCCGTAGTGACTCCACCGAGTCCAGATCTGTATTAAGTATAGACTCCCTACTCCCCTACAGACTCCCTACTAAGTACAAACCCCTCCCTCAATACAGACCCCCCTCCATTAGTAAAGACCCCCCAGGACAAACCCCCCTTCCATTAGTACAGACCCCCCAGGACAAACCACCCCCCTCCATTAGTACAGACCCCCGCATAAACCACCCCCCATTAGTACAGACCACCCCCCTCCATTAGTAGAGACCCCCCACAAACCACCCCCCATTAGTACAGACCCCCCACAACCACCACCCTCCATTAGTAAAGACCACCCCACAAACCATCCTCCCTCCATTAGTACAGACCCCCTCAGGACAAACCACCCCCCTCCATTAGTAGAGACCCCCCACAAACCACCCCCTCCATTAGTACAGACCCCCCTCAGGACAAACCACCCCCCTCCATTAGTACAGACCCCCCACAAACCACCCCCCATTAGTACAGACCCTCCCACAAACCCCCCCATTAGTACAGACCCCCCCACAAACCACCCCCCCCATTAGGACAGACCACCCCCTCCATTAGTAGAGATCCCCCCACAGACCCCCCCCCATTAGTACAGACCACCTCCCATTAGTACAGAACACCCCCTTCTATTAGTAGAGACCCCCACAAACCACCCCCACCCTCAATTAGTACAGACCCCCCTCAGCACAAAGCACTCCCCCCATTAGTACAGACTCCCCCACAAACCACCCCCATTAGTACAGACCACCCCCCTCCATTAGTAGAGACCCCCCCACAAACCACCCCCCCATTAGTACAGACCCCCCCACAAACCACCCCCCCATTAGGACAGACCACCCCCTCCATTAGTAGAGACCCCTCCATTAGTAGAGACCCCCCCACAAACCCCCCCATTCGTACAGAACACCCCCCTCTATTAGTAGAGACCCCCACAAACCACCCCCCTCAATTAGTACAGACCCCCCATTAGTACAGACCCCCCCACAAACCATCCCCCCATTAGTACAGACCAACCCCTCCATTAGTAGAGACTCCCCCACAAACCACCCGCCCATTAGTACAGACCCCCCACAAACCATCCCCCCTCCATTAGTACAGACCCCCCACAAACCAGCCCCCCTCCATTAGTACAGACCCCCTCCTGGCCCCCAAAAACCATCCCCCCTCTATTAGTACAGACCCCCCACAAACCATCCCCCCTCCATTAGTACAGACCCCCCACAAACCAGCCCCCCTCCATTAGTACAGACCCCCTGGCCCCCACAAACCACCCCCTTCCATTAGTACAGACCCCCCACAAACCATCCCCCCTCCGTTAGTACAGATCCCCCCTGGCCCCCACAAACCATCCCCCTCCATTAGTACAGATCCCCCCTGGCCCCCACAAACAATCCCCCCTCCATTAGTACAGACCCCCCTGGCCCCCACAAACCACCCCCTTCCATTAGTACAGACCCCCACAAACCATCCCCCCTTCATTAGTACAGACCCCCCTGGCCCCCACAAACCATCCCCCCTCCATTAGTACAGACCCCCCTGGCCCCAACACACCAGACCCCCCTGGCCCCCACAAACCATCCCCCCTCCATTAGTACACCCCCCCTCCATTAGTACAGACCCCCCTGGCGCCCACAAACCACCCCCTTCCATTAGTACAGACCCCCCCTGGCCCCCACACACCAGACCCCCTCCATAAGTACAGACCCCCACAAATTATCCCCCCTTCATTAGTACAGTCTACAGACCCCCCCTCTGGTCAAACGCAAACCCCACCCGGGCGGCAGCTGGAGAGGACAGTGTGCAGCCGCGCCGCCCAGGTGGAGAGGATCGTGACAGTTAGAACAAATGTCACGCTGATGCACTGCATTCATTGCACTGCACCGCACGGACCGGACCGCCCCGCCCCCCACTACGTCACCGCGGGTCTCTCTCCCAGCCGCTCCAATCTCTGATCTCCTCTGCCTGTAGGATTGAGGGGGGAGCAGGAAACAGCAGCACCGCAGCGGTGATGAGCGGCGGAGACTGAGAGCGGCCTCGCTCTGTATACCAATAAGGAGGAGGAGGAGGAGGGAGGGGAACACTCTGGTGCTTGAGCGCCCCCACCTCTGTGGTGCCTGGGTGAACTGCACCCCTCGCACCCCGTCTAGGACCGGCCCTGGCCATGATTGCAGCACCCACCGTATTGCCATAAATGCAGCACCCACTCCATTGCCATGAATGCAGCACCCACCGTATTGCCATGAATGCAGCACCCACCGTATTGCCATGAATGCAGCACCCACTCCATTGCCATGAATGCAGCACCAACCGTATTGCCATGAATGCAGCACGCACCGTATTGCCATGAATGCAGCACCCACCGTATTGCCATGAATGCAGCACCCACTCCATTGCCATGAATGCAGCATCCACCGTATTGCCATTAATGCAGCACCCACCGTATTGCCATGAATGCAGCACCCACTTCATTGCCATGAATGCAGCACCCACCGTATTGCCATGAATGCAGCACCCACTCCATTGCCATTAATACATCACCCACTCCATTGCCATGAATGCAGCACCCACTCCATTGCCATGAATGCAGCACCCACTCCATTGCCATGAATGCAGCACCCATTCCATTGCCATGAATGCAGCACCCACTCCATTGCCATGAATGCAGCACCCACTCCATTGCCATGAATGCAGCACCCACTCCATTGCCATTAATGCAGCACCCACATTACCATGAATGCAGCACCCACATTACCATTAATGCAGCACCCACATTACCATTAATGCAGCACCCACATTACCATTAATGCAGCACCCACATTGACATGAATGCAGACTCACCATTGCCGTCAGTGCAGCCTGATTCATGTCCATCTGCAGACTTGAGGAGACAGGGAGGGGGCGGGACGAGCGCCGACAGACATACAGGAAAACTCCTGTTTTCCCCGGCTCCCTCTTTAATTGAAAGTCCTACCTCCTATGATGGACAGAACAGTTGTCCAATGGCAGCGCAGGAAACGGGACTTCCTTTTACACAGGATGCCGTGTAAACAGGAAATACTCCTGTATCCTGTACGGAACTCGTCCCATTTATATCTTTTGTGGCCCCCGGCGCTCAGGGATTAGTTGGGGGCCCCAAAAGGTATATATGTCAAAATTACCAGGCGGGCCGTCCGAAACCGGAACTTTGGACATGCCTGGTCTAAAGTATTCTACAGATACACTTAAGCCTCGTACACACGGCCGAGATTCTCGTCGAAAAAAACATGTCGTTTTTTTTGACGAGATTCTTGGACAAGAAACTTGTCCCGGCCGAGTGTACACACGCTCCTTTCAAAGAACCCGCGGTTCTTTGAATGGAGCGAACGCGGTGACATCATCGAATACGACGAGCATGCGCTCGTCACATTCAATGCCGTCGCCACCATCTTGGTTCACCCTACCTATGCCTAGGAAGCTACCGCGCATGCGTCGAAGTCATTTCGAGCATGCGCGGGCTTCCCGGCGAAAAGGTAAGTGTACACACACAATTTTCTCGTCGAAAAACAGGCTGACGAGAATCTCGACGAGAAAATAGAGAGCAGGTTCTCTATTTTCTCGTCGAGATTCTTGTCGCTTTTCTTGACGAGAAACCATACACACGAACAAATTTCTTGGCAAAAAATCTCTGCCAGCAAGTTTCTTGCTGGTTTTTGCCGAGAAACTCGTTCGTGTGTACGAGGCTTCAGGCAAGTTCAGGGACACAGATAGCAGTAAAAATCTGTCAGGGGTTCTAGCCCCTCACCATGCAACACTAAAAAGAAAGTTCTGGCTTTAACTGTAGTTATGTCAATTTTAAACAAGGAAATTAAATGATTTGTCTTGGACAACATTTCATGAAACAGATGCATTGGTTTTGCTGGATCTTTTGTTGTATTCTAAAGTGCCATATTTCCATTTATAGTGCCAGGAGACTTTGATGACTAACTATTCTGTTCAGTGGAGTATTGGCTGGCTGCTTTTCCATAATTTATTAAGGAATTGCTCCGATGTCTGATTCATTCAATCTTTATTGCATCTACTGTATTTTTTTCCCTAATAAATGTATTTAATAGAAGAGTGAGACTTTTGTATCAAAACAGGATGCATGGAAAGCAGAGGTGTTATGTACAGCATCAAATCTAATTTCAGATGGTATTTGTACTAAAAGAAATTAGAAGATTGATTGCTAAAGGCAACAGCTTCAGTATTCTTTGCTAACAGGTTGTCATTTGGCTGCCAGACAAAGAATTAAGTGTAGATTACAGTAAACTACAGAAACCATTCAAAATTATTCCTTTAGTTAACTGACATCAGTAAAAAATGTGAAATCAGATTGTTTTTTTATAGGTTGCTGTAGTTTTTGTTTAGATTTTTTTTCTTTGTACTGCCTTATTGCATAAGTTAATAAGCTCAAATTCATTTTCACACAAGTACTCTGATGTCTAATTATATGTGTAGCACCCCTTTACTTTTCAGGGGTGCTATGTACTTAAATTTAGGGGTTGGTCTGAGTCAGTAGCCAGGCTCAGACCACTTTGATTTATTAGTACCCGCTTCTGCCTATGTGATGTAACCTGATGTGCAGTTCCCTGTGGCCTGTAGGTGGCACTGCCATATCAGGTCAGGGTTGAACTGTGGGTGACATTGCTATGCCTTAGGGTGTCCTCTTTGGGCAGCCGTATGGTGGGCGTGGTTGGCCTGCTGTGCATGCTGGGAGAGGATACATAAGGGGCAGACGCCATTCTTTTGGGGTGGAAGTCAGGAGTCTGGAGTGTGAGCGGTTCGCGCCACCCGGCCCTCCAGGCCAGTGGTGCGTGCATGCATCGGTCTCAAGCACCTTTAGCCTGGGGCTGCAGCTCCATCAGTAGGCCCAGCACCTTTAGCTGGGGCTTACCTCCAAAAGAAGAATCCCAGGGTGCCTGGGGAAAGGGTGGACCCGCTCTAAGAAGAGGAGACCAGGGGAGGACCTTTCTGATGGACCGATGAGAGTTCACGGTGAAAGAGAGGCCTGGTTACCTTCTGGAGGGATTCAAAGATCCATCACAGGCCTTGCAACGTGCTATCGCTAGCACCTGTCCTTGTGTTGCAACAGCTGAGAAGTTTGGGACTTAAAGATTCTGTGGCAGAGGATCTCCCGATCGTATCTCTAGGAAACCTAAAGTGAACGTTCGAGCATCACTCCGGCTGCTAGGATCCGCTCTTACAGGGGACTATCCGGGTGAGCTAAACCTACTCGGGATCGAGTAGCGACTATCGTACCAGTTTGTTCCTGGATCTCCCAAACCTTTACTGTCCTTTCTCTCATCCACCTGTTCTGTCTGCTGAACTTGAACTTGCTTATAAAATAAACTCAGCGTTGGAGTTAAAGTGGTGTGGACATTGGCCTTCCTGGGGGGAAAATAGAGACTTGTCCTTATACTCTAGGAGACGAGAACCAGTCTGCTGGGAAACCTTGCTGCAGGACCCAAATTTGTTAACACCGCTCAACCTCCTCAAACAGGAGGGTACGGGCATATAGTGCCTTGACCTGCAAGTGAGCCAAAGGCAGGAAAAGGTCCGTGTGCTACATACAGTATGTTAGGTAAGGGAGACCTGGATTATTTCCAGTGGCCCCTCTGGGTGTAAGTGCTACATCCCCTTCTTGATGCCCTGAAAAACAAAGGCTATAAATTGTAGTATATAATGCTATGATAACTGTCATATTCTGCAGCACTTTACAGAGAACACTTGTAAGGGAGCTTGCAAATGACTCAGTGTTGGCGCCAAAGAGTACAAGTCCCAGCCCTGCTTTTTCTTGCTAGAACAATACCCCACCTGCTTGAAGCCCTAAACCTCTGCCATCTTTTGCCCAACTTGCCTATTAGCAGTTTATTGAATCATGCGCTTGGAAGCTTGTTGTATGCAGAGAATACTTTACTTTCATTGACAAATATCAGAACATGTATTTATCATGGTTTTACATCATGCAGACAAACATGAACTGAATAACAAACAAGTGCACATTTTAGATACAGACAATACATCCTGTTATATCATAGAATACATTCACTATACACTATAATACTACAGCGCCACCTGCTGCATAGATAGGTATAATGCATACAGTATTATCAGTTTATATGCAATTATGCTGTTGTACTTCCAACACCCCTTCTCAACAGCATGTGCTTTGTCAAATTATATTCAGCTTCTTCTGGAAATAGCTATGATGTTCCTTCAACAAAGGCTTGGTGAGTGCATCAGCAGTCATCTCCTCTGATGGGCAGTATTGAATGTCAATAACACCTTGCTCTTGATTGTCCCTAAGTAGGTGTTACTTGACGTTGATGTGTTTGGTCCTACGATTGACCCTTTCTGATTGTGTAAGCTTTATACAACCCTGGTTGTCTTCAAAAATGGGAATTTCATAATGCTTTATATTTTGAAGAAAGGAATTCCCACACAAAATAAGTATAGTTGCTGCACTTTACTGTTGGTGCTTCAGGAGTTGGCCATTACTGTCACATCACACAGACATACTATCCAGGGTCACTTAACAGTACTTTGTCAATCACATAAGTGGACAAACCGCAACAGTCATATGTGAAAGCAGCATACAATACTTCACCCTTCAGCCATCTTTCCTTTTACAGTCTCTCTCTTTCTCAGGGTCATTAGTACTCACTCAGATGGCTCTGGCTTACCTTAGGCTGTCAGGGGCTTTCCAGGACTGAACGGAGGTACGTGCGTGCACGCATGCGCACACGCGCTCCAAGTCAGTCTAACCAGCGGCGCCTGTAAGTGCGTGCACACCAGCGCGCACCTCAGGCACGTGCACAGGCACAACAGGCACGCGCTCGTGCACGCAAAGCGCTGCTTGGCGCCAATGGGCCTTTAAAAGGACAGCAGCTGCACTTGTGCTGTGCTGTCTAATCTGCAGTTTTACCTGAGTCTGATCCTGTATCTGCTGTTATTACCTGATCCTGCTCCGTTTGACTACTGCTGCCTTCTCCTATCCTGATCCGGCTTGCCTTTACCCTGCTATATCTGAATCTGTTGATCACCTGTTGCCAAACCTCTGCCTGTCTGCCTGTCTGCCGATTACTCTTTTGCCTGCCGCATCAACTACCAGTTACCCGTGCTAACCCGGCTTGTCTCACTCTGCTCCAGTCTGTTCCTGATCCTGCCTCTGCCAGTATCCAGGGGTCGCTGACCTACACCTGTAACCACTACCTCCAACTGCTTCTACAGTCCAGTTCTGCCGGTGGATCATCTCTACTCATCAGTGTCAGCTCCCACGGATCTTACAGGCACTCCTACCTCACTGCGCTCTCGTCACCACTGTTGCAACCCCAGTGGTCCCCGAGCCAGGGCTGTAAGAGAGGTCTCCTTTTACGGTAGGGCTCTGATACCAGGTACGTGACCTAGGCTGTGTCCAGCACACGGCTCCCTGCTTGTCGTTTCAGAGACAGGAACACTGCCGCTGCACCTCTTTTTCCAGTACACTTCCCCCGGATCCTTCAAAGGAAATGACTTACTTCAGAGAACACTTGGCCTGGCCTGAAAGGCCTCTTGCAACCCACTTTAGTTTCCACCACCATAAAAAAGACAGGATGACTACAGCTGGCTCTTTGGGAGCAAAACTATCACTCCCTGTCCTCCAGCCCTGTGCAGGGCCCCTGCATTAGGTGACTACCTCTGCACAGTGTGTGGTATCTTGCTCCCATGTCCCAACTGCACTAAGGCTCCTCCCAACCTGGCTCATATACAGTATGAGTATTGACTCCCCTATCACATCATTACAGGAGGGCTAAAGCTGAAGGGACCTAGCACCTGATTACACTATTCACTGTTACCACACACTATCCTGGGACAGAGCCACCTAGTGGCAGACTAGCTAACAACACCTGCTTACACACTAATATCCTTAGTCTCTAATGGAGAAAATGTCCCTCCCAGCACTATCATACAGACCAACTTTTGGTGGATGCCATTAACCACTGCTATGTTTTTAATTGCATAGATTTTCTTCTGACCTGTATAAATTTAATTCCAATGCAGGAAGAAAATACAAACCGGGCATGTTGAATATGAACCCAAGTCTTTAGTGCGGCAACTCAACGGTGCCGCCTACTAATCCACTGCAGTGCCTGCCTGTTTTGTCCTAATGTCCATTCTTTTCAATAATGTTTTTTTTTTTAATGTCTGTTACCTGCACGTCGCCTAATTTCTTGGTGTTATTGGTCAGGTTGTCACTAGGGATGAGCCAAACACCCCCCGGTTCGGTTCACACCAGAACCTGCGAACGGATCGAAAGTTTGCGCAAACTTTAGAACCCTATTAAATACAATGGACGCGAACGTTCGAAATCAAAAGAGCTAAATATAACGGCTAATATGTAAGTTATTGTCCTAAAAAGGGTTTGGGGACCCGGGTCCTGCCCCAGGGGACATGTATCAATGCAAAAAGAAGTTTTAAAAACAGCCGTTTTTTCGGGAGCAGTGATTTTAATGATGCATAAAGTGAAAAAAAAAAGTAAAATATTCCATTAAATATCGTACCTGGGGGTTGTCTAAAGTATGCCTGTGAAGTGGCATGTGTTTCCCGTGTTTAGAACTGTCCCTGCACAAAATGACATTTCTAAAGGAAAAAAAGTCATTTAAAACTGCTTGCGGCTTTAATGTAATGTCTGGTCCCGGCAATATGGATGAAAATCATTGAGAAAAATGGCATGGGTACCCCCCCCACCCCCCTACCAGCCCCTTTGGGTCTTGTATGGATATTAAGGGGAACCCCGCACCCAAATTTAAAAAAGGCCCTATATACTCTGAACAGCAGTATACAGGCGGTGCAAACAAGACAGGGACTGTAGGTTTGTTCTTAAGTAGAATCTGTTTATAATTTGGAACAGGTACATTTTTCAAATGTAGCTCCAGCCCAAAAATATCGATTTTTAAGCTTTTTCGAAAACATAGGGAAGGTTTATCACCCCTGTAACATTTGTTTTGCTGTCTGTGCAGTGTGCACCTGTTCAGAACATTTCACCTCACTTTCCGTCCCAATGACAAATGTTTTTTGAAAATTTGTTTTTTTTATTGAAACAAGTATTGGTGATAAAGCATCAGTGGAGAGGAGACACCTTTTTCCCATATTAACTCTTACAGGAGAGAATTTCCCTTCCTAGGGGTAGATTTCCTCTCACTTCCTGTTGTCTCCTTCCATTTGCAAGTAGGAGTCGTTTGTAAGTTGGATGTTTGAAAGTAGAGGCCTGCCATATATACTCTGCAGAAATTTGGCCCTTAAGTGTTGGTGTTGCCACAACACTGTAAGTCCTCACAGTTACTCTTGGTAGGCGCAGGAATGGGCCCTGCTGTGAATCATTAGATCAAGAATTGTAATTACATGCCCCTGTTGAACAGGGGCAGAAAAATTGGGCTTTTGGTGGTGGTGGTGGTGTTGCCACAACACTGTAAGCCCTCACAGTTACCCTTGGTGGGCACAGAAATGGACCCAGCTGTTAAATATTAGATCAAGAATTGTAATTACATGACATTGTTGAACAGAGGCGGAAAAATTGGGCCTTTGGTGGTGGTGGTGGTCTTGCCACAACACTGTAAGCCCTCACAGTTACTCTTGGTGGGCGCAGGAATGGGCCCAGCTGTTAAATATTAGATCAAGAATTGTAATTACATGACATTGTTGAACAGTGGTAGGGAAAATTGGGCCTTTGGTGGTGGTGGTGGTGCTGGTGCCACAACACTGTAAGCCCTCACAGTTACTCTTGGTGGCCGCAGGAATGGGCCCTGCTGTGAATTATTAGCTCAAGAATTGTAATTACATGCCCCTGTTGAACAGGGGCATAAAAATTGTGCCTTAGGCACTGGTGCCACAACACTGCAACCCCTCACAGATACTGTACTTGGAGCGCAGCAATGAGCCCCTTTGCAAAGTATTGCATCAAAAATTGTAATTACACGCCCCTGTTAAACAGGGGCAGAAAAATTGGGCCTTAGGCACTGGTGCTGGTGCCACAAGACTGCAACCCCTCACAGATACTGTAGTTGGAGCACAGCAATGAGCCCTGCTGCAAAGCATTGCATCAAAAACTGTAAATATACGCCCCTGTTAAACATGGGCTGAAAAATTGGGCCTTAGCCACTGGTGGCGGTGCCCAGAACCAAAAATGTTCTTTCAAGCTATCAGCATGATTATTGAGGAGGAAGAGGATTGTCACTCAGCATAACAGGATAATCACTCAGCATCAGCATAGGCAGTCTTGAAGGGATCTGACATTTCCAAAATAATTATTTGGTTACATCAGCATCAGGTGTTTGGTAGCTGGTGGTGATCCAAGACTGATTCATTTTTATGAAGGTCAGTCGATCGACCGAGTAGGTGGACAGGCGCACCCTGTGATCGGTTACAAAGCCTCCAGCAGCACTGAATGTGCGTTCCGAAAGAACGCTGGATGCAGGACAGGCCAGTAGCTCAATTGCATACTGTGCAAGCTCTGGCCAGTGATCCATCCTCAAGACTCAGTAACCCAGAGAATTTTCGGTGGGAAAGGTGTCCAAGTTTGATTTTGCCCCTAGGTATTCCTGCACCATGTAAACCAGACGCTGGCGATGGTTGCTGGAAGCAATCATACCTTGGGGCTGCGTACTAAAAAATTGTCTGAACGCATCGGTTCTCCACCGCTCCTTCTTTGACTGACCGAAGCCTCAGCAACACGTTGTCCAGGACCAGGAATTTGTAACCTCCCAGTCTCTGGGAACGCGTTGCACAGACCTTTCTGCAAGGCCTCCCGAAGATGCTTCATCCTCTGCTCCCTCTGCGACGGCAAGATAAGGTTCGCAACCTTACCCTTGTAACGTGGATCAAGGAGGGTTGCCAGCCATTAATGATCCCTCTCCTTGATCGCACGAATACGAGGATACTTGCACAGGTTTTGCAGGATCAGGGAGGCCATACAGCGTAGGCTTGCTGAGGCATTCGGTGCAGAGTACTCTGGGTCACTGAGGACGACATGATCCGCAGCCACCTCCTCCCAGCCACGTACAAGTCCATGGGTGTCTTGGGACTGTAATTGATCCCTTGAAGACTGCTGCTGATGCTGAGTGCTAGGCTCCACCTCCATGCTGACACAACAATCCTCCTCCTCTTCCGGTGTGATAGCCGGACTACTAGCAGGAACATTGTCTGGATAAAGGGGGCCTTGAGAGGTAAGGAAGTCCTCCTCTTCCTGCCTCTGTTCTGCCTCAAGTGCCCTGTCCATTATTCCACGCAGCGTGTGCTCCAACAGGTGGACAAGAGGGACAGTGTCACTGATGCATGCCCTGTCACTGCTCACCATCCTCGTGGCCTCCTCAAATGGTGCCAGGACAGTGCATGCATTCCTGATCATGGTCCACTGGCGTGGGGAAAAAAATCCAAGCTCCCCTGACCCTGTCCTAGTGCCATATTGCAACAGATACTCATTGATGGCCCTCTGCTGTGTGTGCAGCTGCTGAAGCATGGCCAACGTAGAGTTCCACCTGGTGGGCATGTCACAGATTAGGCGGTTCTTGGGCAGGTTGTAATCCTTTTGCAGGTCAGCCAGCCGAGCACTGGCATTATATAACCGGTGGAAATGCCCACAGAGTTTCCTGGCCTGCTTCAGGACCTCCTGTAAGCCCGGGTACCTGCCCAAGACTGAACCATGATTGGCCAAAGCCACCCTGGCTTTGGCCAATTACGCCTCTCCGTTATTACCGCGCTGTGATTGGCCAAAGCATGCGGGTCATAGTGCATGCTTGGCCAATCATCAGCCAGCAATGCACTGCTATGCCGCAGTGAATTATGGGCCGTGACGCGCCACTCGAATTTGGCGCGAATGGCCCATAATGTTCGATCTTCGTCGAACGATCGAACAGCCGATGTTCGAGTCGAACATTGGTTTGACTCGAACACGAAGCCCATCCCTAGTTGTCACATATCAGAGAGGCTTATCATAAAATTATTATTATAATATTATGTAATGTGCCCCAATACTCATTAGGATCTTGATTTCTTCTTATTAGCAAATTGACAGAATGTTCAGCCAGAAATTCACAAAGCATTCACATGGTTTCCTAGGCTATAAATAAATGTGACATAGACAATCTGTAATATTTCATCCTTACTCCTTAAAGTGAAACTGTGAAGAGAGATGTATGGAAGGTGCCATTGATAATTGTTTTGAATGAATCCTGTTCAACATGCTTGTTCTGGCTCACTGACAAATAGGTAAGTCAGGCCAGCTTTTGCATGAATAAAACATCATGCTTTGCTATCTGCTGCATTAAAAAATGCTATAGTTTTTTGTTTTTTTCGTCTGTTACCATGCATTTGTGGTACCTTAAGGGCTACCTTAAGGCAATGCAAGTTAACATGTAAAATGAACTAAAAAATAGAGAGCTGTGCCAATAAGGACATTCATTCATTATTGTATTGACATCCAGGGGCTGGTATGCCAAAAACAATGCACAATAGTCAAACCAAGCAAAAATTGTCCAGGTTGTATATTGCAAAAACTAATCACCTGAATTAATAATAATGTCCACAATATTGATATGGAGTATCAGACGATAAGTTATGGTTTGAGTCCCAATAAATGCATTGACATCCAGAGGCTAATAGGCCAAACCAGTGCACAATTAGCAGACTGAACCCCAAATGTCTAAATTGATATTGCACAAACTAAATCAGTAATGTCCACATTGATGGTATAGGATATCAAATGTTGCAAATGGTGAGAATAATTCCAAATATTGAGGTCAATTCCATGCACATCACCCAGTGATTCACAAATAAGGAAGGTGCCCACCACTGTATTAAGATGTCCGCTTACCAGAAGGCAAGCCCAGAAAGCAGTGGGCTGTGACCCAGCCGCGGCCTTTGGCTTGCACGTGGAAAAGCCGGGATTGCACCTGGAACCAGGATTACACCTAGAGGCAGAAGGTCAGTTGATTGTTTTCCACCCAGTCACAAGGTCCGTATAGCCAATGCGATAAACCAAAGGAAGGAAGGAACACGGACCATAGTGTATTACCGTAAGGTAATTTAATAAGTAAAAAAGTAGAGCACTTACATAAGTAGAGTAAAAATTTGTATAAAAGTTAGCCGGCCGGCGAATACAGAAGCCCGTCCTCCTCTGCTACAGCGTGGTGACGTCAGAACATCACACCCATACGCGTTTCGTCACAGCAGACGTTCTTAATGGGGATAGGGCGACGTACTGACACACCACTAGTTATAGACCAAGCCTCATTGTAAGATGTGAGGACCGGGTCAAAAGACGCCATATTGATTATGGGCAAGGATGCCAGTATCAGCTCGAAGAGCTAATTACGGCATAATAAAAATAAAATTAACACCTTACAGGAAAGGCAAAACCAATTAATACAAAACGAGCAACCCACGACCAATTATAAAAATACAAAATTAATGATTCATTAAGTGAATGTAAACGGCCAGGCCAGGCCAGATAGCACCGCCAGACCTCTAATGGATACTAACATGGATGTTAAACATTAGTGAACACTCCAGGTGGAGCTAAGTATGCACAAAATAACCAGTGATCTAAATTAATAATTGTGCAATAATTAAATGTAATAATACATATATAATGGAGAATGTATATATTGCAATGCCCATCTAAATACAATTAAATAATAAATAAAAAGATTATTAATTAATTACAATGTGAATATTACCACCAAAAATGGAAATGAATATACTAATGAATAAATTGCTAGTGCTTAAGTGCCAAAATTAATTGAAACTATTTAGGTGAAAAAAATAGTTACCGTATATTATATATAAAGGGGTAAAAATATTAAACCCATCCTGGCATCACACATCAAGTTTACACATTATGCATTATTGATAAAGGCATTAACATCTGTCTCTATATTCAACCCATAGGGGGCGTAGGTCTTGAGTCTATGTATCCAAGCCATCTCCATTTTAGAGATCTCCCTGACTAGTAAACTTTCCCTCCAGTGTGGCTTAAATTTATCAATACCTAGAAAAAGAGTTCTAGACGGATCTCTGTTATGTTTTAAAAGATAGTGCTTGGACACCGAGTGGTTTTTAAACCCCATTTTTATGTTTGTAATGTGCTCATTGAGGCGGCCACACGGGCACTGCAACATGTAGACCACCCCAGTAGTAGCACACGTAATGCAGGGCTTAATAGTGAACTGTCTCTGTGTGGCAGTAGACGTAAAGGTCGTCACCCGTCTTTCCGTAGAGGAATTCAGGGAACAGACCCTACACCTTTTTTTAAATAGTGCACATGATTTGCTTTTTTTTGTGAATCATACTTACCTAGCTGGATGCAGCATCAGTCCAATGCTGCGTCTGTCCCCCGCCAGCTCTACCACTGAGAACCGACCGATCAAACACTGCTGATCGCTCGGTTCTCACAGCTCTGTGAGCAGAGCGCTGGTGACTGTCAGTCAGTAGCTCTCTGCTCTGCCTCCCTGCACTCAATGGAGCGCTGGGCTATAGAGGGGGCGGGAGCGGCCGTCTCCCGCTCTCAGTGGCTTGCTGAGAGGCTGAGCCAGTCCAGGAATGGGGGCGGATCCCGACCATATGGTTACGATTCTTCCTAAGTCTAGACCGGCTCTGTGACATCAGCCAACAGTGGGCTTCAGCCGCTGTCTGCTGAAAACGGGTCACAGGTGTGCAAAATGAACTGCCCTCCTGTGATCCACAGGAGACATTCAGCTAAATGATATTGGCTGTACTTCTCCTTTAATTATCATAAATAAGTAAATCTAGGTTCTGCCTTCTTCAAAATCTGGAGTTCTCCTTCAGCACCTTAACTGTTTGTTGCCACTAACTGCACTTATTCAAAGTTTCACTATGGGCAATTTTGGTTACTTTAGGGCTTTTTCACACCAGTACTTTAGTTTTGAATGGCGTCCCAACACACCACAAGGATACAGTTAGGTTGCAACACACTGCAGCAAGTAGGTGGGGTGCAGCATGGTGCGGCAGCAATAACTCACACAGACCAAGTACGATGAAAGAATTTGTATTTAAATAATGCAAGGACAGTTCACAATAAACCTGGTGGGAAGACAACCCAACTGGGGACACTCACAGGTCCAATAGCGTGTAGAGAGCAGGTTTCAGCCAAAATTACAGCACCTGTTAGATGGGGCAGAATGTGGCCTGGCTGCCTCATGCCCAAGTCGGGAGATGTCCAGAGAAGTTGCGAAACCCTACGCTTTTCCTCCTCGTCAGGAACCTTTTGCTGCCGCTAGTTCTGTCCCTACCAGGTGGGTTACCTGTCCCTACTCTACCAACTTGCAAAATGTGTGCCAAGCCTGGGAGCCAGAGTCTTAAATAGGCTCTTCCTGACCCAAGATGACTGCTAGAATCACATGGGGCAGCAACATCCAATTGGAACTTATTTGTCCTTTCTATTCATAGATTACTATATCGGTTTTGCTCCTGATGAGCGGCCTCAAAGGCCCGAAATGCATAGAGCCAACATTTACCGACAAGTGTATATACTTACCATTCTTATGGACGTTCCTAGCAATTTAAAAAAGAATCCCCCCAATCTGCATGTATAATGTATATTATCTTTCTATGTACCTGTAAATATATGACAAATCTTTGTTGGAATTTTATTATCAAGCGATATGCGATTCAGATGAAGTGTAAAGAATATATAGCAAAATGCATATACTTTTGAATACAAATGTGTAATCATATTATTATTTGAATCAATTAAAAGCTGTCCTCCATAAAATTTATTCTCTGTGTCCGTGTGCCTCATACAAAGTCCCGCCTTTTGTTTTACTTTTCCTTTTTATAAATACCAAACCGGGATGGAGGAGGGGATCTGAACGGCCCCTATACCTCAATTAAAGTCCCAAACCCCTTTTTCCCCCCTTTTTTCATTCAATTAGGGATGGAGGCACATGGCCACATTAACATAAAATACATTTTATACATTTTTCATATATGACTGCTTAGCAGTTGACAGGTCGTAGGGTTTTCGTATACTACAAATCTTTTCTAACAACCAGTTTTTGTATAGAACAATTGACCCATGGGAGGTTTTTTCCAACAACCTATTTTTCTTTATTCATTATATTTTAAAAATTATTTTCTTCCCTAGGCGTGTGCACGCTGGTGGCTCCGCACGTGTTTTTCGCTGGATTCTGCCCTCATGGTCATTTCCGGGAGCTGCGACGCGCACTGCGGACCTCTCCGCTCCCTCCGCCTCTTGGCTTGGAGTGGGCGGGGGCTCTGTCACTGCGTGTCGACGTCACGCCACGCACGCCGGCATGCGGCGTCCCTGTGACGCTGCCTTGCCGGCCATGTGTTCCACCATCTGACGCGCATGGGGGCGGACTGGGCGGGCGCATCTCGCCGGGTATTCTGACGGCCCGGCTGATGGCGCCTCCCCTTCCGTCTCCCCCTGTTTGCGTGCGTCAGCGTTACGTTGGGGGCGGCGCTGTGGCGGCCCTTCCCATGTTGGCCTCTCCCAGTGGAGGGTTTCACATTAAGCAATACACACACCACTTCCGATCATGGAGCACTGAGCACTGTGCACCAGGCACAATTTGCCCTTCTTTCACCGCAACAGGTACTGATTTTCTTTCACAACATAGTAACTGGTTTTCTGACTTCATTTTCTCCTTTTTTTCCTCCTTGGGTTCCTTCCCAGTCCTTCACCATTTCCTCCTTTCTTTCCATAGCTGCTCACTATGGTCCCCCTTTTCACATTATTATTATGCTTAATCACATTGACTCTCACACACACTTTGTCTATAATGCTTTAGTGGTTTGTTTTCTTTTATTTACAGAGACCCCCTAATTTGGGTCCCCACATTCAGCTCCATATAAATTTTGATTCATACACTTCCACCCTCCCAGTGCTTGGTTTTTATGGGTCATCTCCACCCTGCTGCGCCCCCTCAGCTCCCGGGCATGACGTTCTTTGGCTGGTCTGGGACTTGCATGTGCACTCCACCTCCGTGCAGACGCATTTGTAAGTTTTTTAGGTCAAGCATGTGGATGGGGGAGTCCTCTCCCATTCTATGTTTGCCAATATATATATATTTTTTTGAGTTTTAGTAGGTTGTTGGAACTTATTTGTCCTTTCTATTCATAGATTACTATATCGGTTTTGCTCCTGATGAGCGGCCTCAAAGGCCCGAAATGCATAGAGCCAACATTTACCGACAAGTGTATATACTTACCATTCTTATGGACGTTCCTAGCAATTTTAAAAAGAATCCCCCCAATCTGCATGTATAATGTATATTATCTTTCTATGTACCTGTAAATATATGACATATCTTTGTTGGAATTTTATTATCAAGCAATATGCGATTCAGATGAAGTGTAAAGAATATATAGCAAAATGCATATACTTTTGAATACAAATGTGTAATCATATTATTATTTGAATCAATTAAAAGCTGTCCTCCATCAAATTTATTCTCTGTGTCCGTGTGCCTCATACAAAGTCCCGCCTTTTGTTTTACTTTTCCTTTTTATAAATACCAAACCGGGATGGAGGAGGGGATCTGAACGGCCCCTATACCTCAATTAAAGTCCCAAACCCCCTTTTCCCCCCTTTTTTCATCCAATTGGATAGCTTTGCCAGTGATCCAGGAAACCATAGAGGAACTGTGTTCCTCTTGACTTCCTCTTCAACTTCAGTGCCACTGCGGAAGAGCGCAACCTGCAGCGGAGAAAGTAGGCTGCACCTGCCTACAAGCACACCACATCACATGATGTTCTTTGCAGTGTGTTGCAAAAAATGCAGCATGCCCTATATTTCTGTACACTGAGGTGCGTTGCAGCCCGTTCATTTTGAATAAACTGGCTAATGCTACATATCACTAACAGAACCAGTTTGTGGTCAGATGGGCCAGAACCTAATAGTGTGTACCTTCTGCAGAAGACATTATGAGGAACACCTCCCTGATTGCTGCCAGAGTACCTAGTTCCAGTGGAGTGGCCCTTTGTCCCTCTGGCTGCTTTCTTGTGTTAACAAAATTAAGCTGGGCTTCACTAGGAATTAGAGATGAGCTGAGGCATTATCTAAACTCATCTCTAACTTGAACTCCAAACTTCTACTTTTTTGTACCCCAATGAGCTGCTGTCCGGGTAATTTCCTGCCCCGCAGCTCACGTGGGCTGCAGGGTAGAGAATGACTCAGCTTACAGGTCATTGGATACAAAAGAGTGAGATTCTGGATTTGGGGTTTGAGATGAGTTCAAAGGATGACAAGCTGTACTTGGCTGTACATTAGCTGTAAAGGATATACTGTTCAGCCACATGTTACTCTGATTGAGCCAAAGACACATTGCTGTAAAGCGTCCATGTTTGTGCAGCTTTCACACTCTGTTTTGTACAGTATTATTCTGCAGTATATGCATGGTTTTTGCCACCCTGAACCCATTGTGCATTACTGCTTTTAAAGTGGTTGTAAACCCTTACATATATCACGTGAAGTGACCGGCCTCAGGTGATACACAGAGATGAAACAAATCCTCCTACATAGGTTGTACCTGTTTATCTGCAGCTCTGGGAGCTGATTGGAGGGAAGGGACACACCCCCTTTCACACTGAACACAGGAACAGAGCTGAGTCTGTCAACTAGCTGGAGCTCCCTCCCCTGTCCCCTTTTTTCTCTTAGTGTCAGGAAAACTTGTCAGAATTGGTGCTGAGAGCAGAGGAACAAAGCAGCAGACGGAAATGACACTTAGTGCTCTTAATTGAGACAAGTACACACTATAGAGGAATATTGCTAGGAGAAGACACTGCTATGGTGCTCCAGCCATTGATGCGTGTCTCCACCATCACAAGGACGCACTAGGATTCACGCCACACATACACAGTGCACTATGAGCTGAGCACCATGGCAACAGGGGAGAGAATGTGCAATGTTTGATTCTGAGAGAGCACGCTTTTGCAATGGCAGAGGAGAGCATCAACGGCTGGAGCGCCATAGCAACACATCCTAGCAACAGGATGGGAAAACACCAGCTGTGGGAATTTTTCGGGCAGGCTTCGGGAGCTCCAAATGCTAGTGCTCACCTCTGCCATTACAAGAGCGCAGTCTCTCTGATTCAAACACCAATAATACATTCTCTCCAGTTTCTATGGTGCCCAGCTCAATGCCATGACACAGTGCACCTGTAACAACTGAATCCAAAAGCGACGCTGCTGTGCCGCTCCCAGCTGCTGATGCCCACCACAGGCTCTCGGATTCAAATGCTGCACAAGTGATGTGCACCATCTATCCCGTTGCCATTAGGGATGAGCCGAACACCCCCCGGTTCGGTTTGCATCCTGAAAATGCGAACGGACCGAAAGTTTGCGCGAACTTTCGAACCCCGTTAAAGTCTATGGGACTCGAACGGGAGAAATCAAAAGTGCGAATTTTAAAGGCTAATATGCAAGTTATTGACGTAAAAAGGATATGGGAACCCGGGTCCTGCCCCAGGGGACATGTATCAATGCCAAAAAAAGTTTTAAAAACGTCTGTTTTTTCGGGAGCAGTGATTTTAATGATGCTTAAAGTGAAAAAATAAAAGCGAAATATTCCTTTAAATTTCGTGCCTGGGGGGTGTCTATAGTATGCCTGTAAAGTGGCGCGTGTTTCCCGTGTTTAGAACTGTCCCTGCACAAAATGACATTTCTAAAGGCATAAAAGTAATTTAAAACTGCTTGCGGCTTTAATGTAATGTCTGGTCCCGGCAATATGGATGAAAATCATTGAGAAAAGCGGCATGGGAACCCCCCCCCCCCCCCAGCCCATTACCAGGCCCTTTGGGTCTTGTATGGATATTGAGGGGAACCACGCACCCAAATTAAAAAAAGGCCCTATATACTCTGAACAGCAGTATACAGGCGGTGCAAATAAGACAGGGACTGTAGGTTTGTTCTTAAGTAGAATCTTTTTTTAATTTTGAACTGGTACATTTTTAAAGTGTAGCTCCAGCCAAAAAATCTATTTTTAAGCTTTTTAAAAACATAGGGAAGGGTTATCACTCCTGTAACATTTGTTTTGCTGTCTGTGCACCTGTTCAGAAGATTTCACCTCACTTTCTGTCCCAATGACAATTGGATTTAGAAAATTTGGGTAGTGAAACAAGGATTAGTGACAAAGCATAAGTGAGGAGACACGTTTTCCCATATTAACTCTTACAGGAGAGAATTTCCCTTCCTAGGGGTAGATTTCGTCTCACTTCCTGTTGTCTCCCTCCGTTTGCAAGTAGGAGTCGTTTGAAAGTCTGATGTTTGAAAGTAGTGGCCTTCCCTATATACTCCGCAGAAATTTGGGCCTTAGGTGTTGCCACAACACTGTAAGGCCTCACAGTTACTCTTGGTGGGCGCAGGAACGGGCCCTGCTGTGAAATATTAGATCAAGAATTGTTATTACATGCCCCTGTTGAACAGGGGCAGAAAAATTGGGCCTTAGGCACGGGTGCTGGTGCCACAACACTGCAACTCCTCACAGAAACTCTAGTTGGAGCGTATGAATGAGCCCTGCTGCAAATTATTGCAGCAATAATTGTAATTACACGCCCCTGTTAAACAGGGGCAGAAAAATTGGGCCTTATGCCGCATACACACGATCGTTTTTAATGACGAGAAAAATTACATTTTTTTAAATGGTCATTAAAAATGATCGTGTGCGGGCTTTCCAGCATTTTTCCAGACGAGAGAAACGCAGAGAATCACGACGAGAAAAATTGGAACATGCTCTAATTTTTCACGTCGTTTTTTTACATCGTCGTTTTTCTCGTCATGAAAAACGGCCGTGTGTGGGCTTTAACGACGTGAAAAAAAATGCGCATGCTCAGAATCAAGTATGAGACGGGAGCACTCGTTCTGGTAAAACTAGCGTTCGTAATGGAGATAGCACATTCGTCGCGCTGTAACGGACTGAAAAGCACGAGGCTGAAAAGCGCGAATCGTCTCTCAACAAACTTTACTAACGTGAAGGGTGGCGCCATCCGAATGGAACTTCCCCTTTATAGTGCCGTTGTACGTGTTGTACGTCACCGCGCTTTACTCAAACATTTTTTTCCACGATAGTGTGTAGGAAAGGCAGGCTTGAGAGGAAACACGAAAAAATCACGTCGAGAAAAATGCAGTTTTTTTCAATGACATTAAAAACTATTGTGTGTACGCGGCATTAGGCACTGGTGCAGGTGCCACAACACTGCAACCCCTCACAGAAATTATAGTTGGAGCGCATGAATCAGCCCTGCTGCAAATTATTGCAGCAAAAATTGTAATTACACGCCCCTGTTAAGCAGGGGAAGAAAAATTGGGCCTTAGGCACTGGTGGCGGTGCCCCGAACCAAAAATGTTCTTACAAGCTATCAGCATGAAAATTGAGGAGGAAGAGGATAGTCAATCAGCATAACAGGCTAGTCACCCAGCATCAGCATAGGCAGTCTTGAAGGGATCTCACAAAAAAAAAAAATTATTCGGTTACATCAGCATCAGGTGCTTGGTAGCTGATGATCCAAGACTGATTCATTTTTATGAAGGTCAGCCGATCTACCGATTCGGTGGACAGGCGCACCCTGTGATCGGTTGCAAAGCCTCCAGCAGCACTGAATGTGCGTTCCGAAAGAACACTGGATGCAGGACAAGCCAGTAGCTCAATTGCATACTGTGCAAGCTCTGGCCAGTGATCCATCCTCAAGACCCAGTAACCCAGAGGATTTTTGGTGGGAAAGGTGTCCAAGTCTGATCTTGCCCCTAGGTATTCCCGCACCATGTAAATCAGACGCTGGCGATGGTTGCGGGAACCGATCAGACCTTGGGGCTGCGGACTAAAAAATTGTCTGAACGCATCGGTCAGACGGCCACCTTCTCCACCGCTCCTTCTGTGACTGGCCGAAGCCTCAGCAACACGTTGTCCAGGACCAGGAATTTGTAACCTTCCAGGCTCTGGAAACGCATTGCACAAACCTTTCTGCAAGGCCACCCGAAGATGTTTCATCCTCTGCTCCCTCTGCGACGGCTGGATAAGGTCCGCAACCTTACCCTTGTAATGTGGATCAAGGAGGGTTGCCAGCCAGTAATGATCCCTCTCCTTGATACCACGAATACGAGGATCCTTTCGCAGGATCAGGGAGGCCATGCAGCGTAGGTTTGCTGAGGCATTCGGTCCGGAGTCCTCTGGGTCACTAAGGGCGACATGATCCGCAGCCACCTCCTCCCAGCCACGTACAAGTCCATGGGCTTCTTGGGACTGTAAATGATCCCTTAAAGACTGCTGCTGATGCTGAGTGCTAGGCTCCACCTCCATGCTGACACGATCCTCCTCCTCCTCCTCTTCCTGTGTGATCGTCGGGCCATCAGGAACACTGTCTGGATAAAGGGGGCCTTGAGAGGTAAGGAAGTCCTCCTATTTCTCCCTCTGTTCTGCCTCAAGTGCCCTGTCCATTATTCCACGCAGCGTGTGCTCCAACAGATGGACAGGAGGGACAGTGTAACTGATGCATGCACTGTCACTGCTCACCATCCTCGTGGCCTCCTCAAATGGTGATCATGATCATGACCCACTGGCGTGGGGAAAAAAAAACAAGCTCCCCTGACCCTGTCCTGGTGCCATAGTCGCACAGGTACTCATTGATGGCCTTCTGCTGCATGTGCAGCCACTGCAGCATGGCCAACGTTGAGTTCCACCTGGTGGGCATGTCACAGATTAGGCGGTTCTTGGGCAGGTTAAATTCCTTTTGGAGGTCAGCCAGCCGAGCACTGCCATTATATGACTGGCGGAAATGCACACAGACTTTCCTGGCCTTCCTCAGGAGATCCTGTAAGCCCGGGTACCTGCCCAAGAACCGCTGCACCACCAAGTTAAGGATGTGAGCCAAACAGGGGAAATGGGTCAGGTGTCCCTGTCGGAGGGCGGAGAGGAGGTTGGTGCCATTGTCGCAAACCACCATTCCTGGCTTAAGCTGGCATGGTGTCAACCACTTCTGAGCCTGCCCCTGCAGAGCTGACAGAATCTCTGCCCCAGTGCGGTTCCTGTCTCCCCTAAGCACACCAGCTCAAGCACCGCATGGCATCTTTTTGCCTGCGTACTTGCGTAGCCCCTTGAACGCCTATGAAGCACCGCTGCTTCCGAGGACAAGTCAGCACAAGAAGAGGCCATGGAGGAAGAAGAAGAGGAGGGGGTGGAGGAGAGAGGTGTGTCAGAATCAGTGTGTGTCAGTAGCATTTTGGAGGCATGGTGGCGGAACAACCTCCAACACTACTGCACCCTGTCCTGCATCCATCCCAGCTGCCAGTAGAGTCCCCCAGTGGGCCGTGAAAGATATTTAACGTCCCTGTCCATGCCTGCTGGACCATGAGTCAGCGGTAATATGCACCTTACCGCTGATTGCCCTGTCCAGCGAGGCCAAGACATTGCCTTCCACATGCCGGTAGAGAGCCGGAATTGCCTTCCGTGAAAAAAAGTGGCGTTTGGGAACCAGCCACTGAGGTACCGCACATTCCACAAACTCACGGAAGGGGGCAGACTCTACCAACTGAAAAGGCAGCAGTTGAAGTGATAGCAATTTAGCCAACCTAGCATTCAAACGCTGGGCATGTGGATGGCTGGGATCGAATTTCTTTCGGCGGCGCAGCAGCTGGGGCAGGGAAATTTGCCTGGTACAATCGGACGTTGGTGTACCGATAGCAGATTGCCCGCAAGTACTTGGCAGTGACACACCTAATTCTACACCTTCATTCCTCTCAGTGCAGGTTTCTGAGAGGACTGAAGGTATAGTGGGGTTGGAGATCCCAGCTGATGAGGAGCAAGGAGAGGTCCGCTTTGTTCTGTGGTGTGGGTCCTTTATGTATGCTTGCCAATGGACTGCATGGCAGTTCGACATATGTGTGGTGCCCAATCGGCTGATGTTTTGGCCACGCGAGATACGCTTCAGACATATGTTGCAAATAGCAACAGTGCCATCTGCTGCACACGTCTGAAAAAAGGCCCACACCAAAGAACTTTTGGAATAATGCGCAGAGACAGCAGCATCCTTCACATGCGGAGCTCTGCGGTGTGATGCAGTCAGTGTGCTGCCCTTAAGCTTGCCCCTGGAGGGCATCCTGCCTTGTTGGAGATGTGCCTCCTCCTCCTCTCTCCTATCAGGCACCCATCTAGAGTCAGTGACCTCATCATCCCCTCCCTCCTCGTCACTGGAGCAAACCTGGCAGTATGCTGCAGTTGGGGGAAGATGACTGCCAGTTTGCTGTCCTTCTTGGGCACCCCCTCTCTCTGGGCTCACGTTACTGCCTTCCTCAAGCTGGGTACCATCATCGGATCCTTCAAAATGCTGCACATCCTCCTGCAGCATGTACCCAACACTGTAGTCAAACAGTTCGGGGGACTCCTCAGGACATGGTGGGGCTAGGGAAGGATTGACTGATGCCATTGAGCCGAGGGAAGAGGACGCTTTGGCAGCTGCTTTGGCAGACAAAGTACCCTGAGCCTGGGTGAGAGAGGATGAGGAGGATGAGGACGGCTTGGTCATCCACTCTACCAACTCTTCTGCAACTCTTCTGCATGTTGCAGCTGCCGAAAAAAAGGACAAGCGTGCCCCACGGCCACGTGCTGATGAGGATGCACCGTGTCCACGACCAGCACTGTTGCCTCTAGACACAGAGCCTGCTTGCCCTCTTTTATTGGCCTGTATGTGTCTGCCTCTCTTTGTTGGCCTTCCAGACATACTTTATTTGATGTATTGGAATAGGTACACAAGGAATTGTCTGCAGTCAGCTTTAAAGGCACCCTTCCTTTGGCCAATTATGGCTCTCTGTGCTGACGGCGCTGTGATTGGCCAAAGCCTGCGGGTCATAGTGCATGCTTGGCCAATCAACAGCCAGCAATGCACTGCGATGACGCAGTGAAATATGGGCCGTGACACGCCACTCGAATTTGGCGCGAACGGCCCATATTGTTCGAAATTCGGCGAACGGCCGAACAGACGATGTTCGAGTCAAACATGAGTTTGACTTGAACGCGAAGCTCATCCCTAGTTGGCATGATGCTGAGCTCATCATCATGGCAACAGGGAAGAATCTGCATATGCAGCATTTAAATCTGAGGGAGCGGACATCGTGTGATGGCGGAGGCGAGCAACAACGGCCAGTGCTCCAGAGCCATATCCTAGCAACAGGGTAGGATGGAGAACTCCGCTATGGAAGTTTTTTGAACAGGCTTCTGGAGGGGTATATAATTCAATATTACTCATAAGAGCACAGTTTGTTTTTATCTACAAGGGCAGATTTTTGGTAAAGTGGACTGATCCTTTTCGTTAAAGAGCACACCCTGCCCTCACCAGTCCTGGAGTCAGCAGAGTGAGGTGAGGAAACCTGGTCTGACAGAACTCCCACTGCCACTGTACCATGCATACACATAGGGAATACAAATCACTTATGTGTATTTAACTGTTTGCCTGGAGTAAATCCTCTTCCTTCCCCTCCCCCTGATCCATCCTGCTCCTTGGTCAACAGGTGCAGGGCTCTCCTCCACATATCAAGGACCAGTGACAGCCCATCCGTGACCTTAACATATTATGCGCCTCAGAGTAAAAATTTCCTGAGTAGGAGGGCGTGTCTCTGGCGGGATTGGCCAGTGTAGGTGCTGATGGCGCAGGGAGGGTTTAAGAGGGGAAGAAGGAGTGATGCAGCGTGCTGTGGTGCTCATCCTCTCCTCCACACTCTATTCCCTGTGGTATCCAGATTTGTGCTGCGCGCTGCTCAGCACCCTCCATCGGCTGTACCCCTCCTAATGCCCTGCTGGTAATTCTGCCTCTGGCATGGGCTCAAGGGGCAGCTGCTTTGGGCCCCACAACAATGACTGGGCCCAGGGCAGCTTCCCCTTTTGCCCTGCGTTAAAGAAAGCCCTGGACAGGGGGAGTACAGACACCTTGGCTGTGAAGCTATGCCTCACAGCCATGACATTAATTAAACCTCATGAGGTATGCAGCAAGCAGTACCACCCGCTGAAAGCAACCCATTAAAGTGAATTGGGCCGCACCATAACCACCTGGTGGTGTGGGCTTTTTTATGGGTTAAAACAGGCAGCAAGGAGGCAACATAATGCCACCTGTCAATCCACTGTGGATCACTCTTCAGAGGGCTAACGCTAGTGTAAGTTAGCTCTTTCTGTGCAGTTTGTTTTGCTAACCTAAAACATTTCATTATCCCTATACTGTATAGGAAAAGTACATCCCCCCCCCCCCCCTCCAGCCAAATTGTCATGGGAAATAATATTGTTTCACTGATAAGGTAATAATAAAATCAGATGGCAGCGAATATGTTCTTCCCCAAATGAGGTCTAAATGGATGTGCCGCTGCCTGTAGTAAAGTGCTTCTGGGTTTTTCAAGAGAACAAATTATATTCAGATCATATATTTTTTTGTATGACACATCTGTTGCAAGATTGATTGCAGCTGCAAATCTTTTCGTCATTTAGGGAGATGGGAAGCCTGTCCTTTAGTTTGAATCAGAAAATAATTTCTTGAGAAGTATCTCAGGATATGCAGAAAGTCGCCAATTCCTAAGATATTCACAGGATTACATTATGTAGAACTCCTCAGTAGGAGAACAGGGGAGATCTTTGTACAATGTACCAAACCATCAACTAACAACTTCCTCCCACACACAGCACTATCCACAGGAACGTATACAATGTCAATACGTGTTCACATTTCACTCTAAAAAAACATTCTTGTTGGTAATCATGCAGTGTTTTGTAGCTTGTAACGCCAGCCATATACAGTTCGAATCTCAGCCGGTTCAGCAGGAACCGGCCGAGATTCTAACCATTAATTGTCAGGCTGAATGTACCAAGTTGATTGATCAATCAATTTGGGTACAACCAGCCTGTCGGATTCGCTTCCGAATATCACAAGCGGCTGCTACAGTCGCTAGCGATAATCACTGTCTTGGGGACGGCTTCCCGCACCCCCCGCCGGGACAAGACAATTGCTCAGCAGAAGGGATTCCCATGTCAACACTGTCTGTGTTGCTAGGGAATCGTGCAAATTTCTTTCCTGCAACACACGGTTGCAGGAAAGAAGTTCACATTGTCTATGACATGCCTAACTCAAAGCACAAAAACGCTCAGCAAGCAAAAACCTATTGGTTCCAATAGCCCTTGTTCACTTCTGAGCGTCCTGTCATTTGTAGCAAACTGCCTATTGCTAAAAAAAAGTACCACTCCTATTACACCTGGTTGTTTTGGGATCTCATAACGCACTACAAACACAAAACGCAGATTCAGGTGCCATTATTTTCAATGGCACCTACGATTGGGAGTGGTTTTGCTGCAATTGTGGCATGATTCATTGATCGGCAATCGCATTGTGTGAAGCTTGTCACCCAAAAAGAAGCAGGAGCTTCTTTTGGGTGACAAGCTTCACGGGATGTGATTGCCACACAATAAGTTGTGGCAAAACTGCACTGTGTTTTAGGTGCCATTGAAAATAATGGCGTTTGAACCTGTGTTTTGCGATTGTAGTGGGTTTTAAGATCACGGGTGTGAACAGGGCCAAAATGAGCTACTTTTCAAGCAGAATTTTGCATTTTTGTCCTCAATGGACTTCAGTGGAAATGCTTGAAAAGCATGGCATGAGCATTTTTTCCTCAAACAGCAGCTCTCCGCCCTTTTTTCAGCAGCACTCCCAACCTTTCAGTTGAAAAACGCCTAAAAAATAACTAACAAAAGCTGCATAAACGTGTACAGTGACATGAAAGAGGAATGAAGGGTTGACTACTGGTGAGCCAGAAACCGCAAGACAACAGAAGATCGTCAGGGACAGAAACTATTGGCATGGAACAAGAGGTGGTCAGAGACTGTGGGTATGCTACAGAAGATGATTAGAGACTTCGGGCATGCAACAAGAGATGATCGGAGACTGTGGACATGCTACAGAAGATGGTCAGAGACTGTGGGCATGCAACAAGAGATGGTTGGAGAGTGTGGGCATACTGCAGAAGATGGCCAGAGACTACAGAAATGCTACAAGAGATGATCAGAGACTGAGGACATTCTGCAGAAGATAGTCAGAGACTATGGGCATGCAACAACAGATGGTCAGAGACTGTGGACAGACTACAGAAGATGATCATAGATTACAGGCATGCAACAAGAGTTGATCGGAGACTGTGGACATGCTACAGAAGATAGTCAGAGACTGCGGACATAAAACAAGAGATGATCAAAGATTGTGGATATGCTACAGAAGATAGTCAGAGACTACAGGCGTGCAACAACAGATAGCCGGAGACTGTGGACAGACTACAGAAGATGATCAGAGATTACGAGCATGCAACAAGAGATGATCGGAGACTGTGGACATGCGACAGAAGATAATCAGAGACTACGGACATGCAACAAGTGATGATTAGAGACTATTGACATGCTACAGAAGATGGACAGAGACTATGGGCATGCAACAAGAGATGGTCGGAGACTGTGGACATGCGACAGAAGATAATCAGAGACTACAGACATGCAACAAGTGATGATTAGAGAATATTGACATGCTACAGAAGATGGACAGAGACTATGGGCATGCAACAAGAGATGGTCGGAGACTGTGACAGACTGCAGAAGATGGTCAGAAATTATGGACAGGAGATGGGGGACATGCTTCAGGAGACAGTAATTGACTGAAGACACATTTCATAAAACTGCTGGAGTTTATCGCTATGAAATCATCTTTACAAAGCAATGCTTCTCCAGGTATGGCTCCCCACAGCCTTCCTAAGAATTACTTTATCACATTTACCTTCATGTCTCTCAGCAAGGTCCATTATAAAGGACCAGAGTAACAAAAAACATAAAAAATATATAAAAGGGATGGACAGCACAGAAAAAGTATAACTGAGTGAAGGAAATAAACTGAACAATTTAACTGTCTGCAGGGGCCCCAAGGGCCATACAATAAGTGCCTAAGGAGCACAGACTGGTTACCGGGAATTTAAACAGATCAGAGTGTAACAGAATCCCAAGCAGTGTTATGCCGCGTACACACGATCGGAATCTCCGACAGCAAAACCGCGTTTTTTTTTACGGCGGATTTTCGCTCAAACTTGTCTTGCATACACACGGTCACACAAATTTAGCTCGGAAATTCCGAACGTCACGAACACGGAGATGTACAACACTACGACGAGCCGAGAAAAAGTACAATGATTCCGAGCATGCGTCGAATTGATTCCGAGCATGCGTAGGATTTTTGTGCGTCGGAATTGGATACACGCGATCTGAATTTCTGACAAGAACTTTTGTTGTTGGAAAAATTGAGAACCTGCTCTCAAACATTTGTTGTCGGAAATTCCGACAGCAAATGTCCGATGGAGCCTACACACGGTCAGAATATCCGACCAAAAGCTCCCATCGAACATTTGTTGTCGGAAATTCCGATCGTGTGTACGCGACATTAGACAACTGATAAACTGGTTAGTAAGCTAGTCTGGGCTGTCTCTTGTTTTGTGACCTGGAAAATTTGCTGTCAATTAGGCTTGTGCAATTCGTTTCGTAACGAATTGAAATTCGTCCGAATTTAGCAACTTTCGGACATTCGGAAGCATTCGAATTTCCAAACAAAGCAATTACGAATAAGACCGAATCCGAAATAAATTATACCGCAAATAGCGAATGCCCGAATGTCTTCGGCATAATTCGTTATGAAAAAGTTACGAATGTACGAATCCATACGAAGCACAATAACACTCACTCTGCTCTGCTCTCTGCTTCTCCCACACCGTGCTGAACTCCCTCTCAAAATGGTGTACAGGGGCGGAGGTTATAGCCGCATGTAAAAAACGAAAGTAAAATACGAGATTTCGAATCCATTCGAAGCACAATAACACTCTGCTCTGCTCTCTGCTTCTCCCTCACCGTGCTGAACCCTCTCAAAATGGTGTACAGGGGCGGAGGCTATAGCCGCATGTAAAAAACGAAAGTAAAATACGAGATTTCGAATCGTTACAAATAACCGCTATGTATTTAGAAAAGTACAAATCCATTCGAAGCACATTAGGCATAATAGGCAGCGTCGTCGTGAGAGAGACACAGAAAATTACGAATCAACGAACCCAAAAAAAGTTACGAAAGTAGGAGTTGTGTCCAGAATCAACGAAAAACAATGTACTCTACCGAAAGTACGAATTATAAATCAACTAAAAATTCAACGAAAAATGTCGCTTGCGAAAATACGAATTAGTCCGAACACGAAAAATCCCGTCTAGCAAAATTACGAATGATTACGAATCAACAGGACCGAAAAGAAACGAACCGAAACTAACCGAATTTTTCCGTTGTGCACAAGCCTACTGTCAATGATAACAGAGTACTCCAGACAGTCGGAAACTTTCATGAAGGGATCCAGGTCCCCAGTATATAATACCATATAAATAGCACAGTGTGCAACAGAATGTTATGCAGTGTTTAACTACCTGTACGCTTGTGATTTTCAGCTTACCTGTTCTGCACTGGCGTGCAAATGCAGTGCACTGGTCTTTTGAAATTCACCAACTTTAAAATATAAAATACTAAAAATACTAATCTCTCATACACCACATGCCGAGTTGCATTAAGTCCTCTGTATTGTGATACAGTATGTACTGTATATATAGTATCTCACAAAAGTGAGTACACCCCTCACATTTTTGTAAACATTTTATTATATCTTTTCATGTGACAACACTGAAGAAATTACACTTTGCTACAATGTAAAGTAGTGAGTGTACAGCTTGTATAACAGTGTACATTTGCTGTCCCCTGAAAATAACTCAACAAACAGCCATTAATATCTAAACAGCTGGCAACAAAAGTGAGTACACCCCTAAGTGAAAATGTCCAAATTGGGCCCAAAGTGTCA
Source organism: Rana muscosa (assembly GCA_029206835.1). Lineage (NCBI taxonomy): Eukaryota > Metazoa > Chordata > Amphibia > Anura > Ranidae > Rana > Rana muscosa. Next base: position 375,931,591 of record CM055127.1, read on the forward strand.
ATATTTTGTGTGGCCACCATTATTTTCCAGCACTGTCTTAAAGCGGAGCTCCGCCGGAAAAAAAAATATTAAAAGCCAGCAGCTACAGCTACAGCAGCAGCTGGCTTTTAATATTTGGACACTTACCTGTCCTGGAGTCCAGCGACGTCCGCAGCAGAGTGACGAGCGATCGCTCGTCACTCTGCTGCTCCCTCCGCCATCCTCGCTGAGGGAACCAGGAAGTGAAGCCCTGCGGCTTCATGCCCGGTTCCCTACGGCGCATGCGCGAGTCGCGCTGCGCCGTTCTGATTTGTCCTCCTGTGTTCTGGGAGCCGAGTGTCTCCCAGAACACTACGGGAAGTCTGGGGGAAGTGACGTAACTCCCGCAGATTCCCGGAGAGAGGACTCCCGGATGTGGGTGAAAATACCTGTCTTAGACAGGTATCTTCACCCCCCTCCCCCCTGAAAGGTGTCAATTGTGACACCGGAGGGGGGGAGGGTTCCAAATAGCAAAAGTTGCTATTTAGGGTGGAGCTCCACTTTAACCCTCTTGGGCATGAAGTTCACCAGAGCTTCACAGGTTGCCACTGGAGTCCTCTTCCACTCCTCCAGGACGACATCATGGAGCTGGCGAATTTTAGAGACCTTGTGCTCCTCCACCTTCCATTTGAGGATGCCCCACAGATGATCAATAGGGTTTAGGTCTGAAGACATGCTTGGCCAGTCCATCACCTTTACCCTCAGCTTCTTAACAAGGCAGGGGTTATCTTGGAGGTGTTTTTGGGGTCGTTATCATGTTGTCAGCAGTTTAGTTGCCAGCGGTTTAGACATTAATGGCTGTGTGTTGCATTATTTTGAGGGGACAGCAAATGTACCCTGTTATACAAGCTGTACACTCACTACTTTACATTGTAGCAAAGTGTCATTTCTTCAGTGTTGTCACAGGGGTGTATTCATTTTTGTGAGATACTGTATAAATATAGATATATATATATACTGTATATATATATATATATATATATATATATATATATATACACACACACACACATATACATGCATATTAAATTATTTTTGAGGCATTACAGTCATGGAAATCATTAAAACTTCCAATTCCTTCAATTAGGACTGCACATGGGCTGCCTCCTTGTTATACAACATACAATATTCTGATTAATGAGAAAGAGGTAAGGGGGTAATTAGACTGTAAAATGGGTCAACAAACCTCCTAATAGTCTCCTGTATGTAGATCAGATTTGAGTCATACTTTACATGGTGTGCATTGGTCTACTAACTGTACGTTAACCCTTTGTGGTGACCTGCAGGAAACGTGCGGCAGGAGTATCCAAACACAACTGTAATGCAAAGGTACATTAGTACATCAGAAAACACAACATAGTTTTAGGTTTGCATCTACCCAAGTATAGTGATAGAAGAGGGAAGGGTTAAAACCCCAGTCGGAAGTGAATGAAAATCTGAAGTGAAGGGAATTCCCTGTTGGACAGTTGTCACCACAAGGGGTTTCCATTGAAACAGTAATGCCGCGTACACACGATCGTGATTCATGGAGGTGAAAACACCGCCGTGAATCACGACAGGAAAAACGAGGGAACGGCTTGTTCCCCCACACAAGGCCGTATTTCCCGTCATTTTTTCTCTTGACGAGAAAAACGACCGTGTGTAGGCTCCGCGACAGTGTTTCCCTATGGGAAAACTGCAGCGGAAAAAAATGACAGGAATCACGACGAGAAAAATTAGAGCATGTTCTAATTTTTCTCGTCGTGATTAATGCTGTTTTTCCCGTCCAAAGGAAAAAATTTAATTTTTCCCGACGGGAAAAATGATCGTGTGTACGCGGCATTAGGCCTCGTTCACAGGGGCATACTTAACCCCTTAGTGACAGACAGGGCAGGACTTAGGGTGGTGGGGGTCCCAGGGCTTGAGTCACTTTTGGCCCTACCTTCTATACATAACAAAAAATGGGCGTGGTTCAAGCAAAATAGTGGGCGTGGCTCAAATGGGCGTGGCTCAGAAGGGGGTGTGGTTAGAGTCTGAGATGAATGAGGGATGGAGGGAGAAAGAAAGAAAGAAAGAAAGAGGGAGAGAGAGAGAGAGTGAAAGAAAAGAGAGAAAGAGGGAGAGAGAGGGAAAGAAAGATGGAGGGACAGCAGGCCCAAATCCTACAATAAAAATATGTGTATCTATTTATCTATCGATCTATCAATTCAGCTATCCATCTTAAACATATAACAAGCTCTTTAACGCCTATTTGCTACCCCCTGCACACCAATGACTCTGCCGTCGCTAAAATATCCACAACCAATATTTCTTGGTCCGAAAAGAAACAAAAGGCCCACTTGTGCACTCACCGGAGTCTTTGGGAAAATGAGAGCTAAATAATAAAAATCATTCATTAGTCATTACAGAAATATTTCCTTTTTCCCTATGATTCACGTCCTAGTAATTACCATCTGACCAGCCTAATAAAAACCGCGACAAAACGAAGGTCAACTAGCAGCGAAAAATCTTCATTATACAATAATTACATTGTGATTGTGCAGACAGAGCCTTGAAACTGGTTTACCTTTCAACAGCCTCCGGTGTTCTGCCGAAATAAGTTCCCCCGGCGGATAAGGACCCCCCTGTACTGCGCAGGCGCGCCGCGCGGCTTGCCGTCTAGAGCTGACTCCATCTCAGCTCTACATGTTCGGCTATTTTCGGAGGCTAGGTTCAGGTTCGTACTGCACAAGCGCTGCGCTGCGCCTGCGCAGTACAGGGGGGGTCCTTATCTGCCGAGGGAACTTTTTCGGCAGGACACCGGGGAACTTTTTCAGCAGGACACACGGTCAACATCAGACAGTCAATAGCCCAGGGCGGGCACTACCTATTTACGTCACGTGTATGGAGAAGGACATGAGGGGAAGGCGGGGCCCCGAGTACATTGCGGGGGCCCTACGCAGATTGCGTAGCAAGCGTTTAGGGCGGCTGCCGTGGCTCAGTGGACGGGAAGCGCATGCGCTGGAGAAATAATCAAAGAAAAAAGTAAGGAGACTTTAACAGACAGGGGCCCCCTATTGGGCGGGGCCCATGGGCTTGAGCCCAGTCAAGCCCAATGGTAAGTCCAGCCCTGGTGACAGAGCGTAAAACAAATGTTAATGCCTGAACACAATTTTGCAACTTTGACATGTGTTAGTAAAACTGTACATATCATCACAACTACTTTGTTTATCCAAATGGATTATATCTTGTTTTTTTACAGGACAGATTGGGTGTTCCTTCTTTCTTTTGGTGGTAAATGGTAACAGATACTGTATCTCCTGATTTTCTTTTTATTATCAAAGGAAAGCTGGCCCAAAATAGTAAAGAAAAAAAATATGTTTTTTTAAAAAAAATTTATGTAGCTGTATATTTTTTTGCTATTACCATAATTTAGCATCAAAAAACAACCCAAAATAATTCTCCTGCTCCTGATGATCGCGGCGATACTACATATGTGCATGTTAGTTTGCACCCGTGGTAAGGCCCAGAAACAATATTGCGCATTTTTTTTAAATTCCTAACTAAAACACACTGACACTAATTTAAAAAAATGCTTTTTTTTCACTTCATTTGAATGGGCTGCCCTATGTGCGTTTGTCGTACAAAAGCAGCTCATGTAGCTCTTTGGGTGACGAGCTTTGTGCATTTTTTTTTTACGCGTTTCGCTGTGGTTTCAACTTGTGTTTGACGCATGACAATCGCAGGAAAAAAATCGCACCGTGTTTGGGGTGCCATTCAGAATAAAGTTGACCTAAAAGCGTGCTGTGCATTTTGCCACGATTGTAGCTGGATTTGGAATTCCAAATCGCTAGGTATGAGTGGGGCATAATTTTACTTGCTGTACAATGAAGCTGCTCCATTGATTTCTGCCTGCCCTGACCCTTACTTCCAGCTAATCACTAATCCTGGTCAGTCCTGCATACAGTATCTGACCTAAACTTTTTTCGCATTGCTATCTGATGTACTGTAGTATTAACGCTCTCTTTTCTTCTGAGGGTTTCTGGGGAGTGTTCTTTGAAAATAGCCCTGGGGGCATCCATACCCGTAGGCATACTAGCCTGAAGAAAGAGGGTCTACTATAGGTAAAACCATGCTGATGGATGAGCCAGTAATGGATAGATGAGCCAGGGATGGAGCATGGATGAGCATGAATGTGGATGGATGAGCCAGGGATGGAGCATGAATGTGGATGGATGAGCTATGGATGGAGCATGGATGAGCATGAATGTGGATGGACGAGCCAGGGATGGAGCATGAATGTGGATGGATGAGCCAGGGATGGAGCATGGCTGAGCATGAATGTGGATGAATGAGCCAGGGATCAATGGATGGATGAGCCAGGGATGGAGCATGGATGAGCATGAATGTGGATGGATGAGCCAGGGATGGAGCATGAATGTGGATGGATGATCTAGGGATGGAGCATGAATGTGGATGGATGATCTAGGGATGGAGCATGAATGTGGATGGATGAACCAGGGATGGAGCATGAATGTGGATGGATGAGCCAGGGGTGGAGCATGGCTGTGGATGGATGAGCCAGGGATGGATCATGAATGTGGATGGATGATCTAGGGATGGAGCATGAATGTGGATGGATGAACCAGGGATAGAGCATGAATGTGGATGGATGAGCCAGGGGTGGAGCATGGCTGTGGATGGATGAGCCAGGGATGGAGCATGGCTGAGCATGAATGTGGATGAATGAGCCAGGGATGAATGAATGGATGAGCCAGGGATGGAGCATGGATGAGCATGAATGTGGATGGATGAGCCAGGGATGGAGCATGAATGTGGATGGATGATCCAGGGATGGAGCATGAATGTGGATGGATGATCTAGGGATTGAGCATGAATGTGGATGGATGATCCAGGGATGGAGCATGAATGAGCCAGGGATGGAGCATGAAAGTGGATGGATGAGCCAGGGATGGATGGATGGATGAGTCAAGGATGGGCACAGATCAGCAATGTAGGCACTTCAGATCCAGCCCACAGCACTGCTGCACCGGCTCCCTCCTCTCCTCACACGCTTTATCGATTGGCGAGAGGAGAGGGGAGGAGCCGAACGGAACATGCTCCGGTTTGTTTACAAGTGATCATGTCGTCATTGGATGGAGTGATCATGTGGTAAAAGGCCAGTCACTGGCCCTTTACCCCGATGGTCACGGACATTCCCGTGTGCGTGCCCCAGGGGGCGCCCGGGAGCGCGATTCTGGGAGGATGTTATAGTAGCCCTCCCAGAGTTATCCAACCGCGTTGTAGCCGTTTTTGGGCTATGGCCCAGTCTGCAAATGGTTAAAAACGGACCACACTAAGCAGGAAAACGCACCATGGTCAGTTCTCTAGCTGTGCTGGGAACTCAGCCTGCTCTCCAATGATGAGACCTGTCCTGCCATGCCCACGCTGCACAGTCATTGACTGGGAAGCTCAGTGTGCTGCTGCTTCTCCTCCCCCAGCTCTTATGCAGGTGAGAACAGAGATCACTTATAAAAAAGAAAAAAAAAAATGTTTATTTTTTATATCTATACCAAAATGTTTTGCCTTTCGTTTCTATGTTAAACTGCATAGGTTGTTTTACAAGTTGATCGTTTGCAACCACTTTAAAGTCAGCAGCTACAGTATTTGTAGCTGCTGACTTTAATTTTTTTGGGGGGAGCCTGGAGCTCCTTTTTAACCATCAATCGAAATTCACTTTCCGATGTGTGGCATCATAGGTGTGTGCATCCGTTTGTATTTGGGTATGCTCCCCAAAACTCAAGCACACATGCCTTTCTCTGCAGCCTCAACTGCATGGGACAGTGAATGATTGGGAAGTGCTCTGTGCTGAGTGGCTTCCTGTTCATTCACAAACTGAAGCATAGTAAACACAGGTTACTATGCTTCAGTTATGAATGGACATAGTGAATGAGTATGTTCACTGTGTTCATTCAGAGAAGGAAGGGGCTGGTAAATTACATATTTATTAGCTCCTTCCCCCATTCTCCATCCTGAAATGTACCCAGCAGCAGCCAGGGGATAGAAGCCAGCAGCACTGCAGGGTGGAGGAGGGGGGGGGGTGGCAACAAGGGGAGCCTGGGCAGTAGGGGGAATCAGCACTGCACATAATGATTAGGGTGTGTCCAGGCACACCTCCTGCGCATGCCTATGTCTGGCATATTGATCAAATAGGTTGTCGTCTATCGATCATTTTTTCCTATTACTGGATTGAATGTAAAAAGAAAATTCAATGTATTCATGGGCAGTGCAGCACAGAAAAAAGATGAATGTGGTCATACATTGGTCATTAGATAAAATCTATAAAACATGTCCAAGGTCGGTATGGAACTGTACCCCAATCAGGGACAACTCCAAAATTATCAGGACTGTACCCCAATCAGAGACACCCCCACAATGATTAGGACTTTACCTCATTCAGAGACACCCCCACAATGATAAGGACTGTACCCCAATCAGGGACATCCCCACAATGATCAGGACTGTACCCCAATCAGGGACATCCCCACAATGATCAGTACTGTACCCCAATCAGGGACAACCCCATAAAAATCAGAACTGTACCCTATTCAGGGACAACCCCACAATGACCAGGACTGTACCCCAATCAGGGACAACCCCAAAATGATCAGGACTGTACCCCAATCAGGGACAACCCCACAATGATCAGGACTGTAGCCCAATCAGGGACAACCCCACAATGATCAGGACTGTAGCCCAATCAGAGACATCCCCACAATGATCAGGACTGTACCCCAATCAGGGACACCCCCACACTGATCAGGACTGTACCCCAATCAGGGACACCCCCACAATGATCAGGACTGTACCCCGATCAGGGACATCCCCACAATGATCAGGACTGTACCCCGATCAGAGACACCCCCACAATGATCAGGACTGTACCCCGATCAGAGACACCCCTACAATGGGACTGTACCCCGATCAGAGACACCCTCACAATGATCAGGACTGTACCCGTTCAGAGACACCCCCACAATGATCAGGACTGTACCCCGTTCAGAGACACCCCCACAATGATCAGGACTGTACCCCGATCAGGGACACTCCCACAATGATCAGGACTGTACCCCGATCAGGGACACCCCCACAATGATCAGTACTGTACCCCGATCAGAGACACCCCCACAATGATCAGGACTGTACCCCGATCAGAGACACCCCTACAATGGGACTGTACCCCGATCAGAGACACCCCCACAATGATCAGGACTGTACCCCGTTCAGAGACACCCCCACAATGATCAGGACTGTACCCCGTTCAGAGACACCCCCACAATGATCAGGACTGTACCCCGTTCAGAGACACCCCCACAATGATCAGGACTGTACCCCGATCAGAGACACCCCCACAATGATCAGGACTGTACCCCGATCAGAGACACCCCTACAATGGGACTGTACCCCGATCAGAGACACCCCCACAATGATCAGGACTGTACCCCGTTCAGAGACACCCCCACAATGATCAGGACTGTACCCCGATCAGGGACACTCCCACAATGATCAGGACTGTACCCCGATCAGGGACACCCCCACAATGATCAGTACACAGTAGGTGTGGTCCGGCTTGTCAGTGATGGGGATGATGATCCCCACTATCGGTGCGCAGAGGTGACTCCAGCGGAGGAGAGATCGGAGCTCCTCGGTCGGATTCTGCATGGACTGTCAGCGCTGGAGGGGGCAGCGCAGGGGTTAACATTAACCCTTTGGTGCACACGCTCCACCCCGAGGTATTTGCGTCACTGGGAGGTTCCTGTGGCTGCTGGGTGACACCAGAGCAGCGCTGTGCTGTTTCAGTCTATCTTTGCAAGCGCAGAGAGAACACCGGCTGGGCTCCCCAGGATCATCATCATCAGTGCACCGCACAGGGACCCCTCTATACATCCAGCAAGGTGCACCGCACAGGGACCCCTCTATACATCCAGCCAGGTGCACCGCACAGGGACCCCTCTATACATCCAGCCAGGTGACCAGCAAAGCACAGGAGAAGTCTTCATCCCATTCACACTGCAGAAGTAGAGGAGTGGGAATCCCCAGCGGGCGCGATGGCTGGGAAGTAAGCAGGTGCAGAGGGACTGGCATTGCACACATCATGCTTCTTCTACAAACTTGAGGACTTGGAACTTAGCGCTGGGACTATCACTGAACCATCATCACAGAGGAGAGGAGCTGATCCTGCAGAGATGTCAGAACCAGCGCTAGACTTCTCCAAAGTGGAAAGTTTTTTGGACAGCCACCCAGATCTGTTTGAGGATTACCTGATCAGGAAAGGCAAGCAGTGCATGGTGGAGAAGTGGCTAAAGAGGAACCAGCTACCCAAGACACCTCTGAACTCCATCACTGATGACAAGAACAAGGACTCTTGGGGGAATAGAGGGGAAGGGTTGCAGAGGAGAGCATCCCAAAAGGAGCTGAGGAAAAGCTTTGCCAGGTCCAAGGCCATCAATGTCAACAGGACCTATGATGAGCATGTCAACTCTAGAGCCCAGGAGCCCTTGACCAGCATGAGGAGAAGGGCATTGCTCAGAAAGGCCAGTTCTCTTCCACCCACCACTGCTCACATCCTCAGCGCACTGTTGGAATCCAGGGTCAACATACCCCAGTACACATCCACTGCCATTGACTACAAGTACTACCTGAAGGAGAACAATGAGAGGGAGTTCTTCCTGGAGTTGGTGAAGGACATCTCCAATGAACTCAACTTGACCAGTCTTTGCTATAAGATCTTGATTTTCGTGTGCATCATGGTGGACGCTGACCGGTGCTCTTTGTTCTTGGTGGAAGGCTCAGCCAACAAGAAAAGTTTGGTCTCAAAGTTCTTTGATGTCCATACAGGGATCACTCTACTGCCTTCTTGCAGAATGGAGAACTCCAATGAAGTCCAGGTGCCCTGGGGTAAGGGCATCATCGGTTATGTTGCTGAGCATGGAGAGACAGTCAATATCCCTGATGCTTACCAGGTAGGTCAATGTTCCTCACTTGGTGCCTCACTGTAAGGGTAAGGATTTTATCAGTTATGTTGATGAGCATGGGGAAAGGGTCAATATTATTATTATTATTATTATACAGGATTTATATAGCGTCAGCAGTTTGTGCAGTGCTTTACAACATAAAGGGAGGCAATACAGTTACGATTCAAGGCAAGAGGGTCCCTAATGCTTACCAGGTAGGTCAATGTTCCTCGCCTAGTGCCTCACTGTAAAGGAAAGGACATCATCAGTTATTATTATTATTATTATTATTAATATACAGGATTTATATAGCATCAACAGTTTGTGCAGTGCTTTACAACATAAAGGGAGGCAATACAGTTACAATTCAAGACAAGAGGGTCCCTAATGCTTACCAGGTAGGTCAATGTTCCTCACCTGGGGCCTCATTGTAAGGGAAAGCGTGTCATCAGTTAAGTTGATGATGAGCATGGAGAAATGGTCAATATTATTATTATTATTATTATACAGGATTTATATAGCGTCAACAGTTTATGCAGTGCTTTACAACATAAAGGGAGGCAATACAGTTACAATTCAAGTCAATAGGGTCCCTAATACTTACCAGGTAGGTCAATGTTCCTCACCTGGTGCCTCACTGTAAAGGAAAGGACATCATCAGTTATTATTATTATTATTATTAATAATAAACAGGATTTATATAGCGGCAACAGTTTGTGCAGTGCTTTACAACATAAAGGGAGGCAATACAGTTACGATTTAAGGCAAGAGGGTCCCTAATGCTTACCAGCTAGGTCATTGTTCCTCACTCGGAGCCTCATTTAAGGTTAAGTTGATGATGAGCATGGAGAAATGGTCACTATTATTATTATTATTATTATTATTATACAAGATTTATATAGCGGAAAGGACATCATCAGTTATGTTGCTGAGCATGAACAAAGGATCAATATTATTATTATTATTATTATTATTATTATTATACAGAATTTATATAGCGGCAACAGTTAGCGCAGTGCTTTACAAAATAGAGGGAGAGAAAACTGTTATGATTCAAGACAAGAGTGTCCCTAAGGCCCCAAGTACACTTAGTTTACAGTCGTTTTTAGGCAGTTGCATTTAACAGCCTTTCTTTGAATGCAAAAAAATGAGTTTAGATGCCGAAGATTTCCACGTTTCAGACGCCAAACGCGCCTAAACACGGCACCAGTGTTTAGTCGCATTTTCGTTTATAAGCGTTTTTAAAGGTGCCCTATTTTTTTTACATAAAAAAATCGGAAAAATTACAGCAAATGATGAAAAACCATTAAAAAAATATTTTAAAAAATTGTAATTGCTTGCAATGGTTCATAGACCATTTATATACCCTAATGAGCCCTTGATCCAATCCAATACACCACTAGCACTGCTGTTATTCGAAGTATAATTGGAATTTGACCCATATGTTGTTAGATTTGAACAAGCAACTTGTGGCAGGTGACGTGGCAAGTGGACAATCAACAACTTGTGGCAGGTGACGTGGCAAATGACAATCCACAACTTGTGGCAGGTGACGTGGCAAGTGGACAATCTACAACTTGTGGCAAGTGACAATCCACAATTTATGGCAGGTTACGTGGCAAATGACAATCTGCAACTTGTGGCAGGTGACGTGGCAAGTGGACAATCAACAACTTGTGGCAGGTGACGTGGCAAATGACAATCCACAACTTGTGGCAGGTGACGTGGCAAATTACATTCTGCAACTTGTGGCAGGTGACGTGGCAAGTGGAAAATCCACAACTTGTGGCAGGTGATGTGGCAAATGACAATCCACAACTTGTGGCAAGTGACGTGGCAAATGACAATCCGCAACTAGTGGCAGGTGACGTGACAATGCGCAACTTGTGGTAGGTGACGTGGCAAATGACAATCTGCAACTTGTGGCAGGTGACGTGGCAAGTGGAAAATCCACAACTTTTGGCAGGTGACGTGGCAAGTGGACAATCCATAACTTGTGGCAAGTGACAATCCGCAACATGTGACAGGTCACGTGGCAATCCGCAACTTTTGGTAGGTGACGTGGCAAGTGGACAATCCACAACTTGTAGCAGGTGATGTGGCAAGTGGACAATCTGCAATGTGTGGCAAGTGACAATCCGTAACTTGTGGCAGGCGACGTGGCAAGTGACACGCTAAATACAAGTACACTGCTGCTCTCTCAGCTGCTGCTACTCACTCTGGTCCTACAAAATGGCTGAAATAGTTAAATAATACTGTTTTTTGAGCTTGGGGAGGGTCTTATGATGTTATCTTAACTAAACGCTTCTAGACGCAAACGCGCTAAAATGCCGGTAAACGTGGCATGCAAACGCAGCTAAACGGGCCTTTTAAACGCTGGTTTCAAGGTGTAAAAAAAAAAATGTTCAGAGGACTTTGCCTCAGCGTCCCGTGTACATGGAGCCTAATGCTTTCCGTGTAGATCAATGTTCCTTACCTGGTGCCTCATTGTAAGTTAAAGAGTGCCATCAGTTACATTGATGCGCATGGAGAAATGGTCAATATTTTTAATATAGAAGATTTATATAGCGTCAACAGTTTGCGCAGTGCTTTAAAAAATAAAGGGAGACAATACAGTTACGATTCAAGACATGAGGGTCCCTAATGCTTACCATGTAGATCAATGTTCCTCACCTGATGGCTCAGTATAAGTATTCAGTTAATGACTAGAGGTGGGGGACATCATTTGCCGGACTGATTGCCCAGGCAGATTACAGTAATCTTTCTAAACAAGGCGTTGGGTTCCCAGTTGCATTGATTCGCAAGAGATCCAACTCACTGATGGTCAATGAGTCTTTAGCACCTAATGACTTTGACTAGTGCTCAAGCCTATGGGAATTACAGCTGTCCATCAGCAATCAGCACTGCAAGGCAATATTTGCAAGGGATGAGCATGGTTGTACTTATCTTGCACTTGCTATTAATGGAAGTCTATGTGGCCGCATTGAATTCCTTTATTTTCTGACATCACTTTTGTAACCATTGGCTACATAGAATATGTATTTATAGGTATATATGTATGGTATATGTGTATCATAATTATAAAGAGTGAACATAACTAGGAAAATATTCACTGACACACTGTAACATTGAGCTATGGAGAGTCATTGTTAGTATGCTTTATATATTCATTATATGATGCATTGTATGTAGCATAAATAAAATAAAAAAACAGTATATACAGTTTATAGCATTACCATGTAATAAGGAGGCAAACTACACACCAACCCCTGATTATTTAACTAGCCTGGTTTTAGGTTGCCTATTTCAAGTAGGGCACATGATAATCGCTGTACTTACCGTAATCTATTTTATGAATTTTTACATATGAAATATTACATTGCAGGATTACCATCTCCAAATTGATTCTTTTTTTGAACAGCTGTCCAAAAAAATGTCAGCTCAAACTTTTTGAAGGATACATTACCATAACAATACTGGACTGCTCGCGGTGATGATCTGTTGTAATTTTTGGTTGCGATGCTTTTTAGTTTTTTAACACTTTAGCAATTTTGAATATTAAAGGGCCATTATCAAATATATATATATATATATATATATAACTTGGCTAATGCCCCGTACACACGATTCTAATATCATACGACAGATCGTACAACTTTTTTCGCTTAATAGTCGCAAGTAAAAATTAAATAAATTTAATAAAGTCACGAAAATTCTCGTATGACAGAAAAATAAATCGGAAGTGATGTCATGTGTTGTATTGTATTTTTGGACGACAACTGTACTGACTAAACAAATATTGTACGATCTGGTATCGTACGAGGAATATTTTCGTGCATGTCCGATAAAATAATATCGGATGAACTGTCATGATCGGCTCTCGAAAGCTCTGTACTAACGATCCGATTATTGTACGATTCTTCCTCGGACGACATTTTCAGTATGATATTCGGATCGTGTGTACGGGCCATTGCACTTGGAAATATTTTTTTCACATGCCTTTATTTCCATTTTTTTCTCCACTTTTATATGCAGACTAAAGATGGCCATACCTTATAGAGTCAGGAGCTGAATGAAAGAAATCTGTCAGGTTCCTCTATCCACACTAAACAGGGCGGAAGGATGAATCTCCTCTGCCAGATTTTGTATTCTGACCGCCAGTTCCAGTGGCGGTCAGAATATCTGACCAGTGCCTGCATCTCAGTGGATACAGACAATTTTCCACCCAGCTACCTTTGACAAAAGTTGAGCTGCATGCTGCCGTCAGGTGCCAACACGCTGAATCGGCTGAAATCTGACCGGCGTATGGCAGCCTTAAAGTGGTTGTAAAGGCAGAAGATTTTTTTATCCTAATGCATTCTATGCATTAGACCCCTTTCACACTGAAGCGCTATAACGCTAAAAATAGCGCCTGCAAAGCGCCCTGAAAGAGCCGCTCCATTGCTTTCATACTGGAGTGGTGCGCTGGCAGGACGTTAAAAAGCAAGCAGCATCTTTGGAGTGGTGAAGGAGCGGTGTGTATACTGCTCCTCCACCGCTCTTGCCCATTGAAATGAATGGGCACCACCAGGGCCGCTGATGGGGCAGTACAACCAGCCCTGTTGTACTGGGGCCGGCCAGCAGGGGGGGCCCAAACAGCTTTGTAGTTAATTTCTACCTAAAAAAACTAATTAGCTAAATAACTTTATTAACCTGCACCTACTTGATTGGCAAGGTATATAGTACCTTCCTGGGCCCCATCAGGTTAACAGAGGGGCCCAGGAGGTGAGAGCAGAAGAGGGACTTTTTCTCAATTTTCAGGCGGAGGCATACAATCTCTGCTCTGTACCAGTGTACCTTGCGCTCACTGTATGCTTTCCTCAGCAGATGGATTCAATTGTAATGCGGCTCCCTTCCCTCAGTAAGTGCCGTGCTGCAGCTTGAGGGAGAGACTAATCACTGAGGAGGCTGAAAGAAAGAGTAATCCCGACGCCGGTCCTTAGGCAAGCAATCCCCCTGCACACACACACACACACACAGTGACACATCACACAGGCTGAGTCTCAGTCCCCTGACTCCCCATTGTGTGCTCATGGTCATTATCAGGGCAGCCATCAGAAATTTTGGGGCCCCTTACACAGCTTTAGGCCTGGCCCCCCGTCCCCCCCCCCCGCCTGAGCACCAACATATCACTGGGCCCACTGAGGCAATTTTCAAGCTTCTGTAAAGCGCCTGAAAAACGGTTCCCCTGCAGTCTTGGTGTGAGGCGATGCGCTGGCAGGACGTTAAAAAACTCCTGCAAGCAGCATCTTTGGAGAGGTGTATACACCGCTCCTCCCGATTGAAATGAATGGGCAGCGCCGACCGAACCGCCGGCAAAGCGCCGCTGCAGCGGCGCTTTGCAGGTGGTTTTAACCCTTTTTAGGCCGCTAGCGAGGGTTAAAAGTGCCCCGCTAACGGACGAAAACCTCAGCAAAAACGACATTAAAGTGCCGCTGCCGACGCCTCGGTGTGAAAATGCCCTTAGTGCACCCACTTTTATTTTAAAAATAAAGTGGGTGCACTAAGAGCCGGTTCACACAGGGGCGACTCGTCAGGCGACTCAGCCGCCTGACAAGTCGCACTCCGCTCTATTCAATGGAACCGTTCTAATAGGAGCGACGCAAGTCGCTCCGACTTAGAAAAAGAAGTCGCTCCGACTTAGAAAAAGGTTCTTGTACGACTTTGGGGGCGACTCGGGGCGACTTGCATTGACTTCAATACAGAAGTAATTTTGCAAGTCGCCTCTCAAGTCGTCTTGAGATCGCCTTGCCTAATCGCCCCCAAAGTCGTGCCGCCCCAGTGTGAACCGGCTCTAAGGGTGCATCAAGTTCAACCAAGAAAAAATAAAATAAAAATAAAGCTGTACACCAGGGTTATTAAATTAAAAAGTCCCTTCACAGCCCCTCTTCCTTGCACCCCCATCCCCTTCACAGCCCCTCCTTCTTTGCACCACAATCCCCTTTACATCCCCCTTTTTTGCATCTCCATCCCCTTCACAGCCCCCCTCTCCTTCTTTGCACCTTTGTTCTCTTCACAGCCCCCATTCTTTGCACCTCTGTCCTCTTCACAGCCCCCATTCTTTGCACCCCAGCCCCCTCCCTTCACATTACATTTCTCCCTGCCAATCACAGCCTTCCTCTAACCTTGCTAATCTTACCTTACACAGCGGGTAATAGGTAGAAGGCACAGCATGTCCGCACAGTGGGCGGTAGCTGGCCAACTTTTCATGTTAACAGGCAGATGACTCATCAAATCATCTGCTTCTTAACATGAAAAGTTGGGCAGCTACTGTCCACTGTGCGGACATGCTGTGCCTTATCCCTATTACCCGCTGTGTAAGATTGAACGCAGCGGCCGCGACGGCGGTGGGGCGGGGAGGGGGGAAGGAGGGATAATACAACTCAGGCTGCTAAGTGGCGGAGCCGCGGTCCAAACAGGACTGTCGTTTACCGACTGCGGTCTGCCATTCCGGGCAGCCTGCAGAAATGTGTGCAGAGTAGCAGTGAAGTCCAGGACAGGAGCATCTCATGGGGCCCCCGAGCAGTGCCCGAATATCAGTCCGCCCCTGAGTCCGGGCCCCTCAGGATGCTCAGGCCCCGTACATGTGTATGGGCTGTACCCCCCTGATGGCGGCCCTGGTCATTATCATTATGATGAGGGCACAGCAGGTGCTGGTATGGCTCTGTCAGTGTAACATGCCGTGGGGTGCTGACTTTCTTAATATATGGCTGTACTGTGTGTTACAGACTCTAACACAGTACAGCCATAAGAAAGTCAGCACCCGACAGCATGTTACACTGACAGAGCCATACAGCACCTGCTGTGCTCTCATCATAATGATAATGACCATGAGAACACAATGGCATGCTACTTTACACATGTGATGGGGGGGAAGGTTTAGTAAAAACACAAAGCCAAGCTGCATTTTTACCACCCCCAAACCACTCCACTTTGAGAATTTTTTACCCAAGCCTTGCAATCAGGTCCGCCTGTCAGTTTTCATGTGGACCAGTGGGTACAGTAGCTGTGTTTGATGGCACAGTGGCAGCAATTGATGGGTACAGTAGCTGCGTTTGATGGCACAGTGGCAGCAATTCATGGGCACAGTAGCTGCGTTTTATGGCACAGTAGCTGCATTTGATGGGCACAGTGGCAGCAATTGATAGATCAGTAGCTGTGTTTGATGGGCACAGTGGCGGCAATTAATGGGCACAGTAGCTGCGTATGATGGCACAGAGGCAGCAATTGATGGGTACAGTAGCTGCGTTTGATGGCACAGTAGCTGCAATTGATGGCACAGTGGCTGCAATTGATGGCACAGTAGCTGTGTTTGATGGCACAGTGGCGGCAACTGATGGGCACAGTGGCTGCATTTGATGGCACAGTGGCAGCAATTGATGGGCACAGTGACTGCATTTGATGGCACAGTAGCTGCGTTTGATTGCACAGTAGCTGCGTTTGATGGCACAGTAGCTGCAATTGATGGGCACAGTGGCTGCGTTTGATGGCACAGTAGCTGTGTTTGATGGCACAGTGGCAGCAATTGATGGGCACAGTGGCTGGATTTGATGGCACAGTAGCTGCGTTTGATGGCACAGTAGCTGCAATTGATGGGCACAGTGGCTGCGTTTGATGGCACAGTAGCTGCGTTTGATGGTACAGTGGCAGCAATTGATGGGTACAGTAGCTGCGTCTCTGCTGCTTTATAATAGTGTAAAAAGTTTAGAATAATAATGGTTATAAAAGGTTCACCTTTTGGAACATGTTACATGTTTCAGCTCCTGCCACCATTCCCCCAGATTTCGTGACAGCATGGGGTCAGGGGCGGAGCCAAGGGTGGGGTTGTGGGTGGGGCTAAAGGGCCCTGTCAGGTACGCTGTATGGGGCCCCATGATTTCTAACAGCGGCCCTGGGCACCACGGCCGTACCGCCGGCAAAGTGCTGCTGCAGCAGCGCTTTGCGGGTGGTTTTAACCCTTTTTCGGCCGCTAGCGGGGGTTAAAAGCGAATACCTCCGCAAATACGACGGTAAAGCGCAGATAAAAATAGCGTCGCTTTACCGCCGACGCCGCTCGCACCCCAGTGTGAAAGGGGCCTTATGCCGCGTACACACGACCGTTTTTCATGACGAGAAAAATGCCATTTTTTTATTTGGTCATTAAAAACGATCGTGTGTGGGCTCCAGAGCATTTTTCACTACGTGAAAAATGGGCATTAAAAATTTGGAACATGCTCTAATTTTTCTCGTCGTTTTTCATGTCGTCGTTTTTCTCGTCATGAAAAACGGGCGCGTGTAGGCTTTAACGACGTAAAAAAACGCGTATGCTCAGAAGCAAGTGATGAGACGGAACGCTCGTTCTGGTAAAACTAGCGTTCGTAATGGAGATAGCACATTCGTCACACTGTAACAGACTGAAGAGCACGAGGCTAAAAAGCGCGAATCGTCTCTCACCAAACTTTACTAACACGAGGATCAGCAAAAGTAGCCCAAAGGGTGGCGCCATCCGAATGGAACTTCCCCTTTATAGTGCCGTTGTACATTTCGTACGTCACTGCGCTTTGCTTGAGCATTTTTTTTCATGATAGTGTGTAGGCAAGGCAGGCTTGAGAAGAATCACGTCGAGAAAAACTTAGTTTTTTTCAATGACATTAAAAATGGTCGTGTGTATGCGGCATTAGGACAAAAAACCTACCGTGTGCAGCAGCCGCCCCAGCACCCCTTAATACTTACCTGAGCCCCATCTCTATCCTGCGATGTCCAGAAGTGCCTCGGCCGTCTGGGACTCTCCCTCCTGATTGGCTGAGACACAGCAGTGGCACCATTGGCTCCCGCTGCTGTCAACCAAACTCAGTTAGCCAATCTGGAGCGAGAGGGAGCAGGGCCGAACTGGGGCTCCGTGTCTCAATAGACACAGGGAGCTGCGGCTCAGCTCGGGCTCTCGCATAGCAAACTGCTAGCTGTGGGGGCACTCGACAGATGGAAGGGGCCAGGAGAGCCGAAGAGGGACCCGAGAAGAGGAGCATCTGGGCTGCCCTGTTCAAAACCAACTGCACAGAGCAGGTAAGTATAACATATTTATTATTTTTATATAAAAATAAAAAAACTAGACTTTACAATCACTGGACCAAGCCTATTTTTTACAGTTGGTGTTTACAAGTTAAAATCATTTTTAACCCCCAAACATTATATATATATATTCTTTTCAGACACCCTAGAGAATAAAATGTCAGTCGTTGTAACACTTAGACCCCTTTCACACTGAGGGCGTATTGCAGGCGCTATAGCGTTAAAAATAGCTCCTGCAATCCGCCATCAAACAGCTGCTCCATTATCTCCAGTGTGAAAGCCCGAGGGCTTTCACACTGGAGCGTTGCGGTGGAGCGGTGAAGGAGCGGTGTGTTTACCGCTCCTCCACTGCTCTTACCCATTTAAATCAATGGGACAGAGCGGCTATACATATATGCTTCAGCAGTGCATTGCGGCCGGTTTTAACCCTTTCTCGGCCGCTAGCAGGTGGTAAAACCGCCCCGCTAGCGGACGAAATGCGCCGCAAATCTGCCCATAGCGTCGGCGGTAAAAATGGCGGCGTTTTACCGCCGACGCTATGGGCGGCTCAGTGTGAAAGGGGTCTTTATGTCACACCATATTTGCGCAGCGGTCTTACAAACGCAATTTTTTTTAAGAGAATTCACTTTTTTTAATTAAAAGAAAAGAAAACAGTAAAGTTAGCCCAATTTTTTTTGTGAAAGATAATGTTACGCTGAATTAATTGATACCCAACATGTCATACTTCAAAATTGCGCCCGCTTGTGGAATAGCTACAAACTTTGACACAGGTTTCCCGATTTATACTTACAGAGGAGGTCTTTTGCTGGAATTATTGCTCTAACAATCGCGGCGATACCTCACATGTGTGGTTTGAACACTATTTATATATGCCGGCGCGACTTATGTATGTGTTCACTTCTGCGTGCGAACAGGGGGGGCGCTTTAATTTTTTTTAAATTTTTTTCTTATTTATAAAATTTTTTTTTTTTTTACACTGTCCCTTTAAAAAAAATGTTTTTGGATAATTTTTATTCCTATTACAAAGAATGTAAACATCCCTTGTAATCGAAAAAAAGCATGACAGGACTTCTTTAATGTGAGATATGGGGTCGAAAAGACCTCAGATCTCACATTTACACTTAAATGCAATAATAAAAAAAAAAGTTTTTTTTTTTTCAATAGTGGAAGTGACCTTTGACGTCGCTTCCATCTTCCAATGGCATTAAGTCATGTGGGGGCCATCACTCGACTTCCTGCCTTTCAGGGGACCGTATCGGATCGTCTCTGCCGCTACCGATGGATCCGGTAAGCGGCGGAGACAACCAGGACGTGCCTGGAGTGGGGTGGGCACCTCTCCTGCCGTCGATAAAAGTGATCTCGCGGCAAATCCGCCACTGAGACAACTTTTATCTGAAAGCGGACCGCCCGCCGCTGAAGAAAATATCGGGGTTATGGCAGCTATCTGCTGCCATAACAACGATATTTAACGTCAAAATATCGATGTATATCAAAGGCGGGCAGTCCGGAAGGGGTTAAAGCTGAAGTTTATATATGGACATTTTTGAATAGTTACATAGTTAAGTTACATAGTTAGTCAGGTTGAAAAAAGACACAAGTCCATCCAGTCCAACCATAAAAAATAAAAAAATCATACAATTCCATATACACAATCCTATACCCACAGTTGATCCAGAGGAAGGCGAAAAACCCCAGCAAAGCATGATCCAATTTGCTCCAGCAGGGGAAAAAATTCCTTCCTGATCCCCCGAGAGGCAATCGGATATTCCCCGGATCAACTTACCTATAAATGTTACATTGGACCAATATAAGTATGCATGTGCAATACCTGGCCGATCCCCATGGCAGCCGGAAATTACTGCGGTAGGCACTGCTACAACAGTGATCACCACTGTCTTACAGGTCCCATGCTGAGCGACTGCCTTGCTACCTAATGGACACAGGAGGTCGCTTGGTTGGCATTGGCGCCATTCAGAGAACGCTTTGCATTTTCTAAACATTCTCTAATTGGACAAGGTGGAAAGGTGAGGGGATGGTGTCACAATTACAACATTGTCAATTAGAGAATGCTTTCAATGCATTGCGGAAATGCAAAACACCGCTAGAATGACATTCGTGCCGAGCGAGCACCCACCTGTGTTCACTAAGCAGCAGGGCAGCTGCTTGGCACAGAACCCGGAAGACAGTGATGATCACTGTAGTAGCGATGCCTACCATAGTGATTTCCAGCTTCCACGGGTTCAGCCAGGTATAGCAAATGCATATTTTTGTTGGTCCAAGCTGGATCAAGGCAGCTATGCAAAAATATCTATACATAAAACTTCAGATTTAGAGTGTAAAGCCCTGTACACACGATCGGTTTTACCGATTAAAACAGTCCGATGGACTTTTCTCATCAGACAAACCAATCGTGTATGGGCCCCATCGGTCTTTTTTCCATCGGTGTTTAAAAATAGAACATGTTTTAAATTTATCCCATGGGCAAAAAAACCGATAGCAAATTAATATTGTCTGTGGGGAACTCCATCGGATGAAAAACCCACGCATGCTCAGAATCAAGTCGATGCATGCTCAGAAGCATTGAACTTCATTTTTCTCTGTTTTACGTCACCGCGTTTGAAACGGTCAGTTTTTTGACTGATGGTGTGTGGGCAAGACTGATGGAAGACCGTTTCATCAGTTTTTCCGATGGGAAAAAAACATCGGATTAGAATCCATAGGATATCCGATCGTGTGTACAGGGCTTTAGAGTCGGTTCACACAGGGGCGTCCTGGGATCCGACTTCAGGTCGCCTCAAGTCGCCCGGTTTAGAAAAGTAATAAAAGTGAATGGAGCCGTCTTAATGTACACTACTGCAGTCGCTCCGGCTTCAGAAAAGGTTTCTGTACGGCTTCAATCCGACTTCTAGGTGACTTGTACCCATTGATTTCAATGGAAGTTGCCTCCAAGTTGGATCCCCTGTCTTAACTGAAGCAACTTTCCAGGAAGTAAAAATTGTTTTCCCAGGCAAACCCCTCCCTCCCCCTCCCTCCCACAGAGCTGATTATTGTTTGATTAGCCACCGGAAAGTCGCCTGTCCTGGAGGCAACTTTAAGTTGCCTTGTAAGTTGCCTGGAGTCGCGCTGTGTTTCATACTTAAGTCGTGTCCAAGTTGCCTCCCAAAGTCGTGCTGGAAGTCGTGTTGGCCCTGTGTGAACCGGCTCTAACCTCACTCTCTCAATCAGCATTCACTATTTTTTAATACTTATGCTGCTAGCCTTAGTAAGTAGATAGGAACAATATAATATTTACTTGTTTTAACCACTTCAGCCCCGGACCATTTGGCTGGCCAAAGACCAGGCCCCTTTTTGCGATTCGGCACTGCATCGCGTTAACTGACAATTTCGCGGTCGTGCGACGTGGCTCCCAAACAAAATTGATGTCCTTTTTTTCCCACAAATAGAGCTTTCTTTTTGGTGGTATTTGATCACCTCTGTGGTTTTTATTTTTTGCGCTATAAACAAAAATAGAGCGACAATTTAAAAAAATATATATATATTTTAGTACTTTTTGCTATTATAATTATCCCCATTTTTTTTTTTGTTAAAAAGCACATTTTTTCTCAGTTTAGGTCGATACGCATTCTTCTACATATTTTTGGTAAAAAAAGAAACGCAATAAGCGTATATTGATTGGTTTGCGCAAAAGTTATAGCATCTACAAAATAGGTGGTAGTTTTATGCCATTTTTTTTTTACTAATAATGGCGGAGATCTGCGATTTATATCGTGACTGCAACTTTATGGCGGACACATCGGACACTTTTGACACATTTTTGGGACCATTGTAATTTATACAGCGATCAGTGCTATAAAAATGCACCGATTACTGTAAAAATTACACTGGCAGTAAAGGGGTGGACACTTGGTGGCACTGAAGGGGTTAAGTGTGTCCTAGGGAGGGATTATACCTGTTAGGGGGAGGAGCTACCAGTGACATGTCAGCGATCTCTGTTCCCGATCACAGGAACAGTAGATCCCTGACATGTCACTCGGCAGAACAGGGGAATGCCTTGTTTACAAAGACATCCCCCCGTTCTGCCTTTGCCGACCGCAATCGCGGGCTACCTGGGAACATCGAGTACCCGGGACCCGCAGGCACACTCACGAGGCACGCGGCGGGCGCCAAATTCAAAGGTACGTACAGGTATGCCCATCTTCTTTATTTTTTATTTTTTTTACATATCTTCCGTTACTTTCGGGTTTCCAGGCCTAGGCAAATTATGTCATGCATCCTAGGAGTCTTCAGAAGGCGAGAAGAAGCGTTTATGTGGTTTAAATCAATATTTTTGGTTGGTTTAACTCTTTGCTGTAATTGTTCAAGCACCCTGGTAGCATTACAGTTTGTGCCAACCTTTGGCATTCTGACTCAAAAATAACACTAAAGCCCTGTACACACGATCGGATTTCCTATAGATTCTAATCCGATGGAATGGCATCACACAAGCATCCCACGATTTGCCGTAATTTGAAATCGTGGGCAGAATCACGTTGATTCTGCCCGCAATTCCCATTGCCCAGGTGTGAACGGAGCCTTACACCTTTAGTAAAACTACATGTAGATGGGGGTTCTTGTCAGGCGCAACCTTTTTCTTTGTGCTGCTTAAATATATGTGCACTTAATAAATCCGAAGAAACACGGTTAAAGCCAGTTATAGGCAGCCTCTGAACTCTAGTTGACACGACTCCATTGTAATCAGATGTGGACTTTCGCCATATCTGAACGCTGCAGTCTAACTACTCTCATTTACCCATCGGAATGAGGCCTAAATCAGTCAATTGCAGGAGGCCAGCGTAGCCACCATCTAAAAAAGCAAAAATATTTGGATGGACTGACCCTTTTTATCATTTGATTTATGGTAGGCTAAGGCCTCGTGTACACTGTTGCTGGTAAACGGACATTTAGGAGCAGTTGGGCATTTTTTTCAGCTGCCCCTGAACTCTCCTCTATGTTATCTTATCAGTACATGTACACGGGGTCGTTTATAGTAGTTTCTAGGCAGTTGAGTTTAGAGGCATTTTTAGGAATGCAAAAAAAATGCGTTCAGAAGCTGAATCTACAGGCATTTTAAGCGCCAAACGCGGCTAAATGCGTCTAAACGCGATAACTTGCATGTAGCCGCGTTTCGTTTTTTTAAAAAACGCTTCTAAACGCAAACGCCGCTAAACGCGTCATGTAAATGCGGCAAGATCATTGCTTCCGAGCATGCGTCAAATTATTTCCGAGCATGCGTCAGAATTTTGCGCGTCGGAATTGCTACAGACAAAAATTTGGAAAATTTGAGAACCAGCTCTCAATCTTTTGCTGGCGGAAATTCCGACCGTGTGTACGCGGCATAACTGTCCTGGCTAAATTGAGGTGAGTGAGTTAGGGACCTTAAATTTTAAGCTCCTTGAGGGCAGGGACTGATGGGAATGTGCGATATATATGTGTAAATTGACAGCGCTTTATAAGTACCTGTAATAAATAAAATAAAATAAGGCACGGTTCACATAGGGGCGACTCCTCAGGCGACTCGGTCGCCTGAGGAGTCGCGTCCCGCTCTGTACTATGGAACCGTTCTAATAGGAGCGATCTGAGTCGCTCCAACTTAGAAAAAGGTTCCTGTACTACTTTTGGGGGCGACTCAGGGCGACTTGCATTGACTTCTATACAGAAGTCATTATGCAAATCGCCTCAGGCGGGCGTCTCAAGTCGTCTTGAGATCGCGCCGCTGAGTCGCCCCTGAAGTCGTGCCGCCCCTGTGAGAACCGGGCCTAAATGCTCTGTGTTCTTTATTGATGGATACAGTTTAATCTAGGATGCTCGGGTAATAAGGGAGCACATCACAAGTTCTGACATTTGCTCTTTTAATGTTGCTTTAGTATTAAAGAGAACCCGTCGCAAACACATATTATAGTACTTGTACACGGTACTGATGTTTGAACATCAGTATTCCTGGCCAAATTTTTTTTTTTTTTTTTGCATGTATTTGTGCATTTTTGCATGTATACTGTTCAAGAAAAATTAATTCTAGCTCTCAGAATGGAATATTAGCCTCTTCAAATTAACATTTTAAGCACGTATTTACACAAATTTTCAATCTACTCTACTGGGGGGAGAACCTCTGGGGGAATCTAGGATGGAAAAGGACCTGGGGGTCCTAGTAGATGACAGCCTCAGCAATGGCCTGCAATGCCAAGCTGCTGCTAACAAAGCAAACTCGGCTTTCACACTGAGACTGCAGGGGGGCCGTTTTTCAGATGCTTTACAGGCGCTATTTTTAGCACAGAAGCGCCTGAAAAAGGCCCCAGTGTGAAAGGGGTCTAAGATAAGCACCTGAACGACCACAACATACAAGGATATACAATGTAATACTGACATATAATCACACACATAGGTTGGACTTGTGTCTTTTTTTTCAACCTCACCTACTATGTAACTATGTATCTAAGCATTCACACCACTGTGGTACATTAACGTGCCTGCATTCATGGGATTTATAACATGCATTAATGTGCATTGCATTAAGGCAGCCTATTCTAAATGAATAGGATGAAACATATACACAATATTGGTATAATGTTCAGCGCTAAACCATCTGATGAAAAAGATTAAAATTTAAATGAAAAGGCATGCATCTGCATGCTGATACATGATGGTACAACTATGTGAATGGTGAGTGGATTGAAAGTTCTGGGGGACGAACCCCTAAAAATTATTCTCTAAAAAAAGTCTCTAAATGGAGGCTGCTTCAGGGGCGGGCTGGGAAACCCGATCACTGAACAAAAGGAAAGCAAAAGTAGGAGAGAAAAGCGCCAAGCCAATCCTTAGCCAATCCAAACAGCTTAGGAATTTATTCAGTATCTAAGTATATTACACTAAAAACTTGCGTGAAAAATGTTGGGAGCTAGAGTGGGTGGGAGCTTCCACGTGCAGTGTCACAGGAGCACAGGACAGCCGACGTCTCCATGAGGCGTACCGAGGCTCCAGCTGCGGCTAACACACGGCGCTCGTGGATCCCTCAATTGAGACTTCCCCTGCGGCCCTCCTGTGCTCCTGTGACACTGCACGTGGAAGCTCCCGACCACTCTAGCACTCTGAAAGTGCTCCCAACATTTTACACGCAAGTTTTTAGTGTTGTTTTATACTTACAGTATATACTGAAAAAATTCCTAAACGGTTTAAAGGATTGGCTTGGCGTTTATCTTCCTCCTTTTGCTTTCCTTTTATTGTAAATGAATAGGCTGCCAATACACCACAATGCACAAAAAATGGTGCATGCACCAATTCTGGCATTGGATCTTTTGGCACTTCTGGAAGTCCTTCGGCATGATGCATTCGGGTGCCATTCAGAACGATTGTCACCTGTAACCAGTGGCCCCCCTAATCCATGCATTTGGCCCGTTAATCTACATGCAGAGCGCCAGACACATGGATTCCAATTGTTGTGTTTTTTATTTTTTTCAGAACCACGTGATTAAAGGCAGAGGCTCTAGCAGGCTTTAAAAAAGGGTGGGCTTGAGGCACAGAGAGCCCACCCAGTTGTGTGACAATAGCAAATTAATATTCGCTATTGTCATCCTGACTCTCCTCCCGGGTAATCAGGAAGCGGGTCCTGAGACCCGTCACCTGATTGGCTGAGAGGAGAAGCAATCCTATTGGCCGCCGAGGAGGAGGAGGGAGGAGACGCAGGGGAAGCTACTGTGAAGCACCAGGAGGAGGAGATGCCGCCTGCCGCCCAGAGGAATCGCTGGCCCGCAAAAACCTAGATGGGGTAAGTGCAGGGCCTGGTGACCGACCAACCGGGGAGCAGGGGTAGGGTAGGTGCCTGTGACCTGACTGACCAGCCGCCACTGCCTGTAACATACATTGCAGTAACAAAAGAGAAGAGCTCTGAACAGTATGCCATGTATATGTCCTGCAAATAATTGCTTGCAGAGTAAATCTAGGTTATTAAATTGTAACATTAATAAGGACCCTGCTTTGTGGAATTTTCTCTATTCCTGTCCTCCTGCTTTCTGTCATGCACTTTGTGACTTGCAGTGTGGCCAGAAACTACTTGCACCATCTGTAAACCATTTACTGAAGCATGCAGTGTTGTTTTAGCTTGTTCTGCAAATGTTCCAGCAGATAATTATTGTAAGATAAGGTGGAAAAGGAAAGCTTATAGGGCTGCAAAACCTGCCAGAATTTTCCTTCCTTGTGGGTGACAATAGACACATTATTACCTTTACTTCTGGCCTCAGATCATGATTTCTGTTAAACAACAGTGAAGAACAGACCTTTTGAAAACCTGCATAGATTTCATATTCAGCTGCGCGGTCAGAAAGATTATCAATTATTGAAAAACAATGCAGCACTGAGGAAACTAGCTTACTAAAGCATGCTTATCTGTGATGCGTTATTTGAAGATTTAGGCAATTTTAGAGAGCGGGATTGGCACTACCAGTTCCGGCGGCACCTCCAGCTCTGAATGTGCCGCCGGAACTGGTAGTGCCAATCCCGCTCTCTAAAATTGCCTAAATCTTCAAATAACGCATCACAGATAAGCATGCTTTAGTAAGCTAGTTTCCTCAGTGCTGCATTGTTTTTCAATAATTGATAATCTTTCTGACCGCGCAGCTGAATATGAAATCTATGCAGGTTTTCAAAAGGTCGGTTCTTCACTGTTGTTTAACAGAAATCATGTAATGTCAAGGGGTGCTGGGGTGTATTGGAGGGTCTATTAATGCTGGCTGCTGGGGGATCTATTGTTGCTGGAGGGGATCTATTTTTACAGGGGGGGTCTATTGTTGCTGGGGAGGTCAGTTGTTGCTGGTAGGGGATCTATTGTTGCTGGGGGGTTCTTATGCTACTGTGAGACAATCGTTGCTGGGAGACATCAACTGTTGAGGGAGGGGTCTATTGTTGCTAGCTATTCAGAGTCTTTTGTTGCTGGGAGCTCCATTGTTGCTGGCTACCGGGGATCTATTTTACTTCCTATCATATACAAATTACTTGGCACCACAAATTGATGCTTGGTTCTGTATCGATTACTGAGAGGTGGGTAGGGAGTGGAACCAAAAAATGGTGCTCGGAGGAGGGTAGGGGGTGGAACCAACGAATGGTGCTCAGAGCTGGGTAGGTAGTGAACAGGTGACTCAGAAGAAGGGAGTTACTGCACCCATTCTCTGAGAAAAAAAGCCCTGTATGTGTGTGTATGTGTGTATATATATATATATATATATATATATATATATATATATATATATATATATAAATCGTTTTTTTTGGGGATCTTTATTTTTATATATATATATATATATATATATATATATATATATATATATATATATGTAGCGGCCTCACCCTCTCTCTCTTTTTTAACGGTTACTTTGGCTTCGGTCTAGGGGTACCTTGAAGGGGAGAGCGAGGTGCGCCACGGCCCATGTCCTCTAGATTACAGCATGTAGAGGTGAAGGCCAGTATCAGATTACATTCGGGCTGTGTATACGCTCAGGGCCAGGTCTGTTCTTTGCTCCCAGTAATTGGAGTACCACACACTGAAAAAGGTCCAACACGTATTTATTCCATAACGGCAAACAAATAGTCCTTTGCGAGTAGACAGTTTAAGACCCTTAGAACAGTTCAGTATTGGTGGGGAGTAGGCCAAGGCACAATCCTCAAAGAAACTAAACCATTGAGGTTTCACCAACGGTTGCTAAGCACAGTGGCTGTTAAATGGACTTTTGGTACAGAGTCTCTTCCAGCGACTCTAGTGAACAGGAACTGGAGTTACCTTCGCTACATTGCAGCCCCTGTCAGGGGGAAGACATCCCTCCAAGGGAGTTACCAGAGGCCCCGCCGTCACCGGATTAATGCTGTACCGGGCTATTCGGAAGGGTTACACTCCCTGGCCTCCTCGCCTCAGATACGGGTCCCAACACCTTAGGGCCCCTCGGACTCCTCCACCCTCGCGGAACCCAGTCGAAGTTACTGGGTCCCAGGCCTTGGCCGTAGTACCTCACCCCAGGCTTAAGGTGCCTGGGATGGACTCCATCCTCCGCTCCGGCCAGGTCAAGGGCACCTGGGCCCGGAACTCCGGAACGCCAGCACCCAGGCTGAAGGTGCCTGGGCGCGGCTGCGTTCTCCAACTCTGAACCCCCGAGGTCAGGGCATCCGCCCCTTTTATCTCCTCTCCCTTTGCGTCACAGCGGGTTCCCCGCCCCGCTGTACCGGCGCCAGGAAATGACAAAAAGGTACAGTCTTGCGGTGCAGGTTCAACTCCAACCCAGGGCGACAACGCCACCTGCAGGCCACAGGGAACCTTGCACCACCAGAGTCCTCCAAGAACCACAAAAGGGATTCTCAGATTCCCTAGCAATTAGTACATCTGGGTTAAATAACCCAGATGCTCCCCCCCCAAATTTAAATACCCGCTACATATATATAGTATATGTTCTGGCCTGATTTACATTGTTCCCAGTGTACGCAGTGTGCATGGTAATGTAGGTGTGAATAGGCCCATAGTTTCCCTTTTGTCTTTCTTTCTGTGTGAACCATAGAATGAGATTTCTACTTGACAGGCATTTTCATGCAGCAAAGTGCAAACTTTTAACTACTGTATATCAAAACAGACAAATATTAATAGGCCCCAACTCCATGTTATTAGGTACCACTTTTCATATCAGATATAGAAACCTTAAAGTGTTACTAAACCCACTACAGTAAAATCAGTCTGTATATGCAGTAAAGCATGCTTGTTATACTCACTGTGGAGCCTAAGGGGTTAATACTCTACATTGTGTAAAAAGACTGCTTGATCTTGTATGCACAGATCCTTCCCTCCCTGCACTGTCCCCCTGGACAAGTCAGGATAAGACAGAGCCTTTGGAGTCAGGCTGCACATGTTCAGTTTGGTGTCTATTACTAGAGAGGTTTTTTTTTCTTGGGAGAGTGTATCTGATCAGCATAGGGCCAATCAGCACTGTCCAGACAGAGGGTCAGGGGTCCTGCAAACTCACAGGACAGCTCAGTGCAGACACTGATAGAAAGCACAAGACTGCTATATACTGCTGATGAGAAAAGGTATTTAGCAGTTTATATTTACTAAAATAATTGAATTTCCATGTTCTGTGTACTGTGGGAGACCAGATATAGTGAATCCAGGGTCCTGGGTTTAATATAACTTTAAAGAACTTTGATATGTACTTGATTTCACAAGTCTGCACACCTGCTCTGGGCATTCTGAGGCTGCCCCTAAATCATAATTTTTTCATGCACCTTTTTAGAGGTAAATATATTTTTATTGTTTTACCAAGTGATAGAAAAATATAGCAACTGTAGGGAAGTAGTCCAATACAAATGTTTACACCAGATAACAAGACTTAAGACATGTTTGTAGTAAGATCATGTGCAATGTCTTAATGAAAATAGAATGTCTCATAAGTTGGTAATAAATCAGGTTGTACAAGTGACATACATGTAAACCTAAGGCTCCGTTCACATCTTGGCGTTCTGATTTGTGGGCGGAATCACTGCGATTCTGCCCGCGATTTGAAAAAGAGGAAAAACGCAGGATGCCCCGTGCGTTTGTCACTTTAAATGTCACCCTAATCGCGGCACAATTTTGCTGCAATTCGTCAGGACAGAACAAGAGCTTCTTTTGGGTGACAGGCATCCTGCGATTCTGTTTGCGCGATTTTCGCCCGACAAATGGTGGCAAAATTGCGCCTCTAACGGGCTGCCATTGGGAATGACCATGAACGCACAGGGTGTCGCGATTTCCCGCTATATTAAATCACGGGTTCGGAATTGCGGCGATTCCACCCGCTATTCAGAACGCCAAGATGTGAATGGAGCCTAAAACAAATAATGATGAGTAAGGGGAAAGGAGAAGATGGAGAGGAAAAAAAAGGAGAGGTGGAATCAGAGGAGACGGAAGGGGTAGGGGAGAGAGAGCTTAAGCAATCAGCATGACCGGAAATGTAAATATTGCGATTAGGAGATCGGTTATATTAAATTGATCATAGCATAGCTTTACGGGTGGGTGAGGTGGAGAAATCAAGCCAAACGTACTATAAAATTTTGAATTTTTTAAATGAGTCATTATCCATCGCCAGCATCTCTTCCATTCTTATTATATCATCATTGACAGTAGAAACCCACAGGGATAAGGGAAGCGCAACAAGCTCTGTTTTTGGGATGTTTTCGAGCCCGGGCGCATGAACAAAAGCGCTATTTTAGGTGTAGGTCTGACAGAGTCATCATATATGGTGTTGTATACCTTGAAAATTTGAGTCCAGAAAAGCTTAATCCTGCTGCACTCCCACCAGATGTGTAAATAGTTCCCTTCTGCCGAGCCACATCTGCAACAGGTGGCCGGCACAGATGGGAAAATCTTATGTAATGAGAGAGGGTCCTTGTACCATCTGGATAGAAGTTTATAGCTCTTCACCTGTGCGTAACAGGAGATCGTAGATTTGTAAGTGAAGTGGAAGGAGGTCTGCCAATCTGCATCAGTAAACTCCCTCCCCAAATCTGCAGACTACAACTCAGTGTATGTAGGGAGCTCATCATACAGTAACGCATGAGGAACTGATATGTTAAAGATAGTAGATGTCTGGGTGTTTCATGTAAGGAACACAACCTTTCATACTCAGTTATGGGAGGTAAACAATCCAACACAGAAGGAGGAAAGGCGAAGGGCAGTGGTCCAATCACCTCTACTACCACGGGTAACGGGCTGCCCGGTGGTTGGGTGGACGAAACATGAGGATCTAGACAGTGTTCCCAAAGCGATGGCTCCCATGCCCTGAGGGAGAATAGGATTATCAAATAGAGCCGTGAGAGGTGATGGGCCCGAAGACAAGAGGGCTTGGAGGCCTCTTCTGTACCATAAGTGTAAGGCTGCCATGGTTAAGGGGGACGAGGACTGTAATCCTTGTGTTTCTTGTTGGTAATACCAAAGGAGGGCTCTAAGAACCACTGGGGAAAGATCCTGCTCTACCATAATGGAAGCTTTGAAAAGGGGATGGGGGAACTGTTCTAAAATTTGTGCTAAGATGGCAGATCTATGGTAGAGCTCATAGTCCAGGAGTCCCCCCCCACCCCCCCTCGAAGTTTCGGAAAAGTTAGTAGTTTATGTCAAATTTGGGATATGCCCCTAATTCATGTAAAAAGTTGTTACATGGGGGACCATTAGCTCTCATGGTAGATGCTTTTATTAGTGATTCATGCCAGTCAGGAACTATATTTTAGGGCATGGTAGCCCATTCTTATTAAAAACGCAAATAAAAGTCTGTAACATAAAGGTTTCCCACGCAGGGGTTCTTCTCCAGCAAATAAACACAACAGAAAATGCTAGCCCACCTGGCTCTCTTTAGCAGTACCTTTGCTCTTTATCCTGGTCACACAGACCACAGGATTCCTCAATGTGGATGGCTTCACTTTAGCGCCCATAGCTCCACTCTGGCCTTAGTCCTCAGGCCGTTGCACTGCCTCTTGCAGTCACATGTTCTGGCTGCCTCCTGCAGCCCCTCTGAATCATGGAGACCTCCTGTCTCTCTTGGTGTGGAGAAGTCACCAACTGGGAGCCATGAGGTCTTCCCATACCCTTAACAAAGCATTACTACAAACAACAGACACAGTCGCTCCAAGACGCAGAGCTCTCATCCGCAAAAATAATTCGGGCTGGTTCAGTGACGCTCTTACATTACTGAAGCAAGAACGCAGAAGAGCTGAAGGAGCCTGGAGAAGGAACTCAACAAAGGAAAACCACACAAACTACAAATTACTCACCAAGAAATACCACAAAGCAATCTTCAAAGCAAAAAAAGAACACTTCTCTAACACCATCTCAAAAGCCCTAAACTGTCCCGCAAACTTTTCAAACTAGTCGCTCAGACTATGAACCCCACCTGCCTAGAACGAAACACAAGAAACAAAACACAAGAATTCTGCAATGAACTATCTGATTTTTTTATTGACAAAATTGAAAACATTCGTGAAATAATTAAGCAGAAAAAGAACAACTAACCTCACTCGGCCAGAGCAAGAAGAAAAAAGCCGCATAAATACTCTACAATCAACGAAATGTATTCTGGTCCCAATCACCATCGACACCACCAAAATCATCATTAGAAGCCTCCGAGACAGCACATCACCAAATTACATTATTTCTACAAAACTTCTGAAAGAATGTACCGACATCCTGGCACCCATCACAACACATCTCATAAATCAATCGTTCAAAGAAGGTATTGTTCCGATCTCACTCAAGCAAGGCATAATCAAACCCCTCCTAAAGAAAGCCAACCTCGACACCAAAGACCCAAACTACCGCAGGCCAGTAACAAGCCTTAACACCATATCCAAGATCATGGAGAAAGCAGTAGTACAACAGCTACAACTCCATTTGGACACCTATAAACTCCTGGACCCACTACAATCGGGTTTCCGCCCAGGCCACGGGACAGAAACGGCACTTCTCAAAATATGGGATGACGCCTTCGAAGCAGCAGATGACGGAGAATCATGTCTCCTGGTGCTGCTGGACCTCAGTGCAGCTTTCGACACAGTAGACCACAAAACTCTGCTCACTCGTCTCACAGAGTTGCAGACTCTGATCTACCCTGGTTTGCATCGTTCCTAGAGAATCGATCCCGGACAGTGAAACTAGGAGCCTTCACTTCGGAAGCATGCACAACTACATGCGGAGTCCCCCAAGGATCACCCCTATCGCCCGTGCTCTTCAACATCTACCTCCGCCCACTCCTCAAAATCATCAGCAAACAGGACCTGCTCTATCACTCCTACGCTGATGACACTCAACACTACCTTCACATCATCAAAAAAAAAAACAATACCACGCACTAGAAAATTTCCTCTTATTGATCGATAATTGAATGACGGAGAGCTCCCTCAAACTTAATGGATCCAAAACAGAACTTCTCTTTCTCCACACAAACCGAAAGAAAAACTCTAGGACAACAGGCACACCACCCACCATCCTTGGACAAACCATCACCCCAAGCCTCGGAGTCATCTTTGACTCAGACATGACTATGGACGCACAATTAGGATCAGTAGTCAGCGGATCTCACCATCTTCTCCGCCTGCTACGTAGACTCATCCCCTTCATCATGGAAGAGGACACAGCAGTAGTAGTTGGAACAATCATTAATTCCCGACTCGACTACGCAAACTCCCTCTACCTCGGACTACCCAAATACCAGATTTTGCATCTACAAGTCCTCCAAAACACAGCAGCCAGACTGGTAACGGGAAAAAAAACTTGGGAATCAATCACCCCGTCCCTGAGGTCCCTACATTGGCTAGACGTAAAGGATTGGGTTACAATCAAGACCCTCTGCCTCACTCACAAATGCACACAAGGAAACGCTCCTCAATACCAATGCGAGAAAATAAAACACTACAACCCTAGTCGCGCCCTCCGGTCAACTAACCAAAACCTCCTCCACATCCCCAAGACCCGCTACAAATCTAAGGAAAAACAAAGATTTGCAGTCCAAGGACCACAGCTATGGAACACTCTACCCACAATCATCCGCATGGAAGAAAACCATTGGGCCTTCAGGTAAAAACTTAAGACCCACCTCTTCTGAAGCATCAGGACGACACTGGATGCAAGCGCCTTGAGGCGATTTAGTTCGCATTTGTAGCGCTATATAAGTTACTCACTCACACTCACTCTCATAAGGGCTATGCTCACCTGAGCACACGCCCTGCTGGTAATTCACAAAATCTGGACACAGGGTTGGAGATCCCATCCCACCCAAGACACTATGGAATCTCCAAATTACAGAGCCCCATGCTGGAATACCAAAACCTGGAGAAAGCTGTGAAAGCAGTATTCTCCAGTCCACATCTATGCTCTGCAGTCTTACACCAAGCAAATGTGCACACCCTGTGTCCCCCCAAACTACAAATTTTACCGTGACAGCATCTCCTACTGTCACTCACAACGTTTAGACATGGAACGCAGTGAAGTTAAAAAATTGTTTGGGTAAGAGTATGGGAATGGTCTGGAAGAGATATAATAGTTTTGGTAAGGTGTCCATTTTAAGCGTGTTTACCAGGTACCTTTTTAAAGAAGTAGAAGTATCTCACCTACCTTTTTAATTACCCTGCATGTAGCACTTTGTCCCATCTTTCTAGGTTGTGTTGATGCCAAGCACTCCCTTCCGCTGCATGGCTAGACCATGCAGCTGACCAGGAGATGCCTAATAAATGTGCCTTGATTGACAGCACTTGTCTCCAGCACCAAGCAGTTATCCAA
Source organism: Rana muscosa (assembly GCA_029206835.1). NCBI lineage: Eukaryota > Metazoa > Chordata > Amphibia > Anura > Ranidae > Rana > Rana muscosa. Next base: position 375,965,968 of record CM055127.1, read on the forward strand.
GACAAGCGCAGTCACTAAGAATGCAGGGGGAGGGACCGTGTCAGCTAAGCCCTCTCCAAGACAGGCTCACCCAGTAAACAAAGGAAAGTCCATAAATCAGGCTTCTATCAGGGGAGGAATAGAGAAGCAGGAAGACAATATCTACAGAAGAGATTTTCTTGTAAAATCCATTAGCTGTTTATTTGTGAGATAAAGCATGGTATTTGAAAATTTATTTATAGGCCAGTATTTGTTTATGATCATGAGAGATCTGTAATTTCAGAACCAGTCAGATGCTCCTCCTGGGGTATACAGTACTTACCAGAGGTTGAGTAGCTGAAGACTCTATGTTCTATATACAGATGGCGGAATTTGGGAATTTACCAGCTGGTAATAAGTGTTAATTCTGCACTAGAAAATTGGTAGACAGATTGTAATTAGTAATTTGTGGTAATTAGTAAAAAAAAAATTGCTGTTTGTCCTGGAGAGGAGAGTTCCCTTAATTTCCTCTTCTGGAGATCCAACAAGAAGTGGGAGGAAATCTTCACAAAATGAAGGGAACAGGGGGCTCTGTTTGAAAGGGTGCTAAATCATAACTAGCTTTTAGAGTAAAGGGCACATTGAAGGGCTTTGCACAGAGCAAACAAAGCAACATTTATTTCTCAGCACACTTACCAATTAGTGAGAAAGAAAACAAAATCTAATTTCATTGTCCAACAATTTATAATAAAAACAGAGATTTTAGTTGGACAACATTTGTGAATATATCTGGAAGCTGCACCACCTTTTCAAGGCCCCTCTGTATAATGCGATCCTCCTGATATATACCTGTTGTACCAAGTGTATTAAAATGTATCCTGTTCTCTTTGTATTGCTTCCTTCGTGTGAAATCCCTGGTGTTCCTGCTAGTCCCTCTGCTTTCCTATTAAAAAGTGACCACACTAGGCATGAGAGCACAGCGTTGTTTTCTGGCTGTGCTGAGAACTCAGCCTGCTCTCCTACAATGATCAGACTTGCCCTGACACCCCTCCGCCTACCCCCCCCCCCACAGCCTTTTACTGGGAAGCTCAGTATACTTCTGTTTCTCCTCCCCCTGCTCCTTATGCAGCCAAGAACCGAGGGAATGTGATAATTTATAAAAAAAAGGGAACGGAGGTATTTCTAATGTTTTTGTATACATTAATGTTTTGCCTTTCATTTCTATTTTAAATTGAATGTGTTTTACAAGGTGAGGGTTTACATATACTTTAAAGGCTAAGTTCATCTTTTTTGTTTTTCTAAATTCCAGCCTCCCTATGTACCAGTATAGCATTAATGTACTTATTTTGCAAAAATAAAACCATTTTCCATTAATTCTACACAGGCTTACTTCACTCTCTTCATAGCTGTTTAAACACCCTTCTCGATTACTTCTGTCTTACCTCCTGGTCAGACTTTAGGTCATGACACAGGAAGGAATTGACCAGCTGACCTCATTAGCACACACCCTGTATCATCTACCCTCAGCTGGTTAACTCCTTCCTGTGTCATGACCTAAAGTCTGACCAGGAAGTAATACAGAGGTAATCGAGCAGTGTGTTTAAAGCGGAGGTTCACCCAAACATACAACATTATTTTTTTAAAAACAGTGCACAATGCACATACTGAATCGGCAAACCATTTTAATTTTTTTAAATTAAATACCTTTATATTGCCATCTGAAAAGTGATTTCCGGTATTCCCCTCCCGCGGGAGTAGGTGTAGCTGATGCTTTCCCCGGCGCCGCAATGCGTTGTGGGACATATTTGCTAAATGAATAGTGGAGCGCCGTACCTTGAAATCTCGAGAGATTTCACTCGTGAAGTGACGCATGACATCGGTCACGTGACGAGGGCGTCTCTAATGGCGCCATTTTATAAACTGGGATTCAGGTTGTTGACGACGTTGCCATGACAACGGGGGCGGGAACTTTCTACGTCGCCGTCCATTGTGATGGCAACACTGAGCATGCGCGGGATTGAGCGGAGAATGCTGGGAAGACAGCATTCTTCGCAATCAGGAAGTAGGTGCTTGTGGGCTCCTATTGCCCACAAGCAAAATGGAAATGTCCCACGGAGGTTTTATAAGTCATCCTTGTGTCGGAAAACGGAATGGTGGCGGTTTGCACATTAGGAACAGTGAGTAAGCAATTGCAATGGTAATGATAATTTAATGGGGCAAAAAAAAAAAAAACGAAAAGCCGCGGAACCTCCGCTTTAAGTTCTAGCTTGTACAAAGTTTTTATTAGGGACAGTTCACACCAGAACACGATGTGGGAGACCCACGTTCCATACATGTTTCCCACACCACGTTCAAAACGCGCTGCACTTGCCACCTGCAGCGAGTTTCAGTGCAATGCTAATGAAACCCAAATGCAGGTCTCAAATGCAGTGCATTTGCCTGCACTGGATCTCATGGTACAGAAGTACCATGCAATCCAGTTACTCTGCTTTTTATAAAGTAGTGCATGCACTACTTTTGCTGCGGGCAGTCGTGATTTTCGCATATTCAAATAAATGGGCCAAAATCACACTGCACCCGGATTGCATGTGAATCGCACAAGAACGCAACAACATGTTCCTGTGCGATTTATGGTGTAAACCAGCCCTTAGATTATTATATAGAACTGTGTCAAATGCTTTGCTGAAATCATGAAATTGTGTCCACAGCACCACCACGATTCAGCCAGATTCGTCTAACATGATCTGCTCTCAGTAAAGTCATGCTGCTTTCAATGCAAAAATGTGTTTGTTTTTAAACAGCTATAAAGAAAGTAAAGTAAGCCTTTGTAGAATTAATGGAAAATTTAGTTTTTTGTTTTTTTTGCAAAAGAAGTACATTAATGGTATATTGGTACATAGGGGAGCTGGAATTTAGAAAAAAAAAAAAGTGAGCAAACGTGAACTTAGCCTTTAAATTAAGGGCAGGTATGCTAGGAAGCAACTCATTCCATCCTAAAGTGAAAGTAAAGTAGGGTGACCAGACATCCCCGGTTTCAGGGGACAGTCCCTGGATTGAGGACACTGTCCCCGGACCAAGTCTGTCCCCGGTTTTGTCCCCAGATTGGATTTGAACAGGACAGTCAGTGCAGAATTGAAAAAAAAAATCTGAATTACACACCCCACTCTGCTGCTCCTACTAGCTTAGGGGGGTGTATTTTTTTCCATTATCTGTGCCCCTTTCTGATGATCATGTGCTGGCCGGAGCGGAGGGAATATTTCTTCAGTTTCGGGTGCATGCCGATTCAACTCCACTCGCATGTTCTTCTGCCTTGGCTCAAGTCCCGGCCAGCCGCCTGCCTGCTTATCTCCTTGCCTTCCCTGTCGGAGTGATCTTCCTCCGCTCCCCACCCAGTAGTAGCCAGGGCCCGGAGAGTAAGGCTTGACAGGCTGTGAGGCGGGCGGCGGCGACGGGCAGAGAGTCGCTGATGGCCACCATTACTAGTAAAAAAAATATGTCCCCGGATTTAATTTTAAAAATCTGGTCACCTTAAAGTAAAGGCAAATCCTAACTAACGCTAAACCTACTCCCACCCCCATTCTAAGCCTAATCTATGTAACCCTGTAAAGAAAAGATCACTATACTTACCAATTCTGAAGCCGCTCCGGTCCGGTCTCCAGTGGTGCCTTCTGTGTGAGGAGAAAGCCGACAACTGCTGGGAAGTGATGTCACTCATAGACTTACTATGGGGCTTCTGTTTTCGGCTGTCTCTCCTACATACTGAAGCTGGTGCTGAGAGCTTAGCCTGGGACTGGACTGGAGCGGCTTAGAATATGGGTGAGAATAGATTTAGAGTTAGTTATGTTTTGCCTTTACTTCCACTTTAAAGTCTCAAGGACACATCAGAAGTACAGCACAACACAATGGCAGCTGAAGGCATCCCGTGTGTCCCCGCATCAATTCCAGCAAGCTAAACAAAAATGGCATATCTTGGTAAGACCCCTTTCACACTGGGGCGGGCAGGTGCGGTGGCGGTATAGCAGCGCGATTTTCAGCGCTGCTATACTGTCGTTCTTACCGCGGTATGCGGTCGCTAGGGGGGTTAATTTAACCCCCGCTAGTGGCCGAAAAAGGGTTAATACCGCCCGCAAACCGCGGCTATTGCCGCGGTTTGCGGGCGGTATTACCGCGCTGTCCCATTGATTTCAATGGGAGACCGCGGTAAAGGAGCGGTGAACACACCGCTCCTTTACCGCTGTAAAGAAGCGGCTAGCAGGACTTTTGGAGCGGTCCTGCTAGCGCACCGCTTCAGTGTGAAAGCCTTCGGGCTTTCACATTGAAGACACAGGGCAGGATTTTTTCATGCGGTATAACAGCGCTATTATTAGCGCTAAACCGCATGAAAAACGCCCCAGTGTGAAAGGGGCCTAACAGATTTAAAGTCGAAGTCCACCCTAAAACTAAAATCCCTGCATCTAAAGACATCCACAATCTAACACTAACCTATCTAGCCCTGTAAAGAAGAAATCAGTATACATACCTTTTTTGAAGCCGGTCCGACCTGATCTCCAGCTGCGGAAGTTCTGCAGAGGACACAGCCGACAATGGCTGTGAAATGAATGGGGAGTGACGTCACCCATAGAGTTACTATGGGGCTTCCGTTTTCAGCTGGCTCCTCTGCACCAGTCTACACAGCAAAGCCGTGGCTGACAGCTCAGCGTGGGATCAGGTCAGATCGGCTTCAAAAAAGGTATGTATACTGATTTCTTCTTTACAGGGTTAGAGAGGTTAGTGTTAGATCGTGGAGGTCTGTAGATGCAGGGATTTTAGTGTTATGCCGCGTACACACGAGCGCAAATTCCGACAACAAAACCGTGGATTTTTTTCAGACGGAATGTTGGCTTAAATTTGTGTTGCATATACACGGTCACGCAAATGTTGTCGGAAATTCCGACCGTCAAGAACGCAGTGACGTACAAGACGTACGACGAGCTGAGATCAATGAAGTTCAATAGGCAGTTTGGCTCATCTGCTTGATTCTGAGCATGCGTGGTTTTTTGTGCGTCGGAATTGCATACAGACGATCGGAATTTCCGACAAGAACTTTTCTTGTCGGAAAAATTGAGAACCAGCTCTCAAAGTTTTGTTGTCGGAAATTCCGACAGAAAATGTCCGATGGAGCTTACACACGGTCGGAATTCACGACCAAAACTCACATCAAACTTTTCTTGTCTGAATTTCCGATCGTGTGTACGCGGCATTAGGGTGGACTTCTACTTTAATCCTTTTCCACTCTACCCAAAACTAAATAAATTTTTTTTTGGCTATATGCTTTAAGACTCAACAGGTAAATATGTCCAATAGTACATTAAAAGAGACATGATCAAGAAGAGATTTCTACAAATCTGTAGACTGGATCTGTCCCCAGGGCCATATTGAGTAAAAACTTAGCATTAATATTACTTTATATTTTATTGGTTGTCATAGACTATGGAACATGACAAGTCACAGGTCTTGTTGAAGGACATGATTCCTTTTCATGGGGACACACAGATCTTATTTTATATTTTATGTGTCTTTTGGCATTCTGTGCTAATGAGAAAAAAAGTAAATTTGTTAAATATATATATATTTGGAAATCGGAGCAGAGCGTGCAAAGTTGATTTTGCACCGATTAGGACAGTGCCGTTGCCGGCAATAGGCTACGATTTGGCATACGATTTGAAATGTCAAATCGCGCCGATGTGAACGGGGGCTAAATCATAGTGTTCCTTGATGACATGTGAAAATTAAGAATTATATGCTTCTAAGTTTATACATGGTCACAGAGAAATGCTTCTATTTGTGCTTGTCTCTGTTAGATCCAACCCCAGAGGAGTCACTGCTCTGTAAAATAATTATTCTCTGCCTTTCTCGCAAAGCTCAAATCCCAGAACAGTTAATGGAGGAATAATTCAGAACCTTTTACAAAAAAGCCCCTGTGTAACAGGTGTTGCTAATTACTTTCATATCAGTGTTATATTGTCTTCCTTTACTTCGTTAAAAGAGAAGTATGGGTTTCCAGTTTTTTTAAGATTCATACTTACCTCGGTGGATGGATCCCCAGCTGTCCCCCGCCGTCTGTGCACTGAAAACCGAGCCACCGAACATCGCCGTTGGCTCGGGTTTTCACAGATCCCCAAGAGGAAAGCCGCTAACTGTTAGTCAGCGTCTTTCCTCTCTACTTCTCCACGCTCATTGGATCGCCGAGCAGTGGAGGGACGGGGAGAGGCTGTCTCAGCGGCTTGCTAAGACGCTGAGACTGCCATCAATCAGGGCAGCTGGCAGATCCCGACTTGGAAGTCGTGATGACGCGCTGCCCCGACTGATGGCAGCGACGCCAGCGGAGAGCAGACTTCAGACCGTTCTCCGCTGAAAACGGGTCACAGGAGTGCAAAACCAATTGCACTCCTGTGACCCAGAGGAGAAGCCCAGCCTAAAAAGCTCAGGCTGGACTTCTCCTTTAAGCTATTTGGGTTCAAAGTATACTGAGTTTCACCACTTTTTTCATGTGTGGACTAAAGTTCCTGCAGGTACTCGTTTTCAACCTCAGGACCCAAAATCCTAAGTTAATGCTATATACAGGGCCTTGAGTTTGGGCCCCACCCTTCTGATGTCAAAGCGTATCTAAATCCAAGAAAAAAAATGTAATATGTTGCAGCTTACTAGTTCTCAGGTGTGGTTGCTTTATACGTTTTCTTTTGATAGGCTTTTCCCCTTTATTTTCACCTGGTAGTTTTGTCAGTAACACACTCCGTCCTGGTGACAATGCTCATTCACTGTACTCTGTGGAGAAGCAGAGTTGTCACCCTAGAACAGGAAGTTTATTAGGACTACAGAACACCCCTCTCCTTTTCTCCATAACACGAGGTGTTCTGTAGAATTTCTGGCAGGATCAATAGGTATTTTTTTCACAAACAGATATTATAAAATATTTTCAATTGCATGTTTAACAGACCCAATGCAAGAAAATAAGAGAGCTTAAAGGGTAACTCCACTTTTGTGGGAAATAAATAACAAAAAATAAAATTAATATAGCAAATACAATTGCGACACAAGTCATATTGTAATTGAATGTTATTAAAAATTACCGTATATACTCGAGTATAAGCCAAGTTTTTCAGCCCTTTTTTTAGGGCTGAAAATACCCCCCTCGGCTTATACTTGAGTTAGTGTACCTGAACGGCTGCGGGCGTCCATTGTTTAAAACTCGTGGCTTCCCCCTGGTCCCGTCCCATTCCGTGATAGGCGTTTGACACTGTGTTCAGTGTTCCACCTATCACGGACGTCTTCTCATCCTCGGACTCAGTTTCCCAGCAGACACTGTGTCCAGTGTTCCACCTATCACGGACCTTCTCTTGTCCGAGGATGAAAGAGTGTCCGTGATTGGCGGAACACTGAACACAGTGTCTGCTGGGAAACTGAGTCCGAGGATGAGAAGACATCCGTGATAGGCGGAACACTGAACACAGTGTCAAACGCCTATCACGGAACGGAACGGGACGGGACCAGGAGGAAGCCGCGAGTTTTAAACAATGGACATCCGCAGCCTGTGAAGAATTTCAGGTACGCTGCAATGGGCACAGTGAAGTTTCAATGGGCACAGTGAGGTTGTAATGGGCACAGTGAGGTTGCAATGGGCACAGTGAGGTTGCAATGGGCACAGTGAGGTTGTAATGGGCACAGTGAGGATGGGCACAGTGAGGATGGGCACAGTGAGGATGGGCACAGTGAGGATGGGCACAGTGAGGTTGCAATGGGCACAGTGAGGCGTTGCAATGGGCACAGTGAGGCATGCAAATGGGCACAGTGAAGCTGCAAATGGGCATTGTTGACCCTCTTTTCCGCTTACAGTAGCTGCTGCATTCTCACCCTAGGCTTATACTCGAGTCAGGAAAGAGAGAATAGCCGCTCTAGGTGGGAGCCTTGATGAGAATCCACCATGCAGATATCACAGGTGCAGGCAATGCATTCGGCAAGACAGGAACAAAGGATGTTTCTGAACAGCCGTACTCTGGACAATGGTTGCCTTTATTGAATTAAGAACTGCACTACAAGTCACAGCAAACGAAAAAGACCTGGGCAGCTGACACGTTTCACACTAAATCTAGTGCTTAGTCAAAGCATGAAACATCCTTTGTTCCTGTCTTATACTCGAGTCAATACGTTTTCCCATTTTTTTGTGGTAAAATTAGGTGCCTCGGCTTATACTCGGGTCAGCTTATACTCGAGTATATACGGTACCTTTTCTTTTTAATCTGCAAGTTGGTAAATTTCTGCAGTATGGCTAACTGAAGGTGTTCTGTACACAGAATGTGTACAGAGCATCCACCCAGAAACATAATTTCCTGCTTGTGTGATTGGCTCACTGATTTACCCAGATTTACCCAGAAGATACAAGTCAGATTTTTGGCATGCCCTGCAACAAAATAGCCATTGTTGGTGTGATACTCCCAATAGGAAATCACAGCTAAAGGGATGCAGACCCAGCAGGTTTCCTTATTAGAGCTCTGCAGGTGCAGCAGTTGGTTGATAATTATGAAACCACTCCCATTAGACTCACTAAGCACATGGGCACAGAGGAACAAACAGTGATTTCTTCAGAACAACAAAGGGTAGGAATCTGCAACAAAGTTTGCTAAAATCCTTGCAATGTACATAGATCACCCAGAGGGGAATGTTTTTTTTTTCTCAACAAAAGTGAAGTTACGCTTTAAAGCTTAACTCCAGGAAAAGTCCTCTCTCGCAGTGGCACCCACACTGCAAAGGTCAACTGCTCGTTTTTGTCTAGGGGTTGGTAAAAGCACTTTTGTTTATTTGATCCTCCACTATGCCGAGAAGCAGCGCTCCCCTACCTTCAAGCAATGGACTGTGCCTTGGCGTCCTCATTTCCAAAATAGAGCTTTGGTCCCTGCATTGATCTTGATGACTGTAATGGGAGGGCCTGTGGAACTCAAAATCTCTTAGAAAGTATGGGATACCCTTGCTTCAGATCCCCATGCACCTCTTATGTCTAAATCACCCTATGTCCATTAGGGGCATAGGGTGAGCAAGAAAATAATGGACATTAAGAATATGTCTTGGATTGCTTGGAATGGGATAGTAATATTTATCCACAATATTCCCCAGGATATCTGTAAAAGACTATTTACTGTGTGTTTGATTCTGAACTCAACATGTTAGTTGAAAGATGCTAATGTCATCACCCCCAGCCACCTGTCTGTTGTAATGTAAATGGATCTAGGATAGCTTCTAAGGGTCTTTTCATTGTGGCTTGTGGTAATTAACTCTGCTATTGTGGGAGGGAGTTCTGTGTTAATGTTGATTGTGTCTTCTGAGCTACAAGGCGGCAAGTCTAGCCTAAATGTCTCTGAGCCAGGCTGCTAAAAGGAATTAGGTAATTAGCATGTTAATTAGGTCTGGTCACAGGTGTATTTCCAGAGAAATATGATGCACCTCCTCTTTTAACTGTGTATAAAACTTGTGTTTTTTTTTATAAAGATTGTCAGTCCTGCTTAAACCTTAAGACAGAGCTTTGTCTCGTTTATTGAGGGGGAATTATTCTTATGGGCCTTGTTCGCCTGACTGGAGTGTCGGTAGCTGCCTTGGTGTTCGGGAATGGAATATCCTAAACGGCGTTAGCCCCTTTCATACTTGGGGTGTCGTTACAATGACCATCAGAGAGCAGGGAAGAAGAGGCTTCAGGGAACAGTCTATAAGCATAAAGGAGCCTGCAGGAGCAAATAAGATAGGACTTTTCACAGAGTTAAGCTTTAAAGTGGGTGTAAACCCACTTTTTCAACTTGCACCTACAGGTAAGCCTAGATTAAGGCTTACCTGTAGGTGCAAGAAATATCTCCTAAACCTACACGGTTTAGGAGATATTTAGGAGATATTTACTAAAATGACAAGCGCCGCTATCTACAGCGCATGCGCGCTGTAGACAACGGCGCATTTATGGGGTTAATCCCATTCACATACTCGGCTACTTCCCAGCAATCGCTGGGCGTAGCCGAGTGGGACGCCTCCCGCGCGCATGTGCAGAGTGACGTCTCCGCCGCTCCGGCCAATCACAGTGATGTCTGCGGCTGGACAGAGGGACGAGGACGGCTTCGGGGGCCCCGATCTAAGGTAAGTGGACAGGAGAGGTTCCGTCCAGGTCTACTAGCTTACAATCTCTGACAAGCCATAAGCTGGGTCAGTCTATCACTAGGGGTTACCCTAACAGAGTGCCATTGTGTGGCTCGAGCAATTGCTCCTGATTGACACACACCTTTACAGTATCGTTTGGTCTGCTATACCTGGACTTGCGCTCCCTACCTACCAGTAGCTTGTGCATAGTTTTTTATATATAATTTTTTACTCAAATCACGCATGACTGTTTACCACGAATGTGTTTATATAGTACTGGCACCCTGTGATACACGGATTGCCAGGTAGGAATACCTAGGCTGGTTTCACTACTTAACACGGCCTCCGATACTATGCTCCCGACGAAGCGTTTTGGAACGCGAAACTAGTCGAGCGAAAGCAAGATTTTTATCTTTGAATTTACTGGACCCATCAACAAGACCAGCCATCTCTCGTGCATACTGTCCAACTCCTCATTTGTGTTTGTTGGCTATACAATATTCTATCTTACTTTGTGTATTTTACATGTGAATGCGATTTCTGGGAGATGTGTCGAGTCTTGTAAATGGGACCCTCTATCAATTATAGATAATTGTTATATAATGTCAGTGTTCTATATTAATGTACTTTCTACCTAAATTCAATTATATTTTTCTACCAACAATAAAACCCTTAGAATTTTTACAATATCTATCTGTGTGCCGTTTAAAGTCCACCTTTAGTTTAAATATACATCCTAAGGTAAGTGGAACCTAATAAGCTATTATGCTAGTCATAATAGCTCATTATGCCTTTCTCTTGCAGGTGGGCCAAAAAAAAAAAAAAAGTGGGTTTACAACCACTTTAATTGTCAGGGTTAACATACATTAAAGTGATTGTAAACGATCACCTTGTAAATGTAATTTTAAATAGAAATGAAAGGCAAACATTTTTGTACAGCTTTAAAAAAACATTATAAATACTTTTTTTTTTTTTTTCTTTTTTTTTTTCCCTCTTTTTAGAAGTGATCACATTCCCTGTGTTCTCAGCTGCATAAGAGCTGGGGGGAGGAGAAGCAGCAGCACACTGTGCTTGCCAGTGAATGGCTGTGCAGTAGGGGTATGTCAAGACAAGTCTAATCATTGGAGGAGAGCACACTGAGTTCCCAGCATAGCTAGAGAACTGACCACAGTGTGTTCTGCTTAGTGTGGTCAGTTTTTAATAGGAATGCAGAGGGACTGGCAGGAACACCAATCATTTCACACAAGGGAAGCAATACAAAGAGAACAGAATACTTTCTCATACAAGTACATGGTACAGCAGGCACATATCAGGAATATGAAGTGTTGGGGTAACAAACACTTTAAGGACTGCCCATGGTCATTTAGCTGTCAAATATTAAAGCGTTGGAGGGAGCCAAGACTGATATACAGCCTAGGCCTAGGATCCAGGGTCCTCCCCAGGCAGAAAGCTATTGGATTGAACACAAGGACAGGTACCAAGCATGTAGTTTATCAACAATGTTAACTCATACACTTTGCTAGCAATGACAGGTTCACTTTGATGCTACAATGTAAACTGAATTTACAGGTGAATGTATTTTGAATAATTGTGTGCCATGTCCCAGAACACCCAGAACAATGTCAAGAACCCCTCTATGATTTCTGCTGATATTCTAATGAGAGGTAGAGATTTGAATAATAGCCTTAACCTGATTTATTACATATTTTATGAAAAGTATTAAATGATATCGCTCTCATTATGTTTGGACAGAAAATAACCTTGAAAAATCATGTTCAAAATATGTTCTATAATACTAACAGGGGAGCATATTGCTCAAAAATGATTTGACAAAATCCAGCCTTTTCAGATATGAACAACAGATATGACATTGCAGTGGTGTAAAAATTCTGTTTTCTAGGGCCCGCGGCTATGAAGGCTTCTAGATTATACAAAGGGAAAAAATCATAATTCAGTCATTAGGAAGTCATTTCAGAAATATAACATTGTCTAAATAAACAAAGGGTAAACAATTCTATACAGTACAAAGTACTAGAATTGCATTTCCACTTTGGCATATTTTTTAATAGATTCCATTCTTGCCGGTGTACTTAACATTATAAATCCTTGTATTTGATAGTTGGGTATCGCTGCTTTGGACTCTTCCACTGTCTTTATTTTTCCTTTATACCCCAATAGGATCTAAGCGCTTCCATCTTCTGTATTTTCCCTTCCTCTTGCCATTCACATGGGAGGGAAAAACAGATGGCTGATCTGCATTTGTTAATGTTAAAGTTCAGCAATACACAACAAGCCTGGTGGGAAAGCACCCTTTCGGAAACACTCACAGAATGCAACAGCGATGTGTAGCAAAGCAGCTCTCAGTCGTGACAGCATCTGTCTTGAGTGGAGGAATGCATCCTCGTCAGTCTGTGCCAAAATGGGGAGGTGTTCAGGAAGGATGGCATGTTCTTATCCTTTGCCTGCTCGTCTGGAACCTCTCCCTGCTGCTAATAACTGTCCCTGTCAGACGGGTGACCTGTCCCTACACTACCCACGCGCAAAATGTGTGCCAAGCCTGTGAGCCAGGACCTCAAATAGGCTCTGCCTGACCCAATATGGCTGCCAGAGTCACATGGGTTGACAATATCCAATCATAAAGCTTCCCCAAAAAACCATAAAGGAGCCATGTTTCTCTTGACCAATGCCGCTGCGGTTGAATGCCGCCTACAGTATAGTAAATAGACTGCACCTGCCTACATATATGTGAAAATACTGTGTATATATATATATATATATATACTGTGTGTGTGTGTGTGTATGTATGTATGTGTATATATATATATATATATATATATATATATATATATACTGTGTGTGTGTGTATGTATGTATGTATGTGTATATATATATATATATATATATATATATATATATATATTAGGGCTGTGGAAATTAACTATTAATTCCTCGATTAATCGATTCATTGTTTTGATCGATCAAAATTCTTTTGATCGATCAAAATTCTTTGGGCTTGCCGTGTCCATCTGAAGGGCTCCTTTGCTGTGCCTTCATATCTGCATGCCGGCGGGACCTTAGTATCTGCCACACGCAAGGGCTGTTACACTTCCCTCTATCAACCTGGGATTCTACAGCCATCCACTGGGAGTTGTGATAGTTCCCTTCACGGGACATCTACATGCCGACGGACTGATGTTAGCCCCTCCTCATCTGGATTCAGCAGTGGTATCGTTGTACACATTTTTATACCAGTATCATACTTAGCTACGTGTTTTTATGACTGCTTTTGCTACCGTTTGGTATTACTCGCACCATTTTTACAGTTTATGTAGCTACATCGATTTGATCTCCAGTGCAATATTTATTTTGTTACCTACTTGAAGACTATAAAAGTTTTAATGCTATTCCCATCGAGCGCTGCCTTTGTGTGTTTTTTGTATCCTGCTATCCATTTTTCCAGTGGTTGGTAGCTGCACTGGGAATCGGCCTGCAAGGAGATCAGCTAACAGTAGTTGGATCTATGTGCGTTATAATTAATCGAAATTAGTTGATTAATCGATTTAAAAAAAAAAGCGATTAATCGAACACGAAAATTTTAATCAGTAACAGCCCTAATATATATATATATATGTATATGTATATGTGTATATATATATATATATATATATATATACACACACACACACACACACACACACACACACATACACACTGTGTGTTTTTGGCTTCTAGCTTTATATTACATTATAGTATTGTTTTTCTTTTCTTTTTTTATAACCCAACTAGTTTTCAACCTGGAAATTGTGTTCAGATGAGAAAGACAAAGGATTCTCAATGTAGCCTTTCAGCAGGCTTTTTGTATTACAATACAAGCACTTCTTGAATCCTCTATAAGCATTAGTAATTTCACACAGCCTTTCAAAGTTTGTAAAGCGCTCGAGGGATGTTTTTTTACTGAGTCGTAATTAAATATTGTTATTGCTGGATAATACCGCAGTTTAACATCTCAAGAACAAAAGTTCTACTTGCTGGTAGGTGATTTAGAAATGCAGTAAACCTTGCTTCAGATCACTGTTGGGCTATTCAACCTACAGGGAGACAGTAGTACATCAATGAATCGTGGTCAGATCATTAATGCTTGGCTTGGAGAACCCTGTTTTACTGCACCACTTTACATTTGTGAAAACATTTAAAATAAAACCAATACAATTGTAACTCTTACTTCTTATCATGAATACCAGCATGCTTTTAAAGGCAAAAAGAGGGATTATGGAGAGGAAAATCTACTGCGGGCGGAAGGAAAATAGAAGACAGACGCGGAGGACCACAGTTGATATGGCACAGGCTATTATAGAGCAGAAGTGTTTAGAATATAAAGATTTTTTACAGTAATGCCGCGTACACACGATCGGAAATTCCGACAAAAAAAACGTGGATTTTTTTTCCGACGGAATGTTGGCTTAAACTTGTGTTGCATACACACGGTCACACAAATCTTGTCGGAAATTCCGAACGTCAAGAACGCGGTGACGTACAAGGCGTACGACCAGCCGAGATCAATAAAGTTCAATAGGCAGTTCGGCGCTTCTGCTTGATTCTGAGCATGCGTGTTTTTTTTGTGCGTCGGAATTGCATACAGACGATTGGAATTTCTGACAAGAACTTTTCTTGTCGGAAAATTTGAGAACCAGCTCTCAAATTTTTTTTCTCGGAGATTCCGACAGCAAATATCCGATGGAGCCTACACACGGTCAGAATTTCTGACAAAAAACTCACATCGAACATTTGTTGTCGGAATTTCCGATCGTGTGTACGCAGCATAAGACCGTTTTTTGGACATACTCTTAGTGCCCATTTTATTCTAAACAAATATTTAGATTCTAATGAAAAAAAGGAGAACAAGGGGCGGGACTTTGCATGAAGTACAGGGAAGCAGGTAAACAGGTTGGTTTAAAAGACAGCCTTTAATAGGTTCAAATTGTCATAGTTCCATTCTTGAATTTCATGCATTTTGCTACAAATCAAAATTACTTTGGGCAACATCGTAGAACCTGGTGTCACATATAAATTAATTATTCCAACAAGGAATTAGCATATATATATATATATATATATATATACAGATACATGAGAGAGTAAAACATAGTAAAATGCATTGCAATTGGTATATGTACAAATTAATGAACATAAAGCATAAAAAAAAAGTTATAAACAGGGATGAATAAATGATAGGAACGTTCATAATAACTGAAAGAGTTATATACACTTGATGGTAGTTGTAAACTCTACGCGTTTCGGGGCCTTTACGCCCTTCATCAGGAGTAAACCGTAGTGATTATCTACAAATAAATAAAGGGGACAATCATATCAGTAATTTAAATGTAAAAGGGGATCAAAAACAGGGGGAAAAAAGGAGGGGGAAAAAAGGAGGGGGTAAAAAAAAATTCCCCTTGTTTTTGATCCCCGAAACGCGTAGAGTTTACAACTACCGTCAAGTGTATATAACTTTCAATTACTATTAACGTTCCTACCATTTATTCATCCCTGTTTATAACTTTTCTTCGATGCTTTATGTTTATTAATTTGTACATATACCAATTGCAATGCATTTTACTATGTTTTACTATCTTATGTATCTGTATATATATGCTAATTTCTCATTGGAATAATTAATTTATATATGACACCAGGTTCTACGATATTGCCCAAAGTAATTTTGATTTGTAGCAAAATGCATAAAATTCTAAAATGGAACTATGACAATTTGAACCTATTAAAGGCTGTCTTTTAAACCAACGTGTTTACCTGCTTCTGTGTGCTTCATGCAAAGTCCCGTCCCTTGTTCTCCTTTTTTTCATTTAGATTCTAATATTGGTTAAATCGTTTATCTTTTGGATTGTTTACTACCGCTTTAATATCTGTTGGTTTCCCTTAATTTCCTTTCCATAGCTGAGCCTTTAAACAGAGAGGCAGAAAGGTTATTTGATTGGGTTGCCTTATTTAATTGAAGCACATTGCATTGTATTACAAACGGTTATGTATTTATTGGATATCGCAATGACTTTACTTTGTTTATTATGCCATTGCATGATTGAATGTATCTGAAGAGTGATCTGTACTCCTCTCTTGCCACATGTTTTCACATTGGCTTTTGTACTTCTTTGAAATACATAAATAAAAATCATTGGAAACAAAAGCAAAAAAAAAAAGGCAAAAAGAAGCAGAAATTAGATGTTGCCTTCTAAATGCAGCTTCCTGGCATTGAGGGTATGGGGTTCATTAGCATCTTATGGTCCTTGAGAGGGTTTTAGAAACAGGTTGGCAGGAGCACAGCCAATGGAAAATGTCCACATTGGTTTCGATGCACATTGAAGGGGGTATGGCATATTTAATAATGTGGAGGTTTTCTGGATGCATTGACAGTAGGTGAAATCCAAAAAATGTAGCCACTGCTAATAGAATTTCACTTAACACCATAGTCTCTTTGTTAAAGCAGACATTGCAAAGAAATCCAAGATCACTTCTCTGGAAGCCCCCAGCGAATTGAAAGCTAAAAAAAAAATGAAAATAGAAATTATTTGCCTTGAACCCTGGCTTTCAGCCCCTTTCTAAATCCCTTAGGCCCCTTTCACACTGGAGCGGTTTGCAGGCGCTATTGCGCTAAAAATAGCGCCTGCAAACCGACCCTAAACAGCGGCTGCTGTTTCTCCAGTGTGAAAGCCCGAAGGCTTTCACACTGGAGCGATGCGCTAGCAGGACCGCTCCAAAAGTCTTGCTAGCGGCATCTTTGGAGCGGTGTGTTTACCGCTCCTCCACTGCTCCTTCCCAATGAAAGCAATGGGAAACCGCGGCTATACCGCCAGCAATGCGCCTCTGCAGAGGCGCATTGCCGGTGGTATTAACCCTTTTTCGGCCACTAGCAGGGGGTAAAACCGCACCGCTAGCGCCCGAATACCGCCGCAATTCCGTCGGCATAGCGCCGCTAAAAATAGCGGCGCTATACCGCCAGCGCACCTCCCGCCCCAGTGTGAAAGGGGCCTAAGTGACATTATTGTGCCTTACCAGTGCCACATAGAAAGGCTAAGTGACAGAAATTCCTTAGAGCACAGTGTAAGAGCGTATATATTTTCCAGGGGGCAGTGAAGAGGCACAGTGATGTCACTGATTCTTTAGGGATCTGGATATCAGGGTCTGAGGTAAGTATTTTTCCTACACAGCTTGTAGAGAACAGAATTTATATTAAAGTGGTTCTTAAGGCTGAGCTCCCTCTCGATCCATCGATGCACACAAAAGCATCGGCTCTCTGGGGATGCTTCCTCCTCATTGGCTGAGACAGCAGTGGGAGCCATTGGCTCCCTGCTGTTGTGTTTTGCAGTCAATGAATTAATGAGGAGAGGAAGGGGGTAGGCCGAGCCGTGGCTCTGTGTCTGAATGGACACGTAGTGCAGTGGCTCGGGGGTGTGCCTGCTTGTGTGCCCCCATAATAAGCTGCTTGCTCTGGGGACACTCGACAGGAGGGAGAGGCCAGGAGCACCGGTGGGGGACCCAAGAAGAGGAGGATCAGGGCTGCTTGGTGAAAAATCGCTGCACAGAGCAGGTAAGTATGACATGTTTGTGTTTTTTTTTTGCCTTTTTAATATCACTTTAATGTTAAACTTCAGCAATAAACAACAAGTATATATTTGTTCAAGTTAGAACTGACATACTAAATAATAATTACACTTTTTTGCATTAAGTTAAAGTGGATGTAAACCCACTCTCAGCCTTTCTAAACTACTGCCATAGTGCTGATCTATAAGGATATATATGCCTCCTGCATGGATCCTTATCTGTCAAATGTCTCCCCTCTGTCTGTTATGAGACCTGAAAAACTGCAGATTCTGTGGGTGGATCTGTTGTCTGGAGCTCGTGGGTTAAGTCGTGATGTCAGTAGACTCCCCGCCCACCTCTACACTCCCCTTGTCAACATGCATTTTCTCATGTGTATTCCTAAAGCCCTGTACACACGATCGGATTTCCTATGGATTCTAATCCGATGGATTTTTCCATCGGAAATCCGATGAAGCTGACTTCCATCAGTCTTGCATACACACCATCAGTCAAAAATCTAACCGTCCCAAAAGCTGTGACGTAAAACACTCCGACAAGCCGAGAAAAATTAATTTCAATGCTTCTGAGCATGCGTCGACTTGATTCTGAGCATGCGTGGGTTTTTTGTCCGATGGAGTTCCACACAGACGATCGGAATTTGCTATCGTTTTTTTTCCCATCGGATAAATTTAAAACATGTTCTATTTTTTCTGGAAAAAAGACCGATGGGGCCCATACACGATCGGTTTGTCCGGTGAGAAAAGTCCATGGGACTGTTTTCAATCGATAAAACCGATCGTGTGTACACGGCATTACACTGAACTTCTGTTATGATCACTAACATCCAGTCAAAATCCAGAAAAGTAACCACATGACTTCAGAAAAGGAGTGGGGGTGGGAATTAAAAAATAATGCCTGTCTCAGGCTTAGTGCATGAGATATGTAAATAACCTGTCATTCACAGCAAGGGGGCGGAACAGACAAAAGTTCTCCTGTTTGTCCGTTTATCTTACTGAAAAAAGAAAATAGGATTGCTCAGAGCTGGATTAACTCTTTGTGGCAAGACTGGGCACAGATGATAGGAAATCTTATACTCTACATTGTGACAGCAAAAAAAAAAAATGGGTTTACATCCACTTTATTAACCACTTCAATACAGGGCTTTTATACCTCCTCAATACCGGGCCTATTCTGGCACTTCTCTCCTACAAGTACAAATCATCATTCTTTTGCTAGAAAATTATTCAGAACCCCCAAACATTATATATGTTTTTTTAGCAGACACCCAAGGAAATAAAATGACGGTCATTGCAACATTTTATCTTGCACGGTATTTGCGCAATAATTTTTCAAACGCCTTTTTAAAAAAAAAATAATAGTTTCATGAATTAAAAAATAACAAAACAGTAAAGTTAGTCCAATTTTTTTGTAAAATATGAAAGGTGATGTTACACCGAGTAAATAGGTACCTAACATGTCACGCTTTAAAATTGCACACACTCATGGAATGGCGCCAAACTTCGGTACTTAAAAATCTCCATAGGCGACGCTTTGAAAATTTTTACAGGTTACCAGGTTAGAGTTACAGAGAGGGTCTAGTGCTAGAATTGTTGAACGCGCTCTAACGCACGCGGCGATACCTAACATATGTGGTTTGAACGGCGTTTACATATGTGGGCGGGGCTTACACGTGTGTTCGCTTTTGAGCGCAAGCTACCGGGGACAGGGGCGTTTTAATTCTTTTTGATTTTTTTTATTTTAGTTATTTTTTTTATTTTTACACTTTTTTTTTACATTTTTTTTTTTAATCACTTTTATTCCTATTACAAGACATGTAAACATCCCTTGTAATAGGAATGTGTGTGACAGGTCCTCTTTATGGAGATTTGCTGGGTCAATAAGACCCCACATCTCTCTTCCAGGCTGGAAAGCATGAGATCGGGAAAAATAAATCACCAATCTCATGCTTACTAGCCGCAATCGCGGCTTTGATTACTTCCGGGAACCCAGGCGTGACGTCATCGCGCCTGGGCCTCCGACGGTCATAGAAATGACCATCTGGTCACCGGAAATCTCTATGCTCATCATCCGGCGCCGGACGATTCTTTCTCCGGGCCCCCGAAGGCACGGGAGAGCCTGGAGAAGCACCGGATGGTGGCAGGAGGGGGGGTGTCCCCTCCCGTCGCCTATAAGAATGATCAAGCGGCGGAACTGCTGCTATGATCCTTCTTATCGTGCACAGAATCGCCGGCATAAAAGAAGGATATCTGAATGATGCTTCTAGCTGCAGGCATCATTCAGATATCCCCCCACAAAGTAAAGGACGTCATATGACGTCCACCCAGGATTGGAGATCCCATCTGTGGACGTCGTATGACTATGGCTGGGTAATGAAGTCGTTAAGCTTTAAAAAACAGACCTTATTCATGTCTATAAAGTTATCAAAGATTTTTTAAAGATACAATAATATTTTAATCCAGGGAATTGTTTTGACTGCTTTGTGGGTTCAGGAAGCATTGTTCTTTCCTTAAAAAGCCAAATTGATAATAAGGATGATTTGGTTTTGCTTTACCCTGAACCACATGCAGCCCCCAGTAACCAAACATATTCTTTGTTTTATTGACCAAGAAAAAAGATTAAAGCTGATCAGTTTCTTTGGGCAACAACTAAATGTTCTTGTGACTGAGGGATTCGCAGAGTACCTAGGGCTGGGCGATTTTCCCCCAAAAAAAAATCTGCGTTTTTTTTTTATAAAAAACTCGATTTACGATTCGATTCGATTCGTTTTTTTTTTTTTTTTATTATATTAATTGAAGTGCATCAACAAACAAAATTGCCAAGGCAAACCCTTTCTCTAACTGCAAAGTCAGTGTGCAACAAAGATTGTTAAACATCCAAATTATTAATACTGTATTTGGATTTAGCTAATAAAACAACAAAAAATCTTGAGGTTACACTTAGTTGAATTGAACTGTGCCCGTGCCTCACTGTGCCCGTGCCTCACTGTGCCCGTGCCTCACTGTGCCCGTGCCTCACTGTGCCCATGCCTCACTGTGCCCATGCCTCACTGTGCCCATGCCTCACTGTGCCCATGCCTCACTGTGTCCATGCCTCACTGTGTCCATGCCTCACTGTGTCCATGCCTCACTGTGCCCGTGCTTCACTGTGCCCGTGCTTCAATCACTGTGCCCGTACCTGATGCAGATTTTCATGGGATACGGATTTTACTGCTACACCGGCGGCCATTCCAGTTTTAAAAAGCCGCGCCTCCTCCTCATCTGTGATAGGCAGAACACTCAATTTCCCAGCATTCAGTGTTCCGCCTATAACGGACATCCGCTCATCCTCATAACACAGACGAGGATGAGAGGATGTCCGTGATAGGCTGAACACTGCCTGCTGTGAAATTGAGTGTTCCGCCTATCACAGACGACGAGGACTCGGGAGGCGCGGCTTTTGAACACTGCAATGGCCGCCGTCTGTCTGCATGACACGCTGATCAGGTAGGCAGACGGCGGCTTGCGGTTAGTTAGTGTTACATTACATCGGCGAGTAGATGTAATTGGGGTAACGCCGCCCAGTGCCATTCCGGATACGCCCCCTGCAGCCCTGCTACGGAAACTTTGAAGGAAAAAATAAAAATTAAAAAAATTAAAAAATAAAATTTATTTTTTATTTTTTTAACCACTTCCCTACTGTGCACGAAAACCCCCTTCCTGCCCAAGCCATTTTTCAGCTTTCAGCGCTGTCACAATTTGAATGACAATTGCGCGGTCGTGCGACGTGGCTCCCAAACAAAATTTGCATCCTTTTTTTCCCACAAATAGAGCTTTCTTTTGGTGGTATTTGATCACCTCTGCGGTTTTTATTTTTTGCGCTATAAACAAAAGAAGAGCGTCCAGTTTGGAAAAAAAACACTATTTTTTACTTTTTGCTATAATAAATACCCATTTTTTTTTTTTTTAATAAAATTTTCCTCAGTTTAGGCCGATACGTATTCTTCTACATATTTTTGGTAAAAAAAAAAAATCGCAATAAGTGCGTATTGATTGGTTTGCGCAAAAGTTATAGCGTGTACAAAATAGGGGATAGATTTATAGCATTTTTATTATTATTTTTTTTTTATTAGTAATGGCGGCGATCTGCGATTTTTATTGTGACTGCGATATTGCGGCGGACACATCGGACACTTTTGACACATTTTTGGGACCATTCACATTTATACAGCGATCCCTGCTATAAAAATGCATTGATTACTGTATAAATGTGATTGGCAGGGAAGGGGTTAACCACTAGGGGGCGGGAAGGGGTTTAATATGTTCCCTCAATGTGTTCTTACTGTGGGCGGAGGGGACTGACTGGGGGAGGTGACCGATGGTTGTCCCTATGTACAAGGGACACACCATCGGTCCCCTCTCCCTCACAGGACGTGGATCTCTGTGTTTACACACACAGATCCACTTTCCTGCTCAGTTCCCGGGCAATCGTGGGTGCCCGGCGGCAATCGCGGCCGCCGGGCACGCGCATCGGGGCCTTGTGAATGCGGCGGGTGTGCGCGCGCCTCCTAGCTCGTTTTAAAGGGAGGACGTCATATGACGTCCTCCCAGAACGAGAGTGTCCTCCGCCCGCCGTCAATTGACAAGTGGTTAATAAAAAAAAATAAAAAAAATTCGATTTTCTTCAAATCTGAATCGATTTGAACTCAAAACTCGATTCAAGATTAAAATCGATTTTTTTCCCAGCCCTTATGCCCCATACACACGATCGTTTTTCATGCCGTTAAAAATGCCATTTTTAAAAATTGCCATTAAAAATGATCGTGTGTATGCTCCAGAGCATTTTTAACGACGTGAAAAACGGGCATTAAAAATTTCGAACATGCTCTCTTTTTTCACGTCGTTTTTCACGTCGTTTTTTTTAACGACGTGAAAAACGATAGTGTGTATGCTTTAACGACGTGAAAAAAACGCGCATGCTCAGAATCAAGTATGAGACTGGAGCGCTCGTTCTGGTAAAACTAGCGTTCGTAATGGAGATAGCACATTCGTCACGCAGTAACGGACTGAAAAGCACGAGGCTTAAAAGCGCGAATCGTTGCTCAACAAACTTTACTAACATGAAGGGTGGCGCCATTCGAGCGGAACTTCCCCTTTATAGTGCCGTCGTACGTGGTATACGTCACTGCGCTTTGCTTGATCGTTTTTTAAAATGATCGTGTGTACGCAAGACAGGCTTGAGAGGAAACATGAAAAAAAACTACGTGAAAAACGGCAAGAAAAAAAATGGCAAGAAAAACGATCGTGTGTATGGGGCATAAGAGTACCCAGGCTCAATTATCCCAAACCCAGTAATCCAAAATACAACACCTCCCCCATCCCAAATGACAAACAAGAGATACCAATTTTTGAGGATCAATGGCCATAGCAGCCCTTTATTTTAACACAACAAATGATTTTTAATACAACATTTGAGAATAATGCAATCTATGCATAATATACCTGTACAATCCAATCAGTACATTAACAGAACAGCAGTTGATCCTACCAGGTTAAAGGTTTTTGAAGGCACCTATAAACCCAACAAAAAAATGGCTGTATGTGCCACCCAGGGAAAGGACCCCAGCCACTACTACAGCGTCTCGGGGACAATTAACCACCTCTGTACTCCCAGATACAACCCAGTAAAGTTAATGTTACCAATGTAACCTATTGTTGGGAAGGGACACCCATACCTAACATGGGCCCAATCCATAATCCTCCAATATTTTAAGACGGCACTGCCTTCAAAGACCCAGAGACCTCTGCCCACTTCTTTGACTGGCAAACAAATGACCAGTACATACCAAAAATAAAAAAAAAACGGTATTGCCCCGTACACGCGACTGGTTTTCCCGTCGGAAAAACTACGATGAGAGCTTTTCATCGGGAATCCCGACCGTGTGTATGCTCCATCTGACTTTTTCCCTCAGGAAAACTGCTGGAAAAAAAAGAGCAGGATCTCTTTTCTCCCATCAGGAAAAAATCCTTGCGGGAAAACCGTTCGTCTGTATGCTTTTCCGACGGGAAAAAAACATGCATGCTCGGAAACAATTCGACACTTGCTCGGAAGCATAGAACTTCATTTTGTCGGCTCGTCGTAGTCTTTTACGTCACCACGCTCTTGGCAGTCAAAAGTTCACTGGACTTTTGTGTGACCGTGTATATGCAAGGCAGGCTTGAGAGGAATTCTGTCGGGAAAACCATCAGTTTTTTTTTCCGACGGGAAAACCGGTCATGTGTTCGGGGCATCAGTCCTGGGGAGAGAGGATATGAGAGACATCACCAATGCTGGTAAAAGTTCAGACTAAAGCCAAACAAGGGTTCGGCCCCCTCTCCTTATCCTAAGGAACCAACCTTGATTCCTCAACCCTCCAATGAAGCAAGTAACATTCCATTTTCATAAATAAACCTCCTAGCCCATTGTACAACCTACCTCTTCTGCTCACTTCAGTCATTTTGGCACTCCTCTTAGCTCCGCTCAGTTTCAGGCCCCATACCTTTTTATTTTCTCCAAGGTTATATAAATCTCCCTTATCTCAGTTCATGTACGGGCGTGGGAACATTTACATATGTAGTTTTATTTGTTTCACATAATGTATCGCTCATTTTAGATTTAGTACTTCTTTAAAATCTGAACAAGTTGTTGCCAGGTAATGGGAATATTAACGTCTGAGAAATTGTTAAGATTTTTTTTATATTTTCCCCCTACTTTGGAAACAAATGCTGTGTGTATTATGAAGATTGGCTGACATTGTATACAGTCAGCAGTGACTTGAAAAGCAATCGGCTTCGCAATCTGCAGCACTACGAAACAAAAAGTGTCTTGTAATCGAATGCCATTTGAGTAGAGTGTTGTATACTTGTCTTGATTAAGGTTGCTGACTTTCCTGCCATTTTCATCTGATACATGCGAGCTGTTCACAGTCACAGGCTGTATATTATTTAAACGAGAAGGTACCCGACAAGTTTAAAACAAACAGACTTAACGAGGCTCCGAACGATATGCACAGACAGGCAACAGATGTGCCTTTCAGATCATTGTTAATCCTGCACAATACAGCACTTTAAAAATTAATAGAGGGAGCCTGGTATGATTTTGTCATTGTTGCTAATGATGTTGCAGGTGTGTGATTTGCCGTTGAGGCCGGATTTACACTGGGGCGACAAACGCTCCAACATTGGGAGCTCATGTCGCATGACGTGTGAAAATCAATGTTTACCTATGGGAGCCGTCTTAACTGGTCCGACACATGTCGGTCCGACTTTGAGAATGCTCCCTGTACTACTTTGGTCCGACTTTGATCCTATTTCAGGCGATTGACTATCATTGAAGTCGGATCAAAGTCGGACCGCTGTCTTGCATGATCCGACTTTGGCATGCGACTTGTGCTCTGCTGATCTTGAGGGGAAACTCCACGCCAAATTATAAATAAAAAACCAGCATGGGTTCCCCCTCCAAGAGCATACCAGGCCCTTCGGTCTGGTATGGATTTTAAGGGGAACCCCTACGCCGAAAAAACGGCGTAGGGGTTCCCCCCAAAATCCATACCAGACCCTTATCTGAGCACGCAGCCTGGCCAGTCAGGAAAGGGGGTGGGGACGAGCGAGCGCCCCCCCCTGAACCGTACTAGGCCACATGCCCTCAACATGGGGGGTGGGTGCTTTGGGGCAGGGGGGCGCCCTGAGGCCCCCACCCCAAAGCACCGTGGCCCCATGTTGATGAGGACAAGGGCCTCTTCCCGACAACTCTGGCGGTTGGTTGTCGGGGTCTGCGGGCGGGGGGCTTACCGGAATCCGGGAGCCCCCTTTAATAAGGGGGCCCCCAGATCCCGGCCCCCCACCCTATGTGAATGAGTATGGGGTACATCGTACCCCTACCCATTCACCTGGGGGAAAAGTGTCAATTAAAAAAAACACACTAGACAGCTTTTTAAATTAATTTATTAGGCAGCTCCGGGGTCTTCTACCGACTTCGGGGGTCTTCTTCCGACTTCGGGGGTCTCTTCCGACTTTGGGGGTCTCTTCTCCTGCTCTCCGGTGCCTTCTCCGCGCTCTCCGGTTCTTCTCCCGCTCTCCGGTGCTTTCTGCCTTCTGCACCTCTGCTATCTTCTGCCAGCTCTTTTGCTATCGGGGGCCCGATCTTCTGCAATGTCTTCTTTCCTCTTCTCTTCTTGAGATGTTGACACGACAAGGTCTCCCGCTGCAATGCCGTGTGCACAGCGTGCACCCCGCCCCCTTATGACGTCACAGTCCCATAATGCCCCGGGGCTGTGACGCCATAGGGGGCGGGGTCACCGGGTGACATCATCCGGTGACCACGCCCCATGCCTATATAAGTCGTTGCGCGCTGAGCAGGAGACAGCAATGGGCAGAGAGATTGGAGCATGCAGCTCTAGCTCTCCTGTTCTCTGTGCGGTGTCTGTCACAGCCACATAACAGGTGATTGATCCCTGTGCCCTATTGCTGGTACCCTTTTGTTAATTAGAAGAAGCTATATTTGTATGTTTTTTTTTACAAGAAAATATTTGTATGTTTAAAAGAGTGGGATAAGCATTCCTTGGAATTAACTAAAGGTGACCATACATGGAACGTTTTTTCTTTTTTTTCATCAGCCAGTGGGCTGATGACAAAAAAAAAGTATTCCCCCATCCGCACAATCAAAGTGGATGGGGGAAGCCTCCCCGCTATGCTTTTTTATTCTGACAGCAAGACTGTTCGAGAGAAGTTGATCACTAGATCAACTAATCTTGTACTGCTAAGTTGGGTCTAGATCAGGTATGTCCAAAGTCTGGCCCGCGGGCCAATTGCGGCCCACGTTCCGGTTTCAAACGGCCCCACTGGTAATTTGGCTATATATACCTTTTTGTGGCCCCCAATGAATACCCAAGCACCACGGGGGCCACAAAAGATATATATGCGCTTATTCCTGCTGTCTCTGCATGGAAGGAGGGGACGGGCGCCGCTGGATTACACAAATCGGTGATCTCCTGTGTACCCGGCGATCAGGCACACAGTCTCGCCTCCTGGCCCAGGATTCGACCACTGTTCTGTCTATCACAGGCTGGACTGTGTGTGACTGATCGCCGGGTACACAGGAGATTGCGGCACTGTGTAATCCAGCACTGACGAGGCTGCAGATGAGCAGGGATATCCAGGCGGCATTAATTTACAATGGTGAGGCTGCATTATTGGGCAATGGAGAGGCTGCTGATGGGCACTGTGCAGGCTGCATTTATTTGCAACGGAGAGAGGCTGCTGATGGGCACTGTGCCGGCGGCATTAATTTACAATGGAGAGGCTGATGATGGGCACTGTGCAGGCTGCATTAATTTGCAATATAGAGGCTGCTGATGGGCACTGTGCAGGCGGCATTGATTTGCAATGGAGAGGCTGCTGATGGGCACTATGCAGGCTGCATTAATTTGCAATGAAGAAGCTGCTGATGGGCAATGATGGGGCTGCTGATAGGCAATGGAGAGACTGCTGATGGGCAATGTGCAGGCTGCATTAATTAGCAATGGTGAGGCTGCAGATGGGCAGTGTGCAGGTTGCATTGATGGGCACTGGAGAGGCTGCTGATGGGCACTGATCAGGCTGCATTGATGGAATGTGGCCCTTATTTTGCTTCAAGGTTTTGTTTTTTTTCTGAAACTTTCCTCTTAAAATGAAGGTGCGTGTTATACGCCGAAAAATAAGGTATATCCAAATAGCACACCCTAGCTCATCCTTAGTCCTGAGCAGCGCTCTGGGATTCGTTAGGGGCCACAAAAGATATATATATATATATATATATATATATATATATAGATATAGATATAGATATAGATATATAAAGGTATCCAAATAACACGCCTGAGCTCATCTCTTCACCACACACAGTCACAAAGGTAAGAGAATTCTTGTTGGGCAGTGTATTAGTGCTCTGACGAACACACTTAGACCGAATTCTAATGGTTCAAAGAATGTCAGGCAAAATGGTTGGCCCTCATGCATGTTCACTTTATCAAATCTGGTCCTCTTTGAAAAAAGTTTGGACACCCCTGGTCTAGATAGATCGAAATTCGGCAAAATTCATGTGTGGTTGCACATTTTGATGTGTGTCATGGTGAACCGACGGCCAATATGATGTGCATTGATACACATCTGAATGCATTCATTAATGTGTTTCGATTTCAATCGAAAATGCCTCAAGCAAAAATGCAAAGACCTAAAAAATGAATTGTCATCACCCCTTGGATGTATTTCCTATTTTCTGCAGTGATGAAAGGCTAACGGGCATATTTATAAAGCAGTAAGGGCCAATTGACACTTAACTGTTCCGTTGCAATGTGGTAATGCATAAGCGCATTATGACGCACATTAATGTGCATTGTGTTAAGGAAGTAATTTAATTATGAATGAAACCAATGCACAGTGACAGGTGAAAAAACATACATTGCTCTTTTTAAAAAATGCAGCACACCACAATGCACGGTATATGTGTTGTGGTACACTGCAGTGAGTTGTGCATTGGGCTCTACTACACAATGGGGTAGATTTACTAAAACTGGGGCACTCAAAATCTGGTGCAGCTGTGCATGGTAGCCAATCAGCTTCTAAATTCAGGTTGTTCAACTGAGCTTTGACAATAACATTTGGAAGCTGATTGGTTACTATGCAGAGCTGCACCAGATGTTGCACTTTCCAGTTTTAGTAAATAACCCCCACTACGTTGGGATGCCATTCACAATGAATGGCACTACACATCAAGCAGGCCCATTGGCATGTATCGTGGTAATACATGTTAAAGCATGCGCTGCCACAACACATTAGTGTGAATGTGCTTATAAAGCGGAGCTCCAGACTCCTTCAGAAAAAAAAACAGTCAGCAGCTACAAATCAGGGTTGCCAACTTTCAGTAAATTTACAAACAGCTTTTAAAATCCATAATTGTTGCATCTGTCCATGAATGTCAGTTACAGACATGCAGCCTACATGTCTATATTGGACATTTAAGGACAGATGCAAAAAGTACGGATTTTACAAACGGTTCGTAAATTTACTGAAAGTTGGCAACCCTGCTACAAATACTGTACTGACTTTTAATATTAGGACACTTACCTGTCCACAAATCCAGCTGTGTCTTTTAACCTAGCTGATTTTTCGATCGGCTCTCGGGTGCTGCCCCCACCGTCTTGGATGGGGGTAACCGGCTGTGAAGCTTTGTGAATGGCCCAGCAGCGGCGGGGGGAGGAGAAGAGGGGACAAACTTCCGGATGAGTTTGGCGCTGCAAAGTCAGCCAGAAGTGGTTTTGACAGGTACCCGCTCCCCCTCCGAAAAGTGCCAAATGTGGCAGCGGAGGGGGAGGCAAATAAGCAGAGCCTCCCCTTTTGGGTGGAGCTCTGCTTTAATGTGACATTTATCAAATATTCACTGCAGACTTATCTTCCTGGTGCATGTGTTTTAAGTTACAGAGAATGACTAACTACCTGTGAATGCTTGGTAAATTTCAAATTCATTGCTTTATAAATATATTCACCCAAGGGCTTGTCCACACAGGTAGCCAGGGGGTTTTAAAAGCATGCAGCTGGGCTATAGTTTTACGCCCCCCCCAAAGAAAGCTATGCAGCTACTCAGATGTTTTGCATTATAGTAACGGCAAAAATTAAACCTTGCAGTGTTTTTTGAGGCAGCCCCGCAACTGCTCTGCATTGCAGGTGGTTGTGGCGTAGTGGTTAAGCCTTTTCAAGAATAAAACATGCAGTGAGGAGATGACATATCACCTCCCGCCTCTCATCTGAATGAGCCCCGATTATAGCAGATCCAAGGACAGTGTTGGAATGTTACCTCCAGCTTTGTGCAGACTTCTGAGAGGATCAATGCAATTACCGTATATACTCTAGTATAAGCCAGCCTGAATATAAGCCAAGGCACCTAGTTTTACCCCAAAAGATGGGAAAACGTATTGACTCGAGTATAAGCCTAGCCTCACTGTGCCTCAGTGTGTCCATGCCTCACTGTGCCTCACTGTGCTCATGCCTCACTGTGCCTCACTGTGCTCATGCCTCACTGTGCCTCACTGTGCTCATGCCTCACTGTGCCTCACTGTGCTCATGCCTCACTGTGCCTCACTGTGCTCATGCCTCACTGTGCCTCACTGTGTCCATGCCTTACTGTGCCTCACTGTGCCCATGCCTCACTGTGCCCATGCCTCACTGTGCCCAATCTCCCTACCTGATCTCCGGCGCTGTGTGACTAGACTGACGTTTAACATGGGAGTCTATAGAAGGGGTGCCCAGGTTTGAAAAATCGGTGCTCCCCGACCGTAGGTTCCCTGGACAAAAAACTTTTCACACTTGTAGAGGAAGAGTAGGGCTCTATGTGTGCCAAGTTTGGGGTCCAGGAGACCTACGGCTACCTGGGATTAGGCGCACAAATTTAAAGATGGACACAGACTCGAGTATTAGCCGAGGGGGGCATTTTCAGCAAAAATGTGCTGAAAAACTCGGCTTATACTTGAGTATATACGGTAGCAAGGAAATACATTTTTGGGGAGTTCTGTACTGTCCTCATTGTTTAATATACCTTGAGGACTGAATGATTTATGAACTAGGAAAACAAATAGCACAAGTTGTGAATGTTTGTATTTGTTTGTACTGTGGTTATGTTTGCAAATGTTTTTAGCTTGGTGGTTGTACTAAAACTTGATGTATTAGTACTGCTTGGACCTTGAAGATGGGGGCAGACCGTCATATCGTCCATGTTTATAACTGACTCTCTGTAACTTTCATTTTACTTATGCTATGTCGGTTTTGTACCACCTCTTGCACTTAATAAAAAAAAGTTTGTAAACCAAAAATTTGTGTGTTAGTGCAATTAAAAAAATATCACAGACACTACTCAAAAGTTTTTGGCAAAGGTTTTTTTTTTTTTTAACCACGTAAGGACCAAGCCTTATTCTGAGATGTGGTGTTTACAAGTTAAAAACGTTTTGGTTTTTTTTGCTAGAAAATTATTTAGAACCCCAAAACATTATATATATATATATATATATATATATATATATATATATATTTTTTTTTTTTTTTCTAACACCCTAGAGAATAAAATGGCGGTCATTGCAATACTTTCTGACATACTGTATTTGAGCAGCGTTCTTACAAGTGCACTTTTTTTTGGAAAAAATACACTTTTTTTAATAAAAAAATAAGACAATAGTAAAGTTAGTCCAATTTTTTTATATATTGTGAAAGATAATGTTACGCCGAGTAAATTGATTCCCAACATGTCACGCTTCAAAATTGCGCCCGCTCGTGGAATCGCGACAAACTTTTACCCTTAAAAATCTCCATAGGCAAAGTTTAAAAAATTCTACAGGTTGCATGTTTTGAGTTACAGAGGAGGTCTTGGGCTAGAATTATTACTCTCGCTCTACCGATCGTGGCAATACCTCACGTGTGATTTGAACACCGTTTTCATATGCAGGCTTATGCGTTCACTTCTGCATGCAAGCTCGGCGGGACGGGGCGTGTTTAAATTTTTTTATTATATTTTATTATTTTACCTTTTATTTTTTTATTTTTACACTGTTCTTTAAAAAAAATAAAAATAAAAAAGTGTCACTTTTATTCCTATTACAAGGAATGTAAAACATCCCTTGTAATAGAAAAAAGCATGACAGGACCTCTTAAATATGGGATCTGTGGTCAAAAAAACATTTTACACTGAAATGCAGTAAATTAAATGTCATTTGAAAAAAAAAGTCTCTTTAGGAGCTATGGGCGGAAGTGATGTTTTGATGTCGCTTCTGCCCTGCAATGTTATGGAGACGGGTGGGGGCCATCTTCCCCTCACTCGTCTCCATACCAAGCCAGGAAGAGGACCCGACCGCCTCCGCCGCTATCGACGGCTCCGGTAAGCTGCAAAGGGGAACGGAGCCCGACGGGAAGGGGGGGGGGCCCTCTCACGTTGCCGATAAAAGTGACCACTTTTATCTGAAAGCGGACCGCTGCTAGCTGGCTGCTGCCATTATAACTGTATTCCTCTTCAAAGTACCGACGTATAATGACGGCGGGCGGTCCGGAAGTGGTTAATAAAACTAGTTTTTGCCTTTACTTGAAAATCTGTGCATTCATTGTATGTTTTTAATGTTCAAATGCACGAGTCGTATTAACAAAACTTTGTACAGATGTGTATTGAGAGAGGAGGATTATGGCCGTGTCTTAAAGTGTTACTAAAACCAATGGTTTAAGAAAGGTTGACCGAACTCCCAGGTATGAAGCAGTGATAATTACTTTATTGAAGATTAAAATCCATCAAGATACAACATAAGACATCATGAGACCTCTATGCAGGCATGGCAAGACAACCATTAGATAACCAAAGTTCAGGAATATTCCTTTATCACATTGCTTTGACGTAATTGGCGAGGATGAATTTTCACAGACATTCCATCAAGGAACATAAAGAAGACAGTTTCTGCACACCTGTGGGACATCACTTCTCACAACCAGACCACACTATAGAAGACCTCAATGTTTTAGTTCTTAAAGGGAATTTCAGAACTATCCAGGAAAGGAAAACGTTTGAACCAAGAATGATAATTATTTTTAACACAAAAACGAATGGCCTAAATTTAGATATTGGTTTCCTTACCCATTATACTAAGGTTTTATGACCCCCTCTGTGACTAGCATCTCCCCCCTCAAGTCTATAGCTCTCCCTCTGTCTTATCTCACTAACTCTGCTGCTATCTTTATTACCATTGATTTGTATGTGTTTTTTTTCCTTTCCCTCTGAGATTTTTTTTTTTCTTGTTTTGTTTCAACATTCTGCTAAAAAAATTGTGAATCAGTACTGCTTGGACCTTGAAGAAGGGGACATACCCCGAAAGCTTGTCCTGAAAAATTCTATGTTAGTGCAAATAAAAAAAGTATCACGGACAGTACTTAATTTTCTCTGTCACATTGCTTTGCAAATCTATGTACACTAAAAACTGTATGATTGAATCGGTTCTGATATCGCAGTTTTACTAACCAGACAGCTTAGTATTCTAAACAGGAAACCTTCATTTTGTTTGCAAATATTAAATATTCAAACTACCAGCAAGAATAAGTCCTTATGCCGCGTACACACGACCGTTTTTAATGTCATTGAAAAAAACGAAATTTTTCTCGACGTGATTCTTCTCAAGCCTGCCTTGCCTACACACGATCATGAAAAAAAATGCTCGAGCAAAGCGTGGTGACGTACGAAATGTACGACGGCACTATAAAGGGGAAGTTCCATTCGGATGGCCCCACCCTTTGGGCTGCTTTTGCTGATCCTCGTGTTAGTAAAGTTTGGTGAGAGACGATTCGCGCTTTTCAGCCTCGTGCTCTTCAGTCTGTTACAGCGTGACGAATGTGCTATCTCCATTACGAACGCTAGTTTTACCAGAACGAGCGCTCCCGTCTCATCACTTGCTTCTGAGCATGCGCGTTTTTTTCACGTCGTTAAAGCCTACACACAGCCATTTTTCATGACGAGAAAAACGACGAGAAAAATTAGAGCATGTTCACGTTGTGAAAAATGCTCTGGAGCCCACACACGATCGTTTTTAATTACCAAAATAAAAAATTGCATTTTTCTCGTCATGAAAAACGGTCGTGTGTACGCGGCATAACATTTAAAGATCCATCAGGGCAGCGCCTGTTAGCGGGCATCCACTTACCTGCTGCCGCCACGTCCCTCACCTTGTTGTGTCACTGCCGCATTACGAGCCGCCCCATTAAAGTGAATGGGACTGTCGTTGAGTCAACAGCGGGTCAGAGGAGGAGCCTCTGCGGGACAGAGATGACAGTTTATCTTTAAAAATTATGATTTAAATCAAGTAGATTTAAATCAAGCCTTTTTACTAGTGATTTAAATCAAATCCACCCTGAAACAAAGTTAATATTTATAACTTTAGAATACAATGTACACATCATACCTGTACATTTCCTAATGGGAAACATAACATTTGATTGAAGTGCTCCTCCCACATTTGAGTCTTTTGTAGCTCAAAGCTGGAAGCTCCAAAATCCTCAATATCCACAATCAGTATGTAATTCAAAGGTGGCTGTCCACACATGAGCACGCAGACGCTTAAAGCTCCAAAAGCTTTATGAGCTACTTTTGGGAACTGGGCATTTTTGACCTCATAAACTTCAAATATGAACGCTTGAAAATGCGTGAATTGAACATTTGTATGCATTTTTTTTGCTTTCCACTGGCTAAAAACCCCTGAAACGTGAATACACAATGCTTGTAATAAAATGCTTGTATACTTTCGCCAAATGCGAAATAGCGATACTACCATAGGTCTGAAAATCGCTCTGCTCAGGTGTGGATGCAGCTTTTATTGAATTTGTGTTAAAGCTCTTTCAGATGGGCAGCTGAAGGGGGGGGGGGGGGCGGGGGGGGTGTGTTAACATGGGTTGTTTTACCACCCCTGAAAGAGTCAAGCATTTTCATGGTGATCTATAGATGATATTGTGACTGTTTGTTGGACTTCCTTGGCAATACAGATTTGGATGTAAAACTGCAACAATAGGCTTTGATTAAATGTTGTATGTTTATAATTTTGAATCTGTTTTATGCCATTATTTTGTTCATTGTTTGACTGTTCAAAATAATGATGGGTACTTTTATTTTACATTGTTTTCAGAGCATACTTACATTTCTACTAGAAAAGCTAAGTAAGTATAAGCCCTGCACTTGACTGCTGATTTATTTTTATTTTATAACAAACATGTTATACTTACCTGCTTGTGCAGTGGTTTTGCCCCCGCCAGCACTCCTGGCCCTTTTTCCTCTCCGAGTGCCACCTTGATGTTTGGGCACTTTGTGTGTGCTCGTTCCCGAGCCTGGCTACACACAGAACAGAGCTCTCGACCAAACCAGCTCTCTCCTCACTGGCTGTGATTAACAGCAGCAGGAGCCAATGGCCAATGAGGAGGCAGAGACCAGGGAGAGCAGCTGCCCTTGTTCACATTGCTAGATTAGGCTTGGGTAAGTATTGGAGGGGGGGGGGGGGCTGCAGGATGAGCTGCATACTGAAGGTTTTTTACCTTCAGCCTTTAGAACCAAAGTCCTGATGCATTACTTCATGCTGGCTCTTTTAGCAATCAAAATACAGGTGGATCTAAAAAACGAACAAGATGTGCTTTAACTGCAGACTTTCAGCTTTAATTTGAGGGTATTTACATCCAAATCGGGTGAACGGTGTAGGAATTACAACAGTTTGTATATGGGCCTCCCACTTTTTAAGGGACCAAAAGTAATGGGACAATTGGCTGCTCAGCTGTTCCATGGCCAGGTGTGTGTTATTCCCTCATTATCCCATTTACAAGGAGCAAATAAAAGGTCCAGAGTTCATTTCAAGTGTGCTCTTTGCATTTGGAATCTGTTGCTGTCAACTCTCAATATGAGATCCAAAGTGCTGTCACTATCAGTGAAGCAAGCCATCATTAGGCTGAAAAAACAAAACAAACCCATCAGAGAGATAGCAAAAACATTAGGTGTGGCCAAATCAACTGTTTGGAACATCCTTAAAAAGAAAGAACGCACCGGTGAGCTCAGCAACACCAAAAGACCTGGAAGACCACGGAAAACAACTGTGGTGAATGACCGAAGAATTCTTTCCCTGGTGAAGAAAACACCCTTCACAACAGTTGGCCAGATCAAGAACACTCTCCAGGAGGTAGGTGTATGTGTGTCAAAGTCAACAATCAAGAGAAGACTTCACCAGAGTGAATACAGAGTGTTCACCACAAGATGTAAACTATTGGTGAGCCTCAAAAACAGGAAGGCCAGATTAGAGTTTGCCAAACAACATCTAAAAAAGCCTTCACAGTTCTGGAACAACATCCTATGGACAGATGAGACCGAGATCAACTTGTACCAGAGTGATGGGAAGAGAAGAGTATGGAGAAGGAAGGGAACTGCTCATGATCCAAAGCATACCACCTCATCAGTGAAGCATGGTGGTGGTAGTGTCATGGCGTGGGCATGTATGGCTGCCAATGGAACTGGTTCTCTTGTATTTATTGATGATGTGACTGCTGACAAATCCAGCAGGATGAATTCTGAAGTGTTTCGGGCAATATTATCTGCTCATATTCAGCCAAATGCTTCAGAACTCATTGGACGAAGCTTCATAGTGCAGATGGACAATGACTCGAAGCATACTGCGAAAGCAACCAAAGAGTTTTTTAAGGGAAAGAAGTGGAATGTTATGCAATGGCCAAGTCAGTCACCTGACCTGAATCCGATTGAGCATGCATTTCACTTGCTGAAGACAAAACTGAAGGGAAAATGCCCCAAGAACAAGCAGGAACTGAAGACAGTTGCAGTAGAGGCCTGGCAGAGCATCACCAGGGATGAAACCCAGCGTCTGGTGATGTCTATGCATTCCAGACTATAGGCAGTAATTGACTGCAAAGGATTTGCAACCCAGTATTAAAAAGTGAAAGTTTGATTTATGATTGTTAATCTGTCCCATTACTTTTGGTCCCTTAAAAAGTGTGAGGCACATATACAAACTATTATAATTCCTACACCGTTCACCTGATTTAGATGTAAATACCCTCAAATTAAATAAGAAAGTCTGCAGTTAAAGCACATCTTGTTCGTTTAATTTCAAATCCATTGTGGTGGTGTGTAGAGCCAAAAAGATTAGAATTGTGTCGATGTCCCAATATTTATGGACCTGACTGTAACATGTGAACACTTTAAATCAGTGCCAGTCACAGTTTTACTGTGAGCACGCAATTCCAAAGGGAGCCTGTCCTTACCGTGCAATTTTCATTCAAAGAGTGACAGCGCTGAAAGCTAAAAAATTGGTCTGGGCAGGAAGGGGGTTTAAGTGCCCAGTAAGCAAGTGGTTAATTCAAAAGCTAAAGTTAGAAGCCGGTTTAGCTACCATGTACCAGATTTTTCACTCTCCAGTTTTAGTGTGTCAATAGTAGGGATGAGCCCGATGTTTGAGTCAAACGTAAGTTCGACACGAACATCGGGTGTTCGCCTGTTCGCCGAATTTGGGGTGTTCGCGCCAAATTCGAAAGCCGCGGAACACCCTTTAAAAGTCTATCGGAGAAATCAAAAGTGCTCATTTTAGAGGTTAATATGCCAGTTATTGTCATAAAAAGTGTTTGGGGACCTGGGTCCTGCCCCAGGGGACCATGTATCAATGAAAAAAAAAGTTTTAAAAACGGACGTTTTTTCGGGAGCAGTGATTTTAACAGTGCTTAAAGTGAAACAATAAAAGTGAAATATTCCTTTAAATTTCGTACCTGGGGGGTGTCTATAGTATGCCTGTAAAGTGGCGCATTTTTCCCATGTTTATAACAGACCCTGCACAAAATGAAATTTCTAAAGGAAAAAAAGTAATTTAAAACTTCTCGCGGCTATAATGAATTGTCGGGTGCTGGCAATACAGATAAAAGTCATTGAAAAAAAACGGCATGGATTCACCCCCAGTCCATTACCAGGCCCTTTGGGTCTGGTATGAATATTAAGGGGAACCCCAAATCAAAATAAAAAAAAAAATGCATGGGGGTCCCCCCAAATTCCATACCATGCCCTTCAGGTCTGGTATGGATTTTAAGAGGAACCATGCGCCAAAAAATAAATAAATGGGGTGGGGTTCCCCCCCAAATCCATACCAGACCCTTATCCGAGCACGCAACCTGGCAGGCCGCAGGAAAAGAGGGGGGGACGAGAGAGCGCCCCCCTCCTGAACCATACCAGACCACATGCCCTCAACATGGGGAGGATCTCCAGGGTTTCCGTGGCGTCAGAGGGGGGCGGGGTCACCGGTACATGTCACTGGGTAACCCCGCTGCGTTTCCCCGTTGCGTCAGATGGGGGCGGGGTCACCCCCAAACACGTCACGGGTGGCCCGGCTCTCAGCTATTTAAGAGCTGTCACGGCGGGTCCAGCGTCATTCGGCGGGCGCCTTCCATGGAGGCGGAATCGTATCGGGTAGCGTGTTTTTCCGTATCCCGGGTCGCTGGAATTTTTTATTTTTTTTAATAAGGGACTTGTCTGTGT
The DNA here is from genome assembly GCA_029206835.1 of Rana muscosa. Classification (NCBI taxonomy): domain Eukaryota; kingdom Metazoa; phylum Chordata; class Amphibia; order Anura; family Ranidae; genus Rana; species Rana muscosa. The sequence goes on from CM055127.1 coordinate 376,003,756, forward strand.
ATGTATGTTTTTTTACCATTTTTTTTTACACTTTTTTTGTGAAATGGTAGGGGTACAATGTACCCCGTTACCAATTCACATGGGGGTCTGAGATCTGGGGGTCCTCTTTGGGGGCTTCCAGATTCTGATAATCCCCCTGCCTGCAGACCCCCACAACCACCGGGCAAGGGTTGTGGGGATGAGACCCTTGTCCCCATCAACATGGGGACATCCTCCCCATGTTGAGGGCATGTGGCCTGGTACAGTTCAGGAGGGGGGGTGCTCTCTTGTCCCCCCCTCTTTTCCTGCGGCCTGCCAGGTTGCGTAATCGGCTAAGGGTCTGGTATGGATTTTTGGGGGAACCCCATGCAATTTCTTTTTAATTTTGGCGCAGGGTTCTCCTTAAAATCCATACCAGACCTGAAGGGTCTAGTATGGATTTTGAGGGGGACCCATACGCCTTTTTTTTTTAATTTGCTGCAAGGTTCCCTTAATATCCATACGAGACCTGAAGGGTATGGAATTTAGGGGGACTCCCACGCATTGTTTTTTACATTTTGGTTCGGGGTTCCCCTTAATATTCATACCAGACCCAAAGGGCCTGGTAATGGACTGGGGGGGGGGACCCATGCCGTTTTTTTCAATGACTTTTATCTGTATTGCCAGGACCCGACAATTAATTATATCCGCGATCAGTATTAAATTACTTTTTTTCCTTTAGAAATTACATTTTGTGCAGGGACTGTTCTAAACACGGGAAAAATGTGCCACTTTACAGGCATACTATAGACACCCCCAGGTACAAAATTTAAAGGAATATTCTACTTTTATTGTTTAACTTTAAGCATTATTAAAATCACTGCTCCTGAAAAAAATTCAGTTTTTTAAAACTTTTTTTTGCATTGATACATGTCCCCTGGGGCAGGACCTGGGGTCCCCAAACACTTTTTATGACAATAACTTGCATATCAACCTTTAAAATTAGCACTTTTGATTTTTCACGTCATGTCCCATAGACTTTAATGGTGTTCGAACAAATTTTTTGCCTGTTCGCATGTTCTGCTGCGAACTGAACCGGGGGGGTGTTCGGCTCATCCCTAGTCAATAGACACACAGAGCTGGTTTAGGAGCGAGCATGCACAAGTGGCCCCCAGAGCAAGCAGCTTGCTGTGGAGGCACTCCGCAGAGGGGAGAAGCCAGGAGCACCTGTGGGGAACCCAAGAAGAGAAGGATCCATTTTCACAGAGCAGGTAAGTATAACATGTTTTTAAATATAAAAAAAAAATGCCTTTAGAACCACTTTAAGAAAATATTAGCTTTTTCCGGAATTCATATTTAATATTCTTCTGTTTTTTTTTTGTGTTTATTATTTTATGTGTGTGACTATAGCTGCAATTTCTTATAGCTTTCACAACATATTTTTTAGGTTCCTAGTTTTATATAAAAAGAGCAAACGAAAAGACAATTATGACTTAAAACGCTTTACTACAAGGTTTCCTTTTGCTGTATTTGATCTCAGAGAGGGGATTCCAAACATTTCCTGTACACAGAGAGCATTATTAATGAGACTAGAAGAACATGTCTTTGCTGCAGCTTGAGCTGTTCTACGGCTTTGTATCTGGTGATGCTTATTTTTAATATTGCTGCTTCCCTTTGTACTTAGTTTTCATTACCATTCCCAAGAATAGATTGAAATGGCAGAATAGGGCCAACAACAAGCAAAAAAGGTTTGTTTATTTCTATTTAGATATTTTTGGAGGCAGCAGACGTGCTGGAGAACAGATGAAATCTGTGACCTGTCTTCCTATAGATGTTTCCTGAACTGTACAGTAAATCGTGACTCTTTTAACAGATCATCTAATGATTGGCTAATTTATTTATCTTTTTAATGAAGTAATGTGAAAGAAATGTACGCAGGCAATTTTACATGTGCCTGTGTTGTATTGCTATGTGTTGTACATAGTATAGAGCAAGTCCAGTGAAATGTCAACATTCCTTTTTGGAGCTTCCGCACACGGGTCGGCTGAGCCCATTTGGCGTAACTGCAGCCATATTTCCTACGTCTGAGCAGCCAGGTGTAGCTTATCGCCTGTCATTGACATGAATGGCTGCATGTCGATTTACTTATGAATACGGTGCTTTCGCACACACAAAAGGTCCAATGTACTGGTGTTGGCATAAAATAGAAACATTTCTATTTTTTGCAAATGTTCGTACTCTGTGCTTAGTGTTTTAAACAAGTACAGCGGCGCACAACCATTCGTGTTAATGAGAGGTCATACACTGCACTTGGATGCCTGGGTGGAGGAAATATGGCTGCAGTTACACTGAACAGGTATAGCCAGTCCTGTGCTAGAATCCTTGTTCACAGGGGGAAGTTGTAATATACCAGTGGTCTCCAAACTGTAGCCCGGGGGGCCGGATGTGGCCCTTTGCTTGCCTTTATCCGGCCCTTGGGGCACTTTTCCTCCCACTGATACAAGACAATATTCTTCTACTGTAACCAACAATGGGGCATAATCCCTGGTGGCGGCATCAACAACAGGGGAACTATTTCTCCCATTGACACCAATGATGGGGCACTATTCCTCATACTGATACCAACAATTTGGATCTATTCCACTCACTGACACCAACAATGGAGCACTATTCTTTCCACTGATATCAATGATGGGTCCCTAATCCTCCCACTAATACCAATTATGTGGCCTAATTCATTTCCATTGATACCAATGATGCACACTATTCCTCCCACTGATACCAATGATTGGACCCTATTCCTCCCACTGATACCAATGATGGGACACTATTCCTCCCAGTGATACCAACAATTGGGTACTATTCCTTCCACTGATACCAATGATGGGCCACTATTCCTCCCACTGATACAAATGATGGGCCACTATTCCTACCACTGATATCAATGATGGTTTACTATTCCTCCCACTGATACCAATGATGGTTCACTATTCCTCCCACTGTGCTGTCTCTTTAGCTAATCAATAGTGTTCTGGAATTCTAAACCCTGTATATAATATATTTTTTTACATTTTTATTTTTTATTTAGGATTAGTTTAAGCTACTGATCTCTAGAAACAACGAAGGGTAAAACCGAGATTACCTTATGAAAAAAACTTAAAGCTCCACCTGCTGGCACAAAAAATAACACAAAATATTCACAGGTATTTTTTTTATATTTACTAGAAAAACTCACTAGAAAAAAATATTATTTTTGTCCTGACCATAATGAACATTTATATAAAATATGTGCAAACACACTCATTCCCTCTAACTTGAATAGTGATTCTGTTTTTTTTTATATGCATGCTCTTTGACTCTTTAAGTGTCTTTCTCGGTATATATATATTTTATTTAGGTTTGTGGAACATTTACTATATATATATATATATATATATATATATATATATATATATTTTTACTAATATTTTTATAAGGTTACATACATCCTATGGTAATGGCACTTATATATATGTAGACTGTACATTAATATTTAAACAAATAGGAAATGAAAACAGCCAGTGGGCAGGAATAATATATAATATTATTCCTGCCAAATTTTGTGAACCTCAGGCTCTTTACACAGCTCTTTATTTACTTCTTTAACTGGTAGACATTATGTAGAATTAACCCCTTAACCATCAACAGTAGCGTGCACTATGAGATATATTATATAAATGTGTGTGTTTACAATTACTTTCATAAACAGGCTTACAAATATGTGAGCCTTTTAACTTTTGAAGATGCAAGCTACAGGACTGATACTACATATTCTGTGTATGGAGGAGATGGGCAGGACATGAATGATATAATTGGAATGAGCACAGCGTGATCTCCAGCTTCTGAAGAAGTCACGTTGATGACGAAACGCATTAAGATGGGACGCACGTTGCGTTTACTATACGTACAGGTGAAATGCACGCTAACTCAGCATATGGGTCTTGTTGCTTCCATTACCTCCTATGCACTGTGCAGTTGTTTGCACATGAGGTTTTTAATAAAAGTTTTATATAGCATTTTTGTAATGCACAGCCCATGGAGGCTTTTAATAAAGCTACTTTAACGTTATGACAGCATGAGGAGCCTGTTCTCAGTTTTTTTTTCTTCTGTGCCTCTGGTGACATCTCGTATTGGAGTGTTTGGAGCAGTGTGGGGAGGATCTCTGAGGAACTGGCCGGTGGATACTAGGAGGTCTTGGAGACTTATTAAGCCTTCTCAGGTCCTTCTTGATATAAGGCAAGGGGGGTCAACGTCATCTGGTAAGTGCGGACCCTGATTCTCCTTGTTGGAGCTACGATTCACGTAGGAGGAATTCCACACATTGGATGCTAATAAGGACTTTCTTTGGACTTTTGCACATATATATCACTTTATTGAACCTTACCTTTAATGTGTTTTTTTAGATGTTGAATTTATGATATGTTTGCATGGTGTTGTGTGCGTATATACACATTCATGTTAATTAGTGAGCGCTGTTTTTTGCACTAAGGGACATCCTTGCATACTTTATATCAAGCTACAGGACTATCATCTTGTTTCTTTATTTAGAGTGACTTGACCTGGCGTAAAACGTTTCTAAAGCAACAACAGTACTGAAGTACGGGCACTTTATGGTACCTGCAAGCATCAGGGGCCCAGAGGTCCCCAGGGCCCCGGATGGCAAACCCCCCCTTTTTTTATAATTATTTTTTTTATATAATTTTTTTTAATTTTTTTTTCTTTTTTGTAAGGGGCCCAGAGCTCCCCAGAGCTCCCCAGAGGCCCGGAGGTCCCCAGGGCCCCGGATGGCAATCCCCTTTTTATTTATTTATTTTTATAAAAAAAAAAAAAAAAAAATTATAATTTTTTTATTTCTTTTTTTTATTTAATTGTTTTTTTTTTTTGTAAGGGGCCCAGAGATCCCCAGAGGCCCGGAGGTCCCCAGGGCCCCGGATGGCAACCCCCTTTTTATTTATTTTTATAAAATTATATATAATTTTTTTTTATTACATTTTTTTTTTATTACATTTTTTTGTAAGGGGCCCAGAGGTCCCCAGGGCCCCGGATGGCAACCCCCCCTTTTTTTTTGTTCTTTAGTTTTTTTTCCTGTTCGCAAGCACCCAAAGCCCCCCTGACCTCAACAATTTGCGGCGGCAGAACCTCCCCGCTTCCCAATTCACGGCACCCCCCCCCCCGGTTCTCCTCTGCTCCAGGGGGCCCATGCCTGAAGCTGTGTAAGGGGCCCCAAAATTCCTGATGGCGGCCCTGCCTGCAAGTATCTATGTTAAGCTGGCCACACACAGCTTGAATTTTGTTTAATTTCTGTAAATCGACAGCACCAGGCTTGACAAACTTAGATTGATAAGTCAAAGGAGCCAGACAGCAAAAAGTGGCCTAACAGTGACTGTAGCCAATCAGCTGAAGTTTTTTTGGGGTATTCTGACAGCCATGGGTGCTGTCAGAATACAATAGTGTGCAGCAGGAAAAAATTTTTGTTTGTGCTGTTTAGCATGAATGGGGGAATTGAGCGGTTTTCTCTCATTTGGTTAGCTTTACTTTTATAATTGATTCCTTGTCGATGTGGACTCCTCTTAGATTCTTATTTCAGAGTGTATGTTGGACTTTGAAATAAATAAGATCAGAGTTTCTGCTATGTAACATGGATAAAAGACTATCAATAGATGTTTCAGTTCTAGTACAGTATGTTCTAAGAAAAAGTATGAATGCCGTTATTTATTAAAGGGGTTGTAAACCCTCCTTTAAAAAATAAAATAAATAACAAACATGTCATACTTACCTCCACTGTGCAGTTAGTTTTGCACAGAGTGGCCCCGATCCTAGACTTCTGGGGTCCCCCTGCGGCGCTGGTAGCTCCTCCCTGCATCGAGTGTTGAAAAAAGCTCTCCTAAGGTGGATACCTGTGCGGGTGCGCTCCCGAGTCCTGCATCTGTGTGCATTCACACAGAATGCAGGACTCGGCCCCGCCCCCAGCACCCACATCGTTGGATTTAATTTGACAGCAGCGGGAGCCAATCTAGAGCCGAGACAACGGGCAGAGAGGAAGATCGCATCTCTGCCGAGGGAACGAATGGGCTCAGGTGAGTAAAACGGGGGGGGGGGGGGGGGCTAGGGGGCTGGCCAGTGTCAAGTTTTTTCTCCTTAGAGCATAGGATGCATTAAGGTGAAAAAACATGAGGGTTTACAACCCTTTAACTTTTTAGCGTATGAAATAAATAGAGGCAACCTAACTTTAGCTGATTCCGAAAATCATATTGGGCAATTCCGTAAGGCATTTCAACACATTTTTGTTGGTTTGGAACAGGGTGGATTGGATTTAACCACTTGGCATCCCGCCCATTGTCATATGATGTCTGCAGATGGGATCTCCCATCCTGGGTGGGCGTCATATGACGTCCTTGGCTCCCCGGCGGTATAGGGGGCGTGTGTGGAACCGATGCGCGTGCCCGACGGCTGCGATGTCCACCGGGTACCCGCGATTCCCGTGTAAACACACAGATCCACGTGTCATATGTCATATAGGAACACCGATCGGTCTCCTCCCCTAGTCAGTCCCATCCCCCCCACAGTTAGAATCACTCCCTAGGTAACACATTTAACCCCTTGATCGCCCCCTAGTGCTAACTCCTTCCCTGCCAGTGACATTTATACAGTAATCAGTGCATATTTATAGCACTGGTCGCTGTATAAATGTCAATGGTCCCAAAATATTGTCAAAAGTGTCCGATCTGTCCGATCTGTCTCGTCACGATAAAAATCATTGCCATTACTAGTAAAAAAAAAAATAATAATAAAAATGCCATAAATGTATCCCCTATTTTGTAGGTGCTATAACCTTTGCGCAAACCAATCAATATACGCTTATTGCGTTTTTTTTTTTTACCAAAAATATGTAGAAGAATACATATCAGCTTAAACCCAGGAAAACATTTGTTTGTTTTTTCAAACTTGTCGCTCTTCTTTTGTTTATAGCGCAAAATTTATCTTGGACTCTTTTGTCTGATTTTGGTGTGGCACACCTTTCTGTATTTCTGTGTTTTAGATACTGTTGGTCCTAAAGCATAAATATAGTAAAGCAGTTACTAATTGTCATGCTGCCCTCTTTGCAAAAAGGACAGGGACAGTTCCACATTTCAGCATATAGGGAATTATATAAGGTATTGCATATAAGTTTAGAAAATGGCAATGTCACCTACAGTAAAGGGAATTGAGGAATCTAATATGTGGTACAACATTTTGCAGGAGGATGGTTGCTGACGGCTCTCTGTGGCAGAGCATGTAGCAGTCCATACAAGCACTCAACCGAGAGGTGGATAGAAGGAGGTGCCAGAGGTGGTGATGTGGCTGTATCATGGCTGGTCCTCATGGAGCAGAGATTATTCCGCTTTGGAGAGACATATCTGGGGTTTACTAGACTGTGCACTTTGCAAGTGCACGTGCATTCTACAAGTGCTGCTGCTCCAGAGCTTAATAAATGGAGAAGCTCTGCTGACTTCCATCATCCAATCATGTGCAAGCAAAAATGCTTTAAAAAAAAAAATCTTGCATATTAATGGGTATTCTTTTCAAAGTGAAGCTTCTCTTCGCTCACTAAGCTCTGGAACAAATACCCTTGCAGAGTGCAATTGCACTTGCAAAATGCACAGTCTATTTGCCTTTAGTAAATCAACTTCAATAGCACATGGCTTTGATTTGATACTAATTTAAGTTTAACCACTTGCCAACCACCCTATAGCAGTTTTACTACTACAGGGCAGCGGCTGTGTGCAGGATCACGTATATATACATGATCCCGCACTTCCGGGTCGTGGGCGCAGGTTTTTTTAATTTTTTTTTCAGAGCTTTATAACCTCTTTAAAGTGGAGTTCCACCCAAAAATGGAACTCCCACTTTTTGGAACCCCCCCCCCCCCTCCGGTGTCACATTTGGCACCTTTTTAGGGGGGAGGAGGGAGCAGATACCTGTGTCATACATATTTGTCATACATATTTGCTCCCACTTCCGGGCATAGATCACCTTGATGATCGAGGTGACCTATGCCACTTTCCGGCGCCTACTCTGTCCTCCCCCGCTGTCTTCTGGGAGACACACAGGTTCCAGAAGACAGCAGGGACCAGTGAGGACGCGCAGTGCAACTCACGCATGCACAGTAGGGAACCAGGAAGTGAAGCTGCAAGGCTTCACTTCCTGATTCCCTTACCAAGGATGACGGCGGCAGCAGCCGAGAGCCAACTGACAGATCGGCTTTAGCTGCCGACATCGCGGGCGCCCTAGACAGGTAAGTGTCCATGTATTAAAAGTCAGCAGCTGCAGTATTTGTAGCTGCTGGCTTTTAATATATATTTTTTCGGCGGACCTCCGCTTTAAGTCTTATGCGTTACAGGAAAAAAAATAAACATACTATTTTGTTGCTACTCCTGGCTCATCAGCCTCCATATTTCAGGAATAATAGACCAAATAAAAGGAAAAAAGTAGAAACAAAAACAATTATGCAAAGAGAGAATGAAGTATAATATTTTAAATAGGCATCAAGCATCATGATTTTCCAAAGGCGAACATAATGAAGGAGGAGAAGCTCAAATAAAGCCCTTTTAAGGTTAGAGTAACCTGCCCCTTACTCAGGGCTCGACAAACCCCGGGCGCCAGGTCGCAAATGCGACTAGAATTAGCGACTTGGCGCCTGGGGCAGCACAGCAGAGGTTACCTGTATCTCCGTGCGCCCCCGCGATCGCGTGATCTCGTCGGGCCGCGCCGGCCGGTAATTTAGGCCACGGCTTTGCGGCCTTCTGCAGGCCTAGGCTTCATTCTGTAATCTGGCGCCATCTTGTGGTATGACAAGACAACCAGCAATGCTTGCCTGTTTCACTGTCCGCCCATCTCCTTCCCTTTACTTAGAAGTTAACCCCCAAACATTATATATATTTTTTATTCTAACACCCTAGAGAATAAAATGGCGGTCGTTGCAATACTTTCTGTCACACCGTATTTGCGCAGCGGTCTTACAAGCATTTAAAAAATTCTACAGGTTGCATGTTTTGAGTTACAGAGGATGTCTAGGGCTAGAATTGTTGCTCTCGCTCTACCGATCGCGGCGATACCTCACATGTGTGGTATAAACACTGCTTTCATATGCGGGCGCTACTCACGTATGCGTTCGCTTCTGCGCGCATTGGTCGTTAAAAAAAAAAACTGGCTACTAACTTTTTTAGCTGGCTCCTAGATTCCAAGCAAATTTGTCAAGCCCTGCTCTTACTCCATAATCCAAGGACATAGGATAATATATAGAGGGGAGAACACCCCCTCCCCCCCTCCACACACACACACTTCATCCGCTTGATGCAACCATGAAACGCAAATCACCTGTAGTCATGAAAACCTTAAAGAGCAGAGAAAAAGGCATTAGACCATAAATGGAAAGAAGACAAAGCAGGAAAGAATGGAAAGCTGTGCACCACCTTCTATGAGCAAAGTGCCCCAAAATAGTCCCATCCTATAAGGCTTTTGACAGGTATTTAATCCAGGGGTCCCAAATTTTAGATTTTTTTTTTCATTTTGGATAGAGTAAGGGAGGGTGGGACACCCCTGTAAGTTTATCTTTTATTATCTGTGTCCCTTTGACTCATAGCCAAAGTGAAGGAATCCCTGGTTGTCATCAGGGTCATCAGAGCTAGTGTCCCCATTAAAAGGTTTCCCCTCTATTCAACACAAAATTTCAATTTTTTTTACTTTTAGTGATAATGGTAAACAGGACAAATAGAGAGGATGAATGTCTTTAACGGGGGACATAAACCACAATTAAATCCTGACAGGGGTTCTAATCCATCTCCACGCTATCTAAAAAGAAAAAAAGAAATAAAATGTTTTTCTTTTAGTCATACTTTAACTACACCCAGCAATCTATACATACAATATTTTTCGCTCTAATGGGCCTTTAGTTCTACTCGGACAGTTGCTGTGGATACATCACTGCTTGCATTGTCCATAAAATGATTTTGTAAAATACTATTGATAGCTGCGACTGAGAGGGTTTGTAATGTTTGTGTTACAGATTTCTGAGTAAAAGCATAATTAACGTCAGGCGTTGTGAGCCGTAGGATAAAGTAATAACTTTCAGAAATGAGAGGTATTTCTCCAAGAATCCAAGGAGGAGGAGCCGAGCCTTTTCATGATCTGGTCTGTGGTTGTGTTTAGTCCGTCATCAAAATAAACTCTACAACTACAAGAGTAAAAAAAATACTATTATGTATCTTTTGAAAAATCAGAGATTGCTCCTTTGAAAAAGTTTAAAGCTGAACAATAGCCATTTAGAAAATTGCATGTAATGTAGCTGGACAGGCATTTTTCCAAATGTATTATCTTCATGTCAATTTTGCCATGTTTTGCTACATAGTGATAACATTGGTATGGGAAAGGGATTCACAAAAACATACCTACCATGCCCCCCCTTATGTTTTATGGTCTGTAAATGTATAGTTGCTGAGTGCGATGTTTTAACACCAAGAATAGGCAGACAGCAAGAGTTTGAACATGAGCCTGGTGTTTATTCAGCAGCATCCATCTTACAAATACCACAGCTCCCCGCCCCCAGATCACATGACCAAAACTGTTCAATAGTTCCTTATGCATGTTAGGAAACAGTTAACTTGAATTATAACATAAAGCATACACATCATTACATCTTCCCTCTCAAGTATGAAACATTTAATATGAGACCAAGTCCCTCCAGATCTTTGGTTTTAATAGCTCGACCATAGCGAGAGAAAGTAACCGCTGGCTCATCATCCGAAGGATTGGTGTCCAGTTGAGAGACACTCCCAGCCTTATCACATGCTGATACATTTATGCTGTCCTCTGTATCCTCAGTAGACTCAATATCCGTGTTTAGGACTTCTGTGCCATCATGGGCTTTTTCTTTATCTCCATTGTCACCCAGTTCCTCTAATGATGTATCCGCGGTAATGTCTGGACAACGATGACACCTGTTTCGTCTCAGTTTCTGTCCACACTTGGTCTCGATTATATATGTCTAGCGCACCCACCCCTCTCTTTACCTGCATTAACTGTGGCTCCTCGCAGGGGGAGAGAGGCACACCGCACTATCAGCCCGTACCCTCCTGTGTAAAGATGTTGAGCAGTGTTATTTTTGGGTCTTGTCTGCAGCCAGAGTCAAAGTCCTCCTGAGAATAATTCTCACCTCTACTATATGTAGAATCAAGTCCTTGACTTCCCCAGTAACGTAATTGTCCACACCAGCTGAAACTCCAACTCAGTATTTATTCTCACTTTGCAATAAACAGTCTCTTGGATAGGAAAGGGTTGGAGCAAAGGAAACAGGACAGCCTAAGGTGTGGAGGAGGTCCAGGCACACACGTAGCTCAAACTCTTCGCTGTTCAGACTCTCAAACAGTTTTAGGCGCACAGTCTCTGCCACAGACCGTGAAGTTGGTCTCTGCCACAGACCTGGTGAATAAGGCCCCTGCCACGGACCTGGCGACACTTTTGGTCTCTGCCACAGACCTGGTGAATAAGGCCTCTGCCACTGACCTGATGAACTTGAACTTCCTTCTTAGAACATAGCCCTTATCAAGGAGAAGATGTCCCCCTAGAGAGTCAACAGACCCCTCCTTCACCGTGACTTTTGCATCGGTCCTTCGGAATGATCCTCCCTTCTCTTAGGTGCGGGTCCCCTCGCAAGGCGGCACCCTGGTCTCCTCAATCCCTTGCGGACCCCAGCCGAAGGTGCTGAGCCCCGAGCCGTCGCTGAGCCCCGAGCCGTCGCTGCAGCTCCCGAGTCTCCATACCCAGACGGACAGGAACGGTGAGGTAGTACCTCACCCCAAGTTAAAGGTGCCTGAGGTGGAACAGGAACACAGCCTCCGGGCTGAGGGCACCCGGAGATGAGCCACACGCACTCCCAGGCTGAAGGTGCCTGGGGGTGGACCCTGATCAGGAGACGTCCGCCCCTTTTATATCCTCTCCCGGCATGCACAGCAGGTTCCGCGCCCCGCTGTACGGCTGTCGAGAGGGGACAGAAAAGGCAAAGCAACTACGCTTGTGGTTCAACCCCGGCCCAGAATGGCAGCGCCACCCGCAGGCCACAGGGAACTCATCACCAGCCTTATCCCCTAAGGACAAAAATTGGTCCATAACCACTAACAATCAAGGTGTCTGAGCCTAATTACCACTCAGAGACTTCCCTTAAATTGAACACCCCGCTACATATGATTTTGGTGAATTGGCTTCTTTGATAATTTGAGCAGGTTCCCATGTATTCCCAGTGACTCTGTGTCGCACAGCTTGCCCAGCACAGAGTGGATGAAGGGATTTTGTAGATTTATCAAAATACAGTTTTTGCCTTTTCATGTTTATGATCCTCTGAGCTGTTACTCGATCCTGTGAAATAGACTGAGGCTGCAATTTCTGTGGTGCAATAGGCACTGTGGTCCTCTGTGTTCTACCCATTAGCAGCTGTGCAGGTGAGCATAAACCTTCAATAGGTGTTGCACAATAGTTTAACAGTCCTAGGTACACATTCTGCCCTGATGATTGCGCTTTCAGTATAATAGATTTGGCTATGCCAACATACTTATCTGCTAGACCATTGGCCTGTGGGTGATAGGGGCTTGTGGGTTTGTGCCTGATTCCCCATTCACACAGGAACCATCAGGTAATGGTTGTCCTCAAAATTAAAAATATCTGTAGCCAGTCTCTGCCATGGACGTGAAGGAGCATTCCATGGTGTAAGAGGTTCTTTTGCATTGTGTTTTTGAAATGTCTGGCAGGTTTCACACAAGTGTCTCAATATCAAAGTCCAAATTAGGCCAGTAGACCAACTCCCACACTCTGCGCTTACACAGAGTGATGCCCAAATTCCCCTGGTGGTCAACCATAAATATCCGAATAAATGTATAGCTCATCTTTCACAGGCCAGAATCCCTGTAGTTCAGGACGCAGCTTCTTTTGTTTTTTCTGGCCAGCCATTGCATATAAAACAAGTTCGTTTTACTGTACATGCAGCCAATGACATCATTGGCGCATGCGCTCTGAAGGAATGGCCACCCGTGCCGGTCCTTCAGAGCCCTATGCCATAATCGGGGGCTGTATTATATTAACATTTATTCAAAGTGAAAGTGTTCTACTTAGCTATGGAAGCACTCTGTCATGGTAGACAACTAGAAGGTTCTAGATTTGGGCAGAGAACATTCTATCTTTCGTGCCGTGCAGTATCGCTCCATATTAGAATATAAACTCGTAAGGTGAACCATAATCAGCACGGTAGATATTATCAGTCTCTGGTATTAATTGCTCAAGGAACCCACCACATAGGGCCGTCACCTGTACAGCTGGGTTCTCACACATTTGTCCTTGACAACTTTAGCATTAGTTTAGAACTTTTCTCCTGTTAGTTAAAGGCTATGTCCCCCATGTTCTTGGCATGAGCTTCATATTAAAAATACTGCCTTCCTGGACTTTATTCACACCTTTTAGAGTGATTCTAAAGGAAAGGATTTAAAGAACAAAATAACAAACATGTTATACTTACCTGCTCTGTGCAATAGTTTTACACAGAGCAGCCCGCTTCTCTACTTTTTGCGTTCCCTGCTGGCAGTCCTGGCTCCTGCCCCCTGCTGAGTGCCCCCAATAGAAAGCCTCTTTCTATGGGGGTACTTGAGCAGGCTCGCTCTTGAGCCTCGCTCTGTGTGTCCAGTCACACACAGAGCGCGGATTTACCCCTCCCCTCCCTCTCTCCTCAATGGCTCACTGGCTGTGATTGAAAGCAGCAGGAGCCATTAGCTCCCTCTGCTGCTGTACGTGCCAACAAGGAGAGAGAGAGAGCACATACAGTGGAGCCATTGCATTAGCTAACGCAGGGGATTGCCTGAGAATTATAAAGTGGGTTTACAACCGCTTTAATGTGTTACTAAACCCAGGACCCTGCATTCACTATATCTGGTCTCCCACAGTACACAGAACATGAAAATGCAATTGTTTCAGTAAATATTTACTGCTAAATACCTTTTCTCATCAGCAATTGTCTTTTGACTTCTGTCTGGTTAAAGTTTGTAGGAGGAGTTTTCATTCTCCCATGATTGTCCTATGAGGATGAAGAACCCCTGACTCTCTGTCTAGACAGTGCTGATTGGCCCTGTGCTGATCACATGCACTCTCCCAAGAAAAAAAAAAAAAAAACACCTCTCTAGCAATGCACACCAAACTGACCATGTGCAGCTTGTCCCCTAGCCTCTGTAGTATCTGGAGATGGATTGGGGACTCTGAGAGAAGGGGAGGATCAGAGGAGACAGGATCAAACAGCCTTTTTACACAATGCAGAGGATTACCCCTTATGTTCCACAGTGAGTATAACAACCACGCTTTACTGCATACACACACTGATTTTACTATTGTGGGTTTAGTAACACTTTAACACGTCTGCTTGGACAGTAAGAATTAAATAATCATAAAAGAGAAGAAGAGAAAAGAAATAAAGTGTCGAACAGTCAAGGTATCATTCCCTACCCCTCTATCCCCCAACCCCACCTCACCTGTCCACCGACACATATTGTGTACATGGATGCCAAGTTTTGTCATACTTAGCTTGATTATTATGGAGGTTTATCAATTATCAGGATCCAATTGAGTTTTTGTTTAACACAGTTAAACTTTATTGTCAACTGGTTCCAAAAATGTGCAATAGCTATGCTGGCAGCCAATATGATAAAGGAAATCAATCTTTTTTTTTTTTAGAAAGTCATTATTTAACCACTTGCCGACCTGCTCACCCAGATATACTGCGGCAAGTCGGCTCTCCTGCGCAAACTGACGGAAAAGCAGGATAACGAGCACCGGTAGCCCGCAATCGTGGCAAGGAGAGGCAGAACGGGGAACTGCCTATGTAAACAAGGCATTTCCCTGTTCTGCCTAGTGACATGACAGATCTTCTGTTCCTGGTGATCGGAAACAGTAATCTGTCATGTTTCAGTAAGCCCATCCCCCCTACAGTTAGAACACGCTGAGGGAACACACTTAACCCCTTGGTCACCCTACTAGTGTTAATTCTACATTGATCATTGCATATTTTTTAGCACTGATCAATGTACCGTATATACTCGAGCATAAGCCAAATTTTTCAGCACTTTTTTTGTGCTGAAAATGCCCCCGTCGGCTTATACTCGAGTCACCTTTTTGCGCCTAATCACCCGGACTTTGGGGACCCAGTTTATTGTCCGGGGGACCTACGGCCGGGGAGCACCGTTTTTTTCAAAGCCGGGCACCCCTTCCATAGACTCCCATGTTAAACGGTCATTTCTCCTGTGACTTTGTGGAACCGGTACTGGCTGGTCGTAGGTCCCCTGGACCCCAAACTTGGCACACATGTAGCCCCATTTCTCCTCTACAAATGTGCAAAGCTTGTTATCTGGGTGACGTACGGCCAGGGAGCACCGATTTTTCAAAGCCGGGCACCCCTTCCATAGACTCCCATGTTAAACGTCAGTCTAGTCATGGGGACAGTGAGGCATGGGCACAGTGAGGCATGCACATGGACACAGTGAGGCATGCAGATGGACACCCTAGGCTTATACTCGAGTCAATACGTTTTTCCATTTTTTTGTGGTAAAATTAGGTGCCTCGGCTTATATTCGGGTCGGGTTATACTCGAGTATATACAGTAATAATGTCACTGGTTCTCAAAAAGTGTAATTTGAGGTCAGATTTGTCCACCGCAATGTCGCAGTCCCGCTGAAAATCGCAGATCGCCCTATTACCAGTAAAAATAATTAAAAATAATAAAAGTCCCTAAGTCTATCCCGTAGTTTGTAGACGTGATAACTTTTGCGCAAACCAATGAATATACGCCTATTGCAATTTATTTATTTATTTTCAAAAAATATATAGAAGAAAATATATTGGCCTAAACTGATGAATACATTTTTTTTTTTTGGGATATGTATTATAGCAGCAAGTAAAAAAATTTATAATTTTTTTCAAAATTGTCGGTCTTTTTTTGTTTATAGCGCAAAAAATAAAAACCACAGAGGTGATCAAATACCACTAAAAAGCTCCATTTGTGGGAAAAAATGGACGTCAATTTTGTTTTAGTACAGTGTCACATGACCACGTAATTGTCAGTTAAAGCGACGCAGTGCCGTATCGCAAAAAAATGCTCTGGTCATTAAGGGGGTAAAACCTTTTGGGGCTGAAGTGGTTAATTTCTGAAAGAGAGCAATCTCGGGTTTTCTGGCTTTGTGCACATCTGTTACCAAGCGAATCAGATTAAACGTCCTTATCCAGAATCTAGCCACTTTGGGGCATTGCCACCAAATATGGGCCACGGTGCCTATCTGGCCGTATTTCCTGAAACATTGGGTTGTAGACTCAACATTCCTAGTTATTCTGGTTTGGACCATATATTATCGTAGTAATGTTTTGTAGTTATATTCTACTAGAGCCGTCTTGATAGATATCTTGGAGAGATTGTTTGCAATATCCTGCCACTCCGGTAGGTCCCATGTGACATTAAACTCTCCCTCCCAATGTTCCATATAAGGAAGCTTACAATCTGGATCTATTAGGTAACTGATATTACTGTATGTCATTTTATTGATATGTTCTGCATCATATAGAATGTGAGTATGTCTGTCTGTTTTTTAAAAGAAAAATATTGAAATGAGTGTGTAGCGCCCCCCCCAATATTTGGGGACGCCATGTGGAAATTTAGGGGTAGTCTGAGCCGGTAGTTGGGCTCAGACCAATCAATGATTCAATATTGCTCTGTGATACTGCCTGGCAGTAGTGTTCCTTGTTGCCTGTAGGTGGCACTGTCACCACCGGCATAGGTTAAACTACGGGGGGTATCACAACACCTTGGGTGTCCCCTCTCGGCAGCTGTGCAGGGGCATGGTCAACCCGCTGTGCATGCTGGGAGAGGGTACATAAGGGGCAGACGCCATTAGGCGTAAGCCGATTCCAGGGGGACCCCAAGGCACACAGGGGGGACCTCTGGTCCAGTGAGTGTGCCTCGTGGCCCGCATGGCACGAGGTGCACGAGTGTGTTTAGGCCTCGGGCACCTTCAGCCCGGGGCCCTGTTGCTGCACCGTGGGCCCAGCTCCGCTGGCAAGGGCCTACACTTCAGAGAAGGATCCCAGGCTGCCCGCTTGTAGGGGGCCCATCTTAAGGAAAGGAGTCCAGGGGGGAATCAGTACCGGCGGAGATTAGCGACGGTACTGCTGTCTCGGGGAGAGGCCTGGAAACTCGCCTAAAGAGGGATTCATCGTCTCTGATATCCGTGCTCCATCCCGGCTGCTAGGACCGCTCTCATAGGGACTATCCGGGTGAGCAATACCCACTCAAGCTTGAGTGGCGATGAATATAGACACTGAACTTTAAGTGTTGCGTGTCTGAACCTTCCCCTACTTCTTTCAACTTTCTACTCTCTCTCTCTTCAAGTTGATTCAAAGAAAAAGAATAAAGCCTTGTTGATTAGGTTTTACTCCTGTGTGGACATTGGCCTTATTACAAGAGATCTTTTTACCTGGACAACGGAGCTAAGGGATCCACTCTAGAGAGGTAATTGCTGCAGACCCAAAACAAAACCAGCCGGTCCCTTAAATGGGGGTAAGTGCTACAAGTAAAAGAGTGAAAAGCGAGTGTAAGGGATAACACAAGTCACATTTCTAGGAGGGTGTTGTGCTCCTAATATACACTTAAGCTCACATTATACTGTACATTGCACACTCACTGTACAATCTATTTTAAGTCTCCCTTAGATTTGCCTACACCATATAATATGAAAACCCACCTTAAAGCGTATTTCCACTCTTGCAGTCAAATTTGAGAAAAGTCCACCATATGTTATGTTTTCCCATTCACACAGCATGCCTAAAAATGGCAAATATATTTTTTTACATTTTTAGATATTTCTCATGAGGGGGTATCATGGCTGACTGCAAGGTTTTTCAAACAATGTTAGAGTGAGCCAGTCCTAAGCCTGTCATTGTTACCATATATAGCAGCCTCACCCCATCTCTTTTGTCTAGGGGTATCTCGTACGACAGGGTGAGATGCGCTACGGCCCATGTCCTCCCCATAGCTGTGGGTGAGGTGAAGGCCAGTACCAGTTATTTTCCTCCGGCCTGTGTGTTTTAGTTAAGGATCAAGTCCTGCCGTGCCAACACATCTCTTTGCTCCCATTAACCAGAGTACCACACACCGATTACAGTCCAACTCTTGTTTTATTGCAAAGCTCACAATAAACAGTGCTTCAGTAGCCAACTGGTTGAGACCCAATAACAGTTCGATACGGTGGGATGAGCAGGTCGAGGCACTATCCTGATTGTACGCTAAACCACTGTGATTTCACCAGCGGTTACTATAGCCTTGGCTAGAGAGAACTTAGAACTTGTGAGTCTCTACCAGCGACTCAAGAGAACGTAGATAGGAGTACCTTCGCTGCGTTGCGGCCCCTGTCAGGGGAAGATGTCCCTCCAAGGGAGTTACCGGAGGCCCACCCGTCACCGGGTTGATGCTGCTCCGGACTCTCCGGACGGGTGACCTCCCCGGCCTCCTCACCTCAGACATGGGCCCCATCCACCTCAGGGACCCTCGGACTTCTCCACCCTCGCGGGACCCAGTCGAAGTCACCGGGCCCCAGGCCTTCGATATAGTACCTCACCCCAGGCTGAAGGTGCCTGGGATGGACTCCAACTCCATTCCGGTCAGGCCTAGGGCGCCTGGGCCGGAACTCCGAACCGCCCGCACCCAAGCCTAAGGTGCCTGGGCGCGTGAAGAACCAGATCCCGAAGACCTCATGGCTAGGGCGTCTCCCCCTTTTAGCCCCTCCCTCGACGTCACGGCAGGTCCCCCGCCCTTGCCGTACCATCTCCGGAAAGGGACAAAAAGGACAGCACTGCGGCAGCAATTCAACCATGAACCTGCGGGCACAGCGCCACCCACAGGCCAAGTAGAATAATACACCACCCAGTCCTCCACGAACACAAAATGGTCCAAAACCCCTCATGATTTTCACACCTGGGTCATACTATTACCCAGGTGCATCCCAACTAAATTTAAAGACCCCGCTACACATACAATGCAAGAAGCCCAAACTCTATACCTTTTAAGCTTTAATAGGACAGATCATGTTCAAATCTAGATACAATTGATAATGAAGATCTGCCTGCACAGAACAGATAGGGTTAATTATGGAAAACATGGCTCCCTAGTATTTTTCCTTGCTGGAGGGTCCAGAATAGAGCATCTAAAAAAGTTAATTGCTATTTTTTTTTCTTTTTTATGTTATGCTCTGTGAATGGGGACATATAGCAAATATAAAGTAGGTGTTATCCCAATATGGCTGCAAAAGTGGAAATACACTTTAACTATGTAATCAATTTGTATCTAATCGGCCAGGCCTTGCACTACATACTTTTTGGTAGATTTAAAGGAGATACTACAGCCAGGTTGTAATGAGTGTGGCGAGCTTTAGATTTGTAGAATTCCCCCCTCTTTCTCATAGGGCTATATACCAGATGCCTCCTCTTTTTTTACAGCATAACTAACATACCCTCTTATACCTGGATAAACATGTTTGCCAGAATCTGAAAGAAAGATAAATGTTGAAAAGAGCACTATGAGCCGAACAGTATACAGCATAAACTGAAACATTGCACAAATACCACTAACAGTGTACAAAGCTATTGTGAGACTCGGGCTACACAGGTAGTAGACTGAGGATCGAGAGCATGGCAGACATGAGTACAGTATAGGGCTCAGGGGGTAACTAAGACTGACAAAATCGGGACCAGAAACATAAGGGTAAGGTAGAGGTACATTGACAAAATTGCAGGCAACAACAGAACATAAGAGCAGCAATATAAAGACAAAATAGTAAATTAGGTAGAGAGATGCAAAACATGCAAGAAAAAGCAGACAAAAGAAAGCCACAGGGCAGGGACTACGCGACATGCAAACACAAGTAGGGAACAAACTGTCAAGGCTGGGATCCAACAAGTCAATGGTTCAGGACACCAAACACAAACTAGCACACTGTTCCAGCAGTCTAATTAAATATAATACGTGGTGCACTCAATCTAAAATTGAAAGTGCAACCAAAGAGCAAGCAGCACAAATAGTCTTAACCCATTTAACCATGTCTGTATCTTGTAAGGTTATTTTCATTTTCCTATAGTGACCTTGATTTGGGGAATAAGCCTAATTGACCAATGTCACTGTGTGTGTTATCTTTTATACCTTGTGATTGCATTATTGGCCAGCAAGGTATTCTCATTGGACAGACCAGTGGTCAGGCAGGGCTAAGGTACCAAGTTCAAGCCTCCATAGCAAGCGGAAAGCACCTTCTAAATACCCGGTAGGATTGACAAACAAAACAGGAATAGTAGAGACATCAGAACAGCCAAGGTATTGGTTTCAGTAGTCTGGTGAGCATGAAAAACGTACTGTCGTAGACAGGGCCACCCTTACATTATATAGAACACTGCACAACTTTTACATAGTATGTTGCAATGTGCATGTTACCCTTCCATGACTTTGCATATCCTTGCCATTATTTTGAATCTGTTACTACCATGTTGTCATAGTAACACACTGGTACCATAGTTGGTGAGTCCATGCTGCCACATTAGTGCTGTAAAAACGTGTTATTCTCTGCTGTTTTAAAGGAGATTGTTAAAGAAAAACAAACCTTAGTTAAAAAGTGTATATACTGTAGTGATACTTAAAGTGATACTAAAGTGATACATTTACCTGCTCTGTGCAATGGTTTTGCACAGAGCAGCCTGGATCCTTCTCTTCTTGGGTCCCTCACTGGCACTCCTGGCCCCTCCTTCCTGCCGAGTGCCTCCACAGCAAGCAGCTTGCTATGGGGGCACCCGAGCCGAGCTGCTGCTCTGTGTGTCCATTCAGACATGGAGCTGCGGTTTGACCCCGCCCCCTCTCTATCCTCATTGGCTAACTGACTTTGACAGCAGCAGGAACCTATGGTGCCCAATGCTGTGTCTCAGCCAATCAGTAGGGAGAGTCCCAGACAGCCGAGGCACTTGTGCCCATCACTGGATCGAGATGGGCTCAGGTAAGTATTAGGAGGGCTAATAACCGCTGCACACAGAAGGTTTTTTTATCTTAATGCATTTGGATAAAAAACCTTCTGCCTTTAGAACCACTTTAATGCTCCTAAAAACATTACCTATTCAATTTCCTTCTCATTCCATTCTTTAGCTAAATATGATTTTTTTAAATTCCTGAACAATGTTAGAATATTATATTATATATATATATATATATATATATACATATATATATATTATAATATATTTCTTGCAACCAACGCCGAACATTAGTACAGAGCTTCCAGTTAAAAAAAAACAAAAAAACAGGAATCCCATGTATTTTTTAAACATTTTTCAGAATAAAATCATGTGCCTATTACAATGCTGATACTGATCAGGTGAATAAATAAAGGCATGTCCTGTCAAATGGCAATCGGTTTATTAAAGATGTAGGCATCTCCAGAAAAAGGTAAGGTAAGAAACTGCAATAGAGTTTGCTACAATTCTTACAATGATATATAGTTCAACTAGAGATCAGGTGACCCTTTAGTAGGTAGAACAAATATATTAAATACAAAATGGGAACTGTAAACTATAGTTACCCAATGCTCCAACACAGCTGCTTAGTGCCACATGTGCTATTTTTTTTTTAAAGCAGACCTTGCACAATCTTTGTTGGTCGAACTGGATGGACTTGTGTCTTTTTTCAACAAGATTAACTGTAACTAAAAATGCTTATATACCATACTAGGGAATTAAAAAAATGAAAAACTAAAAAAACTATCCCCAAAAGACCAAAAGCACACAAAATTCTTGTGGTAAACATCCTTCCCTGCTGCATCATGAAGCAGTTCTTGCCAAAACGTGATTTGTCTTGAATGGTTCTGTATTTTAATCTCCCATTGCTGCCCATTGATTAGAAGCCAGCAGTGTGCATTTTACATTATGTTCTTTGAGGGCTGATTCACATTCCAGAAGAGGACAGGTTTCCAGTGCAGTTAATTGGCTTCTACAAAGTGGAGAGGATGATGAGAGGTAAAGTGAGGGAACAGGTGCTTCAACTGAAAACTAAAGACGTTTGCTAGAAGTGTAGCTAATGTTTTTATACAGCAATTAATGTTTTATTGAATTATAATAAATGTTTAATATAGGTAAAAATCAAAGCAGACATACACTATGTTTGGGACTACCCCCAAATTTGGTGATTTCGAAGGCAACTTGCATTTATATACAGCAATTAATGGTTTATTGAATTACAACAAATGTTAAATATAGGTAAAAATCAAAGCAGACATCCAGTGAATCCGAAAAGTATTCACAGCACAAAAATTAGCAATACAGTCAGGTCCATAAATATTGGGACATCGACACAATTCTAATATTTTTGGCTCTATACACCACCACAATGGATTTGAAATGAAATGAACAAGATGTGCTTTAACTGCAGACTTTCAGCTTTATTTGAGGGTATTTATATCCAAATCAGGTGAACAGTGTAGGAATTACAACAGTTTGTATATGTGCCTCCAACTTTTTAAGGGACCAAAAGTAATGGGACAGATTAACAATCTATGTAAAAGAAAAGGTCGAAGGGGGTAGCACATCCATATGAACTGTAATTTGAAAAAAGGCAGGACTTGTGGGCAGACTTTGAAGGTACCAGAAAAAGGAAATCTCAAAATATAGAAAAATATACATTTAATGTACATATAAATAATGAATACAAAATAACATTGTTAAAAACCACAGATAAAATACTCTGAGTAGGAGTCATACATTAAATGACAATTCCCTATTAGTATATCTATGACAATGTGTCATTTGCTAGTGACAATTTGTGACAATTGACACATTAACAATAATAAATCAAACTTTCACTTTTTAATTCTAGGTTGCAAATCCTTTGCAGTCAATTACAGCCTGAAGTGTGGAACGCATAGATATCACCAGACGCTGGGTTTCATTCCTGGTGATGATCTGCCAGGCCTCTACTGCAACTGTCTTCAGTTCCTGCTTGTTCTTGGGGCATTTTCCCTTTAGTTTTGTCTTCAGCAAGTGAAATGCATGCTCAATCGGATTCAGGTCAGGTGATTGACTTGGCCATTGCATAACATTCCACTTCTTCCCCTTAAACTCTTTGGTTGCTTTTGCAGTATGCTTCGGGTCATTGTCCATCTGCACTGTGAAGCGCCGTCCAATGATTTCTGAAGCATTTGGCTGAATATGAGCAGATAATATTGCCCGAAACACTTCAGAATTCATCCTGCTGCTTTTGTCAGCAGTCACATCATCAATAAATACAAGAGAACCAGTTCCATTGGCAGCTATACATGCCCACGCCATGACACTACCACCACCATGCTTAACTGATGAGGTGGTATGCTTTGGATCATGAGCAGTTCCCTACAAGTTGATCTTGGTCTCATCTGTACATAGGATGTTGTTCCAGGACTGTGAAGGCTTTTTTAGATGTTGTTTGGCAAACTCTAATCTGGCCTTCCTGTTTATGAGGCTTGCCAATGGTTTACATCTTGTGGTGAACCCTCTGTATTCACTCTGGTGAAGTCTTCTCTTGATTATTGACTTTGACACACATACACTTACCTCCTGGAGAGTGTTCTTGATCTGGCCAACTGTTTCTTCACCAGGGAAAGAATTCTTCGGTCATCCACCACAGTTGTTTTCCGTGGTCTTCTGGGTCTTTTGGTGTTGCTGAGCTCACCAGTGCGTTCTTTGTTTTTAAGGATGTTCCAAACAGTTGATTTGGCCACACCTAATGTTTTTGCTATCACTCTGATGGGTTTGTTTTGTTTTTTCAGCCTAATGATGGCTTGCTTCACTGATAGTGACAGCTCTTTGGATCTCATATTGAGAGTTGACAGCAACAGATTCCATATGCAAATAGCACACTTGAAATTAACTCTGGACCTTTTATCTGCTCCTTGTAAATGGGATAATGAGGGAATAACACACACCTGGCCATGGAACAGCTGAGCAGCCAATTGTCCCATTACTTTTGGTCCCTTAAAAAGTGGGAGGCACATATACAAACTGTTGTAATTCCTACACCGTTCACCTGATTTGGATGTAAATACCCTCAAATTAAAGCTGAAAGTCTACAGTTAAAGCACATCTTGCTCGTTTTATTTCAAATCCATTGTGGTGGTGCATAGATCCAAAAAGATTAGAATTGTGTCGCTGTCCCAATATTTATGGACCTGACTGTATATACATGCAAAAGGATCATATATAATCTAGAAGATATACACATATCATTGACTGAGCATGGGCACCAGATTGAAATAAAAAAATGAGTAAGTAGTGAGATCCAGTGATGCCATGCATCCGATTAGCCACAGTCGCCCAAATATGCTGGCTCTCCCGTAGAGAGGGGGTATGGGTGGGTAAAGTCAAGTGCAGCTCATAATATAGCCTATCAATCCAAACATAAAATATCCTTATGAATTGTCTTTAACTCATCCCAATATGAATGGTAGAGACAAAGAGGAATAAACATAATAAAATCGTCTTCACAGATTAAACTTACTCAAACCGAGCTTTCCTTAAATTTAACTGGAAGCCTTAGAATCCACCAGACGACATCAGTGATCTAACTGTATAGGAGACTGCTTCGTAATTCTAAAAATACACACAAAAAGCCCTACCACATATTCTTCTATACCAATAAATAATCTTCCTGTAGCTGCTGACTTTTAATATTAGGGCACTTACCTGTTCTGGAATCCAGCGATGTCGGCACCCTACCTGATGTTTCCATTGGCTCTCGGGTGCTGCCGCTGCCATTCATGGTAAGGGAAACCATCAGTGAAGAATTTCGGCTTTACAACCGGTTCCCTGCTGCACATGCGCGAAGTACGCTGTGCTTTCTGAATGGCCCGGAGGCGGGGGAAGGAGGAGGGGGGCCAAACTTCCGAGTGATCTCGCTGCAGCGAGATCTCTGGGAAGTGGGGACGGGTACCTGTCAAAAACAGGTAACCGCTCCCCACCGAAAGGTGCCGAATGTGGCACCAGTGGGGTGGAGGAGGCAAATAAGCAGAGCCTCCCCTTTTGGGTGAAACTCCGCTTTAAAGGATAAGTTAATTAAAAAAAAGAAAATAATAAATGCACATTTTTTTTTTTGCAGGTAAATAAAATGTGCATTTACTATATATATATTTTTTATTTATTAGGGGCCTTGAAAGCATTGCATCAGCGTATAGCAGAATGCTGATGCCATGCAGGTCTTCTGCAGACTGTCAGTGTGAGCTGCCTGCCCTGTATAGCATACAGCTAGGCAGTTTTACACTGACAGGAAGACTCAATGAACCACCACAATGCTCAACAGCACCGGTGGTAGTTCATTAAGAACTACAAGCTGACAGACACAAAGGTTGTCAAAAAGAAAAAAACAAATCGAAAAGCGCCTCTGAGTAAACTGTTTAATATAGTAGCATAAATATGTAGCCAACACTTACATAGGGGTAAATGTAGAGATGCTCATATGAAGTGGGATCAATGCCATGTCAGGTGTATAGTCCAGGGTCTAATATTGCTTCCAGAGAAGTCCCAAATCCCGGCTATGAGGTACCAGAGAGGGAGCCGGCTGAATCCATGAATGGAGATGGCGACTGTGTGCTCGTGGAACAGCGTGTGACGTCAAGTGACACTTGACAAAGGAGCGCACCTGCTCTATTCCAGACCCGCGCATGCTCTGAAATGCGTTGTGTTTCTCCTATCCATTCAATCCAGCTGACGTCACACGCTGTTCCACGAGCACACAGTCGCCATCTCCATTCATGGATTCACCTGGCTCCCTCTCCGGCACCTTGCGGCTCTCATAGCCGGGATTTGGGCTTTCCCTGGAAGCAATAATAGACCCTGATAAAAAATTATAAAATGCAGCGCTAGCGAATATAAATGTGCTCAATACAAACGTATGTGTGAATGTCAACCATCTAAACCTTTCGGGATGATGGTACACACTATTAGTGAAAAGATTATGCACCAGTGATTGGTGTCACCAGAAATGCAGTGGGTGTAATACTAAATGTTACCACTAAAAAGTGATCAACTAAGTAAAACCAGAAAATATACTGTGCAAAACATTAAATGAACTGAACAACCAGGCAAATAGCTCTAGGAGTAATTCACAGTACTACAGATGGTTTTCAACATCAAAGAAATAATGTCCCATTTGCAACAGTGGTTGTAATATAGAAGGAAGGGAAAAAAAAATAAAAAAAAATAAAAAAATAAATAAATAAAAAATGCTTTAAAATAAAAAAAAATTCCGGTCAACACTAAGAACCAGTGACGCTGCTTCCGGTTCTTGTGGAACGCACGCCGTTGTGAACCCGGAACACACTGACAGTCGGTTATCATTGAAGGCTTGTGAGTTTTCCCAATAACAGCGTATTGTTAATCTGTTCCTAAGCGGTACTGTTAGAGAAATTAGAAATTATACTTTAAATGTCAACTATGAATATGCATATTAATATGACTATATCTTCTAAAGTTAAAATGTTTGCTTTATATAACTCTATTAATACTTAAATATGCTGAATAAGCTCTAATAGCCCTAATTACTGGAATAAGTCATATGACCATATTCTATTGTGCAAAGATGTGCTGACTCTTACATCTGTCAAAATATGGGCTGCGAACCATGAGATAATTTATGTATCCATTGTATGAAATATCCTGTCATAAGGTGTTGGCTGAAAAAGGATATTTCCCTATTTCCTGCTAACGTCAGAATAAAGGTTGAAATTATACATGGTCAGGACGTTACGAGCAGGAAAAGGGAAGGTTTAAGGGTTATAAAAGCTGAATGTAAATCTATGACAGGCAGAAATGGATCTCTGAAGCAGAAGATATACATTTAACCATTTCTCTTGCATATGCAATAAAATATCTTGACTTGTAACGAGAGTCGGTCCAAAATTACTTGACATTTTGGTCCTTCGAGCCGGAAGTCCAAATTCCTGGAAAGCACTAGCCAACAACCCAGTGAACCGATGTCCGTACGGCAAAAAACTGTAAGTCCTCCGTCTTAAATTTGACGTTAACAGAGGCCGGCTCACTGAACTAGTGCCTCCCGGGCAGCGACTTACCGGATCAGCACAAGAGACCGCTCTCGGGGCAAGGTAAGATATTTTCATTTATTATATTATACTTTTAGGCCTAAATGTGATTAGGGATTTAATGAATTAAGGGATTTTGTTACATACATCTAATATAGAGATTAATTGAATGTTTATCTGTTGTGTATATGTTTTGCTTTATCCAAGTTGAGGGAATATAAGTAGATACGTCCGTAGTTTAAATCCCTTTGATATAGGAGTATGGTCCCATTCCAATACCCGGGTGCAGATAAAGGAAATTTGTCGACAAAGGACCTAGGTCCTGACAGCCTTGTAAACTGCAGGAATTCCCGTGGGGGACACATAAATATTCCTACATCAAAAACACGAACCCCTGTTGATACAAAGGTATGGCCTGATAGATTTCCAGGTAACAAATAGAGGTAATTTGACGAGCCCTTGCGCTCAGCCAGCCTCGTATGTTGTGTAAAAAACCTGTACAGGCATTTATAAATACCGTTGAATCAACAAATATTAATGTTTTGATAACGTGTGGGAACAACAGTCGAGAGAAATTAAGTCTCTTTTGTAATTCTGTTCATGCTCCCTACAGTTTACTGAAATATTAATGTTTTGATCAGGGGGGGTTGACCAGTCAGGTGAATTTACGTTCGCCTTGTAATTCTGTTCATTCTCCCTATAAATGAATAAAACATTAAGTAAGAAGACAAGACACCAGTATTATAGCAGCACACAAGATCAACAATCTAGAAGTGATATGTCACGACTAGAAAGTTTGTGAGTAGCTGCAGAAGTGATAAGATACTGTGTGCAGGTATTGTGTCAGTGTGAGAAGACCTTACAAAAAAAACTCCGTGTGCACGTTAAAATGAGTATGATCCATGGAAAGTCTGATGGTTTGAATGATGATGCAAAGTATATGTGTAGTCTAGACAAAGAGAATGTGAAACTCCTTAAGACATGAAAAACAAAGTATGATTTTGATGCATTTTTAAATAAGGATTGTTGTGTAATACTGTGTTGTGTAGAAAGCTTAAAAAATAAATAAAAATTATGCCGGCATGTATGTATGTGTATATATATGTATGTATATATGTGTATATATATATATATATATATATATATAAAAAAAAAAGAAAAAAAGAAAAGAAAAATAAGGAAACAGAATAAATTAGGTCTTCCCCAGGCAAAGAAATGGCTTGAGGAGGCTAACTGTAGGTTAAAATCATAAAAAAATCATAAAAAGACTATGTTTTTAGACAAAGAGGAGGACAATAATATGACCGTCCTCCGAAGTTTAGTGCAGCAAGTATTGACTGAACAAAATGCGACAAACCTAATGCACCCGACAGCCCCTACACACCCTTTAGAGGACTCTCCAATCCCACCGACAGACGCTGCTCCCCCTCTGACTTCACCACCCGCTCCCAATTCCCTATTGCAGACCTGCAGTCCCCACCACCAGATGGGACAGAGGTATGCAACAAGTTACCCCGCTGACCCTCCTTACAGCAATCCCAAGGTCCACATAGCTCAATTCAGGGATGGTATCATGGGAATGGTTGCTAGCTATCATCTCAATGTGAGGGAAATAGAGCAGGTCACCAGACAGGTACTGGGACCTGACTGGCATCATGTAGTGGGAGATTGGAGTGGATTAAACAACCAGGGAGGGGTGTTGCCTCAGGATGATGCAGCACTCAAAAACAGAAGAAATGCTCTTATAGCAAAGATAGAGAGAGGATAGATGGATACGTCAAGTCGACTGGTCCATTATAAATCAGTGTATATGGGGAGAAGAGGAAACAGTGGATAATTTCATTGTTAGGATAAAGAAGAATTTTAAAAACCACTCTGGGATAGAAATCCCAGTAGATCAAGTGAACGATAGCCCATATGAACAACAGCTA
The DNA here is from genome assembly GCA_029206835.1 of Rana muscosa. Taxonomy (NCBI): domain Eukaryota; kingdom Metazoa; phylum Chordata; class Amphibia; order Anura; family Ranidae; genus Rana; species Rana muscosa. The sequence goes on from CM055127.1 coordinate 376,032,827, forward strand.
AAGAATGCAATCCTGAAGGGGCTGCTAGTCCTTATATCAAGTTTTGTTAATGAACACATGATTAACCATAGGATCTGCAGACTCTAGGAGCTAATCAAGTATGTGAGGCATGCTGAGGGGCACTTCCAACCAAAAAAGAAAGTAAAGAAAAGGATGAGGGGGGAGTGTTTCCTGTATGGTAAAAGTGTGTCTGCAGAGAGAGAAGCAGAAGGATGGGAAAGAATCTGATATTTTGGATGTGTGTAATGTTGAAACTTGTTTGCATGCTGAAGCCAAGCCAGAAATAACCTGGGTTGCAAAGAGTAGTTGGGTAACATTTCTCTGTGACACTGGGGCTTGTAGGACCCTGATACACCCGCTGGATATGCCACCAGGGGTAAAGGGAAAAGGTTTAGTATATGTAAAATCTGCAAATGGGTTGATGCACCAGGAGGCCGTGTCTGAAGGCCTTACTGTGGAAAATCCACAGACAGGTAAAAAGGCTCAGTGTAAAATTGTAATGTCAACTAAATGTCCTGTTAATTCGTTGGGTAGAGACATGTGGCATGCTCTTGATATTTCTGTCATACCAGTGGAGGGGGGCCTCAAAGCCCATCGGCTGTGTGAAAAACAAATCACAGCTGTGGATAATGAGCCCTGATACTGGTACAGCTTGGATTTACAAACTGAGGGATTAAAGATGCCCAAAACCCTGACAGAAATAATTGAAGAGCCTGTGAGGAAAGGTACAAGGTCCAGACGAACCTCTATTGCACTATCTACTACAAAAGGACCACTGGGCCTGATAGGTCTTATGAGAAACAGTTAATGAGTTGCACTAACACTGAAGTGCTCTTAAGATACCTGTACTGTGATAAGAAAGGAAATAACATGGCTACTTGTCTCCTACCACAGCCTATTCTGCAAATATACAGGCAGGATACTGTACCTCATGTTTCGGTCACGCGGAACTCCGAGGTATCATGGCATGAGCTGGGAGAACTTATCACAGACTGGGTCAAATTAACAGATGAGGAACTGAAATCCAGAGGGAATCAGAGGTACAGATTAGCGTGGTTTGTTGAATGTACAACCAGAACTTGCGTGATTGAAGTTTTGACAAAAGACAGTGACTGACACTTTTTGACCCGAGGGGAAGGGGATGCCTTAAAAGACATCCCCGATTTCTTGTGATCAAAAGGAAAGACAGACGTAGGGCTAATTAAGACAGACAGTCAGTTCTGGTTTGCACTTATGTACAAGGGAAAACTCACAAGAAATGTTCAATGCTTTGTCTCGAGTTGTACCTCCCAGTGGGAGTCAAATTCTCTTGTATGTGGATGACATTCTGGTAGCGGCTCCTCTGGAGCGACAATGTAAAATTGACACCTTGGCTCTGATGCATTTCCTCGCAGAACAAGGTCACAAGGTTAGCAAAATAAAATACAACTTTTGAAAAACAAGGTGAAATACCAGGGTTACATTATATCTCAAAAAGGCAGACATCCAGATGAGATCCGAAAAGAGGCCATCCTTCAAGCCCCCAAACCACGTAAAAATAAAGAAATGATGTAATTTCTTGGCATGGCAAATTTTTGTAGAGCATGGATAGCTAATTATGCTACGGAGGTGGTGCCTCTTTCTGATCTCATCTATGGTACACAAATGTCTGCAAAAGGTTCCATCCAGTGGAATGTGCAAGCAGAGGATGCATTTACAAAGGTGAAGCACCTCATTGTGGGTTCTACTGTGCTTAGCCTACCCAATTACAGTAGAAACCCTTTAGCAGACTGTAGATTGTAAAGAGGGGTACATGACTTCTGCTCTCACTCAGGTTTATGAGAACGAACACAAACTAGTTGCATTTTACTTAACTAATTTGCCCCACTGTGTACAAGCTGTAGTAGCAGCCTCATTGGCCATACGGTCATCTGCATTGATAGTATTGTTCCACCCCTGGTACTTAAAGGTCTCACATGTTATTTAGGTGATCTTACTATAAGACAGAATCTCCTATTTATCTCCAGTCAGGCATTTATCATGTATGACTACACTTCTGGGACAACCACACGTTACAATCAAGAAGTGTACTACATTGAATCCTGCTACACTAATGCCAACACCTGGTGATGGGGATCCACATGATTGTGCAGCTCAAAATTGATGAACGGGTACTCCCTAGGAAGGATATCACTGATGTTCCCTTTCTAGATGCTGACATTTTTGTTGATGGGTCGTGTAGAAGAAACGATAAATCAAACGGCTTATGCTATAGTAACACATGACCAGGTCATTGAAGCTAGACCTTTTCCCAGTTCCTATTCTGCACAACAAGCTGACATTATAGCCCTGTCAAGGGCCTGCAGTCTAGGGGAAGGGAAAAATAAATAGATATTTATACTGACAGCCAATACGCTTTCTCTACACATATTTGCCCAGCAATGGAAAAAAGGGGTATGATTACGTTGCCATGGGAAACCGATCACACAGAGATCTCATTCTTGCCCTTCTAGAACATGTACAAAAACCAGCACAAGTGGCTATTTGTAAATGTGCGGCACATAGAAAGGGAACAGATCCAATTACCCTAGGGAATGCATTAGCAGACAAGACAGCAAAGGAAGCTTCTGAAGGACAGCAATGACAAACATATACAGTTTCCCAAGTAAATGATGAGGTACAGAGAGCTATTGATGAAACATGGTTATCAGAAATGCAGAAAACATCACCGGCAGGTGAAAATCAAAGTGGTTATATACAGGGTCAACACTGGTCAATGGTATATACACATGTACAGAAGGTAAACCTAACTTATCTACATCACTATTCACGTATGCTGTGTTATTGAGTCATGGGTAGGCCCATACCTCAAAAGGAGGGATGGTACTGGGTGTACACAACATATGGGTTTACAAAACTACTCTGAAAATTTTGTCTCACATATCCGATTTGTAACAGATACCATGCACAAGGTGCCCTAAGAGCCTTAAGGGGTCATTTCCCACAACCCCCTTATCCCTTTCACACAATATGCATGGATTTTATTGAATTGAACAAATGTGAGAATAAGTACTGTCTGGTTATTGTGTACAGGTTTATAAAGTGGGTGGAAACTTTTCCTATGGCGCACACGGATGGACAGTCAGTAGCCAAAGTACTAATCAAAGAGGTGATTCCACGACAAGGGATCCCCGCGCTGATTTACAGTAACAATGGCTCCAATTTTGTAAACTAAACAATACAACTAATTGGTATATGGTACAATATCTGACCTACTAGGGAGAATCACTATTTAGGTTGTAACCCCTGGTCAGAACACCCCAGCCCCCGAGCCAACTCAGTTTCAACTTAATACCTCTTTGTTTAAAACAGATTTTACTTACAAGGAACAATTAAGTATAGAAACAGGATTTGGAGACAAAAATTAGTGGATAGAATGGGTCAGATACACAACTCAATCTAAGGGGTTAAGTGATTGTATTTCTTGTGCAAACCCAAGACCACAACTAGCTACCATTCCTCTCCCTGAAGAGGAAACAGATTTAGCTTGCATAATAAGACTGTTTTCAGAAAATATTACTGAGTCTGAATGTGCAAATGAGAAAAAGAGATACCCTAAAACTAAAATGCAAAGTACACCCCCTTCAGTACAAGTATTACCAGGAAATTTTTCTAGTTTCTCTAACAAAGATAAGGATGGTACAAAGGTTGGCACTCTATCTCCTGAATACTGTGCGACCACAACATCAACTACAGACATTAAGTATCAACTAAAATGGTTTCAGGAACAGAAACGGCAACTAGCTGATGTTTGGTGGCTGTGTGGGGACAAGAAACTAAGGCTCAGACTGCCACCTAGATGGGAGGGTAGTTGTGCCCTTACCCGCCTGTTGCTTCCCTTTTATATTGTTCCTATGACTAATAAATTGATGAGACTAACAGGTAAACACTATTTTAAGAGACTTAAGTGTCCAGAATCATTTTGACAACCAGGTATATATAGACTCAATAGGTGTTCCACGAGGAGTTCCGGATGAATTTAAAGCACAGAATCAAGTAACAGCAGGACTCACCTCACTCTTCCTATGGGTACAGCCCAATAAGAATGTCGACTGGATAAACTACATTTACTACAACCAGCAGAGGTTTGTGAATTACACCAGAGATGCTATCAAAGGTATAGCAGCATAATTGGACGCCACCTCTTTGACAGCGTGGCAGAACCGTATAGCATTGGATATGTTGCTGGCAGAAAGGGGCGGGGTATGCGAAATGTTCGGCACCTTCTGCTGCACTTTTATTCCAAATAATACGGCACCTGATGGAAGTATCACCAAGGCTTTGCAAGGCCTACAAATGTTATCCCAGGAACTAACTGAGAACTCTGGTGTAGAGAACCCCTTAACAGGACTCTTTGAAAAATGGTTTGGTAAATGGGGTGATCTTGCAAAAGGTTTGCTCATCTCTGTTGTCATGGCAGCCACGGTCCTTACGCTGTGTGGATGTTGCTGCATTCCTTGTATTAGAGGAATTCTTCAAAGACTGATTGACACATCACTAACAAAGACTATGTTTTTTCAGAACAACACTGAACTATACCCGGAACCTGATGAAGATGAACTTACAGTCCTTTCAAAAGACTTATTTGTCTAAATGATAATACCTGGTAAAATAAAGAACCTGGATATTTGAATTATTGACATTATAAGTATAAAAGGGGGCAGCTGTTAGAGAAATTAGAAATTATACTTTAAATGTCAACTATGAATATGCATATTAATATGACTATATCTTCTAAAGTTAAAATGTTTGCTTTATATAACTCTATTAATACTTAAATATGCTGAATAAGCTCTAATAGCCCTAATTACTGGAATAAGTCATATGACCATATTCTATTGTGCAAAGATGTGCTGACTCTTACATCTGTCAAAATATGGGCTGCGAACCATGAGATAATTTATGTATCCATTGTATGAAATATCCTGTCATAAGGTGTTGGCTGAAAAAGGATATTTCCCTATTTCCTGCTAACGTCAGAATAAAGGTTGAAATTATACATGGTCAGGACGTTACGAGCAGGAAAAGGGAAGGTTTAAGGGTTATAAAAGCTGAATGTAAATCTATGACAGGCAGAAATGGATCTCTGAAGCAGAAGATATACATTTAACCATTTCTCTTGCATATGCAATAAAATATCTTGACTTGTAACGAGAGTCGGTCCAAAATTACTTGACAGGTACTTCACAAGTTGCTTTTTCTTTTTATTCCCCACATGGTCCTCTGATCTCTGCTGCTATTGAGCCAACTGTTGAATTTCACCGAACATTATTGGTCCTAGAAGTTGGATGTTGGGTGACTTTTATTTTATTTTAAAGCATTTTTTTTTTTTTTTTTTTCCCTTCCTTCTATATTACAACCACTGTTGCAAATGGGACATTATTTCTTTGATGTTGAAAACCATCTGTAGTACTGTGAATTACTCCTAGAGCTATTTGCCTGGTTGTTCAGTTCATTTAATGTTTTGCACAGTATATTTTCTGGTTTTACTTAGTTGATCACTTTTTAGTGGTAACATTTAGTATTACACCCACTGCATTTCTGGTGACACCAATCATTGGTGCATAATCTTTTCACTAATAGTGTGTACCATCATCCCGAAAGGTTTAGATGGTTGACATTCACACATACGTTTGTATTGAGCACATTTATATTCGCTAGCGCTGCATTTTATAATTTTTTATCTCTCAAGGTGTTAGTGCCTTATGCTGTAGCAGCTGCGCATATAATAATTTCTTTTCACTTGTCATTTATTTTTGTATGTCTCCATAAGCGCGAGTTTTAGTTTTTGTTTAATAATAGACCCTGGACTATACACCTGACATGGCATTGATCCCACTTCATATGAGCATCTCTACATTTGCCCCTATGTAAGTGTTGGCTACATATTTATGCTACTATATTAAACAGTTTACTCCAGAGGCGCTTTTCTATTTGTTTTTTCTCTATGGTTTCCTGAGCTGGCTTCACTCCTGAGAAGAGCTGCCCTGATTGTCTGTTCACTCCAATTAGACCACTCATCTAGTATTTTCTTCCTTCAAGATAGATTATCATTGAACCATTCAACCATTTTATTTTATTTTATTGGACATCTGCCCTGCTACCTGGACTTGGTTCATAGACTTTTATTATTGCTTTTAAATAGTGATTTACTATGCAGGCAACCTGAGCGCTAGCATTTGCTGTTTTTTTTTTTTTGCAAAGGTTGTCAGGGCTTGTAGTTCATTCACACATAGAGCTGTGTGAATGAATGATGCGGCCATGTGGGCTATTTTCAAAAGGTGATAGCTGGTACGGGGAACTTCTCCTCGCACTGCTGTCACAGGGAGAGGAGGGAACGGCGAGGGGTGGAACATGTAGCATTTTCACAAATGTGAACTTATCCTTTTAATTATACTTGGTCTGATTACTGCTTCCTTCAGTGTTGCTCAAAGGGGAATCGTGTTTGCTGATTCACCTCTCAGCAGAGCGGAGCGGGCAGATGTCAAGTCTGTGTCCGCTCTGCTGGCTGTCCGTTTGCACCCGACTACCCACCGATCTTATACTCTCAGATGAAGGGGAAGGGATCCCCTTCAATTTGCCTTTGGCAGATCAGATTGGAGTTAGGCAGGTGTAAATGGACAAAAGTAATTTTACATCCACTGCTACATAAAGGAGAATGGGGGGTCCAAATGGGTCCGCCTGGAAAACGGACATGCGGACCCAATCGGACCACTTGTGTGAAAGGGGCCATAAGAAGAGGACAGTAACTGGATTTAGGGATCCAAGAAGATATTACAGGTGTGAAAGATCCTTCCTATCGAGAAAACTTAAACAGAATTTTGCTCTATATGGAAACCACATGGCCAGGCCTACAAGACTCTCTGAATGTTGTTTGAGTAAAGTTAAAACTAGCAATCAAAATCATTTTGTACCTTCAGTGGCTGGCTCAAGGAGACTTCTATTGCACAACATTGTATACGTCCTAAAGCATGCGATCCCCCAGTGTGTGCCTGTCATAGCGCAAATGCTGTATCAATCTTTTGAGAAAATAAGAGTTGTGGGCATGTAACAAAGAGAGGAGTTATTGGTATGCTACGACCCCACATTCTCATGGCCCAGGAGTAGCTGCATTTTCTGCACCTATTATATGTACCAACTAACAGACGCACATCATTTATTTCCTGTTTGCCAACCTGTTACCATCCATTACTATATTAGAGATGTAGCTTTACGAAGCTCCGTAGATGCAGTGGCAGGCCAGTGAATGCTCTAATTATCTTTAGCACTAAAACAACAATAATAAATTTCTTTAACTATACTCCTCCTGGGAATAAAGAAGAAATCCTGAACTGAATCTTTTCCAAACAGTTAAATTGTGTGACTAACAAGATAGCAAAATTGTCCTCTAGGGAGTAAACAGTAATAGTTCTACACTTTCCCACGTTTGTTACAAATAGTGAAGACTTCACTGAAGCACTGCAAAGACAGTACCAATAACCTTGTTATGGCTCGCCATCATGGCTGAATGACTAAGTAGTGATGAATGTATTTTTCCTACCAGGGGCGTATCAAAAATGAGTGGGCCCATGTGCAAGATCAAAAGTGGGCCCCAGGCATCGATAAATAATTAAATGCGACAAGCATAGCGCATAGTACAGAATGTGGTAATGTTAAATAGGGAATGTACGGTGCATAGTGTATGGCGGTGGGTAGTCTGTGCAAGAGAGGAGTGTACGGCGGTGGGTAGTATGTGCAGGAGAGGAGTGCAGAGTATATAACGGTTAGTAGTATGTGCAGAAGAGGAGTGTGTAGTGTATGGTGGTGGGTAGTATGTGCAGGAGAGGAGTGCGGAGTGTACAGCAGTGGGTTGTATGTGCATGGAGAGGAGTGCGAAGTGTATGGTGGTGGGGTAGTATGTGCAGGGAGAGGAGTGCAAAGTGTATGATGGTGGGTGGTATGTGCAGGGAGAGGAATGCAAAGTGTATGGCGGTGGGTGGTATGTGCAGGGAAAGGAGTGTGAAGTGTATGGAGGTGGGTAGTATGTAAAGATAGAGGGGTTAGGAGTGTATGGCGGCAGATAGTATGTGCAGGAGAGGAGTGCGGAGTGTATGGAGGTGGGTAGTATGTGCAGGAGAGACGTGTATGGTGGTGGGTAGTATGCGCTGGATGTTGTCAGTAGGGCAGTGGATGGTGTAAGTTGTTCTTTATTATTATATTATTTTATTTTTTTATTTTTTTTTACAATTTTTTATATTTTTTCAAAATGTTTTTGGGGGCCAGTGAATAGTGTCAGTGGGGCAGTGGGCTGTGTCCGTAGAGCAATGTGCAGCGTCATAAGAGAATGATAACGGGGGGCCAGAAAAGGACACAGGAGGACACAGAGGGGCCAGAGGAGGACACAGGGGGGGCAGTTGGGGTTAAAGAGTGCAGTGGGGGGGAGTTACAGCAGGACCGCTATTAGAAATCATGAGGCCCCCTACAGACTGATGGTGGCCCCCCAATCCCATGCCTGACCCCACATACCTGCCTAAAAGAATGCAGCTTTGTCTTCAAGGGTGACTAAATTGAGCACTGATGCTAAGACAGGGGAGATGGGGGGGTCCTGATGCTTAGTGGGGAGATATTGGGGGTCTTGGTGCTTAGTGGGGGGAGATGGGGGTCCTGGTGCTTAATAGGAAGAGACGGGGGGTCCTGGTGCATAGTGGAGAGAGATGGGGGGTCAATGGTGCTTAGTGGGGGGGAGTTGGGGTTCCTGGTGCTTAGTAAGGAGAGATGGAGGAATCTTGGTGACCAGTGGAGGGATATAGGGGGTCCTGGTGCTTAGTGGGGAGATATGGGGGTCTTGGTGCTTAGTGGGGGGAGTTGGGGGTCTTGAAGCTTGGTTGGGAGAGATGGGGGTCCTGGTTCTTAGTAGGGAGAGAAGGGGGTCTTGGTGCTTAGTAGGGAGAGATGGGGGGGTTTGGTGTTTAGTGGGGGAAGATAGGGGGTCCTGGTGCTTAATAGGGAGAGATGGGGGTCTTGGTGCTAAGTTGGGACAGATTGGGGGGAACTGCCAGTCAGTGTGGGAAGGGTCACTGGTGCTCCTTACCTGGCTACTTGATCCATTTGAAATTCTGTATAGAAGAATAGTCCCCCTCTCACTTTTCTTCTTGACAGATTGTTCTCGTCTGAAGGGATGTCGGGGATACAAGTGCAGTGATAGCTCAGACGATCTCACAAAAGAAAACTTCCTTGCCCTGGGCATTCTGGATGAAAAATGGGCCCACACCACTGCACGATCATCCCCGACAACTCTGGACGTATCATCCATGCGTGCAGGGTAGGTCAGAGCACAGTGGCCCCCCCCTCAGGGCCCGTGTGCAGTGAACACCCTGCACCCATGGATGATACGCCACTTCTTCCTACCTATTCTGATGGCACAGTGGGTAAAACTTGAAATTCGTGTTAGAGATAAGCTGGTCATCAGGTTCTTGGTCTGATTAAAAACTGATACAAATATGTCCTTGGTTTTGACCGTGGATTCTGGGTTACACCCACAGCTCTCCTTCCTCCTCGCTGTCTGTTTGAACCCTCAAGAGCGTAGAACCACCAAATTGCAACTGCGGCATTGCATGCATTTGCAGGGCGGTTGCGGCACACCCCTATTTACTTGAATGGGTCACGTTTTGTGGCAGTACTGCCTGTCCAGTATGACAGGGAGGGATTGGGGGGCAGTAAAACTGTAGCTGAACTGACTATTTTTTTCCACCCTTTCCAGCAAATGTAAACTAGGCCTAACAGTAAAAGTTGCACTGAAGATGCAATGGTTATGATAGCACTTGACTGACCCAAATGTTGGAAACACTAATATATGGGTCCATGTTAAATATACCTAAATTTTTTTTCTTCTTGCAAAAAAAAAGAATGTAACCACATGCTTTATGACAGTAGGGCTTCCAAAGCCAGTGCTGTAAATGTCTTTCCTTGTACCACATCTGAGCCGTGAGCAGAAAGAACAGAATGGGAGCCACTCCAACTCTGAATCACCATTTTCAGAGTCGGGAGAAATCTGTTGATACAATCTGTTAAGGTATTAGTTCTTGCAAATTTCAATGTAGTATGTAAATACAAAGTAGTATTGGGAAATGTTAATGCTGTAGTGAAAAGAAAAACACACTTTAAGCTTGTTTGTGTATACTTCACATCCGAATGACTTTCCACTTTTTTATTCTTAGGCCTGATCGACATAGCCTGCACTATGATGCACAACCTGTGGCAGTAGATGGCTCCCCGCTGAGCAGAATTGCTTGCTGTTATACACAGCAACAGCGGGCAACTCTTATCCACCAATTATGTAGTCAGGCTGTTAGTCTTCATGTGGCAAGTATTTTAAAAGCAATTAGTTTGAAAAATAATTAAGCCTTGCACGCATTGACGTTTTGTTTGTTAAACTGCATCCAGACTTTATTCTCTGATAGCTTCCAGAAACAATAGGACATGTTGTGACTTTGTGTCTTTAACAGGGGATTTTGAAAATTTTGGAGCATACGAGTTAAGTATGATCTTATTCTTGTGATTCCTTTGGAGAATAATTGCTGTTATGTAGGAAAAAATGTTTTTCAAGAAATCTACAAAAATCTACCTTCAAAAGAAAACTTAAAATTGTAAACAGTTAATTAACAAAACCTCAATACAGTTTCAGATATATAATTATCTTTTCTCTGGACAAAAAAAAGTACTATTTGTCCATGCCAAGGGCTCATACACATGGGCATTAGAAGGTCATCCAAATAGCTCAGTGCACTCAAGCAGTGAAATGAAGCAAAATGCACGAGGCACGCCTACTAGAGATAAGTGAGTCATTAAACATTTGCTTGTAAATTCAGGCACAACTCTGCACCTCTGGTGAATCCCTTGTCCTGTAAATTTGAAAACCAAAAGAAAACACCAATGCGGCAAGAAGCGGCAGTGATGTAAGCAAGGGAGTTGGGACTTTATATGAAGCTCAGAATGACAAATTGAATGGAGGTGGAAAATAAAATAGTTTAATAATACATAAAAACATGTTTACATACATTTAATACCATGTACAAGAAATTGCACTTATAACAAAATGCCAATTACTAACCTGGCAAACATAGATAACAACATGTTTACTAATATTAAATAATAATGGTATAACAAAGGGGACCACCATATTCATAGTTGGATACATAGATTAAAATAATGGCATCTGCACAATCAATATTCTAGGAATCCCTATCAAGTTAAAACTTGTATACACATATCCTGGTGGGTGTGTGACTCATACACCATAGCTAGTAGCTCGACACGTTTCGCAGCTTATAACCTTATAACCGCTCTTCAGAAGCAGACATGTTAGGTATCTATTAGCAGATACCTAACATGTCTGCTCCTGAAGAGCGGTTATAAGGCGCGAAACGCACTGAGCTACTAGCTATGGTGTATGAGTTACACACCCACCAGGATTTGTGTATACAAGTTTTAATCAAGCTTGAGCGGAATTCTGTCGGAAAAACCATCCAAGGATTTTCCGACGGAAAATCCGATCTTGTGTACAGGGCATTATTCCCGATTCTTGTTTCACTGTCAACAAAGATTTAATGGGTCCTTGTACATACAATTGGTGAACATATTTAAAGCCACGTCTCACCCACTGTAGACCATCCAGTAATGCTTGAAAGTTTGGAAGTGTAGAGATAAACCACAAAGGGCAATTTATGGATACACATTGATTACCTTCTCATACCAAAGATATACAGTATTTATAGATTTTCAAGGAGATATTCAAAGTGGTAGTTCCTATTGATACATGCAAGTACCGCCTATATATCAGGTTTGACAGAGTTTCATATAAGGACACCATGACTGCTTCTAAAGCAGTAGTAGCATTATTTAGCTGCGAAAAGAGCCGCCAATGAATATAATCCAATTGAGAAGCATATTAGTATTTTCTAAGATTCGGTAAAGCTAGGCCACCTTGAGTGGATGGGAGTCTTAATGCTTCCAAACAATTCTAGGTGATTAAGGGTACCAAAACATTACCAAGAGTATAGAATTAATGTTGGTTACTGGGGACTGGGTCTGTGCGCGTAGTACTGTTTGTTTTTATTTTTATTTCTTTTTTATAAAATATGAGTGTTTTATATGTTTTTGAAGAAATTTCATTGTGATTCGTCGCAATGACAATAAAGAATTATCTTATCTTATCTTTGCCCGTCAGAATAGCCTAGAAGCTGCTAGTAGCAGCAGAGGATTGGAGGCTCCAGCAAGTAAAAAGGTACAAAGCAAACCTTTCAATTATTTGTGAAAGCAATTTAAAATGAGAAAAATCATTAAATGTGTACTTTTGTTGTTATTTTCTACAAAAGTCACATGAGTTCAATTTCTCTGTGGATCGTAAAACACTGTGTGGGTGGTGGGGATGCTTAATTGAGCAGCTCTGGCATTACTGCTGGAAGTGATATGACCCACTGGGATGTGTTTTACCATGCCAATTGAGCACTCCTACAAGCCAAAATGAGGCTAGGAGAATGGGAGGAGTTCTTAGATAGCTTTCTTGTGAAAATAAAGATGCCTGTTCCGTCACGCTGTACTGCGTATCCAATTACGCGCTGAAAACACCAGGCTTGTAAAATGTTTCACTTAAAGGGGTTGTAAAGGTTCGTTTTTTATTTTCTAAATAGGTTCCTTTAAGCTAGTGCATTGTTGGTTCACTTACCTTTTCCTTAGATTTCCCTTCTAAATATTTTTTTTCTTTGTTTTCTTTGTCTGAATTTCTCACTTCCTGTTCCTCCTCAGTAAGCTGTTCAGTAAGCTGTTCTGGCTGACTCCACACCACTCGGATGATGGTGTGAAGTTTAGTGAGGAGAAACAGGAAGTGAGAAATTCAGACAAAGAAAAAAAACATTTAGAAGGTAAATCAAAGGAAAAGGTAAGTGAACCAACAATGCACTAGCTTAAAGGAACCTATTTAGAAAATAAAAAACGAACCTTTACAACCCCTTTAAAGCAACACAGCGCAGTCTTCCCAAAAATAGAACTTGAAATAAGATATGCGAACTGGCAGCGTCATTAGGTACAGTGTAATTATACATCTTTTTTTTTTTTCATTTTATACATACATTTTGGTTATACTCCTATCAGTTCTTTTTGCCATCTGTGTCCTATTGTAAGATCGCCCTTTACTTTTTATCTCATCGCCAAAACCAGTGAGAGAGGGAAATCCCCTCCAAAGTGAGGGAATCTGTGTCACCAGTGTAACCAGAACTAATGTCCCCAATTAAAAAAGGTCCCATTTTAGTCTGTTCTGGTGATAACCGAAAATGTGAGAATTGGTAATTGGGATAAATTAGGATAAATAGAAATGTGAATTTGCCTAATGGGGATGTAGACAGCAATAAAAAACTGACAAGTACTTTAGGCCCTCTTCACTCCATGTTTTGTCTTTAGTTATACTTTAATTATTAAATTGAAACCAAGGGTTGATTTATTATTTTGGCTTGAATTCCACATCGTATCTATTTGATAATATGCTGCATCTGGCATGGAATAATAGGTTAAATAGACATAAAGTTGCCTGCAAGTAGCTTCAGCGGTCTTTAGGAGCTCCCTGGGAACACTATCACACAAATATCAACTTAATCTAGGAAGTCCATGCTCTGTCCAGACTATTATACAGTATTTTCCCCTGCTTTGTTGTTGTCCACTTAAAGTGGTTGTAAACCCACTTAGACATGTTGCACCTACAGGTAAGCCTAGATTAAGGCTTACCTGTAGGTGCAAGAAATACAGTGGGTACGGAAATTATTCAGACCCCCTTAAATTTTTCACTCTTTGTTATATTGCAGCCATTTGCTAAAATCATTTAAGTTCATTTTTTTCCTCATTAGTGTACACACAGCACCCCATATTGACAGAAAAACACAGAATTGTTGAAGTTTTTACAGATTTATAAAAAAAGAAAAACTGAAATATCACATGGTCCCAAGTATTCAGACCCTTTGCTGTGACACTCATATATTTAACTCAGGTGCTGTCCATTTATTCTGATCATCCTTGAGATGGTTCTACACCTTCATTTGAGTCCAGCTGTGTTTGATTATACTGATTGAACTTGATTAGGAAAGCCACACACCTGTCTATAAAAGACCTTACAGCTTACAGTGCATGTCAGAGCAAATGAGAATCATGAGGTCAAAGGAACTGCCTGAAGCGCTCAGAGACAGAATTGTGGCAAGGCACAGATCTGGCCAAGATCTGGTAGTAACAGAAATAACATTGGAACAAAGCCAATTCTCAGGTTGTTGTCATAGTAAAACATAGGCAAATAAAGTATGAACAAAAAGTATAATCCAACATTATATGAAAAAAGCATACATTAGGCAAAAAATGGTCTCAGGTTAACATCCAAGGGTTAAATGTACTATCCATCATCATCAAGAAATAAAACAAAAAACGTAGTCCTGAGCAATAATGAGACCGAATAGTCACTTCTTATCGGTAGCCAGGAATACAGGGCATACATGTATGATGGAGGGCAGGAGCAAGGGCATGGCATGGAGGAATAGATGGAGGGGGGGTCTGGGGGTGAGACGTAAATAATTGGTAGGGAGCCACGGGGAAATCCCCAACACTAATCCCTGAGACTATCATAGGGCACACAACTGTATAAGGCCCCAAAGACAACCAAATGTACATTACATGTAGATACCAGAGAAAGAGGGAAATAAAAGGAGAAGAAGAAGAGGGTCAATCCGGAGATTATTTGGGAGCCGAGATATAACAAATCCACGGATCCCATATCTTGTCAAACTTTTTGGAATTGTTACGAAGTATATGAGTGAGTTTGTCATTAACCATAATCCAATTGAGTTTACTCCTAACGTAATCGAGGGGAATAACCGACTGTTTCCAATGCCTAGCAATTTTGATCCTTGCTGCCAGAAATATATAGGTGATCTGTTTCATAGACCTTCTGGGCACTTCATCAGGCAGCTTGTAAAAAAGAGCTGGTTCTGGGGATCTGCAAATGTTCACCCCCCGTCACTGAGTTTATAAGATTAAATATCCAGGTCCGGAACCTAGTCACGAGGGGGCATTGCCACCAAATGTGATGCATCGTCCCCAACTGGCCATAACGTCAAACAATTCAGCGATGTTAAGGGTGCATTTTGGCTACCCTAATCAGAACCAGGTACCAGCGCAGGAGTGTTTTATAATTAGCTTTAATTAGAGTCGTATTGATGGAGACTTTAGATAAATCATAAGCAAGGTCCTGCCACTCAGTCAGATCAAAGGTGAGGTTCAGGTCCTTTTCCCATTAGTTCATATAGGTAAGTTTCGAGTTTGGCTCAGTGAGAGAGGCATATACCGCAGATACACGCCCGCTCAAAGGGTCCCTGGTTTGGCAAGATATTTCAAAGTTCGTCAGTGTAAGGGGCCCTACCAGTAGGTTAAGTTTAGATCTGGCAAAGAATACGATTTGATTGTATCGGAATATTTCACTAGGAGGCATTTGCGTTGTATCCTTAAAGTTTTGCAAGGGATATATTTGATCTCCATTAAGAAAATTGACAATTCTTAATAGCCCCTTACTAAGCCACCACTGAAATAATCTTGATACCAAACCAGGTGGAAACTCTGGATTAAAAAAGATGGGAGCTAGCGGTGTATGTGGGGATGATAAAGGTTTGCGGTGACGTGTTCGGTCGCAAACTGCCAAAGAATGTCATAGAGAGGGACATTGTATGGGAGGGTGTAAACTGCTAGGAAGCCACATTAATGATCCTATGGCAAAGGGATGGCAAGAAAGTGCCTCAATGTAGCCTTTAGCAGTTGTGTAGGCTAATTGGGCAATTTGAGCTGCTTGGAAATATGCCTGCAGATTGGGAAGACCAAGCCCACCCCCAGATTTTGGGGTATATAGTGTTTTTGTTTCTGCATTCGGGGTCTCCTGTTACCCCATACGAAGCGTAGGACTTGAGCTTGTAGACGTTGCAGATCTCCCCTCGGGACCGCCACCGGTAAAGTTCTAAAGTAGTAAAGTATCCTGGGTAAGAATGTCATTTTCACTGTCCTTTATTATTGGTAGAATTGCTGTGGACTGCACCAAATGTAGGTAAGGAAGTGGTTTGGCTTTAAGTTGGGTTCACACAGGCACTGCAGTGTCTTCATTTAGGATGACACCATTGCAAGGCAGTGCACCTATGCTGCAGCATGTTGCATTCTGTAGAAAGGGACAGATGCAGTTTTAGTTCTGCTGGAGTGTGTTGCCAGCTCATTCAAAATTAATAGGCTGCCTTAACGCAGCACATGTTAATATTTGTGCATTAATGCACTGGACAATTGTGAACCTGGCCCTAAACCGCTTTGGATGAACAAAAATAAAATAAGTGTGCAAGTGAATATGACAATGAACAAGCAATAGACTTGGATTATAAAGCTGCTCGATCAACTGACAATAGAACATTTACTTTATATCTAATATGTCAGTCTTTCAGTATTAGCAGTATTAGCAGTAGATCCGTATAGGCCACTTTGTATTCCCAAAGCATTCAGTAGTAACTTAGAGCTCTTAGCACTAGATCAAGGTAAGCCAATTTCATTTTATTTCTAGCACAGTATATAAATATGTATCTCATGTAAATTGTGCAGAACACTCCCTTAGTACAAGGCTAAGTTCACAGTTGTGCGACCCGTGTTCTGTGGATAGGGCGGCCCATCCATTTCAGTGAAGTCCCAGACCCTTATTTTTTTAAATTGTGCCACACAGAATTGCTTGCAGCATCATGCGGTTTCACGTGCACAAAAATGTGGAGGTTTTGCTGATGTTATTCTTAATAGCATCCCTGCCCGTCTGCTAAAGAGCAGCGCAGTTTGCCTGCAGGTTGAGAACACACATGATTTTTTATGGCATACCCGACCTGCGCAGTGTGAACCTAGCCTAAGGGCCAAGTCACATCAGAACGTGTTCGCGTTCATGCATATTTGACAGCCCATTCATTTTAATGTGCTTGTCAAGGTCACCTGTGGCCAGGTGACAGATGCACACCGTAGGGGGACAGGAGTGCACCGCAAGGTAGTGAACCCTATGGCTGACTGCTGCGGATAGGAAACTGGGTGGTTGTGGAAAGCGGGACCAGAGGAGCACAACCGGGATCCTAACGGAAGCTAGAGCCAAGATTCCCCAGGGCGCGGAGTCTAAGACCCAGCAGGTCTTCTCCAGGGCCTCTAGTGGTGAGGATGTTATGCTGCAGGCTGGGACCAGGTCGCGGCCCCTGGAGTTTCCTAGCTCACGCCCCGTAGGATAAGGGGAAAAGAGGGGAAGCAGCAGCACAAGATATGAGAGAACCGAATAACAAGCTGAAGGTCAGGGGCCACAAGCAGACAAGGATAACGAAAGAACGAGCCGAAGGTCAAGGGTCACGAGCAGACAGGGATAGTCGGGGACAAGCCAAATATGTAACAGAGAGACAGACGTAGCACACGGCAGGCAGGAACCCAAACACACAATGCCTAACAAACACGTTGATCAGCAAAGCAGGCTTGCAGTGCACAGGTTAATATAGTGTTCTGTGATAGGGCCTGGGGTGGAGTCTGGCTGGGAGGAGATTATAAAGGAAGCCAGGTGAAAGGGCTCAGGCCTCTAAGATGAACACATGGGAAGGAAGGTAAGCTGACAGACAAACACTACTGCATATCCATGACAGTACCCTCCCTCTTATGGGCCCTCCCCCGCCTGGGCCCAGGCTTAAAGGGAAATCTCTGATGAAACCTTCTCAACAGATGAGGTGCAGCGACATCAGATGCAGCGATCCAAGACGCCTCCTCAGGACCAAAACCTCTCCAATGCACAAGGTACTGAAGAATGCCTCTGCAGAGCCGAGAATCCAGAACTTGTCTAACCTCGTACTTAAGATTATCCTCAGAGACCGAAAACGAGGTAGGGAGATGACAAGAAGATCTATTGAGGACCAAAGGCTCTCTAGGAATAAGCAAGGGCATGAGAGGATCAACAGGAATCTGAGGAGGGTCCCCTAGACCCTTAAAGGGGAACTGGTCATCTTGCACAGGACCATCAGACTGGGCAGATGTCAGTGGAACCCTGAAGTCAGGTTGGTTAGAAGGTGACATGTCGCCGGAGTCAAACTGAATAGCTGAAGGACAAGCAGAATGTCCCGAACAAGAAAAAGTAGGAGGCTCACTGGGCATGGGCTGGACTGGCATAACTAGTACAGAGGCAGAGTGAATAGCTGAGTCAGGTGTAGCGACTACCTGAATCGCATCGCAAGACGTAGCGACTGCAGGACTTGTAGACAAGCTAGCCTGGCTGTGCGTCCAAGGGTGGTTAGGGACAGAGAAATGTAAATGGTTATGCAACCTGGAATGAATGACCGGCTCACATTCACAGGGGGCAACCTTGGGTAGGCAGGACGAGGAACAGGAGGGACCCCAAGCCAGGATCTGTCCAATAGTCCAGTCCACATGAGGAGAATGGAGCTGTAACCATGGGAGACCCAAAATTATAGGCGTTGAGGCCTTGGGTAAGATAAGGAAGAATATCCACTCCTGGTGGAGTGTCCCTACCGACATCTTAACAGGGAGGGTCTGGAAGCGGATAGGTCCCCCTGGGAGAACAGTACCATCAATCGCCAAGACCACCAATGGTGTGGTGAGGGGCAAAAGAGTAAGTCTCATGGACGATGCGATTTCCCAGTCCATAAAATTACCAGCGGCTCCGGAATCCAGATATGCTGAGACCGAATGAGAAGAAGCACCAACATGAAGGAACACAGAAAGCAGAAGACGAGAAGGGGAAGGTGATATTTCTGGGTCCAATACTCCACTTTCCAGATGAAGTGGACCCGAACGTTTTCTGGACAAAGAGAGCAAGTGTCACGAAAATGACCTTTGCCCCCACAGTAAAGACACAGACCAAGAGTTCTGCGCCTAGCACGTTCCTCGGGGGATAGCCTGGTCCGACCCAGCTGCATGGGTTCCTCAGCTGGTAGGAGATGCTCTACGGGTCGAAGAGAGGGGAGCTCAGGCTGACTAAGAACCAAGGAGTGCTGGCGTTGCTTTTCTAAGGTCCTCTCCTGAAAGCGAATATCGATCTGGTTACACAAGGAGATAACGCCGGCCAGATCAGTGGGGATGGTTCTTCCTGCTAATTCATCCTTCACTCTATCAGACAGGCCATGCAAAAAGGTTGCGACTAAGGCCTCATTGTTCCAGCTCAACTCAGCCGACAGTATGTGGAAATGAAGGGCATACTGTCCCACAGAAGCAGACTCTTGGCGGAGACGTAAAAGGGCGCTGGCCGCTGAAGAGACACGAGCCGGTTCTTCGAAGATATTCCGAAAAAGTTTCAAGAAGCCAGACAGGCTAGAAACCACTGGATCATTCAGTTCCCACAGAGGGGCTGCCCAGGCTAAAGCTTCACCAGAGAGGAGGGAAATGATATAGGCTACCTTAGCCCGATCAGACAGGAAGTTTTGGGGCTGGAGCTCAAAATGAATTGTGCATTGGCTAAGGAACCCCCTGCAAGCCTTGGAGTCCCCAGAGAAACGGGACGGAGCTGGCAGTTGTAGTGAGTGTGTGGCTGCAACTGGTGCAATAGGTGCAGCCGCTGGTTGTATTTGAGGTTGCGGATTCAGGGTTCCCAAGGAGGCCTGAAGCTGCTCGAAGCGAGAAGCCAGATCCTGGAGGAATCGCATCACCTGAGTTTGATTCGATTCCTGGGTTTCAAGTCTGCAAACTATGCCCTGCAACGGATCATCCACGGGTAACGGGATGTCAGCCGGGTTCATGGCTGATCAAACTGTCAAGGTCACCTGTGGCCAGGTGACAGATGCACACCGTAGGGGGACAGGAGTGCACCGCAAGGTAGTGAACCCTATGGCTGACTGCTGCGGATAGGAAACTGGGTGGTTGTGGAAAGCGGGACCAGAGGAGCACAACCGGGATCCTAACGGAAGCTAGAGCCAAGATTCCCCAGGGCGCGGAGTCTAAGACCCAGCAGGTCTTCTCCAGGGCCTCTAGTGGTGAGGATGTTATGCTGCAGGCTGGGACCAGGTCGCGGCCCCTGGAGTTTCCTAGCTCACGCCCCGTAGGATAAGGGGAAAAGAGGGGAAGCAGCAGCACAAGATATGAGAGAACCGAATAACAAGCTGAAGGTCAGGGGCCACAAGCAGACAAGGATAACGAAAGAACAAGCCAAAGGTCAAGGGTCACGAGCAGACAGGGATAGTCGGGGACAAGCCAAATATGTAACAGAGAGACAGACGTAGCACACGGCAGGCAGGAACCCAAACACACAATGCCTAACAAACACGTTGATCAGCAAAGCAGGCTTGCAGTGCACAGGTTAATATAGTGTTCTGTGATAGGGCCTGGGGTGGAGTCTGGCTGGGAGGAGATTATAAAGGAAGCCAGGTGAAAGGGCTCAGGCCTCTAAGATGAACACATGGGAAGGAAGGTAAGCTGACAGACAAACACTACTGCATATCCATGACAGTGCTGCCAAATGTGCGGAAACCCGCAAAAAATAAGTCCTGTGCCATCAGTCAAGAGTTTCCCATAAATGATAGAAGATACATCTGCAACAGTTTTGGATCCATTTGATCCTTCCTCAAATTAACATGCTCATGTGTTAGTACTTGAGGAAGGATCGAATGGATTTGAAACCGTTGTACTTGATTTAACATGTGATTCATTTGAAATAAACGCAAGATGCTTCAGAAACGTTGTGGATAGAGCGATACAACGACTTTAACGGGAATTTAGCATTCACTGTACCGCTACACGGTGCGCCTGGATTGGCTGTCTTTTCCTTTCACCTTGCCTATTGGAATACAAATGAATAAGTGCACCAACGGGACTAGCTGAAGATTAACTGACTCTTAAAGGAACAGTCACCAGTTGCATCACCCTCACACGTTGTTACTATAGGACACGCACCAGTTGAACTGTTCACTAGGGGGAGCCATACAGTTGTGAATTTATGTGATTGATATAGCTGTTTGAATCACTTTGTGATTTCTACTGTTTTATGTGAGACTTGGAGGAGTGCACTGAGAGATTCCTCCACCATACTCTCACTCAAGTCTGGCCTTTGGGTCTGAACATTTGGGTCTGATAGCAGGGTTATCCCGAACCAGTGGTACTCTATTAACTTATACAGGGACCTGTATGTATTTGATGTTGATTGCATAACCATTGTTTTATTCTTTTGCCGAGTAAACATCTTACCACTGGTTAATCTACTGTACATCTTGTGTGGGACTCTGTCTATTGCAGCTGTGTGGCAGGTGAACAAACACTGAGGTAACAATATTTAACTACATTTATTGCTGTGTGGTATCGTTGTGGTCCCCTATATCCAATTTGGGGGCCCACAATCATATTATTGTCCAGTTGTGCCAAGGGGGAAACAAGCCAAATTCTAGGGGTTGACAGGCAGAGCGCAGGCCCAGATCTAAACCAGCAGCTCCTACGGGGGTAGTGCTACACGTGGGGGCTCATCCGGGATTCCTGCGAATCTGCAATCAAACCCCCCCTCTAAGGCATGATCATGGATTCTGCTGCTGCTATCCAGTGGTGCAAGGAAGAGAATGCCCGCCCAGAGTTCAGTGTGGTGATTGAAATTCAGGGAGAATCCTGGGGTGAGGAACAGATAAGTCAAGCTATGAAGACACTGTCCCCAGATAAGAAGGCATGGGTGATTGCCACCAAAACAGACCAAGGGACCTCCCATATCTATGCGTTAGTGGAGTGGAAGCAGGAAATCCCTGAACACTTCAAGCGCACAAGTGTGAAACTGGCAAATAAGACGGAACTTGTTGTAATACACCCAGAGGTTTCAAAACAAGGTCCTACCTCGTCCAGTCAAGCTGGCTCCAGTGGACAAGACGTTCCTGCCAAATCGCCCATGGCCACCATTGGGCCAGAACTCTGTGCTGTCCTTGGGGAATTTGTTGCAAAATGCCAAAAAGACCCCCACGGATACTTGGCAGCTGGTTACAGAAAACTCAGGGCTTTCAGTGGAAGACAACCAGTACCTTCAGTGGAAGACAGCTTTGAAGAGTGGCTGGATCAGGCCACCCAAGCTCTGGATGAATGGGACATCCCAGAGACTCATAAGAAGCAAAGAATCACAGAAAGCTTAAAGGGACCTGCCTTGGAAGCCATCGCAACCTGAAGCTCAGTAAGCGAAACTGTAATGCCCAGGACTACCTGAACATTCTCCAGGATGTGTTTGGACGCACTGAGAAAGTCTCTGACCTTATCTATCAGCTGGAACACTCTTATCAAAAAGAAGGAGAGAAGTTGTCAGAATACATGAGGCAGCTGGACAAAATCATACATCACATCTTGCTGAAAAAGGGTTTGGACCCTTGAGATGTGGATAAGATCAGAGCCACGCAAGTCCTGAGAGGGGCTCAACCCCTAGATCCCATTACCCTCTTACTAAGGACTCGGGAAGATGGTGGTATCCTGAAGTATCCAGACCTGATTGGGATTGTCAAAGAAGAAGTTATGCTGGACAGTAAGAGAAAGAATCATAGAAGCCTGAACCTTCTGCCGGGGTCAGGGTGATAAATGCTGATGATGGTGACCCTCAGGTAGAGCTCTTAAAGACTCAAGTGACACAGCTGATAGAGATTATATCCATATTGACCAGATAGCCAACTGTTCTGCCCGGTGAAAGCACCTCAGAGGAGCTCAAGAAACCTCCAAGTTATGCTGTTGCCCAAGTGCAGAAGCCGAAGAAGCTGTTGACCTGTTTCAACTGTGGAGGAGTCGGAAACTTTAGAGGGGTATGCCCGAGCCCAGAGAAAGCTGCGGCAGAGTACTGAAAGCCGGTGGAAAACTTCAGAGGGCCCCGGTGAAGGAGTCAACCGGGTGCCCACCCATTTCAGCTAACTCCATATAACCCAACGACGCGAGGAGACAGCCCCGGGAGTCCCGACCCTCGCAGAGGATCCCCGTTGCTGCCTCTGAGCGACTCAGGGCCCCACGCCCTGTGACTCAGTGTGCCCAGGAGCGGAGAGTCAGTGCACACCAGACCCAACAAAGGTCAAACCCAGGTCAGAATGGAAAAAAGGAGTGAGGATCCAAACCACTGAACAAGCCAAACAGGCCTCCCTCCGGAAGTTTCCTGCCAAATTAGTGGGGCCCTCTCCAGTTGTCCCCGTCCAAGTAGAAGGGATTTACACCAAGGCCCTCCTGGATACTGGAGCCCAAGTAACTGTACTATACAGACTTCTATGACAAGCACCTGAAACACTTGCCATTGCAGAAGTTGGAAGAGTTGGAAATTTGGGGCATTGGGACTCAGAATTTCCCCAATGATGGCTATCTACCGGTCAAGCTTTCCTTTGACCCCTCAGTGGCTGGAAAAACAGAGACATTTGTCACTCTGGCAGTGATCTGCCCTCGCCCACCAGGGGCTAGCAAAAGTTCCCTCATTATAGGGACCAACACTGACTTAGTCAGGAGACTACTAACACCTCTGGCTCAGGGACAGGATACCTCAACTTCAGGTGTACACCCCATGCTGAGACGGGCTTACCAGCGCCTGGTACAGGAACAGAAGGTCAATCAAAAACAGTCTCCTGCGCTCGGAAGTACAGTCTCTTAGTGGCACAACCAGAGTATTCTGTAGGAAAATGACCAAGAATCTTGCTGCCCTCCTCAGAACAATTGGTATTCTTTAAGACTGAAAAGTAAAGGAAAACAGAAGGCGCACCGACCTAGTGCATTACCAGTGGCTAGGTTTTATTTAAAAAGTTTGAAGGATTAAAAATACTCACAAAGCAAGTATAGTATTGAACACATAATCTTTCCATCAAAAGGAGATAGCCTCCTACTGGAACCGGACGACCAGAGAGTCCAGACAACAAAATTCACAGCCACGGCTGACGCGTTGCGAGGGCGCACCCTCTTCCTCAGAGCCAAAAAGTGATGGTGACTGGACCCCCCTCTCTCTCTGGGCTCCTTTTTATCCATGTGTAAATGGGCCTGAGTGGTCACCTGTCTACAACTCCACCCACCACAGGCCACTCCTCCTCTCACCTAAAAGGCAAACCCATATAGGCTTAACCCCTCACTATACACTCTCATATGTCTATCTATATGTTTACATGGTAACTGTTAGTACGCCATACCTAAATACCTAAGTGCCAGCTAGCAAATGGCAAATTAAAAGCCATTGCCTGGCGGGACTTACCCATGCCATTCAAACTATCATGGGCCGCCGATCGCTGCTGCCACCCATCTACAGGTAGTCCAACGTCATGGGAGCTGATGTATCTATCTTCCCACTACTAGATGGGACGCACACTGGCCGAAGAAACCGGAAGTAGCGGTGGATGTGCGTTCCACCCGCCACTTCCGGTGGATGTAACCGTCACTTCCGCCCTCAGATGGGCTGGACAGGCATCAAAGATTATCCCGGATACGAAGGCGGCTCTCGCACTCCGTATCCGGTTTTGTTGATCCTCTCTGTACAGGCGCAATTACCTGCCAATCACAGTGTCCCCGAGTTACTGATCTGTGCGCGGCACAACACAAACGTGACCCGCGCTGACCGTCTAGCCACTACTAGATGGGACGCACACTGGCCGAAGAAACCGGAAGTAGCGGTGGATGTGCGTTCCACCCGCCACTCCCGGTAGATGTACCCGTCACTTCCGCCCTCAGATGGGCTGGACAGGCATCAAAGATTGTCCCGGATACGAAGGCGGCTCTCGCACTCCGTATCCGGTTTTGTTGATCCTCTCTGTACAGGCGCAAATACCTGCCAATCACAGTGTCCCCGAGTTGCTGATCTGTGCGCGGCACAGCACAAACGTGACCCGCGCTGACCAGAAGCTAGGAGGACATATTGGTGCCAGCACAGCCTCCAATCTATATCGGGTCTATATCGGGTCCCAAAGCCACTATGATAGTGGTGGCCCCCACACCCTCAATAGAGGGTTTGAGGTGCCATCTGTCAATAGATATTGTATACCAGTATTAGTTCCTATAAAATAATCCCCCTTCCCCTTTACTTATTTATAATTTTTTTTTTTTTTATGTATCAGTATCTATTGAGGGTGTGGGGGCCACCACTATCATAGCGGCTTTGGGACCCGATATAGATTGGAGGCTGTGCTGGCACCAATATGTCCTCCTAGCTTCTGGTCAGCGCGGGTCACGTTTGTGCTGTGCCGCGCACAGATCAGCAACTCGGGGACACTGTGATTGGCAGGTATTTGCGCCTGTACAGAGAGGATCAACAAAACCGGATATGGAGTGCGAGAGCCGCCTTCGTATCCGGGACAATCTTTGATGCCTGTCCAGCCCATCTGAGGGCGGAAGTGACGGGTACATCTACCGGGAGTGGCGGGTGGAACGCACATCCACCGCTACTTCCGGTTTCTTCGGCCAGTGTGCGTCCCATCTAGTAGTGGCTAGATGGTCAGCGCGGGTCAGGTTTGTGTTGTGCCGCGCACAGATCAGTAACTCGGGGACACTGTGATTGGCAGGTAATTGCGCCTGTACAGAGAGGATCAACAAAACCGGATACGGAGTGCGAGAGCCGCCTTCGTATCCGGGATAATCTTTGATGCCTGTCCAGCCCATCTGAGGGCGGAAGTGACGGTTACATCCACCGGAAGTGGCGGGTGGAACGCACATCCACCGCTACTTCCGGTTTCTTCGGCCAGTGTGCGTCCCATCTAGTAGTGGGAAGATAGATACATCAGCTCCCATGACGTTGGACTACCTGTAGATGGGTGGCAGCAGCGACCGGCGGCCCATGATAGTTTGAATGGCATGGGTAAGTCCCGCCAGGCAATGGCTTTTAATTTGCCATTTGCTAGCTGGCACTTAGGTATTTAGGTATGGCGTACTAACAGTTACCATGTAAACATATAGATAGACATATGAGAGTGTATAGTGAGGGGTTAAGCCTATATGGGTTTGCCTTTTAGGTGAGAGGAGGAGTGGCCTGTGGTGGGTGGAGTTGTAGACAGGTGACCACTCAGGCCCATTTACACATGGATAAAAAGGAGCCCAGAGAGAGAGGGGGGTCCAGTCACCATCACTTTTTGGCTCTGAGGAAGAGGGTGCGCCCTCGCAACGCGTCAGCCGTGGCTGTGAATTTTGTTGTCTGGACTCTCTGGTCGTCCGGTTCCAGTAGGAGGCTATCTCCTTTTGATGGAAAGATTATGTGTTCAATACTATACTTGCTTTGTGAGTATTTTTAATCCTTCAAACTTTTTAAATAAAACCTAGCCACTGGTAATGCACTAGGTCGGTGCGCCTTCTGTTTTCCTTTACTTTACAGGAACAGAAGGTCCCAGCTGAAGGAGTGGGAAAAATCTGGCGTCTGGACAGGAAAGAGAGAGTGCTGCAGCCGGGAGAAGTGGCCTGCTTGAGGGCGTCTGTCAAGCTTACTTGGAAGCAACCAGGTCCATTTATCATCCTCAAAGCAGACCAACAGAAGGAGGACAAGGGGATAGAGATCATTCCTGAAGTGGTCCCCTTGAAGGCCTTGCGGAGGAATCATGGGAAGGTCTCGGTGAGTGTTCGCAACCCAACCACCTCACCTGTGAAGATTCCAGCCCGGATGTTGTTGGGCCAAGTGAGCATGGCCACCCCAGTTGCACCGTCTGACTTGAAGAAGCAGGGGAAGGATGAGGTCTCAGTAGAAGAATTCTATCCGAAAGACACTGCTCTTCCTCCAGAATGGAGAGAAAGAGTTAAAACTCAGCATTCCAGGTGGCAGGCCGCATTCTCAAAGAGTGAATTTGATGTGGGATGTGCAAAGAGTGCCACACACAAGATTCGTCTGCAAGAAGACAAGCCATTTTAGAGAGAGGGTCCGGCGGGTCCCCCTGGGGGACTTGGAAGACCTGCGTGAACAATTGGCAGAACTCAAAAGAGCAAGTATCATCAGAGAGTCCAAGAGCCCATACGCTTCTCCGATAGTAGTGGTGCGGAAAAAAAATGGGTCACTAAGGCTGTGCATTGACTAGAGAACTGTGAACAGAATAACCATGCCTGACCAGTACACCACTCCCTGGATAGATGACGCCCTGCAGAGCCTGTCAGGGGCCAAGTGGTTCAGTGTACTGGATCTGAAGAGTGGGTATTACCAAATCCCCATGCATTCTGAGGATAAAGAGAAAACTGCTTTCATTACCCCAGTGGGTTTCTTTGAGTTCGACCGCATGCCTCAGGGCCTGTCTGGGGCCCCGGCCACTTTCCAAAGGCTGATGGAAAAGACAGTGGGTGACATGAACCTGATCGAGGTGTTGGTGTACCTGGATGACATCATAGTGTTTGGCAGGGCTCTGGAGGAGCATGAAGGAAGGTTGGAGAAGGTCTTGAAGAGACTTCACGAAGAAGGCCTGAAACTCTCCATTGAAAAGTGTCAGTTTTATCAGCCCTCGGTTCACTTCCTGGGTCACATCGTGTCTGCGGAAGGAGTGGTCACAGATCCTGAGAAGCTGGACGCCGTCACCTCTTGGCCAAATCCCACTAATGTGACTGAGCTTTGGTCATTCCTGGGATTCTGCTCTTACTACCGGAGATTTGTAGAGGGATTCACAAAGATAGCTCACCCACTTAATGAGCTACTGAGAAGTGAAGGAGAGGATGGTGTCCCAGACTCAGTCAAACCTGTGAAACCAGCAGGGGGTACCAGAAAACCCAGAGAGTCCATCCAGGACCAGTGGAATACCAAGTGTGAAGAGGCCTTCAAGCAGTTGAAGTGGAGCCTAACAACCGCCCCAATTCTAGCCTATGCAGATACAACCAATCCCTATGAATTACATGGTAATGCCAGCCGAGACAGGCTAGGTGGGGTGTTGTATCAAGAAAACGACGGTCACCTGCGGCCTGTGGCCTATGTGAGTCGAAGTCTGGGTCCATCCGAAAGAAACTACCCCACACATAAACTCGAGTTCCTGGCTTTGAAATGGGCTGTAGTGGATAAATTAAGAGACTACCTCTATGGAGCAGAATTTGTGATCAAGACTGACAACAATCCACTCACCTACCTCCTCACCACAGAAAAGCTGGATGCCACAGGACACCGATGGTTGGCTTCCCTATCGGGGTTCACGTTCAGCTTGAAGTATCGACTGGGAGCTGGGAACAGGGATGCAGACGCCCTATCTAGAAGGCCTCATGGTCCTAGTGACTCCCCTGAAAAGTGGACCTAGCTAACACCAGAAGGAGTGAGGGCCCTGTATCAGGGAGCCGAACATCAAGCTGGAGGAGGATCCAGGGCTGAAGATATTGGAGTTTCTGCTGTGGGTGTCCCCAAGTGCTATTGTAATGTAACCCAAATCGGGGATGAAGGCCTGCCAAAACTTTCAAAGAAGGACCTCAGAAGGGACCAGTTGAAAGACCCCCTGGGTAACTTGGTCTTGAAGGCTCTGGAGAATCGATGCTCTGACATGCTCCTCACCAACTCCCCAAAGGAGGCCCGTCTACTGCACCGAGAGTGGGATCGGTTGCAGCTGCATCAAGGGGTGGTCTACCGAAGGGGCCCCTCTGATGCCCTCAAAGAGAAATGGCAGCTGTTTCTACCCAGGAAACACAGAGAGACAGTGCTAACTGCCCTTCATGACAAACATGGTCATCTGGGACCTGAGAGGACTTTTCATTTAGTGAGGGACCGATTCTACTGGCCCTGCATGCGGGCTGAAGTCGAGGGTTACTGCCACTCCTGTATTAGATGTATTCAAAGGAAGACTTTGCCCCACAGAGCTGCCCCAATGGGCCATCTTCAGAGTCAGGGACCCATGGAGCTGGTGTGCATTGACTTCCTGTGCTTGGAGCCTGATCTGAGCGGGCAAGGAAATATCCTAGTGGTGACTGACCATTTCACCAGATATGCCCAGGCATTTCCCACAAAGGATCAACAAGCCTCAACAGTGGCCAAGATTCTAGTAGAGATGTTCTTTGTGCACTATGGCCTGCCTCAACGTATCCACTTTGAAAGTAGCCTTATTAAAAGACTGTTAGATCTGTTAGGCATGAAAAAGTCTAGAACCACCCTATACCATCCTCAGGGGGATCCTCAACCAGAGAGGTTCAACCGAACCCTTCTAGACATGCTCGGAACCTTAAACTCAGAGAAGAAGCAACATTGGAGCAAATATGTAGCAGCCATTGTACATGCCTACAACAATACTGCAAATGATGCCACAGGATACTCTCCGTATCGTCTAATGTTTGGAAGAGAGGCTCGGCTACCAGTGGACTTGGCCTTTGGCACATCCCTAGACCATACCCCCGCATCTTCCCACAATCAGAGGGTGTGTAGATCGCCTGTGGAGAAGCTTGAAGACCGCCAATGACAAGGCACAAGCCACCTCCGACCGGAGGGGATTGAGAAATAAGAAGAACTTTGATCTAAAGGTTCGAGTGCAGGACTTACAGCCAGGAGACACAGTGCTGTTGAGGAATCTGGGCGTTCCTGGGAAACCCACGTTAGCTGACCGCTGGAAGTCCCAGCCCTATGTCATCTGCAAGCAGCTACCAGGGCTTCCAGTGTACCAGGTCCGACCAGAAGGGAGTGTAGGCCCGTTAAAGACTTGGCATCGCAACCATTTACTGCCCCTATCAGAAGCAGTTCGTCTGTCGCCACTGTCAGATTCACAGATGACTCCCTCGACCTCTCAAAGGTCTCGACCAGTCACTAGGTCTCAATCAGTGCCTCAAGAGATGGATGACGAAGACAGTGAGGATGAAGAGACTGACTTGGACTGGCTGTGGTCATCTCAATTGCCAGGCTCTACAACCCCCTTTTTGTCCCCATCTGAAACGACGGAAATTGGAATTCTCATACCCGAGGCCCCTGAGTTTGTATCTCAGAACTACCTGAAGAGCTGGAGGATGACAAAAGTTCCGTGTCCACAGGAGACCCTGAAGAAGTCTCAGCCTTTGCAGAAGGAGGAGTGGAAACTGATATGCAGGAAGAGGAAGCTATGGAGGAAACAGAATCCAGTGTGTCTGAACAAGCAGCGGAAGAAGCTTAGAAGGAAACAGAGTTCAGCATGCCTTAAGCCCCAGAGCCAAAAGAGCAGAGAGAAGAGCTATTCACCCACCCAAGAGACTGACATATGATCATTTGGGTGAAAGCTCCGAAGAGGCTGTGCTTACCTCCAAAAAGGACAATTGAAAGGCCTGATCCTTCCACCTCACATTTGGTGGAGGACAACCCTAGCTCACCCCCTGGCACATCTGGTTGGGCCATCCCAGTTACGGTGGCCTGTAGACTAAATGAACCCCCCTCCCATGCCACTTGGTGGGAGGTTCCTTTGTCAGAGTTTTACGAAAAAGCAAACTGTTTGATTTCCTGTATGCTCTATCTTTAGTTTCTATCCTTGTGTATTAAACAAAGCATGTAACAGGTCACAAATTGCTGCTGTCTTTGGGGACCAAAGATTTGAAGTGGGGGGAGTGTGTAGCAAGATGTTACCATTGCATCTTAACAGACTACAATTTGTATATAGATAAGAATGTTGGCTCCCTCTGGTGTCCATTTATGCTAGACTACTAAAGTTGTTTGGTTCAGTTATTCATGGAAACGCATTATGGGTAATGTGGAATCAGAGACAGAGACTCTATTGTCGTGGATAGAATTGAGACTACATTACCCACAAGACCACTGTACTACCAACAGTGCAATGCGCTGCGCACAGCCTGATGGGAGAGTTTATTTAAGACAGAGGCGGGGCCTCAGCCCTCTCTCTTGGGACGCAATCTTCAACAGGCAAGAGGCCTGCTGTGTGCGCGCCTAGGCCAGAGAAGCCTGGGCCTAAAGTTACAGAGAGCGGATCGCCTAGCCAGAGAGGGATCCTTGCGGACTGTTTGCTGATCAAGCCGAGGAGGGATCAGTCTGCAGCTCACAGCAACCGGAGTCACCTATCCCCCGGTACCCAAGGGAGAGGCCGTGTGGAGGACCAAGGACCTCGTGCTACTGAGAGAAGGTCCCGGACTGAGGAAGACCAAGGAAGCAAGGCCTTGT
Organism: Rana muscosa; assembly: GCA_029206835.1. Lineage (NCBI taxonomy): Eukaryota > Metazoa > Chordata > Amphibia > Anura > Ranidae > Rana > Rana muscosa. Next base: position 376,063,881 of record CM055127.1, read on the forward strand.
TTGGTGAGCGGGCACTTGCCCATCTGCATAGTTAACTGACTCGCAGGAGTGTGATTTTCTTAAACTTTACTTGTACTTGCTGGCGTCTGCAGCGCCGCAAGTAGGGACATAACGCCTCCATAGAGCGATACAACGACTTGGCGAATTTAGCATTCACTGTACCGCTACACGGTGCGCCTGGATTGGCTGTCTTTTCCTTTCACCTTGCCTATTGGAATACAAATGAATAAGTGCACCAACGGGGCTAGCTGAAGATCAACTGACTCTTAAAGGAACAGTCACCAGTTGCATCACCCTCACACGTTGTTACTATAGGACACGCACCAGTTGAACTGTCCACTAGGGGGAGCCATACAGTTGTGAATTTATGTGATTGATATAGCTGTTTGCATCACTTTGTGATTTCTACTGTTTTATGTGAGACTTGGAGGAGAGGTGCCCCCGTGCTAATGTCAGTGCACTGAGAGATTTCTCCACCATACTCTCACTAAAGTCTGGTCTTCGGGTCTGAACATTTGGGTCTGATAGCAGGGTTATCCCGAACCAGTGGTACTCTATTAACTTATACAGGGACCTGTATGTATTTGATGTTGATTGCATAACCATTGTTTTATTCTTTTGCTGAGTAAACATCTTTCCACTGGTTAATCTACATCTTGTGTGGGACTCTGTCTTTTGCAGCTGTGTGGCAGGTGAACAACACTGAGGTAACAATATTTAACTACATTTATTGCTGTGTGGTATTGTTGTGGTCCCCTATATCCAATTTGGGGGCCCACACTCATATTATTGTCCAGTTGTGCCAAGGGGGAATCAAGCCAAATTCTAGGGGTTGACAGGCAGAGTGCAGGCCCAAATCTAAACCAGCAGCTCCTACGGGGGTAGTGCTACACATGTAAGAAGTAATGGCCGTTCATTACAAAGTGATGATAAAATGAAATACAATCATCTTGTGTAAATTAAACAAAACTATTTTAATTCTGTTCAAATGTTCTACTACTACTACTACTACTACTACTACTACTAGAAAATGAGAATTGGCACTTGCTGTTAAAGAGTGGCACAAGGTGGTGGTCGGGCAGAGAATGATAATGATAACGATAATGACAATAATACAAATGTAAATGGGGGGGGGGGGGAGTTGGAGCTGCATTGTAAATGTAAATGTTATTCTTTTGTCTGACCCTCATGGACCTCCTGAAATCCATCAATGGACTGCTTAGGGATCCATGAACCCCTGACTTAAATGATCTGAAATGCATGGTTTGAGTTTATTTTGTTGACCGTGTGTTGACCATGCTTTGTCTTTTTCCAGTTTTAGTGCTTTGGTTCATTGATTTAAATCGTGTTTTTTTTTTTTTTTTGTTAGGTATTACCTTACAAACTTAACGCTGCATAAATCATCACTTTTTATAGATGTTTGCCCTGAATACAGTTATTATTCATATATGCTATATTTCACATATGGCTCTGCCATTAATAATTAACCATTTGGGTGCTGTGAGCTTGTTCTTTTGGATAAATAATTCCAATAGTTTAACATGTTAAATGGAATAATGGCTGTATAGAGCGGCACTGAGAGACTTGCTGAGTAGCTCAAGGTGATATATAAATTATTTATGATCCAATTTCCCTGCTGTTGTGTACTTGCATTTTCCACTAGTGCATGAACTGTAGCAAGTAACAGCTAAGGCTAACTAATAATTGTTTGAGCCTAATATTCATTAGTTCCTTGCAATCTTTACCTTGCAGCGCAGCATCCCAGAGGACAAGGCAGTGCGGCCCTTTGTTGGATAAACAGCAGCAAATCAATGATTCTGAGACTGATTTACTATGTAAACTCTTAGATGCAATTTCCTGTTACTTAAAGCAAAATAGGGCTGAAAACATTATTATCCCAGTTGCAATAAGAAGCTACCGTATATACTCGAGTATAAGCCGACCCGAATATAAGCCGAGGCACCTAATTTTACCACAAAATAATGGGAAAACGTATTGACTCGAGTATAAGCCTAGGGTGTCCATCTGCATGCCTCACTGTGCCTCACTTTGCCTCACTGTGTCCATGCCTCCACTGTGCCCATGCCTCACTGTGCCCATGACTAGACTGACATTTAACTTGGCAGTCTATGGAAGGGGTGCTACATGTGTGCCAAGTTTGGGGTCCAGGGGACCTACTACGGGCCGATACCGGGTCCCCAAAGTCACCAGAGAAATGACCGTTTAACATGGGAGCCTATGGAAGGGGTGCCCGGCTTTGAAAAATCGGTGCTCCCCGGCCGTAGGTCCCCCAGACAACAAACTTTGCACACTTGTAGAGGAAGAGTGGGGCTACATCTGGGGGACCTATGGCCGGCTGGTACTGGGTCCCCAAAGTCCGGGAGATCAGGCGCAAAGAGGTGACTCGAGTATAAGCCAAGGGGGGCATTTTCAGCACAAAAAAACGTATACTCGAGTATATACGGTAGATTCAGAAAATCTAAGTAAAGTAATACATATATAGGCTTAGTTAATGCAGGTCTGCTCAGGTTTTATTTGCAGGGGGTTAGTTGAAGCCTGCATAAAATCCTCAAAACCTGAACTTAAAGTGGTTCTAAAGACAGATTTATTTATCTTAATGCATTCAGCCCGCAGTAATACTTACTTGTGCTTCATCTCGATCCAGCGATGTTGCACAGGAGACTCGGCTGTCCGGGACTCTCCCTCCTGATTGCCTGAGACACAGCAGCAGGCGTCATTGGCGCCAGCTGCTGTCAATCAAAGTCAGTGAGCCAATGAGGACAGAGAAAAGTCAGGGCCGAGTCGCGGCTCTGTGTCTGAACGGACACACACAGCAGCAGCTCGGCTCGGGTGCTTTGGGGGCACTCGGCAGGAGGGAGGGGCCAGGAGCACCGACGAGGGACCTGAGAAGAGGAGGATCTGGGCTGCTCTGTGCAAAACCACTGCATAGAGCGGGTAAGTATAACATGTTTGTTATTTTTAAACAAACATAAAAACAAGACTTTAATATCACTTTAACAAACCCCATTGAAGTCTTTAGGGGGAAAATTTTTAACTGAATTCCTAATCATTTGCAAGGCTAATAGCCAAGGTATTGTAAAACAAATTGCACGGGGGACTGAGCTCTGCCATGGGGGACATTTAAAAAAGCATTTTTTTAAAGATACTGTACCGTGAGGAGAGAGTTCTTTTAATGCAACTTTAAGGGTGGGATTGGAAAAATGCTGAAACATTTTTAAAATTACATGCTTCGAAAAGGCATTTAATCTGTATGTGGTTTAAGCCCCCCTAAACATTTACCTGAGCCCAATCTCGATCCAGCTCTGTGCCTGTCTGCAGCAGCTCTTCTCCGCTCTCTCTCATTTCACAATGGACTCGGCAGCAGAGGGAGCTTTTGGCTTCCACTGCTGTCAGTCAAATCCCGTGAGGAAGGTACGAGGCCGAGCTACACTGTGTGTGTGTATTTATGAACGCACACATCTCAGCTCAGGATTAAGCCCACACGAGTGCCCCCATAGCAAGCAGCTTGCTATGGAGGCACAGAGAAAAGAGGAGTAGCCAAAATCACTGGCGGGGAACTCATGAAGGGGAGTTTCAGTGCTGCACTGTGCAAAACCATTTCATATAGCATTTAAGTATAACATGTTTATCTTTATTTTTTTTTAAACGAAAGAACATTTACAACCAACTAAAGTTTAATAAAGCGTCTAAACACAGTGTACACAGGGGTGTGTCCGGATGTGAGAGCCGGCGGACGTGTATTTGAGGAGCTCCGGGTATCCTGTTCTAAATCCTTTGCCATCCGTGCATTTCTACCGACCAAAAAGTGTAGTTACTCATACCAGCCTGTTCCCCTGTGTCCCCTGTCTCATCCTGGGGCAAAATTGTGGAGACTCTCTGCCCGGATCGCCCCCCTGCACGCCTGAACCTCCACTCACCTGCGGCCGCCGCCATCTTTCCGGCCTGTGTTGTGCTGCAGAGACCTGATCCCAGCTTGCCTAGAGGTAGGAGACTGTCCTCCGGCCACATCTGCCTGCCCATCCACCTTCCTGGCCCGATCCGGAGACCCGCCTGGCCGCAAGAGGGATCCGTGGAGGCCGCGACCCGGTGCGGCCTAGTGAGGCCTGTGAAGCACCGGTGTTTCCTAGATCGCCGCCCCGCCGGAAGTGCACCGCGGCCGCCATCGACGAGCGCAACAGCGCGGATTGCCTGCCTCCTAACGCCCTGTCATCCCTGCCAAGGCCTGGGGTGCTGTAGCACTGAGTCTGCTTAAATTGAGTCAGCTGCATTACCCCTGGAGCCCAACTTCTCCGGTCCCCCGCCACCCCTCTGCCTCAGCCTTACTGCTCTGGTCCCAGCTTTACATCCTTACCACCCTGTTCTTACCTATTTGTCTGCTGTGGGGTGGGGGGCTGCTGGTGACCACTGACGGCCTGCCCTGCTGGAGGGCTGTCTTTACCTGGTGTCTGCAGGGGAGCCTGGCTGGTGGCGGCACCTGACATAAACTCTCCTGAGACACCTGCTGTGGCCTGGGTCGCCCCTTACCTACCTCCTGGGTGCTCATCTGAACGCAGACAAATCTCCTGGATAGTGGGCCCCCCCTGGTGGACTGTCAGATGTCCTCCTCCTCCAAAAAAGGGAACAGGTCCTCTAAAGCCGCAAAGACCAACGTACCAGCTTCAGCTGCCACCGCCATCTTCCCCACAATCTGATCCCATACTTCTGGGTCGGCTTCGGGCCTTGCTGGCTGGCTTAGAAATGGATCCCATTGATGCTCCGCCGACAGAGGGGCCAGCCCCACTGGCTCAGGATGGTACAGCAGTGATCCTCGCTGCGATCGAGCAGAGTAGGACCTCGCTTTTGGTGCATATTGACCACCTTGCTGAAGAATGTAACCTCATACGAAACGACCTTGACAAAATGAGGGGTAGAATGGCGGAAACTGAGTCCAGAGTGTCGACCACCGAAGATCTTACGGCCTCCCATGCCGCCTCCATTGCCGAGCTGCAGCGCACAGTACAGTCCCTTGTCGCAAAGTCAGATGATGCCGAGAACAGGCTGAGGCGCAACAATGTCAGAGTCCTGGGTCTGCCTGAGGGGGAAGAGGGAGATCATCCTGCTGTATTTGCGGAGGAGTTCTTTAAAAATCTCCTGGGCCTTACCGACGTTCCCCCTACTTACGTGGTGGAGAGGGCCCACCGGGTGCCCATGGGCCGAGCCACCCCGGGGAAACCCCCAGGCCTTTCTTAGTCCGCTTCCTTAACTATCGGGACAGGGACAAGATTCTGTCGGAAGCCCGCCAACATCCCACGCTCAAATATTGTAACTCCTCTGTCCTCCTCTTCCCTGACTTTTCGGCGGACTTGCAGAGAAAGAGAAAAACCTTTAACGATGTCCGCAAACGCCTTAGAGATAAGAACATTAAGTATGGCATGCTTTACCCAAGCCGCTTACGAGTCCAACATGAGGGGGCGGTCTGCTTCTTTGACGACCCAGCGGATGCTGACGACTGGCTGACCAAATTGCGTTTAAGGGATCTTCTCACGGACTCCTATGATGCACGGATTTTCCACATCCTTGTTCGCTCTATCCTACTACACTTTCTTCAACCACCGGAGTTACTTCAAATGTACCTTTACACGGGACCCCCACGAGGTTTTAGATTGCCCCAGTTTTTGCTTTTGGGGTTTCTTTTATTTTTTTTTGTCTTGTTTTTGTTTTTTTCCCTCATAAAGCACTGACTTTGTTTTTCGCTGACTTTGAGGACACAGGTTTCTGGGATTGATATCCCACGTCCCTCTGCTCCTTGATCTTATGAGACGGATGAGACACTGCCCGTCGGCAGAGTGGAAGAACTACTACCAGAAGTGTAGGGCCCCCAGTGTAAGGGTTCACTAGCACTCTTTATAAAAGTTTTTCTTTTGGGTCAAAACTGTTCCCAGACCCCCCCCCCCCCTGTTAGGAGGTAGGCTGGGGTACAGTAGGATAGGCACCGTGCCTGGGAAGTTAGATTAGGGATTTAGTCGTCCCTTGTTCTTATGGTTTTATATTTCTTATTTGTATGTTTTTGTTTTGTGTTACGCTTAGGTACTGTCAGCATTTTCCGCACTGTGACCGGGATCTTGCTGCTCGTGGGGTGCACCGGTACACGCCCTTTAGAGTATCTCCTCAACTGTTCTTCCCCATCACCCAATGGCTAGTCAAGTAGCTGACTCCTTCCCCGTTCTCTCCTGGAATGTCAGGGATCTTAACTCCAAATTTAAGCGAGCCCTTTTATTCCAATACTTGAAATCTCACTCCCCCCCAGCTTATTCTCCTTCAGGAGACTCACCTCACGGGCAGCAAGATTTTGACTCTCAAAAAACCGTGGATACAGCGAGCGATACATGCCACATATTCTACATACGCCAGAGGTGTGTCGGTCCTTGTCCACAAGAATTTCCCCTGTGTTATTGAGGAGATCCGTACTGATCCCCAGGGGAAATTTGTGATAGTGGTGTTCACGCTATGGTCTGTCAGATATATTGTTCTTAATGTATACATCCCTCCCCCGTTTTCATCCGCATTATTGTATGAGGTTCTAGAAAAAATTTCACCTTTCTGCCCAGGGAAGGTTCTGGTGATGGGTGACTTTAATGCCATTTTATCGCCTGAACTAGATAGACCTGCCCCGACTAAGAAACAGTGTATGGACCTCTCTGCCTGGGCTCAGGCGGTGGGGCTGGTGGAGGTCTGGAGGTGGAAGAACCCTACCACAAGGGCCTATTCATGTTTTTCGGCATCCTATAAGACTGCGTCGCGGATAGACCTAGCCTTCTCCAACCCTGCACTGTTAGCGGATGTTTTGGAGACATCCTATCTGCCTAGCGGGCTGTCTGATCATAGTCCCTTGGTGGTGGTGCTTCGCTCCCCGGCCTCCCGGAGCGCTGCGCTCTGGAGGTTGGGCACACAATGGGTCTCTCATCCTGACCTTGCTGGCCAGTTACCGCCCCTGCTGTCTGAGTTCTGGGAAAATAATAAAGACTCCTCTTCTCCTGATATTGTATGGGATGCCTTTAAAGCTTTCACGAGGGGACAGTATATTTCTTCTATTGCTAGCATCAAAAAACAACAATCGGCTGCAACGCTGGCGCTGCAGAAGGCTGTTGACGATCACACTGCTACATATAGCAATGACCCCACCCCAGTTCACTTTGACCTGCTGATGGCGGCTCAGAGGGAACTGCAGTTGCACCTGGCTGAGGTCACGCGACTCGAATCATATAGAGGTAAACAGAGGGCCTTTGAACAGGGTGACCGGAATGGCCGCCTGCTAGCCATGATGGCACAACACGACCAACCCCTTACCCTTGTATCCACCCTACAGACCCCGGGGGGCGGGACGGTGTCCTCCCCCTCTGATATCCTACAGACGTTTAACTCCTTTTATGGCACGTTATACTCGTCCGGTCTGTCCTCAGAGTTTCAGCCGGAGTCGACCACGAAAGAGTTTTTGGTCCAACCTTTTACGGTCTCGGAGGTCGTAAAGGCTATCCGATCCTTCCCCCCCGGCAAGGCGCCGGGGCCGGATGGGCTTCCGATAGACTTTTATAGGGCTCATGTGGAACTTTTAGCACCCCTGTTGGCACAACTATATACTGTATGCCTGGCAGACGGTGGTCTGCCTGTTTCAATGTACCACGCCTACTTGACACTGATATATAAGGCTCCCAAGGACCCCACTTCCTGTGCTTCATATCGTCCTATTGCATTGCTTAATTCTGACTTCAAAATTCTGACTAAGCTTCTGGCCCTTCGGTTGTACACCATGCTACCCTCAGTAATAGACCCAGACCAGACGGGTTTCATGCCCCGTAGGTCCACGGATGTGAATCTCAGAAGACTGTTCACCAACATACACGCTCACCACCTCAATAAGGGATCTCGAGCGGTGGCCTCTCTGGACGTGGAAAAGGCCTTTGATACGGTCGAGTGGCCCTTCTTGTGGGAAACTTTACGCAGGATGGGGTTTCCTCTGCTGTTTATCAGGTGGCTCCAAGTGATCTACAAATGCCCCACTTCCTCGGTGCACTTGGGAGGTGGACTATCTGTCCCCTTCGGGCTTACCAGGGGAACGAGGCAGGGCTGCCCTCTCTCTCCGGCTTTGTTTGCCCTTGCTATCGAACCGGTGGCGGAGGCACTTCGCACCTCACCGCACATTAAGGGTCTCCGACTCGGGTTGCTGGAGGAGAGGGTAGCCCTGTACGCGGATGACATGCTACTCTTCCTAAATGATGCCGGCCCGTCCCTGCAGGGAGCACTAAATATTCTGGACACCTTTGCTGAGGTCACCGGTCTTAGGGTAAATTGGTCTAAATCCCTCCTGTTCCCAATTGATCCAGCGGCTAGATCCACATCCCCTCCTGATAGCCCCCTCCTGTGGGTAGACTCCTTTACATACTTGGGGGTACATGTCTCTGGTTCAGCCTCGGACTTTATATCTTTAAATCTAGCCCCGTTACTATTGGAGTCCCAGACGAAGCTCAAATCCTGGAGTAACCTGCCCCTGTCATTATGGGGGCGAGTTAATCTCATAAAAATGAAGATTATTCCCAAACTGACATCTTTTCCGCCACTCCCCACAATGGGTGCCCAAGTCCTTTTTTTAAAAATTGAACTGCATCTTTTCTTCCTTCTTATGGGGCCCCTCTTCTCCCAGGTATAGACTGACGACTTTAATGAGGCCACGAACGCAGGGTGGCATGGCATTCCCGGACTGTCATAAGTATTACCTCTCCACGCAGTTGGTGACTGCGGCGTGGTGGCTACAGCCGGACAGAACGAACTTGTCGACTATGCTGGAAGCAACAGTGGTCGGTTCGTTGGAAGCTCTTCAATTATTACTTTTTAGGGGCCCTCGTGCCCCGTATCCTCTGACCCCTTCTATGCTTACCACCCTGCGGGCATGGCGGACAGGATTAGCCATTGAGAAATGTAAACAGTCTGAAATCTCCCCCAATGCCCCTATCTGGCTGAACCCTGGTCTATCTCACATTTACAAGATCCCTGACCCCTACGCGTGGACAAAATACGGTATCAAACTTGTGTCACACGTAATATCTCAAAACTCCCTACTACCCTTCTCGCACCTTTCCTCCCAATACAACCTACCCAACCATTTCCTATTTAGATATCTGCAACTGTCCCACGCATTTGCGGCGCAATTTCTTCGTGCATCGTGGCCCAGTCGGAACTGGAGAGGACACTTAGATTTAGCTGTGAAGACAAACCCACCTCACATCTTTATTCGTACTTGATCTCTGTGTCTCTTCCACCTCTGGACAAACTCTGGAATAAATGGCAGACTGATATCCCCACATTAGATAGGGATGACTGGGACGATGTGTGGGACCTCCCCTTCAACTCCTTAGTCTCCATGCGTGACAGGTTAGTGCAGTACAAAATAGTTCATAGAGCTTATTTCACCCCACACAGACTGCATAGGATGGACCCTGCCCATTCCTCGGGGTGTTGGAGATGCGGCGCCTCACCGGGCGACTTCTCCCATATCTTCTGGCGGTGTTCAGGGGTCCAGCAATATTGGGAAATGGTGCTGGATTTGATTAACAGAGTTGCCTTAGTCGCTGTGCCTTTGTCAATGGAGGTGTGCCTTTTGGGGCTCATTGAGACCATTGTACCGTCCTCTGCCAAACGCACGCTAATTACCTTGCTGCTCTTCTATGCCCGAAAGAATATTGCTATGCGGTGGAAAAAGCATGCCCCCCCTCTTTGGCGCAATGGAAACACTTGGTGAACAGCAGCCTTCCTTTATACAAAGATACCTATGCCAACCGGGGCTGCTCACTGAAATATGACAAGGTCTGGCGCAATTGGTTAGATGAGCCCGAAACAGCCTAGTGAGTTGGGGGTGAACCAGGTCATCGTGTCAGGGTCTTGCCTTGCTCTTCTACCTTCCTTTTCCTCTGATGACCTCTGATATGTTTTTTCATTGACTAGTGGGTCTTAACATACTGGATGCCCTCCTAGATTTTATTTGGGCGGTGCTGCTGTACCCTTTCATGACTATGCATTATATCGCTGGGTTCACATTGCGAATTGTATTCTCATTTGTACATGTTCTTTTACTATGACTGTAGGTGCTTAAGCTGTATGTGTTGTATGTGTTAGAAAATTCAATAAAAAATAAGTTGGAAAAAAAAAACACAGTGTACACAAACTCATGAAAACCACAATCCCACATTCCTTTTACCTCCTTCCATAACTGTATCCTCAGCTATTCTCGAAATATTCAAAATATATGTTGCGCTTACCCTCGCAAGGGTCCGCTGATTTGGTCCCAAGGTTCTTTCCCCAGTTAGTGTACTAGTACCCAGGCACATGGTCGCAGTCACTTTCAATAAACAGTTTAGGGCAGGGATATGCAATTAGCGGACCTCCAGCTGTTGCAGAACTACAAGTTCCATGAGGCATAGCAAGACTCTGACAACCACAAGCATGACACCCAGAGGCAGAGGCATGATGGGACGTGTAGTTTTGCAACAGCTGGAGGTCCGCTAATTGCATATCCCTGGTTTAGGGGTACTTTTTTTCTGATACTTTATTAAGCTTGAACTTGGATCGTTGCAGGGTAGCTGTGTACTCTTGGAGGAAAAAGTAACAACTTGAGATCATCTCTTACTTCCTCAAGCTTTGTAGCACAGTCCTTGCAGCAGCAAATGATGAACTGGGATACACAGGGACACCGTAAGGAATGTCCACTTTTAAGAACAGGCTGACCCTAATTTCATAGGGGTAGCAGCAGCACACAGTCACTGGGATCTCACACACTGGTCTGTATTCACAAATGTCTTTGGATACTTGGATGCCTCCTTCCAATATTAGCACCATCAAAGTTCAGTAGAAAAGGCCCCCAGTTGACCCTGCTGGGACTTCGATGAGCAAAAGAAGAAGCACAGCCGGACTGTCCAGAAGGACAGCAGCCCTTCAAGCAGGAACCACCTCCCCCTGGATAAGAAACCCTCTGCTCCAGGCCTCAAACTATTTATGCACTCTCCCAGCCACCTACTGGGCTTCCTCCCCGGGATTGGCTGAGACCACATAAATATTCAGGCTGCTTATTTGACTGTCCCAGCCCACTACATTCCAGAACCCTCCAGAAGGCAGGGGGAAGCAGTCAACCCTTCAAACAGTGAGACACAAAACAGTCCAAAATGATCACAAGCGGCTCAGATGACTACAGTAGAGCTAAAGAAGTAAATTTACCTAGCCTGGCTAGCTGCCTAACTAGGAGGGTGTTACATATAAACTCCAGGCATGTGTTTGGTAGAAATTGGCTAACTTCAGGACGGTACATGAGCACTTCAATAGATGGGGAATAGAAAGGGATGAGGCAGGTTTTATCTTAGATAGAAATGAGAATGTATTACTTGAGAGACAATAGTCACAATTATTGTACAGTGGCTGCAGGACAAACAGTACCCTGCCCCCCTCCTCACATACAAAATAAAGCCTTCTGTCCCTTTCTTAGACAAAAAATACAGTGCCCTGCCCACCTCCTAACACAACCAGTACAGCCCCATATCCTTCTCAACCTCTCAATTCTGCGCCCCCTGCACCTCTATTTCACTTCCTCTCAAGCCAGCACAATGCAGTTACTCTTTTTGAAAGCATAAAGTTGGGTAATATGGTTGGAATCAAAGGCACTGTTCTCTCTGTTTGGTAGTCTAAGCAAATTTGGGATGTGATTTGGTGGCATCACTAGTGTGCAGTTTTCATTGCTGGGGGCTATGACATAAAGAAGCAATGTCATACCAAGATAACTACCCCACACCGAGAGCAAAACAAGTTCAGTAATAGAGAAAAAAGCTCAACTGCAGGTAGACCAAAGGCAATATCGGCTATTACTCCTTTGCCCCCTGACTGCTTTTTTGATGGGGAACAACTTCTAGAGCTCAACCCTTCTTTGAAAGCCAAAGCCAATGTCACTTGACCCTCCTTTACAGCATCATATCTTTTGTTGTGACAGGTGAACTTTAAGTGGGTTGCACATATTGTAATAAACCAAAAAGAAAAGTAAACAACGTTTTTTGATGATGAAACCTCTCTCCTACCATCAATCCAATCATTTTTCTTTCATTTTTTTTACTTCCTTCTGTAAAATGAAACCGACCTTTTAGTATCACGAGAGACTGGTCGACCCCCTGTGTAGCAGTCCACTTTAAAAGCGTTTTATTGCAGACTTTGGAATCTGTCATAGTAGATTTTTGTTGCATTCCAATTAGGGTGACCACATTTCCAAACTACCATTCAGGGACACCCTCCCTTCCCAAAAATCAGCACAGTGATTGCACACGAGGCAGGATTTATGATTTCTCCAATCACAAGCAGGGGGCGGGATTGTGCTCCTCCAGGCATTTCCGGCCAGGACAAGTACTGTCAGTTAGTAAAGCGGTTATGTGGCGGCCTTTTTTGGGGGCATCAGATTGGCCCAGGTGGTGGCTGTGTCAGTTTCATTCCGGGACACTGTATTGTCCTGGAATAATTGTGTCGGGGACAGACCTGCAAAATGCGGGACTGTCCCGGGCAATCCGGGACACGTGGTCACCCTAATTCCAATGTGTGTTTTTGCTTGTTTAAATCCCATTTTCTAATGTTTCTTGTCCTCGCATCTTTTTTATTTCCTCATTTTCTTTCTCAGCATTTCATGTGAAATGTTGGGTAAGGTACACATGGTGCAGGGATTTTTACTAAATTGGAGGCATTTTGCATGAAACAGTATCCTTGGAGAAATACTGTTATGCAATAATTGTGTCAGTATAAAGACAGCTATTCACAGTGACATGCAGAGCTCAAGTTCTTCTAAGGTAATGGGAATTTTCCTAGAGTAATTACCTCTCAAACTCACGCAAATGTTTTTCTATACACAAGGATGATTCCTATCTCTGTGTTTTATAGCACATATCAGTTATCTCTGACGTACAAGAAAGGTCTCCTCTGCTGCTAAACCATGTAGTATAGAATTATGGGTTCGCTTTGTAACTTCCTACAAGCCATTTAGATCCTGTTTTTCCTCTTTTATTGTTGCACACCAGTCATAGTTGAGTAAGCCGTTTTTATTTTATTTGTTATTTTTTTTTGCAGTTTATGCTTTATATTTGCAGGGTGACCTTTCATTTTAATAGCATTGTCGTAATTATAATATTTTGATTACCGTATATACTGGAATATAAGCTGACCCGAATATAAGCCGAGGCACCTAATTTTACCACAAAAAATGGGAAAACGTATTGACTCGCGTATAAGCCTAGGGTGAGAAATGCAGCAGCTACTGTAAGTGGTAAAGAGGGTCAACAATGCCCATCTGTAGCCTCACTGTGCCCATTTGCAGCCTTACTGTGCCTCACTGTGCCCATTTGCAGCCTCACTGTGCCTCACTGTGCCCATCTGCATGCCTCATTATGCCCATCTGCATGCCTCACTGTGCCCATCTCCCTGCCTCACTGTGCCCATCTCCCTGCCTCACTGTGTCCATCTGCAGCCTCATGTACCTGATCTTCAGAACACCAGCGCTGTGATATGCAGTCAGTCTAGTCGGCGGCCATCCAGTGTAACAAAGCCCCGCCTCCTCCTCGACCTCGTCCGTGGCAGAACACTGATTCAGTTTCCCAGCAGTGAGTCAGTGTTCCGCCTATCACGGACGAGGACGAGGAGAAGGCGGGGCTTTGTTACACTGGACGACACTGACTAGACTGCACATCACAGCGCCGGGAGATCAGGCGCATGAGGCTACAGATGGACACAATGAGACTTGAGTATAAATGTGCTGAAAAACTCGGCTTATACTCTAATATATACGGTAACTTGCACAATACATCAGTTGCTCAATGTGAGAGATGAGAACTTTCTTACAATTCCATGTAAATTTCTTTCTCTCTCTCTCTGTATATGTGTGTATATATACACAGTATCTCACAAAAGTGAGTACACCCTTACATTTTTGCAAATATTTTATTATATCTTTTCATGTGACAACACTGAATAAATGACACTTTGCTATGATGTAAAGTAGTGAGTGTACAGCTTGTATAACAGTGTAAATTTGCTGTCCCCTCAAATGAAAACACACAACCATTACGGTAATATCTAAACCATTGGCAACAAAAGTGAGTACACCCCTAAGTTAAAATGTCGAAATTGGGCCCAATTACCCATTTTCCCTCCCCTGTGACTCGTTAGTGTTACAAGGTCTCAGGTGTGAATGGGGAGCAGGTGTGTTAAATTTGGTGTTATCGCTCTCACTCTCTCATACTGGTCACTGGAAGTTCAACATGGCACCTCATGGCAAGGAACTCTCTGAGGATCTTAAAAAAATATTGTTGCTCTACATAAAGATGGCCTAGGCTATAAGAAGATTGCCAAGACCCTGAATCAGAGCTGCAGCACTGTGGCCAAGACCATACAGCGGTTTAACAGGACAGGTTCCACCCAGAACAGGTCTCACCATGGTCAACCAAAGAAGTTGAGTGCATGTGCTCGGCGTCATATCCAGAGGTTGCCTTTGGGATATAGACATATGAGTGCTGCCAGCATTGTTGCAGAGGTTAAAGGGGTGGGGGGTCAGCCTGTCAGTTCTCACAATATGCTGCACACTGCATCAATTTGGTCTGCATTGTTGTCATCCCAAAAGGAACCCTCTTCTAAAGATGATGCACAAGAAAGCCTTTGCTGAAGACAAGCAGATTAAGGACATGGATTAATGGAACCATGTCCTGTGGACTAATGACACCAAAATAAACGTTTTTGGTTGAGATGGTGTCAAGCGTGGTGAGGAGTACAAAGACAAGTGTGTCTTGCCTACAGTCAAGCATGGTGGTGGGAGTGTCATGGTCTGGGGCTGCATGAGTGCTGCCAGCACTGGGGAGCTACAGTTAATGGAAGGAACCATGAATGCAAACATGTACTGTGACATACTGAGTCAGAGCATGATCCCCTCCCTTCGGAGACTGGGCCACAGGGCAGTATTCCAACATGATAATGACCCCCAACACACCTCCAAGACAACCACTGCCTTGCTAAAAAAGCTGAGGGTAAAGGTGATGGACTGGCCAAGCATTTCTCCAGACCTAAACCCTATTAAGCAGCTGTGGGGCATCCTGAAACGGAAGATGGGGGAGCGCAAGGTCTCTAACATCCAGCTCTGTGATGTCGTCATGCAGGAGTGGAAGAAGACTTCAGTGGCAACCTGTGAAGCTCTGGTGAACTCCATGGTGGCACATCAACATGCTTTCAGGCTTTCCATTATTTTGCACAGGTGATTTGATTAGTTTCACTGCCTTAGTAATTACCACAGCCGTTTCATCTGAGGGAAATCTTGAAAACATGACCTTTTGGGGCGCCTTGAGGACTGGAGTTGAGAAACACTGTATCAGACCATCAATCATCTCATTTGATTACCATGTTTGGAACATCTTGGGATGGTGCACAAGCTAAGAACCAATAACCATAGGTCTAGAGCAAGGCTGAATGCATAGGGGAAAAGCTAAATACAGGGTTTTGATGGGTTTGGGTTAGTAGGGGTTAATTGTGTGCAGGATGTGATGTTAGCAGGCACATGGCTGGACATTTATTTCAGTTTTATCAGGTAGACTCTGGGGATTGTAGATAGGAAGGGGTCATTTTACAGTCAGGCAGAGTTAAGCCAGTGATTGGCAAACATCCAACAGGGGTTCTTTTACTCACTGAAGAAAGATGCTGTCTCAGTGATCTTTTATTTGTGCTTATGTAGATAAGAGCAGAAGAAGAGACTAAAGTTCATCAGTGGCTAAAACCCATTCTACAGTGGTCGGAGCAATCATCTGCAAAGGCTGCCAACACACTGACAAACCCAAGGGGGTTTAGGCTTCATCAGCATTTAGGCCACAATGAGATACTCCAGTGCTTAAATTTTAGCCACTTTTAGGGAAAAGAGAGACTGGGCTGAGGGACAGAGGGACATTTTTACCCTAGGCAGTACAAATTAAATTTATTTTGCTAGTGACCCTAAGTGGAGATATTCCCCATTCAGATTATAGTCAGAGTAGGACGTGCAGTAGGTGATGGATGCTAGGCAATATATACAGTAGCTACCTGCAGAATATCTTTCATCATTGACCTCCCTTGCAGTATTTTTTTTGGGAAAGCCTATATAATTTTTCCAGAGCAGTAGTCATTTTGTTTAGCTCATAATGTACTTCTTTATTTACAACTCTTCCCTTTACAATCCTCTTTTTTTTCCAGCATATGCATGTGACAAGATTTGTTACTGTGGCTGCCCATGACTGTAGCATTGTGGCACAGTTTGTGTGGCACACTTTCTTTACCCTACAACTGTTTCTACTATGAAAGGGCCAGTTGTTTATATTTGCTTCCTTGGCCAAAAGTTCCTCATCCTCTCCTACCCTGTAGCTGTGCCAGCAAAGCAGAGTTCTGATTCAGCCAGTGGTCAAAATTTAGCAAAACAGAGATGATGGGTATTATTTTCGGCTGAGATTCCCAACCCCCTACCAGCAGCCTCTGATTACCTCACTGGATATTGTCCTGGTTGAGGAGGAAGCCCTCTGTGGATGATGGACAGCAACATGTACAAGCTAGCTTCAGGGTATGGCTGGCACCTCTTGACCTCTTGGGGAGAAGATGGATATTAAAAACTATACACAGGACTTTAGAAGACCCATCTGCAGAGAGTAAAAAAAGAGTAAAAAGCAATGTGTGGCCTTTTTGGTTAGACCTTTGGCCCAAGAACACCCAATGGGGAAGGGGAGGTCATCATATGGGTGTTTTACCAGTGGCCTCAGGCAAGATGAGACAGTTGTAAGCGGAGCTTGCTGAGGCCATAATACAGGAAGACAGCAGATCTGAGGTGAGGCTAGCCTAGCTAGCTCTGAGAAAGTCATCCCGGAAGAGCTTTAAGCTGGCCATACATGGTTCATTTTTTTTGTTTAATGTGGATGGGAGAATCCTTCCCACTGAGCTATTGTATTCTGACAGCGAGGAAACTTTCCTGTCATCAGAATACAATGATCAGTGTTGCTGGCTATAGCCGTCATCACTGATCGTTCAGCAAATAACTGACAGGCTGGTTTTACACAAGTCAATCCTTAAGTCAATCCTTATATTGACTTGTGTACAATCAGCCTGTCCATACATGGATCAAAATTTGGCTAGTCCCTGCTGGACTGGCCAAATTTCATTCCATGTACGGCTGGCTTTAGTTGGTGGTCGAAAGAGGGCATGAGTTCACCTGAGGCGTGGTGAATCCAGACAATTTTCTCCTGTTTTTTACCTTCTTAGCAGTTTAGAACAGAAGTAGGGTTTAAATTAGTTAGCTGGTACATTGGAGCAGGTATGCCAGGCCCAGGGTTGGCTAGAGATAGTGACTTGTATTTCCTATCTCTGTCATTTTTTTCCAGTTTATTGTCACTAACTAAATTTCTTCTGCCCAACTCAGCTAAACTACAAAAGCCATTGGCGTCTAACTTCCTTATGGATGTCAAGGACTTTTTGTCGCATAGCGTTGGCTTGGCAGATGATGGCGTGGGTGACTAATTTACCCCTGGCTGTGCTGTGCCTACTAGGGTTCTGTCAAGTGACTTAAATGATTCAATATCTGTAATGTCAGGAAATGTTACTGCTTTAGCTAGGGCAGTGCTGTGCTAAGTACAGTATTGTCACCTGTAAAGGTGACAATAAAGGATATTTCTTAGTATGTCAGTGGGAGACCCGTTCTATTATATTAGAATAAGACAGAGTAAATGCTTCTGGGATTAAATAGGATTACAAATTGAAACACAGAGATAGATAAGGGGCCTGACAGAGCATGTATGGTACATGTGGCTGGAATTCAGCTTTATTTTAGTTTTAAAGGGTTACCTTAGAAGTCACCTGTAACTTGGAAAGTTGCCAAAATATTTGAAAAAAAGTACATTAAAATGATTTGTTTCTTCCTGTAGAGAACCTTGAATGGGTTGAAGAAAATCAGATAAATGTAAGAGAGAGCAGGAGAAGCATCACTTCAGGCAGCCAGGACTGCTGATAGAATTTATGGGGGCCCGGTACAGCCTACCTGACAGTGCCCCCCTCCCCCGAAAATATCAAATGGTATTTTTGCTAAAATGCAATGCCCACGATGCTATGCTTTGCAGCTATGGCAGAAATTATACCCCCATCGAACAAGACCCATTCAAGTGAATAGATGCACCTCCACAGTTGGCGATCGGTACTGATCGCTCACTGTGTTTATTCAGGGTGGTGTGTTCATTCAGGACGGTGAGCAGTAGTTCATTCAAGGTGGTGTGTTCATTCAGGATGGTAACCCACCTGTGTGCCCTCAGCAGCTGTTGGTGGGAGAGGAAAGAAGGAAAAATGGCAGCACTGAGGGGGAATTGGGCACACTGGTCCCAGACAGCAGGCGGAAGGGGGCACATATACTAGAACTGATCCTCTTGCAGTGCAGCAGAAGGAAGAAAAGAAAAGTCGAAGCTAGCAGCACTGCACAAGAGTTTTGAAGCGATGCTGGGGGTCCTTTTGATTCAAGACTGCTGATTGAAAAAAAAAATTAGGGGTTTTGCTGACAGCACAGTGAGGATTCCTACAGGTTCAGAAGTCCATGGCAATTTTCACAAGTGTGCTGTCTATCCGATCTTTTTGTTTCAAACAAGAAAAAAGGCATTTCTGAGACTTACTTTTACTCAGTAAAAAAGGTAGCCTCCAGCTAAAGTAACTGAGTTGTGCTTATTTCTAAGTAGCTACCAGGCTAAGGAATTTACCATAGGCCAGCAACTTAACGATATCTTTCTAAGCTAAGCTAAGATGCAATGGAGGCAGGACCCATCTCAGACCCATCTACAGTTGTCAGGCTTAATACTTGTATTCTTCTTTCTGCAGTTGCTGTTTCACAGGTGTACAGGTATAATTGTGTTGGAATATGCCTTCCTAGACCTTATTGGTTTGTTACTAATATTTATGGTTATTTTATTAATTTTTTTGCTTTTTTTATTTTGTTGTATTTTAGATAAATAGGCTGCTGAGACTACAATAATCTAGGTAAAGTGATTGTAAAACCATTTTTTTTCTTTTAAATAAACACACAATACTTACCTGCTCTGTGTGGCCCCAAACATCCTCTTTTGGGGTCTTCTGCAAGCACTCTCTGTTCTTCCTCCCTTCCAATTGCCCCCATAGTAGGCTGTTTGTTGCAGGGGCACTTGTGCAGGCTCACTCCTGAGCTAGGCTATGTGTGTCTATTGACACACACAGCGTGGCTTTGCTCCCCCCCTCTCTCTCCTCACAGGATTTGATTGACAACAGCAGGAGCCAATGGCTCCCGGTTCAGTCTCTGAGCTTGTGAGGATGGAGAGATAGCTCTCTGGTACAGTGCTGGATTGTGATCAGGCTCAGGTAAGTACTTGGGGGGAAGTTGAACATGTAAGGCTTTTTAAGTTAATTCAGAGAATGCATTAACCACTTGACAACTGGGCACTTAAACCCCCTTCCTAACCAGACGAATTTTCAGCTTTCGGTGCTCTCACATTTTGAATGACAATTACTCAGTCATACAACACTGTACCCATATGAAATTTTTGTCCTTTTTTTCACACAAATAGAGCTTTCTTTTGGTGGTATTTAATCACTGTTGGTTTTTTTATTTTTTGCGCTATAAGAGAAAAAAGACTGAAAATTTTGTAAAAAAATGAATTTTTCTTTGTTTCCATTATAAAATTTTGCAAATTAGTATTTTTTCTTCATACATTTTGGCCAAAATTTATACTGCTACATATCTTTGGTAAAAATAAGTACAAATTGGTGGATATTTTTTGGTCTTTGTGAAAGTTATATAGTCCACAAGCTATGGTGCCAATATCTGAAAATTGATCACACCTGAAGTACTGACGGCCTATCTCATTTCTTGAGACCCTAACATGCCAGAAAAGTACAAATACCCCCCAAATGACCCCTTTTTGGAAAGAAGACATTCCAAGGTATTTAGAAAGAGTCATTGTGAGTTTTTTGAAGTTGTCATTTTTTCCCACAATTCTTTGCAAAAATCAAGATTTTTTTTTCTTTTTTTTTTTTCCACAAAATTGTCATATTAGCAGGTTATTTCTCACACACAGCATATGCATACCACAAATTACACCCCAAAACACATTCTGCTATTCCTCCCGAGTATGGCGATACCACATGTGTGAGACTTTTACACAGCGTGGCCACATACAGAGGCCCAACATGCAGGGAGCACCTTCAGGCGTTCTGGAGAACCCAGGCCAATTCTGACATTTCTCTCCTACATGTAAAAATCATCATTTATTTGCTATAAAATTACATAGAACCCCAAAACATTATATATGTTTTTTTAGCAAAGACCTTAAAGAATATAATGGTGGTCATTGCAACTTTTTATCTTGCACGGTATTTGCGCAGAAATTTTTCTAACGCGTTTTTTACGGAAAAAAACTGTTTTGTGCCTAAAAGAAAAAAAAACAGTAAAGTTAGCCCAATGTTTTTGCATAATGTGAAAGATGAAGTTACGCCGAGTAAATAGATACCTAACATGTCACCCTTCAAAATTGCACACGCTCGTGGAATGGCGCCAAACTTCGCTACTTAAAAATCCCCATAGGCAACACTTTAAATATTTTTACTGGTTATATGTTTTGAGTTACAGAGGAGGTCTAGGGCCAAAATTATTGCTCTCGCTCTAACGTTCGCAACGATACCTCACATGTGTGGTTTGAACACCGTTTTCATATGTGGGCGGGGCTTACGTATGCGTTCACTTCTGCATGCGAGCTCGCGGGGGCAGGGGCGCTTTAAAAAAAATATATATATTTTATTGTTCATTTTACTTTATTTATTTTAGTTTGACATGTTTTTCCGCCCCAAATTTTTTTTTGATCACTTTTATTCCTATTACAAGGAATGTAAACATCCCTTGTAATAGAAATATGGCATGACAGGTCCTCTTTACAGTGAGATATGGGGTCAATAAGACCCCACATCTCACCTCTAGGCTGGGAAGCCTGAAAAAAAAAAAAACAATCTTGGCTTTGATCGTAGCGGTGAGTCGGTAGAAGTACCGGAGGGCAGCGGGAGGGGGGGCATCCCCTCTCACCTTCCGTAAGAGCGATCAAGCGGTGGAACAGCCGCTATGATCGTTCTTATGGTGCAGGGAATCGCCAGCTGAAAAAGCGAATATCTGAATGATGCCTGTAGCTGCTCCCATCATTCAGATATCTCCGCACAAAGTTAAGGACGTCATATGACGGCCGGCGGGCGGGAAGTGGTTATTGCAGAGTATTGCCGGGTATTGAGGAGTATTGCCGGGTATTGAGGAGTATTGCCGGGTATTGCCGAGTATTGCCGAGTATTGCGGGGTATTGCTGGGTATTGCAGGGTATTGTGGAGTATTGCAGGGTATTGTGGAGTATTGCAGGGTATTGTGGAGTATTGCTGGGTATTGTGGAGTATTGCTGGGTATTGTGGAGTATTGCCGGGTATTGTGGAGTATTGCCGGGTATTGTGGAGTATTGCTGGGTATTGTGGAGTATTGCGGAGTATGGCAGGGTATGGCAGGGTATGGGCAGGGTATTGCACAGTATGGGCAGGGTATTGCACAGGGTATTGCAGAGTATGGGCAGAGTATGGGCAGGGTATTGCACAGGGTATTGCAGAGTATTGCACAGGGTATTGCAGAGTATTGCACAGGGTGTATTGCAGAGTATTGCACAGGGTGTATTGCAGAGTATTGCACAGGGTGTATTGCAGAGTATTGGCAGAATATTGCACAGGGATGGCTGAGCAGGGATGGATGGATTGCTGGATCTGTGACTGCAATTGTCACAGATCCAGCCCACAGCTGACATGGGGGAGGGAGCGGACATGATCCGCTCCCTCCCCTCTCCTCTCACACTGTACCGTTCGGTACAGAGAGGGGAGGGAGGAACCGGCATCATCAAATGACGCCTGTCTGTTTACAAGTGATCGCTCCGTCATTTGACGGAGCGATCACGTGGTAAACGGCCGCGATTAGCGGCCATCTACCGTGATCCGTGATGCGCCGGGTCTTCCGGACCCGGCGGTCACGGACATATCCTGGAGCGCGCCCCAGGGGGCGCGTGGGAGCAAGATTCTGTGAGGACGTCCCTGGGACGTCCACTCAGGATAACTCGACCGCGCTGTGGACGTCTTTTGTACATGACGCGGTCGGGAAGTGGTTAAGGTAAAAAAATAAAAAAAACTCCTGCCTTTACAACCACTTTAAGCAGTGCCATGTCTTTATTTACAGTAGTAGTGAGCACTGGTTAAAGTCTTACTAAACCCACAACAGTAAAATCAGTCTATGTATGCAGTAAAGCATGCTTGTTGTACTCACTGTGGACCCTAATGGGTTAATCCTCTGCATTGTGTAAAAAGGCTGTTTCCTGTCTTCTCTGACCCACCCCTTCCTCCACAGTCCCACAGCCATCTGCTGATAAAACATAGCCTTGGGGGGCACTCTGCACTTGCTCATTTTGTTGTGTATTGCTATAGTTTTTTTTTTCTTGGGAGAGTGCACGTGATTAGCACGGGGCAAATCAGCACTATCCAGACAGAGGGTCAGGAAAACTCCTCCTACGAGCTTTAACCAGACACTGAAAGAAGTCACCAGACTGCGCTAACTGCTGATGAGAAAAGGTATTTAGCATTTATATTTACTAAAATAATTGCATTTCCATCTTCTGTGTACTGTGGGAGACCAGATATAGTGAATGCAAGGTCATGGGTTTAGTAACACTTTAATTGTGGGTGATAGGGAGCTCACTCCCCCTACAAAACCCTAGTCGTGCAATTTGTCAATTGTGTATTCAATAAAAAGTATAACGGCCAGTGAAAAAGGCAGAGATGCATATTGCATTGAAAACATAAAGAGTTGCTGTAAAAAAACTGATATTTCAATTTAACATTCTAAGCTGAATCCCATGCTGGCTTATTTCCTCTTAGAGACTCTAGTAGCAAGATCTTCCTGCTATAGTTCTCAGCTCTGCTGTCCTTGACTTTACACCTGATTCCTCCTGCTATAATTTTTATAACAGAAACTAGATTGAAAACCCAAAAGGGAGAGTAAGGTCTCCTTATAATGTAAATAAGACAAATGGGCAGACCTGGTAGCTTAAAAAAAAAAAATATCAGTTTTGGGTCAGCTAGCCCTTTAATTTCATTCTTAAAGGCCACTATAGAGACTTTGGAAATATCATATGTGAAGAGGAAACGGGTAATACGACCACCCAGGTAATGCAGGAATACCTTCAGAGACCCCCGGATCCGTGAGAGACCAAATGAGACACAGGGAAACAGATTTGAGTGTGTTCATAAGATCTCTGACTTTTACTGAATACAACAGTGGCTTATATGCAGAAGAAAGACGGGAGGGGCTGTGTTTTATTGCATATGTTTCTAAAAGTTAGACAAACACAGTACTTTCTTATCATGATTTAAACTGCTGACTTTAGTAAACAAGAACTAGCTGATGATTTTGCTTACATAACAGGCTGCTTCGTGAATCAGCTTAACCACAGTGACTCACAGGGTGTGTTTCTATGCAAACTGTCAGTTATGTCAAAACATACATTCAAAAGTTAATTTCTACTTAAAGCGGAAGTAAACCCATCGATTTAACAGTTTCAAAAAGCAGTTACATTCCCGGCATGCCGGGAATGCCAACTGTCACATTGGTTGTGCTCTCAACCAAACTGTCACACCATCCAATGGCTGGTGTCATAACTGATCACATGTGCAGCATCATGGCAGTTGAAGATTAAACAGAGGCCAAGATGGCAGCTTCCTTGCCTGAAAATGATAGGAGGGTTTAACTCTCCTATCATTTTCAGGCAAGGAAGCTGCCATCTTGGCCTCTGTTTAATCTTCAACTGCCATGATGCTGCACATGTGATCAGTTATGACACCACCCATTGGATGGTGTGACAGTTTGGTTGAGAGCACAACCAATGTGACAGTTGGCATTTGCGGCATGCCGGGAATGTAACAATTTTTTTGAAACTATTAAATCATTGGGTTTACTACCGCTTTAAAGAAAATGGAGTCAGTTATTTATACATTCTATTACAATATGAAACCACCATACTGCTTGTAAAATATGTATATGAATTGGGGAAAGTGGCGCTACCTACGAAGTAAGGACTGATCTATCAGGTCGGTAAATGTGCTCTAATTGATAACAATTTGATTGATATCAATTAGAGCCCATTTACCTGTGAAGAGTGACCTGATAGATCACTCCTTAGTTCATATACCGTACATATTTTACATTTATCAGAGCCCCCATTTGTGGAGTTCTTAAGGGGAGGCTGCAACCGAGCCTACACCTAAGCGCGGAATCTCTAATATCTAAAACCATACTGCTTGTGTCTACTTTATAAAGGCTAAAAATGGTCATTATTGGCATGTAACTGATTACTAGCAATCGGGTGACTTGGATTTATTTATCAAATATTTTGTTCATTAATGACGGCCTCCCAATAAACTATAGTTGTTATAGGCAGTGACAAGGAAGTCATGTGACATTGTCATTTGATTTGCTATCCAGCATAGAAAAGTTTCTTCACTAGCCTGATTGCTCATTTCCAAACAGTCAAGTTTCTTTGTGTGGCCAACATGATATTTAGTAATTGTGAAAATCTTTTGAGGAGAATATACATTTCTGGAAGCCCGATTCAGTCAGTAGACACAACCTGTTTTGTCAGTAATGAATAAACTGTGTAATGATTACATACAATATAAAATGGCTGTAGTAATCTGTTTTTCATTATTACATTATATTGAAGTGGTGCTTTAAGACCACATATCTAAACAAGTAATTGCAGTAAATCTCTACAGACTAAGCTGCATGATCATATTGGGCTTGTAAGAGAATTGATAGAATTGTAACTCATTTGTAATGAGCAAAAGTAACAAGCATTGTGTTGATAGGATCAATGCTTTTGATTTACCGCTTGTCTCCTTTGATCCACGGTGCTCCTAGAGCTCTTGACACAGGAAGATACTATAATGACTATGCTGTGCTTTGAAATGCTTCTTTGGTTATTGATCTAAATTGAACCCTGGTTAGATGCCGCTGGAAAAGAGTGCATTATTAAAAATCATTTATCTTGTTTATAAGCTCTATTAGGGAAATGGGCAGACTCTGGGAATTCAGAGCTTGGTTTATGCCGAAAACCTCCTTAACAAGCTTTGCAAAGCAGCAGCACTTTAGTGAAGCCTAGGGGAACAAACAGAGGTCTTAGCTAGAATGCCTCTAATACATTTTAGGAATTGCCACATGATAGGACATTGTGATACACCAGGTTATGCGGTTTTCTTTGTTAAATGTGATGGTAATTTTACTGCAGTAACTCCGCGGTCCTACTGGTAATTTACCAAAAAACAAACAGATACATTGATGTATTCAAGTTATTGCTATTAGAATCTGCTCCTGGGGAGACCTTCACTTTTTAAGAAATCTGGATAAATGTGAAAACTGTTATTTACTCCCAAGTGTACTTTAAAGTGGTTGTAAACCCACTTTTTCAACTTGCACCTACAGGTAAGCCTAGATTAAGGCTTACCTGTAGGTGCAAGAAATACACGGTTTAGGAGATATTTACTAAAAATGACAGGCGCCGCTGTCTACGGCGCATGCGCGCCGTAGACAACGGCGCATTCATGGGGTTAATCCCATTCACAAAATCGGCTACTTCCCAGCAATCGCTGGGCGTAGCCGATTGTGACGGCTCTCGCGCGCATGCGCAGAGTGACGTCTCCGCCGCTCCGGCCGGAGCGGCGCTGTGATTGGCTGGTGCGGCGATACCCGGAAGTAACCTTCCGGCTATCGCCGCAGTGATGGATGCGGCTGAAGAGGGAGACGAGGACGGCTTCGGGGGCCCCGATCTAAGGTAAGTGATGCACAATGAGCTATTATGCTAGTCATATTAGCTCATTATGCCTTTCTCTTACAGGTGGTTATGGGAATTTTTTTTTTAGGGTTTACGACCACTTTAAAGCGGAAATTAACAGTATCTGAGTAGTACAAACTGAAAATGCTATTTAACCACTTTCAGACTTGTTGTTAACAAGTTAGAATCATTTTTTTTTGCTAGAAAATTAGAACCCCCAAACATTTTATATGTTTTTTTCTAACACCCCAGAGAATAAAATGGCAGTCGTTGCAATACTTTCTATCACACTGTGTTTGCTCAGCGGTCTTACAAGCACACTTTTTTTGGAAAAAATACACTTTTTTTAATAAAAAAATAAGACAACAGTTAAGTTAGCCCAATTTTTTTTATATTGTGAAAGATAATGTTACACCAAGTAAATTGATACCCAACATGTCACACTTAAAAATTGCGCTCGTGGAATAGCGACAAACTTTTATCCTTAAAAATCTCCATATGCAACGTTTAAAAAATTCTACAGGTTGCATGTTTTGAGTTACGGGGGAGATTTAGAGCTAGAATTATTGCTCTCGCTCTAACCATCGCAGTGATACCTCACATGTGTGGTTTGAAGACCGTTTTCATATGCGGGCACTACTCATGTATGCATTTGCTTCTGCACGCGAGTTCAGCAGGTCAGGGCGCGTTAAAAAAAATTTGCTTTTTTTCTTATTTATTTTACTTTTTATTTTTTATTTTTACACTGTTCTTTTAATAAAAAAAAAATGTCACTTTGATTCCTATTACAAGGAATGTAAACATCCCTTGTAATAGAAAAAAGGCATGACAGGACCTCTTAAATATGAGATCTGGGGTCAAAGAGACCTCAGATCTCATATTTACACTAAAATGCAATAAAAAGTTGTTTTAAAAAATACAAATAAAAAATGGCCCTTTAAGAACTATGGGTGAAACTGACGTTTTGACGTCGCTTCCACCCTGCAATTGTATGGAGCCGAGCGGGGAACCATCTTCCCCTCACTCAGCTCCATACCTAACACGGTAGAGGATGACTCTGGTAAGCGGCGGAGGGCACTGGAGAGCAGCAGGAGGGGGGGGCCAAATCTGCCACAGAGACCACTTTTATCTGAAAACGGACCGTCCGCTAAAGAAGTGGATACCGGGGTTATGGCAGCTAGCTGCTGCCATAACAACGATATTCCACTTCAAAGTATCGCCGTATAATGATGTTAGTGGTTATTATATTTAACATTTTCTTTTACAAGAGATTTTTATTAATCAGTCAAACAGAGCCAACAATTGGACAGTTACATTCAACAATTAATCAATGTGAGCATGAAAAGACCACATAACCTGGCTAATGTACTGAGCCATACAGTATAAAATATAAAAGATTTAGGTTAACTTATAAATGTTAGCAACATCAGTATTAAACAGTATTTCCAATGATACAAATGCATAGACATAGAAGTGTAATGTTTAAGGCTTGTTTTAGTACCAAAAGTAAAGATTGTACATATCGTAACCATCTAAGCCAGGCCTACGCCTGATGTCCGGGTATTCTTAATAGCTGATCAAAAGATAGGAAAACAGAGGAAACAAAGGAGAAAGAGAGAGAGCAGGAGCTAGAAAGACAAAAAGAGAAAGCAGAGGAAGAAGAAAAGGAGTCCCAGGGAATCGCAACGCAGGGCTGTTAGAGCCTCAAAAGTGCACTATCAAACCGAGATGGCTCAGCAAAGGCAATCCAGGGTTGCCACACCCGGAGAAATTTCCCATGAGTGTCTGACAATATGGCTGTTGGCTTGTTGTTGACCATAATGTCGTTCATTCGGTTTTTGACAGATTCAAAACTAAGCATTAGGGGTTTTCCAAGCCCTTGCTACATTCCATTTAGTTGCAGTAAAAAGGTGTAATGCCAATTGTAGCTCTTGGCGAAGTAATTCTTCAATCGGTTTGCAGAGAAGGGCTTCCTAATGGGTTCCGTTTGAGGTTGGTATGAAGCAAAGTAGAGCATAAACCCCCTACATTTTCAAAACAAACTCGCCAATCCATTCATGTCTACGTGATTTCTTTTGTTAGAAATCACTTTTAAAAACACTCCCCTAGCATCTCTAACTGCAGCCATCTTGAGTAAGTGCAGATGCAGATGATGATGGTAGTATTTACTTCCTGGAATGCATCTGCCCTTAGCTCAAGCATGCAGACAGGAGGGTGTGTTCAGCTGAGAAAGCCCCTTCTCCCCTCCTCCAGATGAAAGAAAAAAAATTGCCCATGAAGAATTATGGGATGTATGACATCATTTTGTTTAAAACAAATAAATATAAATCACCTTCCTATCTATTTACTAATGCTAGCAGCAAAATGATTAAAAATAGTGAATGCTGATTGAGAGAGTTTAGTTCTGCTTTAAAAACAATTGTTCGGCTATATGCACATAACTGTTTCTGTGTAAATGATCAGTAAAATGTTTGTTTAAATGTATGTAAACATGCAATGATGCATACATTTGTGCTCATAAGTTTACATACCCTGGCTGCACTGACGTTTCTGAATTCTGAGTCATGGGGGAAAGCAAAAGAATTGTCAAAGGATCTGCGGGAAAAGGTAGTTTAACTGTATAAACTAGGAAATGGATATAAAAAGATATACAAGGAATTGAGAATGCCAATCAGCAGTGTTAAACTCTAATCAAGAAGTGGAAAATGAGGGGTTCTGTTGAAACCAAGCTACGGACAAGTAGACCAACTGAAATTTCAGCCACAACTGCCAAGAAAATTGTTCGGGATGCAAAGAAAAACCCACAAATAACTTCAGGTGAAATACAGGACTCTCTGAAAACATGTGGTGTGGCTGTTTCAAGATGCACAATAAGGAGCACTTGAAGAAAGATGGGCTGCATGGTCGAGTCACCAGAAGAAAGCCATTACTACGCAAATGCCACAAAGTATCCCGCTTACAATACACCAAACGACACAGAGACAAGCCTCAGACCTTCTGGCACAATCATTTGGAGTGATAAGACCAAAATTTAACTTTTTGGCCACAACCATAAACGCTTCATTTGGAGAGGAGTCAACAAGGCCTATGATGAAAGGTACATGATTCCTACTGTGAAACACGGAGGTGGATCGCTGATGTTTTGGGGATGTGTGAGCTACAAAGGCACAGGAAATTTGGTCAAAATTGATGGCAAGATGAATCCAGTAGGTTAACAAAAAATACTGGAGGAACATTTGGATTCATCAGCCAGGAAGCTGCGCATGGGACGTACTTGGACATTCCAACATGACAATGATACAAAACACAAGGCTAAGTCGAGCTGTCATTGGCTACAGCAGAATAAAGTGAAGGTTCTGGAGTGGCCATCTCCGTCTCCTGACCTCAATATAATTGAGTCACTCTGGGAAGATCTCAAACATGCAGTTCATGCAAGACAGCCCGAGAATTTACAGGAACTGGAGGCTTTTTGCAAAGAGGAATGGGCAGCTTTACCATCTGAGAAGATAAAGAGCCTCATCCACAAATACCACAAAAGACTTCAAGCTGTCACTGATGTTAAAGGGGGCAATACACGGTATTAAGAATTGGGGTATGTAAACTTTTGATCAGGGTCATTTGGGTAGTTTCTGTTTTCATTATGATTTAAAAAGAGTAAACACAGTTGATTGGTAATAAGTGGCTTCAGCCAAACACTAACCATGAGTGAAAGAAAAGTTTTTGTGTTTATCATTCATATTCTCTGAAAAATGGCTCAAGAAATCATAAATTCTGTAAAGTTTTGAGCACAACTGTATGTGTTTAAAAGCATAACATTTTAGTTCTATATTTAACTGCTTTGGTTTCCATTCCAAAATGCGTTCACAGTGGCAAGAAAAAGTGTGTGAACCCCATGGAATGAACTGGTTTTCTGCATAATTTGCCATGAAAAGTGCTCTGATCCTCATCTAAGTCACAACAGTAGACAAACACAATGTGCTTAAGCTGATAACACACAAACAATTCTAATTTCTTGTGTCTGTATTGACCACATCAATAAAAAATTCACAATTCTGGAGGAAAAAAGTAAGTGAACACCTTGAGTTAATAACTGGTCGAACCTCGTTTGGCTGCAATGACTTCATGCAAGCGCTTTCGGTAGCTATGTGTTACCCTATACCCTGTATACCCTATGTGTTTATTAAATTTTCTTTATCTACTGGATTTGGATAATTGTATTCCTTTCAGTTGTATTAGACAGAATGTTCCATTTGTACGTAGCAAAAGGTTGTATATCCTCCATGTTTATCCATTTACCAGTGGGACTTTGACAGTCCCTTCCTGAGATATGTTGTGCCCCTTGCTTTTTTTTCCAAAGCGTATTGCAAGCACAGCAAGAAACCAGGAATTGTGCCCTGGTAAAGATTAAATTTGTCAGTATGATGCTATAAAACATCATGTGGTGCTGAGTGATATTGTGCAAGAAAAGCTTAGGTCATATACACCAGAAATGTCATAGACATAAAGGAAACTTTGCAGCTAAACCTATGCCAATCCTAGAGGTGTTCTACCTATAATAAAAGGCTTGGGGAGCACACCAGGCACATGTTAACAAGACACAATATTTGTTTGTGAGCTCTGCTACTTAATTCTCAGACTTCTTAATAATAAATTCTTATTACTTACAATTTGATCTTTAACCCTTTCACTGCCAGAGCCGTTTTTACAGAGGTTTTTTGCACACGTTTAAAAAATAATTTTGGAACCCCTTCTTTCTTTTTCCTTCCTTCTCCTTTCTTTTTCCTTCCTTCCTTTTTTTCTCCCTGGAATATTCATTGTTCGATATACTTTGTATTGCTGTTTATGCTGATTTAAGGCACGTGCGCCGCTGTAGGCGATAGCCATTTGGCCCGCTCGTTGCCACTTTACATTACTTGATATATCTGTCATATTATTGTCTTGCTGTTTATGTTATCAATAAAAACATTTTCAACCCTAAAAAAGAATTTTAGGCCTGACGATTGCACAAACCCCCAAAACATTCTATATTTTATGAAAGCAGACATCCCAGAGAATTTTTTTTTTGGAAGTTCCAATTATTTTATATCACACAATACTACCGCAAAGGTAAATAGATACCCAACATATCAAACCTTAAATTTGTGTGTGCCCATGAAATGGTGACAAACGTCTATACCCTATATTTTCCATAGGCAATGCTTTAAAAGCCCCCTATAGGTCATCAGTTTAGCGTTAGAGATGAGGTCTGGTGCTAGAAATATTACTCTCCTTCTGGCGTGTGCAATAATATGTAACATGTGTATCGCAATCCATGTTTTCATGCACCGGACGAGTGCATTTACGTTCTTGTTGGGGTGGGGGGCCTCAATTTTTTTTTTTAGGGGGGGGGATTTTATGTTCTCGGGTGTAACTGTATTTTTTTTACCATTTCAAATTTTTTCTGGGGGTGACAGGTTCTCTTTAACAAGACATCCAGAGTCTTTTAGACCTCCCCTGTGCTCCACTGAATCTAATGCAGTGCAGATCGCACTGCATTACATTCTTTTCTGGCCATGCTGGTCAGGGAAACTGACAGGGGGACCTAGAAGTGCAATTTTACAAGCCGCTTCTGGGTTAGCAACAAGAAGGGAAGGAGAGTGGATGCATGTCCGCTCAGCTCCCCCCCTCATGGCCAGGGGGGGCGTGCGGGGGGTGGCCATTACCGGGGGGACGTGTTTAAGTAATCCGGTGCCTGCAGAAGCGCCGGACTGCTTGCATCCGACAGCCAGATGCCGGCTTGTCAGATATACACCCCCCCCTCTGTCAGGTACATTCGATATACAGACCTGGCAGTGAAAGGGTTAAAGGGTGATATAGGGGTTGCCTATACTGGCTGATGAAATGAGGGGAAGGACAAGAATGAATGACATGTATTCAAATGTGGTTTACCTAAAGCAGGCCATAGATGGATCGAAATTCAGACAGTTCATCAGGGACCAGCTTCAATCTATCTATGGGCAGATTGGGGGAATAACTTATGTGCAACCAGCCTGTTGGAAAATGTTTGCTTGATCCGTGCTGCTGGCTATAGCCGACAATGCTGATGAGTGTATTCTGACGACCAAGCCTCCCCACTGTCAGAACACAAAAGCTCGATGTGGGGATTCTCCCATCAACACTGAGTGTGTGGATGGGGGAATCAATTTATTTTGTTCAACCCACTGGTTGAACGAAAGAAAATGAATAATTTATGGCCCAATTAAATGCTACAGTATCCTGATGCAAGGTTTAGGCAACATTCACATCTAAGCGTCACATTTTCAATCGTTTTTTTCAAGAGTTTGTGAGCGTTTTTTGGAGCAGAATTGCAAATTTTTTCATTTTTTGTCAGGAATTTTTTCAGGCATTTTTCAATGAAAAGGTGTGAAGTCCTGCTGACAAGGGGGTGTAGAGCTACTGTTTGAGCAGAAAACACATGACAAAACCCTTTAAAAAAAGTTGAAAAAAGCTCTTCAGGTGTATCCATTGAAGTCTATGGGGACAAAAACACTCAATTGTGCCTGAAATGTAGCTTGTGTACTTTTTGATTGACAGGCATTTTTCTACTAGTGACAGGTTGCTCAGATGTGAACAAGTGCTATTGAATACAATAGGTTTTTGCTTGTTGAGCGTTTCTGAGCTTCAAGCTACAAGCTACAAAATGCTCAAGTGTGAATGGGGCCTAAACCTGGCCTTAAAAACACATTTAATTATATCCAGGGATACCAAGCAACCATTACAATTGTTTTTCTTTATCCGCACTTTAAAGCAGAGTTCTACCCACATTTCCATATTTGCACCATCCGCTTCATAGCAGCAAGTAGGGTTGTAGGACTGAGTACGAGTACCGATACTTTTCCTCAAGTGCTCACCGATACCAATTACCGATCCCTATTTTTACATTTTGTTTGTGTTATGTCTGCAGTGACAGCTTCTTGGTGGGATAGCTCAGGACGATTTGGACTCATATCTGAACACACCAGTGCTCATTCCTGACCACCATTGCTGTAAAGGATAGGAGCATTTAGTTCTGCTTTTAAGGGCAACAGTGGGTGGGTAGGAAAGGGTTAAAAACTCCTAAATGTCACAAGCTGGTGACCCGGGTGCCCTGTCACAAGCTGGTGACCCGGGTGCCCTGTCACAAGCTGGTGACCCTGGTGCCCTGTCACAAGCTGGTGACCCTGGTGCCCTGTCACAAGCTGGTGACCCTGTTGCCCTGTCACAAGCTGGTGACCCTGGTGCCCTGTCACAAGCTGGTGACCATGGTCCCCTGTCACAAGCTGGTGACGCTGGTTCTCCATGTCACACCCATTCACCCTGATTCCCTGTACTGTGGACACTTATTGGCGGTATGAAGAGAGTGGCCCACACTCTGCCCTTCCTCACCCCAATCCTGCTGACTCCTTTCACCAGAAAGCTCCCCTCCTGGACCACAGCGCTCAGCACAGCTCTGGCAGGCTCCTGGTGAAGCGGACAGTCATGGGGCACTGCACATGCTCCTTCACTATCCTCCACAGAAAAATCCAGAGCTCCAAGCTCCAGAGTCCACTGGGGCCACTCCGCTCTTTCTTCCACCTGCCGCCCTCCAGCGCCGGGCTCCAGACTGGAAGGAGCTGGAGCAGTTTTGCAAGGAGGAATGGGCAAAAATCCCAGTGGTAAGATTTGGCAAGCTCATAGAGACTTATCCAAAGCAACTTGGAGCTGTGATAGCCGCAAAAGGTGGCTCTACAAAGTATTTAGGGTGGTGAATAGGTATGCACATTGACTTTTTCTGTTATTTTGTCCTTTTTGTTGTTTGCTTCACAATTAATAAATAATCTTCAAAGTTGTGAGCATGTTTTGTAAATTAAATTATGCAAATCCTCAAACAATTCATAGTAATTCCAGGTTGTGAGGCAACAAAACACGAAAAATGCCAAGGGGGTGAATACTTTTGCAAGGCACTGTAAGTTCAGTGCTCGCAACTTTTCTTCATAACTAATATCCTCCAGACCCTTTATTAACTTTGTTGCCCTTCTTTGTACTTGCTCCATGTTTATTATTTTTATAGAAAAACAAAACAAGACTTTACAATTACTTTAACCATTCTTCACTCCACCCGAAACTGAAAAAAAAAAGTTTTTCTTTTTCTTTGCATACGCTTTAATATGATTTGGGACTTTTCTATGTGGGATAACTGAGCAGCTTTCAATCTGTATGTCTACGATTTATCTCAGAGTTGCCAACTGCCACTGATTTTGAAGCTATGTCAATGAAACTTTATGTTCTTAATTTTTAACCTTGTAATAGAAATGACTGTTTTCCTGCTTCCAGTGATTTTCAATATACAGTATGTATGTGATATAAAAGTATGTTAATAAAAACTATTTAAAATACAATTTAGTAGGAGTTTTAAAGTATCTATCTGCATTATCTATCTCTATCTACAATATCTATCTATCTATCTATCTATCTATCTATCTATCTATCTACAGTATAGGTCTCTATCTATCTATCTGTATCCACATGTATTTTTTACAAAGCACCTACTTAGCAGCTAAATTTGTATTATTCCGATTATGAACAGCCAATCTAATCATGATCAAATTTAGATTTTTTAAATTAAGGCATTTTAAATGTCTTAGCAACCGAATAGTCGTGAGCCTGTACACTATAATTATCAAGGTAGGAATACAATGTAAACGCCTCCACTTATTTGATGAGCATCAGTAACCAGGCCAGAATATATCATTAAGGCACTGGTAAAGTTAATAAAATATATGTTTAAATAAGATATCAGTTGTTTAACAAATTCATAGATTTTAATTCTGAAAAATGAAATGTTAAATACAAAGTTAACTTATTTTACTGCATTTTAAAGCATTATGCAGACTCATCCTCTCCTGATATTGGTGTGCCAGTGTGTTTGCTAAATTCTGCAGTGTCACATATATAAACATATGTACGAGGTGTGTCTAAAGTTTGGTGAATGGTATTAGAGAACAAACAAACAAAACAAAATACAAATTACCTTAAAGCGGAGGTTCCGCGGTATATCCTTTTTTTTTTTTACATTGCATTGGTTGAGTTTTACTTTCTCATGTATTTACTCACGTATCAGATGTTTCCCAGTCTCCCCAGTCAGAATCAGTTCTAAATTAGAACTTATAAAAATCCCCTTTGTAAGTTGCCATTTTGCTTGGGGGCATTGTGAAGCCCACAAGCAAATACTTCCGGGAAGCGTGAATGCTTTTCTCCCACTGCACTGTTGCCATCACAACGGACACATACTGTGAAGTTGTTGAGGGGGGGGGGTGCGGGGGGAGCTGCCGCGGGATGTGCTTTTTCTTTTCACATTCTACAGTTCATCGCGGGGGGAGGGGGGGATGGGGGGCGCCGCTGCGAGATGTGTTTTCTTTTTACATTTTACAGGTCATCAGCGGGGGGGGGGCGTGCCGCGCCGCTGCGAGATGTGTTTTCTTTTCACATTCCACAGTGAAATCAGCGCTCCTGTCTCCTATACTCTGGCTCCTGTCCTGTATGCTAACATCAGCTGCAGCTCAGAACGAGCGCTCTGAAGCTGTCAAGCTGATGAAGCTGATGACGAGGTGGTGAATTGTCTCCTGGGAAAGCATGACACTGCACTCCCAGGAGGCATTGGGGCGCTGGGGAAAGTAAAGGAACGCCCACTCCCGCGGGAGGGATACCAGGAAGTGTCCCTGTTTAATACGAAATTCAAGGTAAATAAAAAAACGAAGAAGATAATTATTTGCCAAATGTTGTTATAAATGTTATACTGATTGGGATGAGCAAATGTTTAGATTTAGGGTGAACCTCCACTTTAAGGCCCCTTTCACACTGAGGCGTTGAAAAAACGCTAAAAAATTATGACATTTTTTACCGCGATTTTACCACGTTCGCGGTAAAAATAGCGCTAACGCGTATGCGTTTTTACCGTGTTCACGCTAAAAATAGCGCAAACGCGGTAAAACGCGGTAAAAACGCATATGCGTTAGCGTTTTTTGATGCTCTTCAGGCGGGGAAACAGAAAAAAGTCCACAGGCGCCAGATCAGGGGAGTACGGTGGATGATCGAGAACAGGTACGCCGCACTGAGCCAAGAATTGGCACACGCTGATCGCACAGTGTTCAGGCACAGGATGTATCCTGGTCACTTGTGGTAATGAAATTTCCAGCAGTTTCCACCCGTTTTGCTTTCTGTTCGTCTGTTGGTTTTTGCGGCACAAAGCGGGAACAGATCTACCCACATTTTTTGCGGATAATGGTGCGCATGGTGTCCTTGCTAATGCCCAATTCCTCTGCCATCAATCATAAAGTCAGTCGCCAATCTCGTGCCAGCATTTGTCACACTCGCTCAATCATGTCGTTTTCTTTCCATCGTGAAAGCATTTGAACCAGTTGCAAACACATTTTCTGCTCACGGCTTCCATCCTGTACACTTGCACCAACATTTCATGTGTCTCTGTCACGGTTTTCCCCAATTTGTAGCAGAACTTGATGTTCACTCGTTGTTCCATTGCACTTTGACCCTGCCTCTCACACAAACTATGTTCGACTGCCCACAGCAGGTTTACCCTGACGGTCACAGGTACGCCACGCTGGTGGCTCTTCTCGATGTGTCTCTGGATAGCCATGTGCATGCGTGCGCACCTGACCCATGTTGCTTCAGAGATACTGGACTATTCACCAAACTCGTATGCTGATAAAAATAACAGGTATTGTACACAGATTTATGTTGTCTAAAGATAGTGTTCCTGAAATGTACAACCATGAATCTTTTATCCAGCATCCACATCCACATCCTGTTTTTTACTGTTGAAGTGCTATCAAGAATACCAAAATAGTACACACAGTTTTACAGTATGTCTGTTTCCACTGAATCTCTTGGGGTTGGTTATTTTATTTCTTCATAGTCTTCTTAGTTACCAGGGATTAGAATTATATTTGTTCTGTTGAGCTGCCAAGGATTGGGATGAAAGCTTGTTGTTGAGGAATTTGGATTACATTTTTATACTTCGCTACCAAGGGTTAAAGTGGTTGTAAACCCACTTTTTAAACAAAGGCCTACAGGTAAGCCTAGATTAAGGCTTACCTGTAGGTGCAAGAAATATCTCCTTAACCTACACGGTTAAGGAGATATTTGTATGTAAATGCGGCGACGCTGACGTCACCCCATTCACAAATTCGGCTAGGTCGCAACATTCGACGACGTAGCCGAATTCGACAGCTCACGCGCGCATGCGCGGAGTCATGTCTTCTCCGCTCCGGCCAATCACAGCGCCGGAGCGGCGCTGTGATTGGCTGCAGCGGCGATACCCGGAAGTAACATTCCGGCTATCGCCGCAGCGATGGATGCGGCTAGAGGAGGGACACGGACGACTTCGGGGGCCCCGATCGAAGGTAAGTGGTACATAATGAGCTAGTATGCTAGTCATACTAGCTCATTATAGCTTTGTCTTGCAGGTTAGTCAAAAAAAAAAAAGGGTTTACAACCACTTTAAGATTATATTTTGACAATATACTACCCACCCTTTAATGATAAATTTTGTTACTGTGTTTCCACACTACACTTTTTTTTTTCACTTTTTGAGTGAAAAGTTAAACTTTTTGAAAAAATCCATTATCCTGCAAGCTTACCAGTGGTAGTCTAGGCCCATAGATAAGCAGGACTTGTCAAACATATATTTTCCAATACTCTGCCATGTATTTCAATGCACCGCTGGGATTCAAAGTCATTTATGGTGTTTTCACTTCACATTCTAATTTTCAAGACCATTACACTGATATTCAGGACTGTCTTCTGATCATAATCTAAAAGTCTTGTGACAGCAGGCAGGTAAAATCGCCTGGTTGCATTCAGGGTGGCAAATATGTGTGTCTTAGATTCAGGCTCTATGCCGATTTGTTCCACTAGGGGGAAGTCCTTAGAGTCCAGCAGGGGTAGAGTTAATGAGCCCAGCTGAAGTAAGTTGGCTCATTAAGACTTCTACAAAAACTCCCAGCATGCTTAGGGAGGTGCTCCATCCTGGAACCAGTTTTGTGCCTGTTTAGACTGGGGAGTGTGATACCTGTTTGTGCGGTGAGACAACGCCTGTGTGGCAAGCCTCTGTAACAGGGAGATAGGTGCTGGGGACAGCACAAGGGAAACCTGTGTGTAGTAAGTGGCCAAGATGGAAAGGATTTATTTTCATGTTTCTTTTTGTTTTGCTGCTTTTGGACAATTGTAAATAGTGTAAATAAACTGCACCTTTGTTTTTTCACCTTCACTGTTTGCTGTGCCTAATTTTTGTGTAGTGAACCCATCCAGGGGGTCACACACACCCGCTGCTGAGCTAACCCCCTCACAGTTTGTACCCTCAAATTTCAGATGGGTTTGTGGTCCTTCTTGGCTCCAGTCATCCACATTTCTGTGTGATAAAATGCTGAGAAGTGGACATCATTTTAAACTCTTTGATTTATTGACGGCTGTAAGAACTCACAGGATCTCAGCACTATAGATTTGCAAATGGCTGCTCTTGTCTACTAAAGTTCTATTAAGCAGTAATGAAAATAAGGCGCACAATCTCGTGCCAAACTCTGAATGACTTCAGATAATTGTGAATATATTTAAGACAATAAACGTATGCAAAATATTGAACATTGGAATGTAAATCAATAATAAAATAAAACACTCTGTGAAAAAAGAAAAATTAATAAAGAGTCTTTTCAAACAAACAATGTGTCCATAAATTAGTCCAAAAAGACCCCTTTGAAAGGGGATTAACTGAGTGAACACCCAATAATGTAAAATATGAATAAATCAATGGTGCCAAAAGTTCCTAATGTGATCCAAATAAACACGATGGTCGGACAGATCCCCTCACCGCATGCACACGCCTCTTACCAGAGATAGTGGATCTCAGATAATAGAGATCACATTCGCTATTTAAATTCCAGAGCACTCAATGGCAGGGCTGGGGAAGAGGTTTTGATTCACCGGTATTCAAGATAATGGGGGTTATTTACGAAAGGCACATCCACTTTGCACTTGTGCAAACTTGGAAGTGCAGTCGCTGTAAATCTGAAGGGTTGATCTTAAATTAGGGGAAGCTCTGCTGATTTTATTATCCAATCATGTGCAAGCTAAAATGCTGATTTTTTATTTTCCTTGCATGTCCCCCTTGGATCTACAGCGACTGCACTTCCAAGTGCACTTTGCACTTGTAGTTTGCACTTTTAGTGCAAAGTGGATTTGCCTTTAGTAAATAACCCCCAATGACTCCATAATAGCCAATATTTGGAGATCTGATGGCAGTTATTCCCAATATATAAAGAGAAGAGGAAAGCCTTGTAGTGGATTACATTTATTAAACCATTTAATAAAACAAGTAAACACTTACACCTAGGCAGCTTAATGTCAGCATGAACAAACAAACACGGCGGCAGTCAGCACCAGCCTGCTTGTGCTGGATGATGTCACAAATATGGCTCCTTCCGACGCGTTTCCCCGTAACAGGCTTTGACTGGGAGAGGAGTCTCCTTTCCTAGACTTTACTGAAGCTGCAAAGTGGCCATTAGAGTTGTAACTGATGAGTTTTTTTTCTGGTGTAGCAAAACTCTGGCATTAGAATTACATTTAAATGATTAAAGGGTAATTCCACTTTCGTGGGGGAAAAAAATAGCAAATAAAGAAAAAATAATATAGCGTATACAATTGCGACACAAGTCATTCTGTAATTGAATGAAAAGAAAATGTATTTTTAAATAACAATCTGCAGCCGCTGTAATTTTCTAGAAAATGCAATGCAATATGGCTACCTGGAGGTGTTCTGTACACAGAATGTGTACTGAACGCCCCAAAAAACATAATTTTCTGCATGTGTGATTGGCTCACTGATTTTCCCAGAACTCTGCACTGAGATGCAAGTCAGATTTCAGGCAACAAAAATATAATTTTTGGTGAGATACTCCCAATAAGAAATTGCGTCTAAAGGAATGCAGGCCCAGTAGCTTTCCTCATTATTGCCCTTCAGCTAATTGATAATTATGAAACCACTCCCATTGAACTCACTATGCACAGGGGCACAGAGGAACAAACAGTGATTTCTTCAGAATAACAAAAGGTAGGAATCTGCAACAAAGTTTGTTAAAATCATTGCAATGTACTTAGATCACCCAGAGGGGAATGTTTTTTCTCAACAAAAGTGGAGTTCCTTTTTATGTATTCGAGAGCAGAGTAGTGCCTTGTTTAAAGAAAGCCCAGATAAAACAGCTTGTAATTGGGTTTCCTTGGAGGAATGAATCCCATTGGTCAACAAATATACAGTGGAACCTCGGATTGCGAGTAACGCGGTTTACAAGCGTTTCGCAATACAAGCTATTTTTTTCTAAAAATACTGACTCGCTTTGCGAGCGTTGTCTCGCAAGACAAGCAGGATTCAAGTCTCTGGGGTGTGCAGTGCTGCATTTGGCCAGAGGTAAACAGAAAGTCAGAGCATAAACCATTACTGAAGATTCATGACCCCATGATAGCAAGAAGTTACTGTATGTGAATAACACCATTGCCCCAACAGCTCTGATATGGAGATAGAGTCATTTTAAAAATGAATCCCCTTTTCTGATAATGTTTTAAAAAAAAGTTTCAATCAGAGTTGTGTAATATTTTTAATGATTAGGCAGATAAAATCTTTGAATTGTAAGTTGCTATAGGCATTTATTAACTGAAGCCTTAGAAAGTAGGCTTGTGCAATTCGTTTCGTAACGAATTGAAATTCGTCCGAATTTAGCAACTTTCGGACATTCGGAAGCATTCGAATTTCCGAACAAAGCAATTACGAATAAGACCGAATCCGAAATAAATTATACCGCAAATAGCGAATGCCCGAATGTCTTCGGCATAATTCGTTATGAAAAAGTTACGAATGTACGAATCCATACGAAGCACAATAACACTCACTCTGCTCTGCTCTCTGCTTCTCCCACACCGTGCTGAACTCCCTCTCAAAATGGTGTACAGGGGCGGAGGTTATAGCCGCATGTAAAAAACGAAAGTAAAATACGAGATTTCGAATCCATTCGAAGCACAATAACACTCACTCTGCTCTGCTCTCTGCTTCTCCCTCACCGTGCTGAACCCTCTCAAAATGGTGTACAGGGGCGGAGCCTATAGCCGCATGTTAAAAACGAAAGTAAAATACGAGATTTCGAATCGTTACAAATAACCGCAATGTATTTAGAAAAGTACAAATCCATTCGAAGCACATTAGGCATAATAGGCAGCGTCGTTGTGAGAGAGACACGGAAAATTACGAATCAACGAACCCAAAAAAAGTTACGAAAGTAGGAGTTGTGTCCAGAATCAACGAAAAACAACGTACTCTACCGAAAGTACGAACCCAAAAAAAGTTACGAAAGTAGGAGTTGTGTCCAGAATCAACGAAAAACAACGTACTCTACCGAAAGTACGAATTATAAAGCAACAAAAAATTCAACGAAAAATGTCGCTTGCAAAAATACGAATGAGTCCGAACACGAAAAATCCCGTCTAGCAAAATTACGAATGATTACGAATCAACAGGACCGGAAAGAAACGAACCGAAACGGAACGAATTTTTCCGTTGTGCACAAGTCTATTAGAAAGCATTTTATCTTAATACTGTGGTAAGTTGCAAAAGACCTTGTAGGGACCTGGAGACCACCATTCTGCAGATCAATAGTTGACGTCTCAGCAAAGATTGACGATGTTGATGATGGGGACAGTTGTCTTGTTGACAACTTCTGCTTACAAGCAAATAGAACAATTTGTTGAGCAAATTAGCTGCATTGTAGAGCAGATATACCACATCCTTAAATATTGAACTTGTATGTCATGTTCTTCAACAAAGCTGCCACTGCTTCTCTCCCAAGAAACATTGTTATTTAGTCAATCACACATAAGACAAACGGTTATTAGAGTGACGTTGGAATGATCAGGACTGTCACTTTGAAATATATGTCTAATAAAACTTTGTTTTAATTGTATTTAGGGATGAGCTTCGTGTTCGAGTCGAACATACGTTCGACTCGAACATTGGCTGTTCGATCGTTCGACGAAGATCGAACGATTTGGGCCGTTCGCGCCAAATTCGAGTGACGCGAACGGCCCACAATGCACTACGCCATCGCAGTGTCATCCAGGCGCTGTGATTGGCCAAGCATGCACTGTGACCCCGCATGCTTGGCCAATCACAGCGCCGGCAGCGAGGAGAGCAATGATTGGCCACAGGCAGGATGCCTGTGGCCAATTATTGCTGAGGGTGTTTAGTACACGCCCCACACTATAAAAGGCCGCCAGCACGGCGGCCTAGTGTAGTGTGTTCCGGAGCAGGGATAGAGTAGCATAGGCAGGGACAGTGACTGTTATTTCTTTCTTGCTTAACCTGGATTCCTTTAGTTTAGGGAAAGAGAAGGATAGGTAGGGAGAGTGTCAGTGTGTTTTGTGCTTCTGCTATAGTGTGCTTAAAAAAAACATTTATTCTAGGGACAGAAAACTCTAGGTAGGGACAGTGTCAGTTTCTTTCACTCTGCAAGTCCTTGTTTCCAGGGACCTGTAAGGACAGTGAGTTAATTGTCCTTGTGCTATATTGTGCTTAAAAAAAACATTTATTCTAGGGACAGAAAACTCTAGGTAGGGACAGTGTCAGTTTCTTTCACTCTGCAAGTCCTTGTTTCCAGGGACCTGTAAGGACAGTGAGTTAATTGTCCTTGTGCTATATTGTGATTAAAAAAAACATTTATTCTAGGGACAGAAAACTCTAGGTAGGGACAGTGTCAGTTTCTTTCACTCTGCAAGTCCTTGTTTCCAGGGACCTGTAAGGACAGTGAGTTAATTTTCCTTGTGCTATATTGTGATTAAAAAAAACATTTTTTCTAGGGACAGAAAACTGTAGGTAGGGAGAGTGTTTTTTTTCTTTCACTCTGCAAGTCCTTGTTTCCAGGGACCTGTAAGGACAGTGAGTTAATTGTCCTTGTGCTATATTGTGCTTAAAAAAAACATTTATTCTAGGGACAGAAAACTCTAGGTAGGGACAGTGTCAGTTTCTTTCACTCTGCAAGTCCTTGTTTCCAGGGACCTGTAAGGACAGTGAGTTAATTTTCCTTGTGCTATATTGTGATTAAAAAAAACATTTATTCTAGGGACAGAAAACTCTAGGTAGGGACAGTGTCAGTTTCTTTCACTCTGCAAGTCCTTGTTTCCAGGGACCTGTAAGGACAGTGAGTTAATTTTCCTTGTGCTATATTGTGATTAAAAAAAACATTTTTTCTAGGGACAGAAAACTGTAGGTAGGGAGAGTGTTTTTTTTCTTTCACTCTGCAAGTCCTTGTTTCCAGGGACCTGTAAGGACAGTGAGTTAATTTTCCTTGTGCTATATTGTGCTTAAAAAAAACATTTTTTCTAGGGACAGAAAACTGTAGGTAGGGAGAGTGTTTTTTTTCTTTCACTCTGCAAGTCCTTGTTTCCAGGGACCTGTAAGGACAGTGAGTTAATTGTCCTTGTGCTATATTGTGCTTAAAAAAAACATTTATTCTAGGGACAGAAAACTCTAGGTAGGGACAGTGTCAGTTTCTTTCACTCTGCAAGTCCTTGTTTCCAGGGACCTGTAAGGACAGTGAGTTAATTTTCCTTGTGCTATATTGTGATTAAAAAAAACATTTATTCTAGGGACAGAAAACTCTAGGTAGGGACAGTGTCAGTTTCTTTCACTCTGCAAGTCCTTGTTTCCAGGGACCTGTAAGGACAGTGAGTTAATTTTCCTTGTGCTATATTGTGATTAAAAAAAACATTTTTTCTAGGGACAGAAAACTGTAGGTAGGGAGAGTGTTTTTTTTCTTTCACTCTGCAAGTCCTTGTTTCCAGGGACCTGTAAGGACAGTGAGTTAATTTTCCTTGTGCTATATTGTGCTTAAAAAAAACATTTTTTCTAGGGACAGAAAACTGTAGGTAGGGAGAGTGTTTTTTTTCTTTCACTCTGCAAGTCCTTGTTTCCAGGGACCTGTAAGGACAGTGAGTTAATTGTCCTTGTACTATATTGTGCTTAAAAAAAACATTTATTCTAGGGACAGAAAACTCTAGGTAGGGACAGTGTCAGTTTCTTTCACTCTGCAAGTCCTTGTTTCCAGGGACCTGTAAGGACAGTGAGTTAATTGTCCTTGTGCTATATTGTGCTTAAAAAAAAACATTTATTCTAGGGACAGAAAACTCTAGGTAGGGACAGTGTCAGTTTCTTTCACTCTGCAAGTCCTTGTTTCCAGGGACCTGTAAGGACAGTGAGTTAATTTTCCTTGTGCTA
Organism: Rana muscosa; assembly: GCA_029206835.1. Taxonomy (NCBI): domain Eukaryota; kingdom Metazoa; phylum Chordata; class Amphibia; order Anura; family Ranidae; genus Rana; species Rana muscosa. Next base: position 376,108,170 of record CM055127.1, read on the forward strand.
TATTGTGCTTAAAAAAAACATTTATTCTAGGGACAGAAAACTCTAGGTAGGGACAGTGTCAGTTTCTTTCACTCTGCAAGTCCTTGTTTCCAGGGACCTGTAAGGACAGTGAGTTAATTGTCCTTGTGCTATATTGTGCTTAAAAAAAACATTTATTCTAGGGACAGAAAACTCTAGGTAGGGACAGTGTCAGTTTCTTTCACTCTGCAAGTCCTTGTTTCCAGGGACCTGTAAGGACAGTGAGTTAATTTTCCTTGTGCTATATTGTGATTAAAAAAAACATTTATTCTAGGGACAGAAAACTCTAGGTAGGGACAGTGTCAGTTTCTTTCACTCTGCAAGTCCTTGTTTCCAGGGACCTGTAAGGACAGTGAGTTAATTTTCCTTGTGCTATATTGTGATTAAAAAAAACATTTTTTCTAGGGACAGAAAACTGTAGGTAGGGAGAGTGTTTTTTTTCTTTCACTCTGCAAGTCCTTGTTTCCAGGGACCTGTAAGGACAGTGAGTTAATTTTCCTTGTGCTATATTGTGATTAAAAAAAACATTTTTTCTAGGGACAGAAAACTGTAGGTAGGGAGAGTGTTTTTTTTCTTTCACTCTGCAAGTCCTTGTTTCCAGGGACCTGTAAGGACAGTGAGTTAATTGTCCTTGTGCTATATTGTGCTTAAAAAAAACATTTTTTCTAGGGACAGAAAACTCTAGGTAGGGAGAGTGTTTTTTTTTTTTCACTCTGCAAGTCCTTGTTTCCAGGGACCTGTAAGGACAGTGAGTTAATTGTCCTTGTGCTATATTGTGATTAAAAAAAACATTTATTCTAGGGACAGAAAACTCTAGGTAGGGACAGTGTCAGTTTCTTTCACTCTGCAAGTCCTTGTTTCCAGGGACCTGTAAGGACAGTGAGTTAATTTTCCTTGTGCTATATTGTGATTAAAAAAAACATTTTTTCTAGGGACAGAAAACTGTAGGTAGGGAGAGTGTTTTTTTTCTTTCACTCTGCAAGTCCTTGTTTCCAGGGACCTGTAAGGACAGTGAGTTAATTGTCCTTGTGCTATATTGTGCTTAAAAAAAACATTTATTCTAGGGACAGAAAACTCTAGGTAGGGACAGTGTCAGTTTCTTTCACTCTGCAAGTCCTTGTTTCCAGGGACCTGTAAGGACAGTGAGTTAATTTTCCTTGTGCTATATTGTGATTAAAAAAAACATTTATTCTAGGGACAGAAAACTCTAGGTAGGGACAGTGTCAGTTTCTTTCACTCTGCAAGTCCTTGTTTCCAGGGACCTGTAAGGACAGTGAGTTAATTTTCCTTGTGCTATATTGTGATTAAAAAAAACATTTTTTCTAGGGACAGAAAACTGTAGGTAGGGAGAGTGTTTTTTTTCTTTCACTCTGCAAGTCCTTGTTTCCAGGGACCTGTAAGGACAGTGAGTTAATTTTCCTTGTGCTATATTGTGCTTAAAAAAAACATTTTTTCTAGGGACAGAAAACTGTAGGTAGGGAGAGTGTTTTTTTTCTTTCACTCTGCAAGTCCTTGTTTCCAGGGACCTGTAAGGACAGTGAGTTAATTGTCCTTGTGCTATATTGTGCTTAAAAAAAACATTTATTCTAGGGACAGAAAACTCTAGGTAGGGACAGTGTCAGTTTCTTTCACTCTGCAAGTCCTTGTTTCCAGGGACCTGTAAGGACAGTGAGTTAATTGTCCTTGTGCTATATTGTGCTTAAAAAAAAACATTTATTCTAGGGACAGAAAACTCTAGGTAGGGACAGTGTCAGTTTCTTTCACTCTGCAAGTCCTTGTTTCCAGGGACCTGTAAGGACAGTGAGTTAATTTTCCTTGTGCTATATTGTGCTTAAAAAAAACATTTATTCTAGGGACAGAAAACTCTAGGTAGGGACAGTGTCAGTTTCTTTCACTCTGCAAGTCCTTGTTTCCAGGGACCTGTAAGGACAGTGAGTTAATTGTCCTTGTGCTATATTGTGCTTAAAAAAAACATTTATTCTAGGGACAGAAAACTCTAGGTAGGGACAGTGTCAGTTTCTTTCACTCTGCAAGTCCTTGTTTCCAGGGACCTGTAAGGACAGTGAGTTAATTTTCCTTGTGCTATATTGTGATTAAAAAAAACATTTATTCTAGGGACAGAAAACTCTAGGTAGGGACAGTGTCAGTTTCTTTCACTCTGCAAGTCCTTGTTTCCAGGGACCTGTAAGGACAGTGAGTTAATTTTCCTTGTGCTATATTGTGATTAAAAAAAACATTTTTTCTAGGGACAGAAAACTGTAGGTAGGGAGAGTGTTTTTTTTATTTCACTCTGCAAGTCCTTGTTTCCAGGGACCTGTAAGGACAGTGAGTTAATTTTCCTTGTGCTATATTGTGATTAAAAAAAACATTTTTTCTAGGGACAGAAAACTGTAGGTAGGGAGAGTGTTTTTTTTCTTTCACTCTGCAAGTCCTTGTTTCCAGGGACCTGTAAGGACAGTGAGTTAATTGTCCTTGTGCTATATTGTGCTTAAAAAAAACATTTTTTCTAGGGACAGAAAACTCTAGGTAGGGAGAGTGTTTTTTTTTTTTCACTCTGCAAGTCCTTGTTTCCAGGGACCTGTAAGGACAGTGAGTTAATTGTCCTTGTGCTATATTGTGCTTAAAAAAAACATTTATTCTAGGGACAGAAAACTCTAGGTAGGGACAGTGTCAGTTTCTTTCACTCTGCAAGTCCTTGTTTCCAGGGACCTGTAAGGACAGTGAGTTAATTTTCCTTGTGCTATATTGTGCTTAAAAAAAACATTTATTCTAGGGACAGAAAACTCTAGGTAGGGACAGTGTCAGTTTCTTTCACTCTGCAAGTCCTTGTTTCCAGGGACCTGTAAGGACAGTGAGTTAATTGTCCTTGTGCTATATTGTGCTTAAAAAAAACATTTATTCTAGGGACAGAAAACTCTAGGTAGGGACAGTGTCAGTTTCTTTCACTCTGCAAGTCCTTGTTTCCAGGGACCTGTAAGGACAGTGAGTTAATTTTCCTTGTGCTATATTGTGATTAAAAAAAACATTTTTTCTAGGGACAGAAAACTGTAGGTAGGGAGAGTGTTTTTTTTCTTTCACTCTGCAAGTCCTTGTTTCCAGGGACCTGTAAGGACAGTGAGTTAATTTTCCTTGTGCTATATTGTGATTAAAAAAAACATTTTTTCTAGGGACAGAAAACTGTAGGTAGGGAGAGTGTTTTTTTTCTTTCACTCTGCAAGTCCTTGTTTCCAGGGACCTGTAAGGACAGTGAGTTAATTGTCCTTGTGCTATATTGTGCTTAAAAAAAACATTTTTTCTAGGGACAGAAAACTGTAGGTAGGGAGAGTGTTTTTTTTTTTTCACTCTGCAAGTCCTTGTTTCCAGGGACCTGTAAGGACAGTGAGTTAATTTTCCTTGTGCTATATTGTGCTTAAAAAAAACATTTATTCTAGGGACAGAAAACTCTAGGTAGGGACAGTGTCAGTTTCTTTCACTCTGCAAGTCCTTGTTTCCAGGGACCTGGAGAGACATTGAGTGAATTGTCCTTGTGCTATATTGTGATTAAAAAAAACATTTATTCTAGGGACAGAAAACTCTAGGTAGGGACAGTGTCAGTTTCTTTCACTGTGAAAGTCCTTGTTTCAAGGGACAGAGAAGGACACCTGAAGGTAGCCCTTATTGCTTTTTTCCCATCTCCCTGCAGGCCATCTATTAGAATGTCTGGAAGGCAAACAAGGAGAGGCAGACAGTCAGGAGGCAATAAAAGAGGGCAAGCAGGCTCTGTGTCTGGGGGCAACAGTGCTGGTCGTGGACGCGGTGCATTGTCATCAGCACATGGCCATGGGACACGCTTGTCCTTCTTTTCGGCAGCTGGACATGTTGAGCCACATCATGCCGAAGACTTGGTAGAGTGGATGACCAAGCCCTCCTCCTCCTCCTCATCCTCTCTCACCCAGGCTCAGGGTACTGGAAAAGCAGCTGCCAAAGCGTCGTCTTCCCTGGTATCAATGTCAGACAAATCATCAGTCACTCCTTCCCTAGACCCACCATGTCCTCCTCCTGAGGAGTCCCCCGAACTGTTTCAGCACAGTGTTGGGTACATGCTCCAGGAGGATGCCCAGCGTTTCGAAGGGTCTGATGATGAAACCCAGCTAGAGGAAGGCAGTAGCGTGAGAGCAGACAGAGGGGATGCTCAAGAAGGACACCAATCTGGCAGTCATGTTCCAGCAGCTGCAGCATACTGCCAGATTGGCTCCAGTGATGAGGAGGGAGGGGATGATGAGGTCAATGACTCCACGTGGGTGCCTAATAGGAGAGAGGAGGAGGAGGAGGATGAGGAGGAGGCACATCTCCAACGAGGCAGGATGCCCTTTGGTGGCCAGCGTAAGGGCAGTACACCGACGGAATCACACCGCAGAGCTCCGCCTGTGCAGGGCGCTGCCTCTGCCCGTCATTCAAAAAGTTCTTTGGTGTGGGCCTTTTTTGAGGCTAGTGCATCAGATCGCACAGCTGCTGTTTGCAACATATGTCTCAAGCGTATATCGCGTGGCCAAAACATCAGCCGCTTGGGTACCACATGCCTGACCAGACATATGTTGACCTGCCATGCAGCTCGTTGGCAAGCCTACCTCAAAGACCCACACCAAAGAACAAAGCGGACCTCTCCTTGCACCGCATCAGCTGGGATCTCCAACCCCACTATAACTTCAGTCCTCTCTGAAACATGCACTGAGAGGAATGAAGGTGTAGAATTAGGTGTGTCACAGCCAAGTACTTGCGCCCACTCTGCTAGCAGTACACCGACGTCCGATTCTAGCAGGCAAATTTCCCTGCCCCAGCTGCTGGACCGTCGAAAGAAGTTCACTCCCAGCCATCCACATGCCCAGCGGTTGAATGCTAGCTTGGCTAAATTGCTAGCGCTTCAACTGCTGCCTTTTCAGTTGGTAGACTCGGCCCCCTTCCGTGAGTTTGTGCAATGTGCGGTTCCTCAGTGGCAGGTTCCCAAACGCCACTTTTTCTCACGGAAGGCTATTCCGGCTCTCTACCGGCATGTGGAAGGCAATGTCTTGGCCTCGCTGGACAGGGCGGTCAGCGGTAAGGTGCATATTACCGCTGACTCATGGTCCAGCAGGCATGGACAGGGACGTTACCTTTCTTTCACGGCCCATTGGGTCACTCTTTTGGCAGCTGGGAAGGATTCAGGACAAGGTGCAGTAGTGTTGGAGGTTGTCCCACCGCCACGCCTCCAAAATGCTACTACTGGTTGTGACACACCTCTCTCCTCCACCCCCTCCTCTTCTTCTTCCTCCATGGCCTCTTCCTGTGGTTTGTCCTATGAACCAGCGGTGCTCCGTAGCCGTTCACGGGGCTACGCAAGTACGCAGGCAAAAAGATGCCATGCCGTGCTTGCGCTGGTGTGTTTGGGGGACAGAAGCCACACTGGGGCAGAGGTCCTGTCTGCTCTGCAGGGCCAGGCCGAGAGGTGGTTGACGCCACGCCAGCTTAAGCCAGGAATGGTGGTTTGCGACAATGGCACCAACCTCCTCTCCGCCCTCCGACAGGGACAACTGACCCATGTGCCCTGTGTGGCTCACGTCCTTAACCTGGTGGTGCAGCGCTTCTTGGGCAGGTACCCGGGCTTACAGGATGTCCTGAGGCAGGCCAGGAAAGTCTGTGTGCATTTCCGCAGATCTTATAATGCCAGTGCTCGCCTGGCTGAGCTGCAAAAGGAGTTGAACCTGCCCAAGAACCGCCTTATATGTGACATGCCCACCAGGTGGAACTCAACGTTGGCCATGCTGCAGCGGCTGCACACGCAGCAGAGGGCCATCAATGAGTACCTGTGCGACTACGGCACCAGGACAGGGTCAGGGGAGCTTGGTTTTTTTTCTCCACGCCAGTGGGGCATGATCAGGGATGCATGCACTGTCCTGGCACCATTTGAGGAGGCCACGAGGATGGTGAGCAGTGACAGTGCATGCATCAGTGACACTGTACCTCTTGTCCACCTGTTGGAGCACACGCTGCGTGGAATAATGGACAGGGCACTTGAGGCAGAACAGAGGCAGGAAGAGGAGGACTTCCTTGCCTCTCAAGGCCCCCTTTACCCAGACAGTGTTCCTTCTGTCCCACCCATCGCACAGGAAGAGGAGGAGGAGGAGGAGGAGGAGGAGGAGGAGGAGGATTGTGTCAGCATGGAGGTGGAGGCTGGCACTCAGCATCATCAGCAGCAGTCTTTTAGGGATGATTTACAGTCCCAAGAAACCAGTGGACTTGTACGTGGCTGGGAGGAGGTGGCTGCGGATCATGTCGTCCTTAGTGACCCAGAGGACTCCGGAGCGAATGCCTCAGCAAACCTACGCTGCATGGCCTCCCTGATCCTGCAAAGTCTGCGGAAGGATCCTCGTATTCTTCGGATCAAGGAGAGGGACCATTACTGGCTGGCCACTCTCCTTGATCCACGGTACAAGGGTAAGGTTGCGGACCTTATGTTACCGTCGCAGAGGGAGCAGAGGATGAGACAACTCCGGGAGGCCTTGCAGAAAGGTCTGTGCAACGCGTTCCCAGAGACTGGGAGGTTGCAAACTCCTGGTCCTGGACAACGAGTTGCTGAGGCTTCGGCCAGTCAAAGAAGGAGCGGTGGGGAAGGTGGCCGTCTGACCGATGCGTTCAGACAATTCTTTAGTCCGCAGCCCCAAAGTATGATCGGTTCCAGCAACCATCGCCAGCGTCTGATAAACATGGTGCAGGAATATCTAGGGGCAAGGTCAGACTTGGACACCTTCCCCACCGAAAATCCTCTGGCTTACTGGGTCTTGAGGATGGATCACTGGCCAGAGCTTGCACAGTATGCAATTGAGCTACTGGCCTGTCCTGCATCCAGCGTTCTTTCGGAACGCACATTCAGTGCTGCTGGAGGATTTGTCACGGATCACAGGGTGCGCCTGTCCACCGACTCGGTTGATCGACTGACTTTCATCAAGATGAACCAGTCTTGGATCACCACCAGCTACCACACACCTGATGCTGATATAACAGACTAATTGATTTTAAAATGTCACATCCCTTCAAGACTGATGCTGATGCTGAGTGCCTGTGCTGTTATGTTGACTGGCTATCCTCCTCCTCCGAGTCCTCAATGATACGATTGATGATGATAGCTTGGAAGATCATTTTTGTTTATGGGTGCCGCCACCAGTGCCTAACGCCCAATTTTTCAGCCCCTGTTTAACAGGGGCGTGTAATTACAATTTTTGAAGCAATACTTTGCAACAGGGCTCATTGCTGTGCTCCAAGTACAGTATCTGTGAGGAGTTGCAGTGTTGTGCCACCAGTGCCTAAGGCCCAATTTTTCAGCCCCTGTTTAACAGGGGCGTGTCATTACAATTTTTGAAGCAATACTTTGCAACAGGGCTCATTGCTGTGCTCCAAGTACAGTATCTGTGAAGGGTTGCAGTGTTGTGCCACCAGTGCCTAAGGCCCAATTTTTCAGCCCCTGTTCAACAGGGGCATGTAATTACAATTCTTGATCTAATAATTCACAGCAGGGCCCATTGCTGCACCCACCAAGAGTAACTGTCAGGGCTTACAGTGTTGTGGCACCAGCACCACCATCAAAGGCCCAATTTTTACTACCACTGTTCAACAATTATATGTAATTAAAATTCCTGATATAATAGTTGACAGCAGGGCGTTCCAGCACCAACCAAGAGTAACTGTGAGTGCTTACAGTGTTGTGCCAACACCAACAACTAAGGGGCCTATTTCTGCAGAGTATATACGGCAGGTCCCTACTTTCAAACATCCAACTTACAAACGACTCCTACTTGCAAACGCAAGAAGACAACAGGAAGTGAGAGGAAATCTACCACTAGGAAGGAAAATTCTCTCCTGTAAGAATAAATATGGGAGAAAGGTGTCTCCTCTGTACTGATGCTTTATCAGCAATCCTTGTTTCAAGAAAAACACCACATTTCAAAAACAGTTGTCATTAGGACGGAAAGTGAGGTGAAATGTTCTGAACAGGGGCACAGACAGCAAAACAAATGTTACAGGGGTGATAACCCTTACCTATGTTTTCCAAAAAGTTTAAAAATAGATTTTTGGTCTGGAGCTACACTTCAACAATGTACCTGTTCAAAATTACAAACAGATTCTACATAAGAACAAACCTACAGTCCCTGTCTTGTATGCACCGCCTGTATACGGCTGTTCAGAGTATATAGGGCCTTTTTTATTTTATGTGCGGGGTTCCCCTTAATATCCATACAAGACCCAAAGGGGCTGGTAATGGGCTGGGGTAGGGGGGGGGGGTCATGGGGTAGCTATGCCATTTTTCTTAAAGATTTTCATCCATATTACCGGGACCAGACATTACATTAAAGCCGCAAGCAGTTTTAAATGGCTTTTTTTTCCTTTAGAAGTGTCATTTTGTGCAGGGACAGTTCTAAACACGGGAAACACGTGGCACTTCACAGGCATACTTTAGACACCCCCCAGGTACGATATTTAAAGGAATATTTGACTTTTTTTTTTTCACTTTATGCATCATTAAAATGACTGCTCCCGGAAAACGACCGTTTTTAAAACTTATTTTTGCATTGATACATGTCCCCTGGTGCAGAACCCGGGTTCCCAAACCCTTTTTAGGACAATAACATGCATAATAGTTGTTATAATTAGCACTTTAGAATTCGAACGTTCGCATCCATTGTATTTAATAGGGTTCTAATGTTCGTTCGAACTTTCGGTCCGTTCGCGGGTTCTGGTGCGAACCGAACCCGGGGGTGTTCGGCTCATCACTAATTGTATTGCATGCAGTAACATTTGCACATGCCGTTCTCCACAATCCAAGTTCTGGCATGGTGGAACCAATTATATTATACATAACATTGAAGTGTGATCCACATATAACAACTTGAAGCATTGACCAAACTACTGCAAACTTTCCCCCTGCAGTCCAAAAGCACAGATCAGGTGGAAATGCTGCACAATGGTGTAAATAATAGACTTATGAAAAAAATAACCAACAAAAAAGTCACTTTAACAATTACATAGAAAGTCCCTCAATTGTGACTCTTCCTAGTAGTAAATAATAAAACCAACAAATATCTGTGTGTAGTATTCATCCAACAGTCCAAATATATCACCACGTGTTGCTCCAAACCACCACCTTTGCACACTCACCAGCTATTAAGCTGCATTAGAAGGGCAGCAAACCGTGTTTTTAGCACTGACAGGCACAGTGTGGGAATCCATCCTCAGTGCAATCCTCCATTCGCACAGGGGGCCGCCAGCACCACTGATATATCAAGCCTGTGTGGAATGCTCACCACACCGGATCCACAGAAAAGGGTATATAGTGTAGTTTTTATTCGTAAAATCAGCTTCTATCCATCCATTAAATCCATATGTAGCGGGGTCTTCAAAGTTAGTGGGATACACCTGGGGGTAGAGAGACCCAGGTGTGTAATTATGTCAGGGATTAGACCCCTTTTTGTTATTCGTGGAGGATTGGGTGGTGTGCAATATTCTCCTTGGCCTGTGGGTGGCGGGGTACCTACAGGCTCGAGGTAGAATCACTACCACAGTGCTACCCTTTTTGTCCCTTCCTGGAGATGGTACGGCTGGGGCAGGGAACCCGCCGTGGTGTCGATGGGAGGAGATAAAAGGGGGAGACGCCCTCGCCACGAGGTCTTTTGGGGGGATCATCTCTTCACGTACCCAGGCGCCCTCGGCCTGGGTGCGGGCGGTTCAAGATTCCGGCCTGGGCACCCTAGGCCTGGCCGGAATGAAGCTGGAGTTGGAGTCCATCCCAGGCACCTTCAGCCTGGGGTGAGGTACTTTGTAGAAGGCCTGGGACCTGGTGACTTCGACCGGGTCCCGCGAGGGTGAAGTGATTCCAGGGTGCCCCTTGCGAGGGGACCCGCATCTGAGGTGAGGAGGCTGGGGAGGTCACCCGTCTGAAGACTCCGGAGCAGCGTCAACCCGGTGACGGACGGGCCTCCGGTAACTCCCTTGGAGGGTCATCTTCCCCTGATAGGGGCCGCAGCGCAGCGAAGTTGTTCTAATCAAGACTCATGCAACCCCTGGTCATAGCACAGGGGGTGTAGGGACTACAATCCGGATAGTGCCTCGGCCTGCTCATCCCACCGTATCCTGCCATATATTGTTTGTTGTGGAGCTACGAAATAAAACTAACAGTTGGACTGTGATCGGTGTATGGACTCTGTTGATGGGAGCAAAGGGAGATTCCAGCATAGCAGGGCTAAGTTCCGCAACCCAATGCACATTTGGCCCGAGGAAGATATTGATACTGGCCTTCACCTCACCCACAGCCATGGGGAGGACATGGGCCGTAGCGCACCTCACTCTCGAAACCCAGGTACCCCTAGACAAGAGCTTTCGGACAACCGATAAACATGTGAAGGGGGTGAGGCCGCTACACGTGGGGGCTCGTGAGTCCGGGATGAAATGTGTATTGATCCTAAGGGTTGGAACGGCTGTGTCTGGACTTTGCTGCCCGGAGGAGGTCCGAGCAGGTCGGCCATGTGATTGGCCAAAGTGCATCCCTGCTCGGAGTTGTGGACATGACCCTAAGTCGGGAAAGGCCCACGCGGAGGAGCGTAAAAAGGGAGAGGTCCAGCCGTGTGAAGTACTACATGTGGGGACTGTTAATGCACTGCGCCACGAGGCACCCCATGACTGCGCAATTCGTGGGAGGAGACTGAAGGAAGCCCGCGAAAACGTGCAAGTCGTGGGAGGAGTCTGGCCACGTGTGGAGATACACGTGGAGACTCCGGCGCGAGGTGAGCGCGTGATGGAACAGCAGGTGGTCGGGATGGCCTCAAGCTCCCCGTGGATGCCGGTACCTTACCCCACGAAAATGACTGCATTTGCTGCGCCCATTACAGACACGGGGATAAGGCTCAGGCCCCGAGGACAGTTGGCTCTGTATTCATGCAGAGACACGGAGGCCCTCGGTGTGATCTGTCCCGGATGCTCGGGACTGGTGGTCCAACTGAAGCCGTTTGGGCGATGTGAAGCGTGCAAAGAATTTCTTTTTGAGGTCGAATCATCCACAGTAAGGCCCCGGGCCCTTCGCCTCAACTGCATCACAGGAACCGCCACTCCGGAGGGAGAGATCCAGGCCTTTGCGGAGGTCCCCGTGCACGCTGACCAGGGCGATGGGACTGCCCAATCAGAGACTGAGAGAGGAAAATCCGAGGACGCTGCTTCGGTCACTACAGACTCCCTGCTCCCACCTCCGAAGAGGAAAGTCGGCCTGGTACAGGCATCCTATGGTCGTGGTCGAGCTTCACCCCGCCGCTTGCCTGGCCTAGATGGCGCCGGTAGAGAAGAGAGTCCCGGACATCCCAGTTCTTCAGAAGGTCCAAGTGAGCCAGGGGCTGGGACTGTGGTGTTGGTTGGAGGTGTCGGGGGTCCACAGTCGGTGGAGCCCGCAAGGGAGGGTAGCCTTCCGTCTACTAGAGACTACCTTCCCGTGGAGATGTATGACACCTCCGACCTAGAGTCATTGTCAGACTGTGGGGATGACGGAGAGATAGACGAACTGTTTCACCGGAAGGGCTGGGACAGACGCCCACTACCTGTGCTGAGTAAACCGCAGGATTCCCCCATGTCCATAGAAGACAGTACGCTTCGGGTGAAGGCCCCGGAGTTCCCGAGGAAATCTAGTCCTCCGATCAACTTTCCTCATTCAACTACATCACCCGCTCTGATGGTGGGGATGCAGCGTGCTTCGTTGCGGGCACCAAAGACAAAGCAACCCGAGATGGTAAAGGTACCTCGGCACCCGGAGGCCATCGTGCAGCCAGGAGAAGGTGAGCGAGATGTGATGCCGCCTCTAGCCAGGTTGCAGAGACTTTTCTCCCAGAGAGTCGCCCGTGAATATGGGTGGGAGTACCCCTACTTGCCTCGGGACTTATTGTATGAAGTCGAGGTCCTGCGACCAAGGTGGTATGACGAGTTGTATGGGAAAAGCTTAAAGTACCCCATGCCAGGCGATACCTGTCATGTTCGCCGCCTGTGTCTAAAAAGTTCAAGGACTGCAGAGCTGATTGGAGACTTGGGCGCCATATTCATGCCGATAAGGTGCTCATCTGCAGGAAAGAAGGAGAGGATGTCGAGTATTCGGTGGAAGTGTTTGACGGGCACCTGAAGCCCCTGTTTCTGCCGGATCCAAGGTTCTACTTATAGGAGAAGTGAGCTCCTATCTTGTTGCTGTTGAAACTTTCTGGAAGAGACATTCCTAGACGCCTAGAACTGTGCCCTACTTTTGTTTTGATTTGGGCTTTTCTTTTACTCACTGGAGACTTGGGAGCTGTTGTTTTTTTTCTCCCTTTTCTTCATGTGCCAAAGGCAGAGACTTTTTGGGGTAGAGTCAGAGTAGGAAAGCAGGAAGAATGAAGATCTCACCAAGTGTCATTACCGCAGCGCTGTCACCAGGTGGCAGTGTTGTGCAACGGTTGTTTGAAATGTTACACATGCATTACTTACTTATTGGAGTGAGTGGGTCTCTCGGCTGACGGACCCACTCATGTCAAGTTAACACAGAGTGTTAGGATGTGTTTTTTTTTTTGTTTCCCTTCTGCAGGAGATTCGTCGGTCAAGACTACTGAGTATGGGGTGGTTCTTAGACAGTGACGGGAGGGATTGTATATGTGTACATGACAGATGTTTTATACAAAAGTTTTAATGTTTTATAGTTCCCTTTCCCTGGAGCAGGTCTTGGCACACACAGTATCCAAAATTTGAGGGATAGCCTCTGGGGCCCACTTCATGTCACCACTCCTTGGGAGACATGGGTGTGCACCTGACGCTGGGGACCAGCGTCAAATCACAAGGGGGAGTGTGTAGCGGGGTCTTCAAAGTTAGTGGGATACACCTGGGGGTAGAGAGACCCAGGTGTGTAATTATGTCAGGGATTAGACCCCTTTTTGTTATTCGTGGAGGATTGGGTGGTGCAATATTCTCCTTGGCCTGTGGGTGGCGGGGTACCTACAGGCTCGAGGTAGAATCACTACCACAGTGCTACCCTTTTTGTCCCTTCCTGGAGATGGTACGGCTGGGGCGGGGAACCCGCCGTGGTGTCGATGGGAGGAGATAAAAGGGGGAGACGCCCTCGCCACGAGGTCTTTTGGGGGGATCATCTCTTCACGTACCCAGGCGCCCTCGGCCTGGGTGCGGGCGGTTCAAGATTCCGGCCTGGGCACCCTAGGCCTGGCCGGAATGAAGCTGGAGTTGGAGTCCATCCCAGGCCCCTTCAGCCTGGGGTGAGGTACTTTGTAGAAGGCCTGGGACCTGGTGACTTCGACCGGGTCCCGCGAGGGTGAAGTGATTCCAGGGTGCCCCTTGCGAGGGGACCCGCATCTGAGGTGAGGAGGCTGGGGAGGTCACCCGTCTGAAGACTCCGGAGCAGCGTCAACCCGGTGACGGACGGGCCTCCGGTAACTCCCTTGGAGGGTCATCTTCCCCTGATAGGGGCCGCAGCGCAGCAAAGTTGTTCTAATCAAGACTCCTGCAACCCCTGGTCATAGCACAGGGGGTGTAGGGACTACAATCCGGATAGTGCCTCGGCCTGCTCATCCCACCGTATCCTGCCATATATTGTTTGTTGTGGAGCTACGAAATAAAACTAACAGTTGGACTGTGATCGGTGTATGGACTCTGTTGATGGGAGCAAAGGGAGATTCCAGCATAGCAGGGCTAAGTTCCGCAACCCAATGCACATTTGGCCCGAGGAAGATATTGATACTGGCCTTCACCTCACCCACAGCCATGGGGAGGACATGGGCCGTAGCGCACCTCACTCTCGAAACCCAGGTACCCCTAGACAAGAGCTTTCGGACAACCGATAAACATGTGAAGGGGGTGAGGCCGCTACACATACACCAAAGATTAAAGGTATAGCAGAGTGTAAATCTACCATTTAGGGACATTCGCTTACTAAGATGGTGTGTCCACAGGCCGGAGCTCCGGAGGCGGAGCTGTGACATCACTGACTTTCCTCCCACCTGTACACACAGTAGGTAGCGTGGCTTAGAATCAATCAAAGGTGAGGGGGTGTGGCAACACAATTTTTTTGCTGGTGTCAGGATTTTTGACAATACCACAGCGGGGAGAATTTGAGCTGACAGCCTGCTCTTTTCACAGGCAGACTAAGGACAAGTAAGTTGTGCTTGCATGATGTACTACTAAAGTGGTCATTTTATATTGGGCTTTTTGAGTTTACAACCACTTTAAAGCTGAACTCCAGGCAGATATAAAAGACACACAATGATGAAGCTCTGTAATAATGAATACATCATGGCATTTATACTCGGCTTATAATGCAATCATTGTAAGTACCTGCATTTGATCGGATATCAGCGTTTTACAGAGGAAAAAATACAAGGAGCCAGTAAGTTCATGTGCATGCTGTTAAAAAGAGAAAGCAGAGAGGCTTTGATTGGCACTCGGTTATGATAACCTGGAAGTGATGACCTGACACCACTTCCAGTTTATGCAGACGTATTTAAAAAAAAATCAAAAGCATTCAAAAACACTGATCTTGGTGTTTTGAATGCTTTTAAGGGAAGAGGAGGGATTTGGGGTTCTATAGACCCAGATCTCTCCATAAAGAGTACCTGTTGCATGTCTATTGCTGTCAAAAGCATGTTTACATTCCTTGTGACAGTAATAAAAGTGATCACATTTTTTTTGCAAAGCAACAGTGTAAAAATAAAATTAATAAATTATTAATTTGATTGTTTTTTAGGTGACCCCAGTATTCTCTAGGGCCTTTGCTTTTAACAAAATATAATGTTTGGGGGTTCTAAGTAATTTTCTAGCAAAAAATACTGAAAAGGCCTGGTCTGGAAGTGGTTAAAATAAATCAATTTGACTAAATTTACTGATTTATTGGGAATTTTGGAAGACAGATATACTGGCACTGGAGAGGGAGGACTGGGAGGATTGTCTGGAGCGGGGCCCCAAATTGGTTGTCTCTGCGGGGGACAGGCTCATACAAACCAAATTTCTTCACAGTTTATTTTACCCCGGTACGCCTGTCCAGAATATATCCTGATAGAGACCCGCAATGTCTACGGTGTCGGACGAATCAGGGCACCTATCTTCATATGTTCTGGACGTGCCCTGCTCTGTCGTCCTTCTGGTCAGGGATATTTGATCACTTAAATGTCCGCCTTGAGCTTTCTGTTCCCATGACACCTGAACTGGCCTTGTTGGGTGTCTTTGATGATGAACAAAGGTCTCATCATAGTAAGTTGTTGATTTTGTATCTTCTGTTCTATGCTAAAAAGGAAATATTATGTACGTGTACCTCCTCTGCTCCCCCCCTCGGTGTCCTCCTGGGAAAACAAAATCAATGCAGCCCTACCTCTCTCTACAAATTGACTTACATTAGTCATGGATGTCCCTGGAAGTATGACAAAGTATGGTTGCCATGGACAGCATTCTGATTTCCTGGCTATGACTGGCTTGGGCCCTTCTCCCCATCCCCATCCTCTCACCCCCCCCTCTACCCTCGCTCTCTTACCCCCCTTTTTCTCCCCCCCCTTCCCTATCTCCCCTTCCTCCTCTTACTGGGACCGGAGTTTTTGAGATCCTTCATCCCTTTCCCTTTCTCTCCTTGTATCTTTGCTTGTGTTGATATGCTGGCTGTACTGCTGATCAATCGTAGTGTGTGTACCATGTGTTGTATCACGTTAATGTAATATACCATATTTACTTGACTAGATGTCTGTATTGTTGATATATTGTACTGTATGTTATCTGTAAATAAAGCTGATTGTTAATTTTTTTTACTGAGTTATGCCAACCCTACCCTTCAGTTACCTTACTTCTCCAATTCACTTTCTATGAAATAGTATATTGTAACATTTGAAATATGAATATGTTGTCTTTTTAAATTGCTATTTATCTTATATGACTTTTGCTTATTTTTTAACAATATAAAACTTTACATGTTACTTTATTCTAGTCTAGACTAATAGCCAATTTATTGCAATTTAGTTGAAAAGACAATTCTTAGGCAATCTTACAAGTCTACTATTGTACGGTGTTGAAATTATCTTCTTGTGTATTTTTATCCTTGAACATAAACTGTAAAAAATTATTAGCTTGATCGTGGTTAAACACAACTGTAATATAACTTCAAAAAAGGAATGTTAACCAATGAACATTTAACATCTATGTTGATGTTGATGTAGACTGTTACCTCCTTTTTTTTAGCTTCACGAGACATTATAAGAGGGTCAGCCCATCTTTCCATCTTATGTTAAAACATATGTCCAAATTATTGTGATATGCATTGTTTTGTAAATGGTGCCGCACTGAGTATAAGTAGTTTCACTTATGTAGGATAAAGAGTGCCAGTTATTCTGCATGCCTATGTACCCAGTGGAAAAGCTGTCAGAAATTAAATAAAATTATTTGGTAGATGTGATTGTCAGACTTCTTCCTGGCTGCCGTCAGACTCAGAACACTTGTCTTTTTGTACAGATGGCAAACAACTAAAGACACTTATTTTTTCTCTTTTTTAAAACTTCCATAATTTCTATGTCATATTTATACCTCAGAATCAGAATAACAGGAGGTGAGGGGAAATCTTCCACTGAGGAAACCTGTTCAGGTGACCATTGTTTAAGAGGGAGTATCCCCTTGCTTTGAAGCAGTATGTCTCTAGGACTAAACACTAAGAAAGTGTGAAACTAGTCAGCTCTAACCAGAATTTTGTGACTTGCTGTGCTGTATTTGGATTTTTGAAGATTTTACATAATAAAGGCTTTTTATTGGAGTGCTGCTGTCCAGAAGACTTGATCTTTTGTTTTGCCTGAAATTGCATTGCCTGCACCCTTGGCTGTTGGGAGGAGATAGTCACCTGGAGGACGTCTACACCTGAGCGGTTTTTGTTTTTGTTCGTCATGTCTCTAGGACGTAACGTGAAGGGAAATCTCCCAAAATGGGACACAGATAGTGAAAAAAAAAAACTAGGGTCCTAACTATTGCCTACTGTATCCAAATTCAAAAGAGAAATCATTCTAAATATGCTTTAAATTGATACTAAACACACACTGTTTAATTGACATGATCCCTTCTCTTTCTGTATGTGGATGATGGCACTGTAATTATTTTAATAAAAAAACAAACATCTAAGTACTTTTTTTTACTAATCGATATACAGCTGTCATGACCTAGCTCTTTCCCAGCCTTTCTGCAGGGTAACAGTAGTAGGATGAGCTTTTAGTCCTCTGCTACGGGTCACATGTTCAAAATAAAAAAAAACAGCCTTTAAAAAACAGAGTAAAAGTAAATAATTAGTATCAATAAACTATTTTAAATTGTCTTACAAATATATATTTGAAATAAAATCTTTATTATTTTTTGGCAATAATATGGTGTTGGTGCATTTCTGCCAGTCACAGGCTGAGTCACACCCCTCCAGCCAGTGTCTTAGAATAAGATGAAGTTGAAGCCTCCATTAATCTACATGTAATATCCCACCCCCATTGTTAGCTGTTTAGTGAGCATGAAGGAGGAGGGAGGAGTGGGCTGTCTTTTACCACTGTGTATACGCCCACATGTGTGACTTTATAGTCACATGGACTACTCAGATGTGATAGGAAGGAAAGGCTCAGCATAGGGACTCACTGAAAACGGAGCATGTGCAGAGCTACCAACACTGTTCTGCAAAATCCCTAGCTGAATTGGGGAATTGGACAGAAGGGGGAGATAGAGAACAGCAGGACCAACCAGGTTTTTTGCAGAATACAAAAAAAAGAATCTCATAGCGAGTATGAGCATCATGAAATACAGCATTTATTGATGGTTTTTAATGATGTGGGTTTAATGATACTTTAAGATAGCTACAGTAACTGCCCCTCAGTTTATAAACTTAGTCCAAACTTTCAGGACTCTTCACACTTTTTTGCTACTTTGCGTTCCTGCAGCTTTGTTAACATTTAGTATTTAAGACATTAGCAGGTGTTGCATTAAGGCACCTTATTTTTTTTTTTAAAACAGTTGCCAACACACCATATGACTGAAGAAAAATTGTTTCTCCACCATTTTGGGAATGCAACACACTACAACGCATAGAGACTGCTGCTCACAGGTGATACAATTGGTAACATTCCAATATTGCTTCTGTGAGGTGGGGTGCCACTGCAGCAGAAAACATGGAACAGAGAATCTTCGGATCGGCAGCACACCCACACAGAGAGTAAAGTAGAAATTCTTTATTGAAGGATAAATATTAAAAGCACTGGATGAGTACAGGCAGGGGAAATGCAGGTAGGTTGACGCGTTTCACACTATGAAAGTGCTTTGTCAAAACCACTGAAGTTGCAAAAGCTACAATCACATTTATAACACATAAATCACATGACAGCACAAGTGCATCTTATTAAAATCAAATTCAGCTGTTGCAACTACAAACCCAATAAAATCTCCTGTTCAGAAAATGGTTTCAAAACAAGAAACACAAACACAAATTCTATTCCATATAACAACCTTCAAAGAGCGGAGGAGAAAAACGAAAATTACATACCCCCCCCCCGATCTTTAACCACTTAACGACCGCCCACTGTAAATATACGTCGGCAGAATGGCACAATTACGTACATATACGTGATTGCCTTTGTATAGTTGGGGGGTCCGATTTACAGTGAGCGGCCGTTATTCGTTTGGGAGCGATCAGGGATGAGGGGACAGCCGTTCGATTCCGGCCACCCCCTCTCGATCGCTCCCAGCGAATCGAATCCTTCCCCTGCCTGTGTAATGTTTACACAGGCAGAGGAAGTGATGTCATCTCTCCTGCGGCGCTCACATATACCGAGCGCCGCACAGGAGAAGATGCAGGTTAGTGCACAAAACACTACACTGACACCAGGACACATAGGCACATAAATCGCCCCCCCCAGCCCCCCCAGACACCCCAGATCACCCCCCAGATCACCCCCCAGCCCCCAGTCACAGTGTCACTGATTGCAGTGAACATTTATTTACTGATCACTGCAATCAGTGACATTTGTGACTGTAAAAGTGTCACTAAAGTTAGTTTTAGGTCCAGTGTAGCCCCCTAACCCCCCCTAATAAAGGTTTAACCCCCTGATCGCACCCCAGATAACCCTTTCAACCCCTAGCACCGCCGTCGCTAAGCGATCATTTTTCTGATCGCTGTCTTAGCGTTGGTGATGCCGATCGGTAGGCAGTTATTTTTTTTAGGTTCGCCGCAGGTTTTTATAGCGTCGGGTACCCCCATATATTACCTAATAAAGGTTTAACCCCCTTGATCGCCCCCCAGGTAACCCTTTCACCCCCTATCACCACTGTCGCTAAGCGATCGTTTTTTCTGATCGCTGTCTTAGCGTTGGTGATGCCGATCGGTAGCCAGTAATTTTTTTTAGGTTCGCCGCAGGTTTTTATAGCGTCGGGTACCCCCATATATTACCTAATAAAGGTTTAACCCCCTTGATCGCCCCCCAGGTAACCCTTTCACCCCCTATCACCACTGTCGCTAAGCGATCGTTTTTCTGATCGCTGTCTTAGTGTTGGTGATGCCGATCGGTAGCCAGTAATTTTTTTTAGGTTCGCCGCAGGTTTTTATAGCGTCAGGTTCCCCCATATATTATCTAATAAAGGTTTAACCCCCTTGATCGCCCCCCAGGTAACCCTTTAACCCCCTATCACCACCGTCGCTAAGCGATCGTTTTTCTGATCGCTGTCTTAGTGTCTGTGATGCCGATAGGTAGCCAGTAATTATTTTTTAGGTTCGCCGTCAGGTTTTTATATAGCGTCAGGTACCCCCCATATATTACCTAATAAAGGTTTTAACCCCCTAATTGCCCCTAGTTAACCCTTTCACCAGTAATCACCATATAAGTGTTACGGGTGACGCTGGTTAGTTAGTTTGCTTTTTATAGTGTCAGGGCACCCGCCGTATATAACCCAATAAAGGTTTAACCCCCTGATCGCCCGGCGGGTGATATCAATTAGGTTTTAGCGTCAGAGAGGGTCTGCGTCACACCCCAGGCAGCGTCAGGTTAGTGCCAGTAATGCTAACACCCATGCGTGAAGCATACACCCCCCTTAGTGGTATAGTATCTGAACAGATCAATATCTGATCAGATCTATACTAGCGTCCCCAGCAGTTTTGGGTTCCCAAAATCGCAGTGTTAGCGGGATCAGCCCAGATACCTGCTAGCACCTGCGTTTTGCCCCTCCGCCCAGCCCAGGCCACCCAAGTGCAGTATCGATCGATCACTGTCACTTACAAAACACAACACACATAACTGCAGCGTTCGCAGAGACAGGCCTGATCCCTGCGACTCCAGTGCTGTAGGAGGTGATTTCACCACCACAGTTAAAAAAAAAAAGCATATATGCCGAAGCATTGGGGCAGCAGGAGCAGAGGAGCGATTATGCTCCTAATGCCACGTACATACGGTCGAAATTCCGACGGAGGCTTGCCCGTGGAAAAGTCTGACCATGTGTACACGGCATAACTTTTGCGGGAAGATGCCCCCATGCTTCGGCATATATAAATGGTGCATGTATGCCCATCATTAGAAGTGGGTGGATGAAGGGCGGTATTCTAATGGTGGGCATACCCACCGATCAATCTTTTTTTTTCATTCAGCCAACAGGCTGCATGAAAAAAAAGATTACAATACATGTCCAACAAGGACCAGCAACGTACTGGTATGTTGCTGGACTTTGAATGTTTATACCAGAATGATGCCTGCGGGTTTAGGTATCATCTTGGTATCATTCTTTTCAGCCAGCGGCCGGCTTTCATGTAAAAGCAATCCTAGTGGCTAATTAGCCTCTGGACTGCTTTTACAAGCAGTGGGAGGGAATGTCCCCCCCCGGATATAAAAAGCGCCATTGGGAAATTGGGAAAACATTTTATCACACCGATCTTGGTGTGGTCAGATGCTTTGAGGGCAGAGGAAAGATCTAGGGTCCAATAGACCCCAGTTTTTTTAAAAAAAGAGTACCTGTCACTACCTATTGCTATCATAGGGGATATTTACATTCCCTGAGATAACAATAAAAATTATATAAAAAAAAAAATATGGAAGCAACAGTTTAAAAATAAAATAAAAAAGCAAAATTAATAATAAAAAAAAAAGAAAAAAAAGCACCCCTGTCCTGCCCTGCTCTTGCCCAATGGCGAACGCAAGCGTCGGTCTGGCGTCATATGTAAACAGCAATTGCACCATGCATGTGAGGTATCACCGCGAAGGTCAGATCGAGGGCAGTCATTTTAGCAGTAGACCTCCTCTGTAAATCTAACGGCGTAACCTGTAAAGGCTTTTAAAGGCTTTTAAAAATGTATGTAGTTTGTCGCCAATGCGCGTTTGTGCGAATTTTTAAAGCTTGTCGTGTTTGGTATCTATGTACTCGGCCTAAGATCATCTTTTTTATTTCATCAAACATTTGGGCAATATAGTGTGTTTTAGTGCATTAAAATTTAAAAAAGTGTATTTTTTCCCCAAAAAATGCGTTTGAAAAATCGCTGCGCAAATACTGTGTAGAAAAAAAAAATGCTACACCCACCATTTTAATCTGTAGGGCCTTTGCTTTAAAAATATATATAATGTTTGGGGGTTCAACATAATTTTCTTGCAAAAAAAAAAAATGTTTTCATGTAAACAAAAAGTGTCAAAAAGGGCTTTGTCTTCAAGTGGTTAGAAGAGTGGATGTAAGCTTCCTAATGTTGTGTATAAAATGCCAGAACAGTTCAAAACCCCCCCAAATGACCCCATTTTGGAAAGTAGACACCCCAAGCTATATACTGAGAGGCATGTCGAGTCCATGGATAATTTTATATGTTGACACAAGTTGCGGAAAAAAGACAATTTATTTGAATTTTTAAATTTTTTTGCACAAAGTTGTCACTAAATGATATATTGCTCAAACATGTCATGGGCATATGTGGAATTACACCCCAAAATACATTCTGTTGCTTCTCCTGAGTACGGGGATACCACATGTGTGAGACTTTTTGGGAGCCTAGCCGCGTACGGGACCCCAAAACCAAGCACCGCCTTCAGGCTTTCTAAGGGTGTAAATTTTTGATTTCACTTCTCACTGCCTATCACAGTTTCGGAGGCCATGGAATGCCCAGATGGCACAAAACCCCCCCAAATGACCCCATTTTGGAAAGTAGACACCCCAAGCTATTTGCTGAGAGGTATGGTGAGTATTTTGCAGATCTCGCTTTTTGTCACAAAGTTTTGAAAATTTAAAAAAAAAAAAATAATTTTCTTTCTTCATTTTCAAAAACAAATGAGAGCTGTAAAATACTCACCATGCCTCTCAGCAAATAGCTTGGGGTGTCTACTTTCCAAAATGGGGTCATTTGGGGGGGTTTGTGCTATTTTGGCATTTTATGGCCTTCGAAACTGTGATAGGTAGTGAGGAGTGAAATCAAAAATTTGCGCCCTTAGAAATCCTGAAGGCGGTGCTTGGTTTTCGGGGGCCCGTACGCGGCTAGGCTCCCAAAAAGTCCCACACATGTGGTATCCCCGTACTCAGGAGAAGCAGCAAAATGTATTTTGGGGTGTAATTCCATATATAACCATGGCATGTGTGAGCAATATATCATTTAGTGACAACTTTTTGTAATTTTTTATTTATTTTTTGTCATTATTCAATCACTTTGGACAAAAAATAAATATTCAATGGGCTCAACAGGCCTCTCAGCAATTTCCTTGGGGTGTCTACTTTCTAAAATGGGGTCATTTGGGTGGGGTTTTGTGCTATTTTGGCATTTTATGGCCTTCGAAACTGTGATAGGTAGTGAGGAGTGAAATCAAAAATTTGCGCCCTTAGAAATCCTGAAGGCGGTGCTTGGTTTTCGGGGGCCCATACGCGGCTAGGCTCCCAAAAAGTCCCACACATGTGGTATCCCCGTACTCAGGAGAAGCAGCAAAATGTATTTTGGGGTGCAATTCCACATATAACCATGGCATGTGTGAGCAATATATAATTTAGTGACAACTTTTTGTAATTTTTTTTTTTTTTTTGTGAATATTCAATCACTTGAGACAAAAAAAAATATTCAATGGGCTCAACATGCCTCTCAGCAATTTCCTTGGGGTGTCTTCTTTCCAAAATGGGGTCATTTGGGAGGGGTTTTGTACTGCCCTGCCATTTTAGCACCTCAAGAAATGAGATAGGCAGTCATAAATTAAAAGCTGTGTAAATTCCAGAAAATGTACCCTAGTTTGTAGAGGCTATAACTTTTGCGCAAACCAATAAATATACGCTTATTGACATTTTTTTTACTAAAGACATGTGGCTGAATACATTTTGGCCTAAATGTATGACTAAAATTGAGTTTATTCGATTTTCCTTATAACAAAAAGTAGAAAATATAATTTTCTTTCAAAATTTTCGGTCTTTTTCCATTTATATCGCAAAAAATAAAAATCGCAGAGGCAATCAAATACCATTAAAAGAAAGCTCTATTTGTGGGAAGAAAAGGACGCAAATTTTGTTTCGGTACAACATTGCATGTCTGCACAATTTACAGTTAAAGCAGCGCAGTGCAAAATTCTGAAAACAGCTCTGGTCCTTTAGCTACAAAATGGTTCGGGGCTTAAGTGGTTAAAAAGGTTACACACTACTCACAAAAGTGGATGAGATGAGATGCCAGATACACAGAAAAGACTGAAAACATGACCAGCAGAGAAAAAAAATGGAAAAATTAAATAAATGACCAGCAAAAAAAAAAAAATGACCAGCAAAGAAAAAAATGTATATAAAATAAAGGAGGATAATCATTAAAGGAAAAATAATGATAAGTTATAAATTGCATATGTCAATCATAAAGAAGAAAAAATAAATAAAAATTGACCAGCAGAAAAAAAAAGAGGATTATGATTAAAGGAAAAATAATGAGAAGTTATACATTCTATACTTCAATCATAAAAATGGGTTAAATCCCACTCAAAGTTTAACCCCTGGGGAATTCTGGTGCTAAGAGAAAATATCCAGAATACTTCCCGCTTACACAGGATTCTGAACTTATCTCCTCCCCTACTAGGCATAGCTATCTTCTCTATGCCCTGTATTTGTAGCAGACTAGTGTCCTCATCATAAAAATTATTGAAATGTCGGGCTACATTGGTGGCTAATTTCCTGTCAATGTTCCCAATGTGGTCATTTAAACGATCTCTCAGTCTTCTCGTAGTGCGGCCCACATATTGAACCCTGCAAGCCTTACATGTGATCAAATAGATCACATATCTTGTGTTGCAATTAATAAAGCTTTTGATGTTATAAATTCTATTGTTAGAGGTAGATTCAAATTTATCTCCTTTTACAACACGAGGACAGCACGGGCAATTATTGGAGCCACATTTGAAGACCCCTTTAAAATCCAGCCAGGTCATAGTAGTGGAACCTGATCTGAACTCACTAGGTGACAGTGAGTTTCTTAACCACTTGCCGACCGCCCTATAGCCGAATGACGGCTACAGGGCGGTTTGAAAACTCTGGGAGGGCGTTCATTGACGTCCTCCCCTGGGGCGCACACACAGGAATATCTGTGACCAGAGGACCCGGCGCATCACGGATCACGGTAAATGGCCGCTGACCACGGCCGTTCACCATGTAATCGCTCCGTCAAATGACGCAGCGATCACATGTAAACAAACCGGCGTGATGTCCGGTTCCTCTCTCCCCTCTCCGTCCAATGTAAGAGAGATCGAATGCAGCAGCGCTGTGGGCTGCATGTGTAGTGCCCACAGTGCTGCTCAGTGACAACTACAGCCTCAGCCAGCCAGCCATCCATATATCCATACTCTGCAATCCCACCATCCATACTCTGCAATCCCACCATCCATACTCTGCAATCCCGCCATCCATACTCAGCCATCCCGCCATCCATACTCCCGCCAGCCTTACTCAGCCATCCCGCCATCCTTACTCAGCCGTCCCGCTATCCATACACAGCCATCCCACCATCTATACTCATCCATCCCACCATCCATACTCAGCCATCCCGCCATCCATACTCAGCCATGGCACCATCAATACTCATCCAGCCCGCCATCCATACTCAGCCATCCTGCCATCCATACTCCCGCCATCCATACTCAGCCATTCCGCCATCCATACTCAGCCATCCCACCATCCATACTCATCCATCCATACTCATCCATACATACTCATCCATCCCTCTGTCATTCTTATCCACCCATCCATGCTCAGCCATACTCAGCTGTACCCAGCCATAACCAGCCATACTTGGCGATACCCAACCGTACCCAGCCACACTCGGCGATACCCAGCCATACTCGGCCATACTCAGCGATACTCAGCCATACCCAGCCATACTCAGCGATACCCAGCCATACTCGGTGATACCCAGCCGGACCCAGCCATACTCGGCGATACTCAGCCGTACCCAGCCATACTCAGCCATGCTTAGCCACGCTTAGCCTTACTTGGCTATGCTCGGCTGTACTCGGCCTCTGTATGTGGCCAGGCTGTGGAAGTCTCACACAGGTGGTATCGCCATACTCAGGAGGAGTAGGAGAATCTATTTTGGGGTGTCATTTTTGGTATGTACATGCTATGTGTTAGAAATATTGTATAAATGGACAACTTTGTGTTAAAAAAAAAATGCGTTTTAACCACTTCCTGCCCGCCGGCCGTCATATGACGTCCTTGACTTTGTGCGGGGATATCTGAATGATGCCTGCAGCTACTGGCATCATTCAGATATCAGCTTTTTCAGCTGGTGATTCCCTACACTATAAGAATGATCATAGCAGCTGTTCCACCGCTTGATCATTCTTACGGGAGGCGAGAGGGGACGTGCCCTCCCTCCCGCCTCCGGTGCTTCTACTGACTCACTGCTACGATCAAAGCCAGGATCGTTTTTTTTTTTTTTTAATTTCAGGCTTCCCAGCCTAGAGGTGAGATGTGGGGTCTTATTGACCCCATATCTCACTGTAAAGAGGACCAGTCATGCCATATTCCTATTACAAGGGATGTTTACATTCTTTGTAATAGGAATAAAAGTATGAAAAAAATGTATTTTTGAGAAAAAAGTGTCAAACTAAAAGAAATATAGTAAAATTAACAATAATTTTTTTTTTTTTTAAAGCGCCCCTGTCCCCATGTGGTCGCATGCAGAAGTGAACACATACGTAAGTCCCGCCCACATATGAAAACGGTGTTCAAACCACACATGTGAGGTATCGCTGCGAACGTTGGAGCGAGTGCAATAATTTTGGTCCTAGACCTCCTCTGTAACTCAAAACATGTAACCAGTAAAAAAAATTAAAGCGTCGCCTATGGGGATTTTTAAGCAGCAAAGTTTGGCGCCATTCCACGAGCGTGTGCAATTTTGAAGGGTGACATGTTAGGTATCTATTTTCTCGGCGTAACTTCATCTTTCCCATTATGCAAAAACATTTAGCTAACATTACTGTTTTTTTTTTTTTGAAGCACAAAACATATATAATGTTTTGGTGTTCTATGTAATTTTCTAGCAAATAAATGATGATTTTTACATGTAGGAGAGAAATGTCAGAATTGGCCTGGGTGCTCCAGAACGCCTGTGTCATGGATATGCATTAATGTCTGTCTGCCATCTTACCTTCCTCCTCATGTGTTCATCTAGAGACCAGACCTCCTTCACCTGGCTTCTTTTATAATCTCCTCCCAGCCTGACTCCACCCCAGGCCCTATCACAGAACACTATATTAACCTGTGCACTGCAAGCCTGCTTTGCTGATCAACGTGTTTGTTAGGCATTGTGTGTTTGGGTTCCTGCCTGCCGTGTGCTACGTCTGTCTCTCTGTTACGTTATTGGCTTGTCCCCGACTATCCCTGTCTGCTCGTGACCCTTGACCTTCGGCTCGTTCTTCGTTATCCTTGTCTGCTTGTGGCCCCTGACCTTCAGCTTGTTATTCGGTTCTCTCTTATCGTGTGCTGCTGCTTCCCCTCTTTTCCCCTTATCCTACGGGGCGTGAGCTAGGAAACTCCAGGGGCCGCGACCTGGTCCCAGCCTGCAGCTAACATCCTCACCACTAGAGGCCCTGGAGAAGACCAGCTGGGTCTTAGACTCCGCGCCCTGGGGAATCTTGGCTCTAGCTTCCGTTTGGATCCCGGTTGTGCTCCTCTGGTCCCGCTTTCCACAACCACCCAGTTTCCTATCCGCAGAAGCCAGCCATAGGGTTCACTACCTCGCGGTGCACTCCTGTCCCCCTACGGTGTGCATCTGTCACCTGGCCACAGGTGATCCTGACAGTTTGATCAGCCATGAACCCGGCTGACATCCCGCTCCCCGCGGATGATCCATTGCAGGGCATAGTTCGCAGACTTGAGACCCAGGAATCAAATCAGACTCAGGTGATGCGATTCCTCCAGGATCTGGCTTCTCGATTCGAGCAGCTTCAGGTCTCCTTGGGAACCCCGAATCCGCAACCCCAAGTACAACCAGCGGCTGTACCTATCGCACCAGTCGCAGCCTCACACTCACTGGGATTGCCAGCTCCGTCCCGTTTCTCTGGGGACTCCAAGGCCTGCAGGGGGTTTCTCAGCCAATGCACAATTCATTTTGAGCTTCAGCCTCAAAGCTTCCTGTCTGACCGGGCTAAGGTAGCCTATATCATTTCCCTCCTCTCCGGTGAAGCTTTGGCCTGGGCTGCCCCCCTGTGGGAGAGGAACGATCCGGTGGTTTCCAGTCTGTCCGATTTCTTGAAGCTCTTTCGTAATATCTTCGAAGAGCCGGCTCGGGCTTCTTCAGCGGCTAGTGCTGTCTTACGTCTTCGCCAAGAATCTAGTTCAGTGGGGCAATATGCTCTTCAGTTCCGTATCCACACAGCTGAATTGAGCTGGAATAATGAGGCCCTGGTCGCTACCTTTTTACATGGCCTCTCTGACCGAGTGAAAGACTAATTAGCTGGAAGAGCCATTCCCGTCGGTCTGGACGATGTAATTTCATTATGCAACCAGATCGACATTCGTTTTCAAGAGAGGTCCTTAGAAAAAAGACGCCAGCACTCTCTGGGTCCTAGCCAGTCTGAGCTCCCCTCCCTTCATTCCGTGGAGCATCCTCTACCTGCTGAAGAACCTATGCAGCTGGGCCGGACCAGACTAACCCCCGAAGAACGTGCTAGGCGCAGAACTCTGGGCTTGTGCCTCTATTGTGGGGGCAAGGGTAATTTTCGTGACTCCTGCTCGCTTCGTCCGGGAAACGCTCGGGTCTAATACATTTGGAAGGTGGAGTATTGGACCCAGAATCATCACCTTCTCGCCTGCTCTTGCCGGTGTTCCTTCATGTAGGCACTTCTCCTCAGTCAACCCTTGCATACCTGGATTCCGGGGCTGCCGGCAATTTTATGGATTGGAGAACTGCTTCTTCTATGAAGCTTACCCTTTCACCTCTCACTACCCCATTGGTAGTCTCGGCAATTGATGGCACTGTTCTCCCAGGGGGCCCTATTCGCTTCCAGACGCTACCCATTAGGATGTCGGTAGGGATTCTCCACCAGGAGTGGATATCCTTTCTTATTCTACCCAAGGCCTCTACCCCAGTTGTATTGGGCCTCCCTTGGCTACAGCTCCACTCTCCACATGTGGACTGGGTCTCTGGGCAGATCCTGGCCTGGGGTTCCTCATGTTTCTCGTCGTGTCTTCTCAAGGTGACCCCCAAGGAGAGTCTTCCGGTTGCTGCCACTTCTGTTTCTTCTGATCTTCCTGCTGCATACAGCGATTACCGGGATGTGTTCTGTAAGAAATCAGCTGAGGTGCTTCCTCCCCACAGGTCTTTTGACTGTGCTATTGATCTTGTCCCCGGAGCAACTCTACCCAGGGGTCGTACCTACCCTCTGTCCATCCCAGAGACCCAGGCCATGTCGGAGTATGTCGCAGAGAATCTGGAGAGAGGTTTCATCCGGAAATCCTCATCGCCTGCAGGGGCAGGGTTCTTTTTTGTTGCCAAAAAGGATGGTACCTTAAGACCCTGCATCGATTATCGGGGTTTAAATGCGGTTACTATTAAAAATCGATACCCCTTACCCTTAATATCTGAGCTATTCGATAGGTTGAAGGGTGCCTCCATTTTCACCAAGTTGGATCTCAGAGGCGCGTACAATCTCATTCGAATACGGGAGGGTGACGAATGGAAGACTGCATTCAACACTAGAGACGGGCATTACGAATATCTGGTGATGCCTTTTGGTCTGTGTAATGCTCCAGCCGTGTTTCAAAACTTTGTCAATGAAATCTTCAGAGATCTGCTGTACCAGTTTGTTGTCATCTATCTGGATGACATTCTGATCTTTTCTGAAAATCTGCTCGTCCACAGAAACCATGTCCGCACTGTACTTCAATGTCTTAGAGAGAACAATCTCTATGCCAAGCTGGAGAAATGTTCCTTTGAATGTTCTGAGGTCCTGTTTTTGGGGTGCTTCGTCTCATGTTCGGGTCTTCGTATGGACCCTGGGAAGGTCTTGGCTATCACCAACTGGCCTCTTCCTGCTAGCCTTAAGGCCACACAGCGCTTTCTTGGCTTCACTAATTATTATAGGCAGTTCATAAGGAATTACTCTTCCATTGCCGCGCCTATTATCGCTTTGACCAAGAAGGGTGTGAATGCCAGAGACTGGCCTCCCAAAGCTGTCTCTGCATTTCACAACCTGAAACAGGCCTTTGTTTCTGGCCCCCTCTTGAGGAGACCAAATCCTGGGAATGCATTTTTTATTGAAGTGGACGCTTCCTCAATGGGGGTGGGAGCTGTGCTTCTTCAAATCTTTGAGAAGAGACGCCAACCATGTGCGTTCTTCTCCAAAAAATTTTCTCAGGCAGAGAGGAATTATGCCATCGGTGATCGGGAACTTCTCGCAATTAAATTGGCGTTAGAGGAGTGGCGTCATCTCTTGGAGGGTTCCCCTCACTCCATAACGATCTTTACCGATCACAAGAATTTACAGTATCTACAGAATGCTAAACGTCTGAATCCTAGACAGGCCAGGTGGAGTCTCTTCTTTGCCCGTTTTAATTTCACGATTACCTACAAACCTGGTTCCTGCAACGGTCGGGCTGATGCGCTCTCTAGGTCATTTGACACTTTGGACGAGGAGTCCGCCCCTGAACCTGAGCCGATCATTCCCACCTCATGCATTGTTGCCCACTCTACCACCCTGAAGTCAAAAATTCCGCCTGGTAAGACCTTTGTCCCCACTGAGCTAAGAGCTAAGATCCTTCGTTGGGGACATGATTCCAAGGTGGCAGGCCATTCTGGATTCCTCCGTTCCTTCCTACTCATCAGTCGTCACTACTGGTGGCCTAATCTCCGCTCAGACATCAAAGACTACGTTAAAGCTTGTCATGTCTGCGCTCAGTCCAAATCCTCCACACAAGCTCCTGCTGGTCTCCTCATGCCCTTGCCCATTCCTAAGGAACCCTGGGCCCATATTGCCATGGATTTTATCACCGATCTCCCACTGTCTGAGAATAATACAGTCATTTGGGTGGTAATCGATCGATTCTCCAAGATGGCTCATTTTGTTCCTCTTCCTGGTCTTCCTTCTGCCCCTGCCTTGGTTCCCATTTTCATTCGGGAAATTCTCCGCCTACATGGGGTCCCTTCTCATATTGTTTCCGACAGGGGAGTCCAATTCACGTCTCGTTTTTGGAGAGCCTTTTGCAAATCCCTCAATATTGTCTTGGATTTTTCTTCTTCTTACCATCCCCAATCTAATGGACAGACTGAGAGGGTTAATCAGGAGTTAGAGGTCTTTCTTCGCACCTTTGTGTCTTCTCACCATGACGATTGGTCCTCTCTACT
This sequence comes from Rana muscosa, assembly GCA_029206835.1. Taxonomy (NCBI): domain Eukaryota; kingdom Metazoa; phylum Chordata; class Amphibia; order Anura; family Ranidae; genus Rana; species Rana muscosa. Next base: position 376,139,008 of record CM055127.1, read on the forward strand.
CCCGTGGGCAGAATTCTCCCATAACAATCATGTGAATACCAGTTCGCAGAAGACACCCTTTTTCACAGTTTATGGAAAACACCCTCAACTTCCTCTTCCCATGATCTGTTCTCCAGACATTCCAGCTTTGGCTTCGGTTCAGGAGTCTCTCAATTCCGTTTGGGGTCACGTTCATGATTCCCTCCGGGCAGCTGCTGAAAAATTCAAAGGCTTTGCCGACCGCCGCAGGCGTAAACCGCCTTCTCTTCAGCCAGGGGACAAAGTCTGGCTCTCTACCAGGAACATCAAGCTCCGAGTTCCTTCTCTGAAGTTTGCTCCACGATTCATCGGTCCATACACGGAACTGCTAAACTGAATCCGGTTGGTTTCAAACTCCAGATTCCTAAGAGCCTTAAAATCACTAACTCCTTTCATGTTGCTCTTCTAAAGCCCTTAGTCCTCAATAAATTCTCTCATCCTCTCCCTACCGTGGCGCCTGTCTCTGAGGATAATCAGGAGTACGAGATCAGTCAAATTCTGGACTCCCGACTCTGTAAAGGCGTTCTTCAGTACCTCGTTCATTGGAAAGGGTTTGGTCCTGAGGAGAGGTCTTGGATCACTGCATCTGAGGTCTTTGCAGCTCGTCTGTTAAAGGAGTTTCATCTGAAGTTTCCCTCTAAACCTGGGCCCAGGCGGGGAAGGGGGAGGCCTCGTAAGAGGGAGGGTACTGTCATGGATATGCATTAATGTCTGTCTGCCATCTTACCTTCCTCCTCATGTGTTCATCTAGAGACCAGACCTCCTTCACCTGGCTTCCTTTATAATCTCCTCCCAGCCTGACTCCACCCCAGGCCCTATCACAGAACACTATATTAACCTGTGCACTGCAAGCCTGCTTTGCTGATCAACGTGTTTGTTAGGCATTGTGTGTTTGGGTTCCTGCCTGCCGTGTGCTACGTCTGTCTCTCTGTTACGTTATTGGCTTGTCCCCGACTATCCCTGTCTGCTCGTGACCCTTGACCTTCGGCTCGTTCTTCGTTATCCTTGTCTGCTTGTGGCCCCTGACCTTCAGCTTGTTATTCGGTTCTCTCTTATCGTGTGCTGCTGCTTCCCCTCTTTTCCCCTTATCCTACGGGGCGTGAGCTAGGAAACTCCAGGGACCGCGACCTGGTCCCAGCCTGCAGCTAACATCCTCACCACTAGAGGCCCTGGAGAAGACCAGCTGGGTCTTAGACTCCGCGCCCTGGGGAATCTTGGCTCTAGCTTCCGTTTGGATCCCGGTTGTGCTCCTCTGGTCCCGCTTTCCACAACCACCCAGTTTCCTATCCGCAGAAGCCAGCCATAGGGTTCACTACCTCGCGGTGCACTCCTGTCCCCCTACGGTGTGCATCTGTCATCTTGCCACAGGTGATCCTGACAGCCTGAAGGTGCTCCCTGCATGTTGGGCCTCTGTATGTGGCCACGCTGTGTAAAAGTTTCACACATGTGGTATCGCCATACTCGGGAGTAATAGGAGAATGTGTTTTGGGGTGTAATTTGTGGTATGCATATGCTGTGCGTGAGAAATAACCTGCTAATATGACAATTTTGTGGAAAAAATAAATAAAATAAAAAATCTTGATTTGCAAAGAATTGTGGGAAAAAATTACAACTTCAAAAAAACTCACCATGCCTCTTTCTAAATACCTTGGAATGTCTTCTTTCCAAAAAAAAAGGTAATTTGGGGGGTATTTGTACTTTTCTGGTATGTTAGGGTCTCAAGAAATGAGATAGGCCGTCAGTACTTCAGGTGTGATCAATTTTCAGAAATTGGCACCATAGTTTGTGGACTCTATAACTTTCAGAAAGACCAAATAATATACACCAATTTGGGTTATTTTTACCAAAGATATGTAGCAGCATAAATTTTGGCCAAACCCCCATCAAAAGAAAAAAAGTTATGTGTCAACAAAAAATCTAAACATTCCAAAATGTATTCCTTGTGAGTCACTGAATAATTGCTGAAACGATCAAGAAAAAATTCCACAGCACGCAAGCCCATATGATGAGGTATCGACGAATAGAGACTGGTCACGTCACACATTACCCAAGTGTCTCCATCCTCCCATACCAAGTCCCCACAACATTGCAACAACTGTTTTGTGTCCCTAAGGTAAGCAGGGAGGCTCCTCACTAAGGGCTGTAGATGTTCATTAAGGGAGACTATCCCAGCAACTATGGGGCGTCCCTTAAGCCTTTATGTGTCTTAGGCTGGGTTCACACTACTGCGACTTCAAAATCGCGCAATTTTACCGCGATTTTGCGGCCGCAATTTCAGGGAATGCCTGTCTATAGAGCTGAATTTGCATCGCACACGGATCAAACTCACACAGGACCCTTTTTTCCCACAGCTTAGATTCGCAACACATTGATGTGAATGGAACTAATGTAAAACAATGTTAGTTAAATGACTTGCAAATTTGAGCAATCGCAATAGAATTCGCAGCAGTGTGAACCGGCCCTTAGGGAGATGGTGAAACACTGACATATTAGATGCTAAATGAACCATATTCTCCCCCTCCTTCTCTGTCAAAATGCCCAGATGAACCCCCTTCAAAACCAAACTGCCCAAAATACATTTATAATCATTAGTAGGGTCAATTTTAAGCTCGGATTATATGTCGTTATCAGTCAACTGTCGGAGGGCCTCCCCCTGATACATGGTAGCATCCTGAACCACCACCATGCCCCCCTTATCTGAATTTTTGATCACTATGGACGATTCCTTACTAAGAGACTCAAGCGCAAGTCTCTCAGAGGACAGATTGCCATTGAAAACATTGCCCCTATTACCAGAGCGTAAAGCCAATCTAGTTAATTCTTTTTCAACAGTCCTCTGAAAAGTATCCAAGGCTTTTCCTCTAGAATTAACGGGATAAAGGTCAGAGTGTGTTTTAATAGGAGCCTCCCCAGGAAAGGTGATGTCACATTCGTCCCCAACAGATGATATATCTTGTAGCTCCTCTATACATTGAATTGCACATGATTCTCTAAAATTCATAGATAATCGTGATGTCACGGAGCCAGAAAGATCAACTGAAACTTGGACATCTTGGTAGTAATGTTTCCGCAAAGTGAGATTGCGTGCAAATTTATTCACATCCAAAATTGTATCAAATAAACTAAAATGTCTAATCGGACAGAAATTCAAACCCTTGTAAAATAAAGAAACTTCTGATGTGGATAATGATCTCGTGGACAAATTTAGGACGTTGGAGCAGTCTTCCGCTGATACCCCCTGAGTTGGTAGGGGACTCTTCCTTTTTCTCCTACCCCCTCTCCTTGTTATCTTGGGGGGTGTCGTTTTCCCTGTTTTTTCTTTTTCTTTTTTCCTGGAAGGCTCATTTGGGAGTTTAAATTAATTTCAACAACACCTCCAACCGCCCCCTCCACAGATGAATCAGAGGCAAACCCGCTTCCAGCATGATCATAAATCTCAGTTTCTGTGTCTGAAAATCTAACGTGCTTGCCTGTGCTGCTCACCGTGGAACATCTCCCAAATCTGTGTTAAACATTTGTTTTTTTCCATACCTAAACTGAATTGGTCTCATAATCAAATTGATCTCTGAGTAATTTCTCCTTCTTGTTTTCAGTAATACCTTTCTCCATACGATCAAGTTTATCCCCCAGCTTCAAATCCAAATCCTTAAACAGGACAATCTCTTTAAACGGCAAAATTTCCCTTTTAATATCTGAAATTTCCTGTTGTAATCTATCTATTTCATTGGTTTTAGATTTGACAATAATCCTCATAAGTTCCAAAGAACATGCTGTAATGCCGCGTACACACGATCGTGATTGACGGCGGTGAAAACACCGCCGTGAATCACGACATGAAAAAAAATGAAAAACGAGGGAACGGCATGTTCCCCCACACACGACCATTTTTCCCGTCATTTTTTTCTTTGTCGAGAAAAACGACCGTGTGTGGGCTCCGTGGCAGTGATTCCCTATGGGAAAACTGCCGCGGAAAAAAATGCTGGAAAAAACGATGAGAAAAATTAGAACATGTTCTAATTTTTCTCATCGTGATTAATGCCGTTTTTCCCGTCGGGAAAAACGGCAAAAAGCCCACAGACGATCGTTTTTCTCGTCCAAAGGAAAAAATTTCATTTTTCCCGACGGGAAAAATGATCGTGTGTACGCGGCATAAGAGTGTCAGTCCATGATTTTTTAAGATCCTCATCTGCGAGTTCAAAAGTCGGGAATTTCTTAATTCTGAGTCCTCGAGGCACTCGCTCAAGGGTCAGGTACTCATTTAAAGTGTTCTTGTCCTAAAAAGATTTAATCTCTTTGACCATAAGGCTCTCCATTTTACGAAATAAGAACTTAAGAGAACCTGTCCCATCATCCACAATAGTGTGTAGGCTTTGGCTGGCCGCTGATCGTAACGGATTCTCATGTGTCGTGCTCAAAGTCCTGCTATATCTTTCCCCTGCCATAGGAGTACCCACATCCGATCAAGAATAAAGTTTTACCGGCGATTCATAGACGATATGTTCGTTTGCTCAAGTACTGTAGGTGATTTGGATCCTTTTTTGTAATATTTAAATGACAATCGTCTGAACCTGCAGTTTACTGGGCAGATGAACAGCGAATCTATTTCCTTTTTTGATGCGACAAGAAAACCGGTCGTGTGTATGCTTTTCCGAGTCTTAAAAAATCGCGCATGCTCAGAATCAAGTATGAGACGGGAGCGCTTCTTCTGGTAAAACAAGCCTTCGTAAATGAGATAGCACATTCGTCACGCTGTAACGAACTGAAAGCACGAAGACTGAAAAGCGCGAATCGTCTCTTCCCAAACTTTTACTTCACACGCGGTAACACGAGATCAGCAAAAGCAGCCCAAGGGGTGGCGCCATTGAAATCGAACTTGCCCTTTATACTGCCATCGTACGTGCTGTACGTGACCGCGCAGAACAACGACGAAATTTGGAATTGACAGTGTGTATGCAAGGAAAGCTTGACAAGAATCTCGTCAAGCTTGACAAGAATCTCGTCGAGAAAATCGACGGGTTTTTTACCACGAGAAACTCGGTCGTGTGTACGAGGCTTGAGACTGCGGAGACTATGCAGCAGGGACTAGGATTTTCAAAAGGAAAAAAGTAGTATGAGTAAAAGATTTTTGAAGACAGGCTACGGTGAGAACATGCTCATAGAGCTATTAATATTGCAGAGGGCACAGAGAGGGAGAAACTCTTGTGTGACAAAAAGCCTAGACGAGGTAATGTTAATGTTCCAGTTTTCTCCACCCCCTTTAGCATTGAGTTTAGGAAAATCAGAAATATTTTGACACGCCATATTCCTATTCTCTTTGAGGATGACATTTTTGCTAAAGTTTTGTCAGGTGGTTTTAAAGTTAAAACGGTATCCCGTCGGGCCGCTTCTTTAAGTACCGTAACTCACTGTCACCTAGTGAGTTCAGATCAGGTTCCACTACTAGGACCTGGCTGGTTTTTAAAGGGGTCTTCAAATGTGGCTCCAATAATTTGTGTCCTTGTGTCGCAAAAGGAGATAAATTTCAATCTACCTCTAACAATAGAATTTATAACATCAAAAGCTTTATTAATTGCAACACAAGATATGTGATCTATTTGATCAAATGTAAGGCTTGCAGGGTTCAATATGTGGGCCGCACTACCAGAAGACTGAGAGATCGTTTAAATGACCACATTGGGAACATTGACAGGAAATTAGCCACCAATGTAGCCCGACATTTCAATAGTTTTCCTGATGGGGACACTAGTCTGCTACAAATACAGGGCATAGAGAAGATAGCTATGCCTAGTAGGGGAGGAGATGAGTTCAGAATCTTGTGTAAGCGGGAAGTATTCTGGATATTTTCTCTTAGTACCAGAATTCCCCAGGGGTTAAACTTTGAGTGGAATTTAACCCATTTTTATGATTGACGTATGGAATGTATAACTTCTCATTATTTTTCATTTAATGATAATCCTCTTCTTTTTTTCTGCTGGTCAATTTTTTTCTGCTGGTCATTTTTTATATTTTTTATGATTGACATATGCAATGTATAACTTATCATTAATTTTCCTTTAATGATTATTCTCCTTTATTTTATATATATATATTTTTTCTTTGCTGGTCATTTATTTAATTGTTCCATTTTTTTTCTCTGCTGGTCATGTTTTCAGTCTTTTCTGTGTATCTGGCATCTCATCCACTTTTGTGAGTAGTGTGTAACCTTTTTAAAGATTGGGGGGGGGGGGGGGGAGTATTTAATTAGATTTTTTCTCCTCCGCTCTTTGAAGGTTACTATATGGAATAGAATCTCTCTTTTTTGTGTTTGTGTTTCTTGCTTTTAAAAAAAATTCTGAACAGGAGATTTTATTGGGTTTGTAGTTGCAACAGCTGAGTTTGATTTTAATAAGATGCACTTGTACTGTCATGTGATTTATGTGTTATAAATGTGATTGTAGCTTTTGCAATTCTGAGGTTTTGACAAAGCACTTTCATAGTGTGAAACGCGTCAACCTACCTGCATTTCCCCTGCCTGTACTCCTCCAGTGATTTTAATATTTATGCTTCAATAAAGACTTTCTACTTTACTCTCTGTGTGGGTGTGCTGCCGATCCAAAGATTCTCTGTTCCACACTACAACCCATGTCGCGTCTTACAATATGTTGCAAGCTACTCTACATGTGTGTTGGGGGGCCATTGCTAATGACACTAATTTGCAGGGCAAAACGTGCATCACATATTATTTTGTGTTACTAAAATTTATTGGTGTACAGCCAGCTTAGGCTGGGTTCACACTTGTGTGGTGCAAATTCCAGCTCTCTTATCTCTGCAAAAAGATAAGAGAACTGTTCAGCAGATCATCTCCGTTTTTAGGTTTCGAATTTGGTGACCTGGGAGAGAGGAGGGGGAGGCTGGAAGTGTAGGGAGGAGAAGGAGAGAAATCCTGATGAGAACTGAACACATCTGCGAATCAGATGCATGCCCATAGAAGATAATGGACCTGAATTCGCACCTAAGCCGCACCGCAATGCCTAGAAAACGCGCACGTTTTTTGGGCAATGCGCAGTGCGAATGCATCGCACATATGTGAACCAGCCTCATTAAAATCAATGTATTTTATAATGTTATGCGAATTGGATGCGGTTTAAGTTGCAACCAATTAGTATAGGTGTGAATGGGGCCTTAAAGAAAACCTGCACTAAGAAAAATTGCTGACCTTTCAATCTAAAACTTAAAAAAATATTCTGTCTGGAATTCCTCCATAATTCTGTCAATAAAAAGTACAATGACTGAATTAGGACTAGGATTTATATAGATGGGTGTTTGTGTCTGATGTAGCCTTTTACATTTGTACGCAACACTACTTAAATGTATGTTTTTGAATGCAAAACTCACATTTTGGGGAGAAGAGACTGAGATTTGACCCACTGTGACTGAAATCCAAACATTATTGTTAGGTCCTGCTGCGTCCAAAGAAACACAACACAGAGCATATCATACGCAGCCTCTGAACCATCATCTACAGTACTTCATTGAAGTTGTTGGGATTAATTAAACAGTGTCTGTGTACATGAGACCATAGTTGTTTGAAACAGAGAAAACTGCTTTAAACTATGTTGTGTTCATTAATATTTTTGTCTTTTGTAGGACAGACGATTCAGTGATGAAATAGACAAGCTTACTGGATATAAGACCAAATCTTTGCTGTGTATGCCAATACGCAGCAGTGACGGGGAGATCATCGGTGTTGCCCAGGCAATTAACAAAACCCCAGGAGGAGCCCCATTCACTGAGGATGATGAAAAAGTAGGATACATTTAAGCAGTTTTTTTTCAAAGTTATCTTGGCAGTTATGTCTATAATATAGTCTGACTGAATGTTTATATGCATTGGTTTATGGAAGCATTTTATTAATGATTACCGTAATTATATTTTATCTACATTACTAAGTTCAAGGTGAGGAACCTATTAAGAATAGAGATCTAAAAAAAAATGGTATATGCACAGACATAAACTTCCACTTGCCAGGCTTTGTGAAACACTCCTATTCCATGTGATAGTGCTAGTGATTGGTTGCTCAGGTACGACAGCACTGTCAATAAAAGATGAAGGAGAGACTACCCAGCCCTGTGTAAGCTCCAACTAAATCTATTTGAAAATTGCACCTACTGAACTGGCTGAATTTCAATCTGTCTATTGTCATCTTAAAGTGGTTGTAACCCTAAAAAAAAAAAAATGCTCCTGTCCCTTTAATGGAAAAGAAGAAAGGTAACAGCGCTCTCTACAGGGACAACTCAATCCATATACCAGGTCCACTCACAGGTGCCGAGGCTCGATGTGTCCCAACACACTCCAATGCAACAGTAGTAAGAAGAGTTGGCAAAACTGTAATCCTTGAAGTGTCGTTTATTGGTACATCAGAGTGACAATAAGGCACGAGATATAGCACAGTGCTTTTGCCATGTCAATTTCCCTTTCTATGTTCTACAGTACCTGGTTGATCCTGCCTGTTCCGGTGTTCCCCTGTGTGTATTACATTGTATTGTTGCTGTATTGTCTCCCTTTATATTGTAAAGCTCTGCACAAAGTGTTGGTGCTATATAAATCCTGTATAATAATAATAATAATAATAATAGTGACCACGCTTATCATGGCTACTGATTCCTGATAGCATGGTCAGATTACGTCCCTCTGTCATCCAGCTCTCTCCTCAGCATCTCTGCATCTCCCTGTCTCTCCCCTCCCTCCCTCTCTGTAATTTTTGTAGCCTGTGTATGTGAACTGTGAAGCCGATCTTCTCCCCGCCCCTCTCCCCCTGCCTTGTTTGAGTTTTATGCTGCAACTGCTCCTCCCCTTTTTTTAAAGTGTAAAGTAAGATCTATTATATACTGTACTTTTATCCTCTCTGTTTCAGGAACATATTAAGTGGAGTGTTTAAATTATAAACGGTAAATGCCTTCTTTACCCAGGGCTGCTGCGTGGTCACATGTCCTCCCTCTGCTAGCTTGCATACATCAGAGGGGAATCTCAGCCCCTCCCACTGCATTCCTTAAATTGAGAAGGCGAGCAGAGGGAGGCCACGTGACCACACAGCAGAGCTGGGCAAAGGAGGTATTTAGCTTTATAATAATAATAATTAAAAAAATAAAACACACACACACACTGTATTTATTATGTGCTTACCCCTAACTCAGTTGATCAGACACTATATCTAGTTTCAGTGTTCTTCACCTCTAGCAGTCCCCTTTCCCATAAAGCAAGCAGGCTTGCTGGTACTCGGTACCACACCAGGGCATGCGCAAACTGAGCAAAGCAAACGGGTACTTTCGGTTGGCAGACAAGGTTCAGGATAGTCAGAGTCAATCAATAGTCAAAAGGCAGACAGAGTTCAGAGAATAGTCAATATCCGATCCGAGGTCATAAATAGGGGAATCCAAACAGCAGAGCAGGACAGACAGACAGAGAGCTTGCACATATTACACACACTATATCACAAGCATGAGACTGCAGGCTTGGCTGGCTTATATCATGTTTGGCCTCCACCCAGAGACTGGCCACAATTTATCACCTTGCAGATGAACAGACAGACAAGGGGAATGCCACAGCCAAAACCAGGATGCTGAAATGAGGAGCAGGAGCGCTAGATGCTCCTGACTATATGTTCCTAAAACAGAGAGGATAACAGAATATAATATATGTGACTTTACAACCACCTTAAGTCCACCTAATCTGGTTGTGGTATCCATCATGGCCTTGACTGGAGCATGTGTTGTTCAGTGTAGTTATTGGGAATGTGTGCGCTGTTTGCCAAACCTGAGTTTGCAACAAAATCACTGATTTAGGGCTCATTCACATGGATGTATCAAACTGTATGCCCGTGCAAAGGGGGCGCCTTCGTCTGTACAGGATGCACAGGTGCTCCATGCTGACCCATGCAGGTAGCCTGTTCAAATAAATGACAGGCTGCCAGCTGCACAGACCTGCATGGATCTCCATGTGCATACTGGAGTATACATCAGTACAGGTCGGATGCACAAATCAAGACGCAGACAGACTTAAAAAGGTGGAGATCGTGACTTCACCACTTGGCCTCTCCACCTCATCCAATCAGAGAACACTTTGCTGCATTCATTGCAAAAATGCAAAGTGTTCTCTAAATGGGGCTTGTGCCAAGTGAGCAACCTGCTGTGTTCATTGCCAGCAGGGTAGCCACTTGGCACAGGACCGAGAAGCTAGCGGCAATCACTGTATTAGCTGTGCCGAATACAGTAATTTTTAGCTTTCACTGGAATTGGTTAGGTGTGGCAAGAAACATACTTACATTGGTCCAAGCTAGACCATTATAATTATGCAAAAATGTCCATGCCTAAACTTCCTCTTTAACCACTTCAGCTCCGGAAGGTTTTACCCACTTCTTGACCAAGCCATTTTTTGCGATACGGCACTGCGTCGCTTTAACTGACAATTGCGCGGTCATGCGACGCTGTACCCAAACAACATTTATGTCCTTTTTTTTCCACAAATAGAGCTTTCTTGGTGGTATTTGATCGCCTCTGTGCTTTTTTTTTTTTACGCTAAAAACAAAAAAAGACTGACAATTTTGAGAAAAAAAACAATATTTTTTACTATCTGCTATAATACATATCCCTCCAAAAAATTTAAAAAAACAAATTTATTTTTCCATTTAGGCCAATGTATTTTTCTACATATTTTTGGTTAAAAAAATCCCAATAAGCGTATATTGATTGGTTTTCGCAAACGTTATAGCGTCTACAAATTGTGGGATAGATTTAGAGACTTTTATTTATTTTTTTACAATCTGCGGTTTTTAGCGGGACTGCGACATTGAGCGACACTTTTTGCGGACCAGTGACACCAATACAGTGATCAGTGCTATAAAAATGCACTGATTACTGTATAAATGGCACTGGCAGGGGTTAACACAAGGAGCGATCAAAGGGTTAAATGTTCCCTAGGGAGGTGCTTACTAACTGTGTGAGGCAGTATCACACTGAAGGAAAAGGGATCCATGATTCAGCTTAGCTGAATCACAAGATCTCTCTTTTCCTTCCTGAAAGATCCACCGTTGGCCTTGTTTACACAGGCAGACGGCTAATCCATCTCTTCTGTGAATGATCGGCAGGTCGCGGTGGCCATCGCAGCCACTGGTCCCACTGATTGCCTTTTGCCGTGTGCAATCACAGCAGGAGTGGTGCGCCGGTGGCACGCACACGCCCCCTAAACCACGTGCACAAAATCACGTACAGGTACGTGATTTAGCGCAGCCAGGCCACCCTGCCGCAGTAAATGTACGTGGGGCAGTCCAGAAGCGGTTAGAAATCATCAACAACACCTTAAAGTGGATGTAAACCCTCACATATACCCAGTGAAGTGAACAGCCTCAGATGATACACAGAGATTAGTGATGAGCCGAACACCCCCGGGTTCGGTTCGCACCAGAACCCGCAAACGGACCGAAAGTTTGCACGAACTTTAGAACCCTATTAAATGCAATGGATGCGAACGTTCAAAATCTAAAGTGCTAATTATAACGACTATTATGCATGTTATTGTCCTAAAAAGGGTTTGGGAACCCGGGTTCTGCACCAGGGGACATGTATCAATGCAAAAAGAAGTTTTAAAAACGGCCGTTTTTCTGGAGCAGTCATTTTAACCACTTAACGACCGCTCACTGTATATATACGTCGGCAGAATGGCACCGACAGGCACAATCACGTAGAGCATACGTGATTGCCTTTGTATAGTTGGGGGGTCCAATCGGACCCCCCTCCTATACAGTGAGCGGTGGCTAAGTGTCCGGGAGCGTTCCGGGATGAGGGGGCAGCCATTCGTTTCTGGCCACCCCCTCGCGATCGCTCCCGGCGAATGGAAATGCCCCCTCTGTCTGTGTCAGACAGAGGGAGCAGGAGGAAGTGATGTCATCTCTGGTGCGGCGCTCACATATACTGAGCGCCGTACAAGAGAAGACATCAGGTCAGTGCACACAACACTACACTGACACCAGGACACATAGGGACATAAATCGCCCCCCCCAGGCCCCCCCAGACACCCCAGATCACCCCCCAGATCACCCCCCCAGCCCCCAGTCACAGTGTCACGGATTGCAGTGACCATTTATTTAGTGATCATTGCAATCAGTGACATTTGTGACTGTAAAAGTGTCACCAAAGTTTAGTCTTAGGTCCAGTGTAGCCCCCTAACCCCCCCTAATAAAGGTTTAACCCCCTGATCACCCCCCAGATAACCCTTTTACCCCCTATCACCACTGTCGCTAAGCGATCATTTTTCTGATCACTGTTTTAGCGTCAGTGATGCCGATCGGCAGCCAGTAATTTTTTTTAGGTTCGCCGCATGTTTTTATAGCGTCAGGTACCCCAATATATTATCTAATAAAGGTTTAACCCCCTTGATCGCCCCCCAGGTAACCCTTTCACCCCCTATCACCACTGTCACTAAGCGATCGTTTTTCTAAACGCTGTCTTAGTGTCTGTGATGCAGATCGGTAGCCGGTAATTTTTTTTAGGTTCGCCGCAGGTTTTTATAGCGTCAGGTACCCCAATATATTATCTAATAAAGGTTTAACCCCCTTGATCGCCCCCCAGGTAACCCTTTCACCCCCTATCACCACTGTCGCTAAGCAATTGTTTTTCTAAACGCTGTCTTAGTGTCGGTGATGCAGATCGGTAGCCAGTAATTTTTTTTAGGTTCGCCGCATGTTTTTATAGCGTCAGGTACCCCAATATATTATCTAATAAAGGTTTAACCCCCTTGATCGCCCCCCAGGTAACCCTTTTACCCCCTATCACCACTGTCGCTAAGCGATCGTTTTTCTAAACGCTGTCTTAGTGTCGGTGATGCAGATCGGTAGCTGGTAATTTTTTTTAGGTTCGCCGCAGGTTTTTATAGCATCAGGTACCCCAATATATTATCTAATAAAGGTTTAACCCCCTTGATCGCCCCCCAGGTAACCCTTTCACCCCCTATCACCACTGTCGCTAAGCGATCGTTTTTCTAAACGCTGTCTTAGTGTCGGTGATGCAGATCGTAGCCAGTAATTTTTTTTAGGTTCGCCGCATGTTTTTATAGCGTCAGGTACCCCAATATATTATCTAATAAAGGTTTAACCCCCTTGATCGCCCCCCAGGTAACCCTTTCACCCCCATCACCACTGTCGCTAAGCGATCGTTTTTCTAAACGCTGTCTTAGTGTCGGTGATGCAGATCGGTAGCTGGTAATTTTTTTTAGGTTCGCCGCAGGTTTTTATAGCGTCAGGTACCCCCATATATTATCTAATAAAGGTTTTAACCCCCTGATTGCCCCTAGTTAACCCTTTCACCAGTGATCACCATATAAGTGTTACGGGTGACGCTGGTTAGTTAGTTTGCTTTTTATAGTGTCAGGGCACCCGTCGTGTATATAACCCAATAAAGGTTTAACCCCCTGATCGCCCGGCGGGTGATATCAATTAGGTTTTAGCGTCAGAGAGGGTCTGAGTCACACCCCAGGCAGCGTCAGGTTAGTGCCAGTAACGCTAACACCCACGCGTGAAGCATACACCCCCCTTAGTAGTATAGTATCTGAACAGATCAATATCTGATCTGATCAGATCTATACTAGCGTCCCCAGCAGTTTAGGGTTCCCAAAAACGCAGTGTTAGCGGGATCAGCCCAGATACCTGCTGGCACCTGCGTTTTGCCCCTCCGTCCAGCCCAGGCCACCCAAGTGCAGTATCGATCGATCACTGTCACTTACAAAACAAAAACACACATAACTGCAGCGTTCGCAGAGACAGGCCTGATCCCTGCGACTCCAGTGCTGTAGGAGGTGATTTCACCACCACAGTTAAAAAAAAAAAGCAAATATGCCGAAGCATTGGGGCAGCAGGGGCGGAGGAGCGATTTTGCTCCTAATGCCGCGTACATACGGTCGAAATTCCGACGGAGGCTTGCCCGTGGAAAAGTCCGACCATGTGTGTGCGGCATAACTTTTTTGCGGGAGGATGCCCCCATGCTTCGGCATATATAAATGGTGCGTGTATGCCCATCATTGGAAGTGGGTGGATGAAGGGCAGTATTCTAATGGTGGGCATACCCACCGATCAATCTCTTTTTTCGTTCAGCCAACTGGCTGCATGAAAAAAAAAAGATTACAATACATGTCCAACAAGGACCAGCAACGTACTGGTATGTTGCTGGACTTTGAATGTTTCTACCAGAATGATGCCTGCGGGTTTAGGTATCATCTTGGTATCATTCTTTTCAGCCTGCGGCCGGCTTTCATGTAAAAGCAATCCTAGCGGCTAATTAGCCTCAGGACTGCTTTTACAAGCAGTGGGAGGGAATGCCCCCCCCCGGATATAAAAAGCGCCATTGGGAAATTGGGAAAGCATTTTATCACACCGATCTTGGTGTGGTCAGATGCTTTGAGGGCAGAGGAAAAATCTAGGGTCTAGAAGACCCCAGTTTTTTCAAAAAAAGAGTACCTGTCACTACCTATTGCTATCATAGGGGATATTTACATTCCCTGAGATAACAATAAAAATGATAAAAAAAATAAAAAATACTTGGAAGGAACAATTTAAAAATAAAAGAAAAAAGCAAAATTAATAATAAAAAAAAAAGAAAAAAAAAAAAAGCACCCCTGTCCTGCCCTGCTCTTGCCCAATGGCGAACGCAAGCGTTGGTCTGGCGTCATATGTAAACAGCAATTGCACCATGCATGTGAGGTATCACCGCGAAGGTCAGATCGAGGGCAATCATTTTAGCAGTAGACCTCCTCTGTAAATCTACTGGGGTAACCTGTAAAGGCTTTTAAAGGCTTTTAAAAATGTATGTAGTTTGTCGCCAATGCGCGTTTGTGCGAAATTTTAAAGCATGTCGTGTTTGGTATCTATGTACTCGGCCCAAGATCATCTTTTTTATTTCATCAAACATTTGGGCAATATAGTGTGTTTTAGTGCATTAAAATTTAAAAAAGTGTATTTTTTAACCCAAAAAATGCGTTTGAAAGATCGCTGCGCAAATACCGTGTAGAAAAAAAAAATGCAACACCCACTATTTTAATCTGTAGGGCCTTTGCTTTAAAAATATATATAATGTTTGGGGGTTCAACATAATTTTCTTGCAAAAAAAAAATGTTTTCATGTAAACAAAAAGTGTCAAAAAGGGCTTTGTCTTCAACTGGTTAGAAGAGTGGATGTAAGCTTCCTAATGTTGTGTATAAAATGCCAGAACAGTTCAAAACCCCCCCAAATGACCCCATTTTGGAAAGTAGACACCCCAAGCTATATACTGAGAGGCATGTCGAGTCCATGGAACATTTTATATGTTGACACAAGTTGCGGAAAAACAACAAATGTTTTTTTTTTTTTGCACAAAGTTGTCACTAAATGATATATTGCTCAAACATGCCATGGGCATATGTGGAATTACACCCCAAAATACATTCTGTTGCTTCTCCTGAGTATGGGGATATCACATGTGTGAGACTTTTTGGGAGCCTAGCCACGTACGGGACCCCAAAAACCAAGCACCGCCTTCAGGCTTTCTAAGGGTGTAAATTTTTGATTTCACTTCTCACTGCCTATCACAGTTTCGGAGGCCATGGAATGCCCAGATAGCACAAAATCCCCCCAAATGACCCCATTTTGGAAAGTAGACACCCCAAGCTATTTGCTGAGAGGTATTGTGAGTATTTTGCAGATCTCGCTTTTTGTCACAAAGTTTTGAAAATTGAAAAAAAAAAAATATATATATATATTTTCTTTCTTCATTTTCAAAAACAAATGAGAGCTGTAAAATACTCGCCATTCCTCTCAGTAAATAGCTTGGGGTGTCTATATTCCAAAATGGGGTCATTTGGGGGGGTTTTGTGCGATTTTGGCATTTTATGGCCTTCGAAACTGTGATAGGTAGTGAGGAGTGAAATCAAAAATTTGTGCCTAGAAATCCTGAAGGCGGTGCTTGGTTTCGGGGTCCCGTACGCGGCTAGGCTCCTAAAAAGTCCCACACATGTGGTATCCCCGTACTCAGGAGAAGCTGAAAAATGTATTTTGGGGTGTAATTCCACATATAACCATGGCATGTGTGAGCAATATATCATTTAGTGACAACTTTTTGTAATTTTTTTTTTGTTTTTTGTCATTATTCAATCACTTGGGACAAAAAAAATATATTTAATGGGCTCAACAGGCCTCTCAGCAATTTCCTTGGGGTGTCTACTTTCTAAAATGGGGTCATTTGGGGGGGTTTTGTGCTATTTTGGCATTTTATGGCCTTCGAAACTGTGATAGGTAGTGAGGAGTGAAATCAAAAATTTGCGCCCTTAGAAATCCTGAAGGCGGTGCTTGGTTTCCGGGGTCCCGTACGCGGCTAGGCTCCCAAAAAGTCCCACACATGTGGTATCCCCGTACTCAGGAGAAGCAGCAAAATGTATTTTGGGGTGAAATTCCACATATAACCATGGCATGTGTGAGCAATATATCATTTAGTGACAACTTTTTGTAATTTTTTTTTTTTTTTTAGTCATTATTCAATCACTTGGGACAAAAAAAAAAATTCAATGGGCTCAACATGCCTCTCAGCAATTTCCTTGGGGTGTCTACTTTTCAAAATGGGGTCATTTGGGGGGGTTGTACTGCCCTGTCATTTTAGCACCTCAAGAAATGAGATAGGCAGTCATAAATTTAAAGCTGTGTAAATTTCAGAAAATGTACCCTAGTTTGTAAGCTCTATAACTTTTGCGCAAACCAATAAATATACGCTTATTGACATTTTTTTTACTAAAAACATGTGGCTGAATACATTTTGGCCTAAATTTATGACTACAATTGAGTTTATTCGATTTTTCTTATAACAAAAATTAGAAAATATCATTTTTTTTCAAAATTTTCGGTCTTTTTCCGTTCATATCGCAAAAAATAAAAATCGCAGAGGCAATCAAATACCATTAAAAGAAAGCTCTATTTGTGGGAAGAAAAGGACGCAAATTTCGTTTGGGTACAACATTGCATGTCCGCACAATTTACAGTTAAAGCAGCGCAGTGCAAAATTCTGAATTCACCTCTGGTCCTTTAGCTACCAAATGGTCCGGGGCTTAAGTAACCCGCAAACGGACCGAAAGTTTGCACGAACTTTAGAACCCTATTAAATACAATGGATGCGAAAGTTCGAAATCTAAAATGCTAATTATAACGACTATTATGCATGTTATTGTCCTAAAAAGGGTTTGGGAACCCGGGTTCTGCACCAGGGGACATGTATCAATGCAAAAAGAAGTTTTAAAAACGGCCGTTTTTCTGGAGCAGTCATTTTAATGATGCATAAAGTGAAAAAAAAAAGTCAAATATTCCTTTAAATATCGTACCTGGGGGGTGTCTAAAGTATGCCTGTGAAGTGCCATGTGTTTCCCGTGTTTAGAACTGTCCCTGCACAAAATTACATTTCTAAAGGAAAAAAAGCCATTTAAAACTGCTTGCGGCTTTAATGTAATGTCTGGTCCCGGTAATATGGATGAAAATCTTTAAGAAAAATGGCATAGCTACCCCATCACACACACCCCCCCCCCCTACCCCAGCCCATTACCAGCCCCTTTGGGTCTTGTATGGATATTAAGGGGAACCCCGCACACAAAATAAAAAAGGCCCTATATACTCTGAACAGCCGTATACAGGCGGTGCATACAAGACAGGGACTGTAGGTTTGTTCTTATGTAGAATCTGTTTGTCATTTTGAACAGGTACATTGTTTAAGTGTAGCTCCAGCCAAAAAATCTATTTTTAAGCTTTTTGGGAAACATAGGGAAGGGTTATCACCCCTGTAACATTTGTTTTGCTGTCTGTGCAGTGTGCACCTGTTCAGAACAGTTCACCTCACTTTCTGTCCTAATGACAAATGTTTTTTGAAAATTTGGGGTTTTTATTGAAACAAGAATTGGTGATAAAGCATCAGTGGAGAGGAGACACTTTTTTTCCCATATTAACTCTTACAGGAGAGAATTTGCCTTCCTAGGGGTAGATTTCCTCTCACTTCCTGTTGTATCCTTCCGTTTGCAAGGAGGAGTCGTTTGTAAGTTGGATGTTTGAAAGTAGGGGCCTGCCGTATATACTCAGCTGAAATTTGCCCCTTACATGTTGGTGTTGCCACAACACTGTGAGCCCTCACAGTTACTCTTGGTGGGCGCATGAATGGGCCCTGCTGTGAATTATTAGATCAAGAATTGTAATTGCATACCCCTGTTGAACAGGGGCTGAAAAATTGGGCCTTTGGTGGTGGTGGTGGTGGTGGTGTTGACACAACACTGTAAGGCCTCACAGTTAGTCTTGGTGGGCGCAGGAATGGGCCCTGCTGTGAATTATTAGATCAAGAATTGTAATTACATGCCCCTGTTAAACAGGGGCAGAAAAATTGGGCCTTAGGCACTGGTGCTGGTGCCACAACACTGCAACCTCTCCCAGATACTCTAGTTGGAGTGCAGGAATGAGCCCTGCTGCAAAGCATTGCATAAAAAATTGTAATTACATGCCCCTGTTAAACAGGGGCATAAAAATTGGGCCTTAGGCACTGGTGCCACAACACTGCAACCCCTCACAGATACTGTACTTGGAGCACAGCAATGAGCCCTGTTGCAAAGTATTGCATCAAAAATTGTAATTACACGCCCCGTTAAACAGGGGCTGAAAAATTGGGCCTTAGCCACTGGTGCTGGTGCCACGACACTGCAACCACTCCCAGATACTCTAGTTGGAGTGCAGGAATGAGCCCTGCTGCAAAGCATTGCATGAAAAAGTGTAATAACACGCCCCTGTTAAACAGGGGCTGAAAAATTGGGCCTTAGCCACTGGTGGCGGCACCCAGAAACAAAAATGTTCTTCCAAGCTATCATCATCAATCGGATCATTGAGGAGGAGGAGGATAGTCAGTCAACATAACAGGACAGTCTCTCAGCATCAGCATCAGTCTTGAAGGGATGTGACATTTGAAAATAAATTAGTCTGTTATATCAGCTTCAGGTGTTTGGTAGCTGGTGGTGATCCAAGACTGGTTCATCTTTATGAAGGTCAGTCGATCAACAGAGTCGGTGGACAGGTGCACCCTGTGATCCGTGACAAATCCTCCAGCAGCACTGAATGTGCATTCTGAAAGAACGCTGGATGCAGGACAGGCCAGTAGCTCAATTGCATACTGTGCAAGCTCTGGCCAGTGATCCATCCTCAAGACCCAGTAAGCCAGAGGATTTTCGGTGGGGAAGGTGTCCAAGTCTGACCTTGCCCCTAGGTATTCCTGCACCATGTATATCAGATGCTGGCGATGGTTGCTGGAACTGATCATACCTTGGGGCTGCGGACTAAAGAATTGTCTGAATGCATCGGTCAGACGTCCACCTTCCCCACCGCTCCTTCTTTGACTGACCGAAGCCTCAGCAACTCGTTGTCCAGGACCAGGAGTTTGTAACCTCCCAGTCTCTGGGAACGCGTTGCACAGACCTTTCTGCAAGGCCTCCCGGAGTTGTCTCATCCTCTGCTCCCTCTGCGACGGTAAGATAAGGTCCGCAACCTTACCCTTGTACCGTGGATCAAGGAGAGTGGCCAGCCAGTAATGGTCCCTCTCCTTGATCCGAAGAATACGAGGATCCTTCCGCAGACTTTGCAGGATCAGGGAGGCCATGCAGCGTAGGTTAGCTGAGGAATTCGGTCCGGAGTCCTCTGGGTCACTAAGGACGACATGATCCGCAGCCACCTCCTCCCAGCCACGTACAAGTCTACTGGTTTCTTGGGACTGTAAATCATCCCTAAAAGACTGTTGCTGATGATGCTGAGTGCCAGGCTCCACCTCCATGCTGACACAATCCTCCTCCTCTTCTTCCTGTGCGATGGGTGGGACAGAAGGAACACTGTCTGGGTAAAGGGGGCCTTGAGAGGCAAGGAAGTCCTCCTCTTCCTGCCTCTGTTCTGCCTCAAGTGCCCTGTCCATTATTCCACGCAGCGTATGTTCCAACAGGTGGACAAGAGGTACAGTGTCACTGATGCATGCACTATCACTGCTCACCATCCTCATGGCCTCCTCAAATGGTGCCAGGACAGTGCATGCATCCCTGATCATGCCCCACTGGCGTGGTGAAAAAAACCCGAGCTCCCCTGACCCTGTCCTGGTGCCGTAGTCGCACAGGTACTCATTGATGGCCCTCTGCTGTGTGTGCAGCCGCTGCAGCATGGCCAACGTTGAGTTCCACCTGGTGGGCATGTCACATATAAGGCGGTTCTTGGGCAGGTTCAACTCCTTTTGCAGCTCAGCCAGGCGAGCACTGGCATTATAAGATCTGCGGAAATGCACACAGACTTTCCTGGCCTGCCTCAGGACATCCTGTAAGCCCGGGTACCTGCCCAAGAACCGCTGCACCACCAGGTTAAGGACGTGAGCCACACAGGGCACATGGGTCAGTTGTCCCTGTCGGAGAGTGGAGAGGAGGTTGGTGCCATTGTCGCAAACTACCATTCCTGGCTTAAGCTGGCGTGGCGTCAACCACCTCTCGGCCTGCCCCTGCAGAGCAGACAGAACCTCTGCCCCAGTGTGGCTCCTGTCCCCTAAACACACCAGCGCAAGAACGGCATGGCATCTTTTTGCCTGCGTACTTGCGTAGCCCCTTGAACGCCTACGGAGCACCGCTGGTTCCGAGGACAAAGCACAGGAAGAGGCCACGGAGGAAGAAGAAGAGGAGGGGGTGGAGGAGAGAGGTGTGTCACAACCAGTAGTAGCATTTTGGAGGCGTGGCGGTGGAACAACCACCAACACTACTGCACCTTGTCCTGCATCCTTCCCAGCTGCCAAAAGAGTGACCCAATGGGCCGTGAAAGAAAGGTAACGTCCCTGTCCATGCCTGCTGGACCATGAGTCAGCGGTAATATGCACCTTACCGCTGACCGCCCTGTCCAGCGAGGCCAAGACATTACCTTCCACATGCCGGTAGAGAGCCAGAATCGCCTTCCATGAGAAAAAGTGGTGTTTGGGAACCTGCCACTGAGGAACCGCACATTGCACAAACTCACGGAAGGGGGCCGAGTCTACCAACTGAAAAGGCAGCAGTTGAAGCGCTAGCAATTTAGCCAAGCTAGCATTCAACCGCTGGGCATGTGGATGGCTGGGAGTGAACTTCTTTCGACGGTCCAGCAGCTGGGGCAGGGAAATTTGCCTGCTAGAATCGGACGTCGGTGTACTGCTAGCAGAGTGCCCGCAAGTACTTGGCTGTGACACACCTAATTCTACACCTTCATTCCTCTCAGAGCAGGTTTCAGAGAGGACTAAAGGTATAGTGGGGTTGGAGATCCCAGCTGATGCGGTGCAAGAAGAGGTCAGCTTTGTTCTTTGGTGTGGGTCTTTAAGGTAGGCTTGCCAACGAGCTGCATGGCAGGTCAACATATGTCTGGTCAAGCATGTGGTGCCCAAGCGGGTGATGTTTTGGCCACGCGATATACGCTTGAGACATATGTTGCAAACAGCAGCTGTGCGATCTGATGCACTCGACTCAAAAAAGGCCCACACCAAAGAACTTTTTGAATAACGGGCAGAGGCAGCGCCCTGCACAGGCGGAGCTCTGCGGTGTGATTCCGTTGGTGTGCTGCCCTTACGCTGGCCCCCAGAGGGCATCCTGCCTCGTTGGAGATGTGCCTCCTCCTCATCCTCCTCCTCCTCCTCTCTCCTATTAGGCACCCACGTGGAGTCAGTGACCTCATCATCCCCTCCCTCCTCATCACTGGAGCCAATCTGGCAGTATGCTGCAGCTGCTGGAACATGACTGCCAGATTGGTGTCCTTCTTGAGCATCCCCTCTCTCTGCTCTCACGCTACTGCCTTCCTCTAGCTGGGTATCATCATCAGACCCTTCGAAACGCTGGGAATCCTCCTGGAGCATGTACCCAACACTGTGCTCAAACAGTTCGGGGGACTCCTCAGGAGGACATGGTTGGTCTAGGGAAGGAGTGACTGATGATGACATTGATACCAGGGAAGAGGACGCTTTGGCAGCTGCTTTGCCAGTACCCTGAGCCTGGGTGAGAGAGGATGAGGAGGATGAGGAGGGCTTGGTCATCCACTCTACCAAGTCTTCTGCATGATGCGGCTCAACACGTCCAGCAGCCGAAAAGAAGGACAAGCGTGTCCCGTGGCCACGTGCTGATGGCGATGCACCGCGTCCACGACCAGCACTGTTGTCTCTAGACACAGATCCTGCTTGCCCTCTTTTATTGGCTCCTGACTGTCTGTCTCTCCTTGTTTGCCTTCCAGACATTCTAATTGCCTGCAGGGAAATGGGAAAACCAGCAATACAGGCTAAGTTCAGGTGTAATATGGTCAGGAGGCACACTCTGCCCGCTGTAAGTGCCGCAAAATCCTGTTGGTGTAACACACCAGGAAAAAGCAGCAATACAGGCTAAGTTCAGGTGTAATATGGTCAGGAGGCACACTCCGCCCGCTGTAAGTGCCGCAAAATCCTGTTGGTGTAACACACCAGGAAAAAGCAGCAATACAGGCTAAGTTCAGGTGTAATATGGTCAGGAGGCACACTCCGCCCGCTGTAAGTGCCGCAAAATCCTGTTGGTGTAACACACCAGGAAAAAGCAGCAATACAGGCTAAGTTCAGGTGTAATATGGTCAGGAGGCACACTCCGCCCGCTGTAAGTGCCGCAAAATCCTGTTGGTGTAACACACCAGGAAAAAGCAGCAATACAGGCTAAGTTCAGGTGTAATATGGTCAGGAGGCACACTCCGCCCGCTGTAAGTGCCGCAAAATCCTGTTGGTGTAACACACCAGGAAAAAGCAGCAATACAGGCTAAGTTCAGGTGTAATATGGTCAGGAGGCACACTCCGCCCGCTGTAAGTGCCGCAAAATCCTGTTGGTGTAACACACCAGGAAAAAGCAGCAATACAGGCTAAGTTCAGGTGTAATATGGTCAGGAGGCACACTCCGCCCGCTGTAAGTGCCGCAAAATCCTGTTGGTGTAACACACCAGGAAAAAGCAGCAATACAGGCTAAGTTCAGGTGTAATATGGTCAGGAGGCACACTCCGCCCGCTGTAAGTGCCGCAAAATCCTGTTGGTGTAACACACCAGGAAAAAGCAGCAATACAGGCTAAGTTCAGGTGTAATATGGTCAGGAGGCACACTCCGCCCGCTGTAAGTGCCGCAAAATCCTGTTGGTGTAACACACCAGGAAAAAGCAGCAATACAGGCTAAGTTCAGGTGTAATATGGTCAGGAGGCACACTCCGCCCGCTGTAAGTGCCGCAAAATCCTGTTGGTGTAACACACCAGGAAAAAGCAGCAATACAGGCTAAGTTCAGGTGTAATATGGTCAGGAGGCACACTCCGCCCGCTGTAAGTGCCGCAAAATCCTGTTGGTGTAACACACCAGGAAAAAGCAGCAATACAGGCTAAGTTCAGGTGTAATATGGTCAGGAGGCACACTCTGCCCGCTGTAAGTGCCGCAAAATCCTGTTGGTGTAACACACCAGGAAAAAGCAGCAATACAGGCTAAGTTCAGGTGTAATATGGTCAGGAGGCACACTCCGCCCGCTGTAAGTGCTGCAAAATCCTGTTGGTGTAACACACCAGGAAAAAGCAGCAAAACGGGCTAACTTCAGGTTTATAATGTGCAGGAGGCTTAGCAACAATGACACTGACACTGTCCCCTGCCTATCCTTCTCTCTCCCTGCACACAAGGTTTATCAAAGTATATGACACTGACACTCTCCCTGCCTATCCTTCTCTCTCCCTGCACACAAGGTTTAGCAAAGAATATGACACTGACACTGTCCCCTGCCTATCCTTCTCTCTCCCTACACACAAGGTTTAGCAAAGAATATGACACTGACACTCTCCCTGCCTATCCTTCTCTGTCCCTACACACAAGGTTTAGCAAAGAATGGATTTGACACTGTCCCTGCCTATCCTTCACTTTCCCTGCTCCGGAACACACTACACGAGGCCGCCGCGCTGGCGGCCTTTTATAGTGTGGGGCGTGTAAAAAACCCCCTCAGCTATAATTGGCCACAGGCATTCTGGGCCGTTCGCGTCACTCGAATTTGGCGCGAACTGCCCAAATCGTTCGTTGTTCGCCGAACGCGCGAACAGCCGATGTTCGAGTCGAACCTATGTTCGACTCGAACACCGAGCTGATCCCTAAGGCTACTTTCACACTGAGGCACTGGATGCGCTGGCGGTATAGCGGCGCTATTTTTAGCGCCGCTATACCGTTTTTTTGCCGCGATTTGCGGGCGCTAGCGGGGGTATTTTAACCCCCGCTAGCGGCCGAAAAAGGGTTAAAAACGCCCGCAATAACGCCTCTTTGAGGCGTTTTGCGGGCGTATTAGAGGCGCTACCCCATTGATTTCAATGGGCAGGGGCGCTACAGGAGCGCTATTTTTAGCACTCCTATTGCGCCTCAAAGATGCGGCTTGCAGGAGTTTTTTGAGCCTCCTGCAAGCGCAACGCTCCAGTGTGAAAGCCCTCTGGCTTTCACATTGGATAGTATTGAGAGGCTTTTTTGGGGCGCATTGCAGGCGCTATTTAGAGCGCAATAGCGCCTGCAAAGCGCCTCAGTGTGAAAGGGGCCTTACAGAGATTAAACAAATCTCCCTACATAAGTTTTACATGTATATGTGCTGTCTTCAGCTTTGTATATTCTTTAGAATGTTCAGATCATGTGAGGAGATTGTTCAGCACTGCAGTGAAGTCTGGGCATACAGCCAAGATGGCTGATTGTAGGAAAGGCACACACCTCCACTCCACATAGGTAGAGACTCTCAAGCCTCGTACACACGAACGAGTTTCTCGGCAAAAACCAGCAAGAAACTTGCTGGCAGAGATTTTTTGCAGAGAAATTCATTCATGTGTATGGTTTCGCGTCAAGAAAAGCGACAAGAATCTCGACGAGAAAATAGAGATCCTGCTCTCTATTTTCTCGTCGAGATTCTCGTTGGCATGTTTCTCGACGAGAAAAGTGAGTGTGTGTACACTTACCTGTCCTCCCGGAAGCCCGCGCATGTTCGAAATGAATTCGACGCATGCGCGGTAGCTTCCTAGGCATACGTAGGGTATACCAAGATGGCGGCGACGGCATCGAATGTGATGAGCGCATGCTCGTCGTAGTCGATGACGTCACCGCGTACGCTCCATTCAAAGAACCGCGGGTTCTTTGAATCGAGCGTCTGTACACTCGGCCGGGACAAGTTTCTTGTCCAAGAATCTCGTCGAAAAAACGACATGTTTTTTTCGATGAGAATCTCGGCCGTGTGTACGAGGCCTCAGAGCTGTTTGTTGAACAGTTCAGAACTCTGCTAATCTATTTATAGCATTCTCCCCAACACAAAACTCAGGCTGCTTTTATCTCCTGTGACAAAGAACTTGTCAGGAGTTATCAAGCTGATAACAGAAGAAAAGAGCAGGAGAAAGCTATGGGACATAGTGCTTTGCAGAGAGAGATAAGAAAACACTGCAGATATATGTGCCCAGCTCAAATTTCATGAATCGGGTTTACATCCACTTTAATTTCACCTTCCCCATTGACTCCAATGTATTTAGTTAAAATGGCAAACGTTGCCAATATGTCTTGGTTGTTTTTTTTAATTTTTGCAATTATGTACTTTGCTTCAACATAGAAATATATAAGCCAACACACTCTCCAGTACTGAATTGGCTGGGATTTAGTATCAGTGAGGTCATGGTGAAGGAATAGAGCAGAGATCTTGGAACAGTATTTTCCTGCAGGATACCCCAGCTGTTATGGCATTCCTGGCATGATTAAATTTGCTTGCATCCTCCCAAACCGGACTTAGTTTGAGTATAATGACAGTTATATTTCATTTCAAATTGTGTATTCATTAAACATTGATATATTAAATGCTTATAGCATATTAAATGAGAGTTGAATTGTATATGATTTTTTTTTTTTTTTATTGTAAAACAAATGCATATGATTGTGATTTTAGTATTAAATTAGGTGGGTTAAAGAACAGCTCATTATATTTCAGTGCCCTGCTGTCATGATTGGTGGTTCCTTCATACGTTAGAAAAAAAAGCACAGACATATTTATTGGGAAGCACTTATCGCACTTGAATTGCATTTTTTATATTTTTGGCTCACTGCATCTTTAATTCCATTTAACAATGTGTTGTTCCAAGATTAAAAAACAATTAATTAGCTAGGAAATGTTTCTATTTTCCCAGGTGCATTATTTTGACAATTTACAGTGGTTCGTACTCTATTCTCTTTTCATTCCATGGTCTGTCCTGATACGCTTCAATAAATAAAGTCTTGGCCTGTGTTGTTTTAGCCTTCCTGTGTTTTTTTTTTATTTTTTTTACTAAAAATGGGAACTGAGGGTCCATTACCAAAAGACGTTAACAGATATTGATTCACATATGACATACACCAAAATCTGCACAGTTTGAAGAATTATGCTCTGGGGAATTGGCTTGTGTTGGTTAGTTTCATGTTCAAGAAAATATCCAACATTGTAAGGAAAGACACATGACTGAGTGATTAGGGAGATGGTCCTCAGGGGCATTCCCTATGTAACTTATTAGTCTGTTGTCAGGTTGTGTAGGCCATGTCATCTTTTTATATATTGTGGAGTATAGTATTTATCTCAGAATGACCTGATGTGCTGTATGCTTTAACAGCCAGTTTTTCTGTGCATTTTCCAGGCATACCGGGTACAATCAGACAAACACCAGTTTCCTAACATTATATGTCAAATTGTGTGCCCATATAGAGGCCTGGCTTTGTGGAAGCAATATGCATCATGGATTATGGTGGCATACTGCAACTTTGAGGGGGGGAGGCAGGCTGCTTCCCAGATAGCAAGCAATTGTGATGCAAGGTGAAAATGACTTGCTAAGCTATTGCTAGACTTGCCAGGCTTCACAAGTTTGTATTTACAATTGCAGCAAGTCCCCATTGCATGACTCCAGATCAACTTTTTTGCAAGTCTGCTGCAAGTTCTGGTTTAGTTATGTTGTGCAATAGTCATCCCACCACAGGGGTGTCAGGAACCATGAATCAGACTAAGACAGAAGTGCAGTAAAAATCACACTCTTTAACCACTTCCATACAGGGCTTTTTATACCACTTCAATACCGGGCCTATTCTGGCACTTCTCTCCTACATGTACAAATCATCATTCTTTTGCTAGAAAATTACTCAGAACCCCGACACATTATGTATGTTTTTTTTAGCAGACACCCTAGGGAATAAAATGACGGTCGTTGCAACTTTTTATCTTGCACGGTATTTGCGCAATAATTTTTCAAACGCCTTTTTTGGGGGAAAAAAATGGTTTCATGAATTAAAAAATAACAAAACAGTATAGTTAGCCCAATTTTTTTGTAAAATATGAAAGCTTATGTTACGCCGAGTAAAAAGATACATAACATGTCAAGCTTTAAAATTGCGCACACTCATGGAATGGCGCCAAACTTCGGTACTTAAAAATCTCCATAGGCAACGCTTTGAAATTTTTTACAGGTTACCAGGTTAGAGTTACAGAGGAGGTCTAGTGCTAGAATTGTTGCACGTGCTCTAGCTCACGCGGCGATACCTCACATGTGTGGTTTGAACGGCGTTTACATATGCGGGCGGGACTTGCATGTGTGTTCGCTTCTAAGCTTCAAGCTATTGGGGACGGGCGTTTTGTTTTTTGTTTTTTTTTTTTACTTTTTTTTTTTACACTTTTTTTTTTTTTTTTTTATCACTTTTATTCCTATTACAAGGAATGTAAGCATCCCTTGTAATAGGAATGTGTGTGACAGGTCCTCTTTATGGAGAGATGCGGGATCAGTAAGACCCCACATCTCTCCTCCAGGCTGCAAAGCATGAGATCAGTGAAATTTTTTTCACAATCTCATACTTACAGCCGCAATGGCGGCCTTGTTTACATTTGAGGACCCGGGCGTGATGTCATCACATCGCGCCCGGGCCTCCGACGATCATAGAGATGACTGGTGACCATCTGGTCACCAGTCATCTCTATGCTCATCACATGACCCACCACCGGCGCCAACGATTCTCTCCGGGTCCCCGATCGCACGGGAGAGCCCGGAGAAGCACCGGATGGCGGCGGGAGGGGGGGATGTCCCCTCCCGCTGCCTATAAGAACGATCAAGCGGCGGGACCGCCGCTATGATCATTCTTATTGTGCGCAGGATCGCCGGCTGAAAAAAGCTGCAGGCATCATTCAGATATCCCCCCTCAAACCCAGGACGTCAAATGACGTCCACCCGGAGGGAGAGAGGGTTCCTGCCGGCGTCATTTTGCTATGGCCCGGTATGGAAGGGGTTAATAAAATGGTAAAATGGTACAAACAGTGCAAACGTAGTCAAAATATACCATGGGTACGGTAACCAGAGCTGGTAGTCAGAACAAGACAGTAAAACCGGAATCCAGAGATCAGCGTAGTCAGAAGCAGCAAACAGGATCAGGAACCAGAAAGGAAGTCAGCCAGGCAAAATTCTTTACCAGGAAAACACAGCAGAGAGTATCCGGCTATGTTGACCAAGGCAAAGGTACAGGAGATCTGGTCCAGGGAGTTTAAATATCCAGCAGACTGATTAACGAGCAGGATATTATCATCAGGTGAGTCACTGTGGAATGAAGAGTGCTGGCAATTAACTGACAGCTGAGCAGCCAGAGCTCTGAGAAGGGAGGGCCGAGCCCAGTCCTGACAGTGGGTCACTGTGGCTGAATTGTCATGCTGTAGACTTGCAGAGCTTTTGCTGTAGACTCACCACTGCAACTTTGCACTTGCTAGAGATGTGCCACATAAATTTGCTACAAATTGGAAAAGTGTCAACTAGAACTTGTGCTTCAAGTGCTCTGCAAGTGTACAACTTGCCAGTGAAAATGTGCAACAAGTTGACAGACTTACAATTCAACACTGCCACAACTTTGTGGCAAGTTATCCTTGCTGTCTGTTTTAGTTTCAATATGCAAATGTGCCTGTTATTATCCTGGTAAATTGAGTTCAGGCATAAATGGCAGGCACCTAGAGGCATGCCCTGGGGCCCCTTAAACCTCAGAGTATTTTAAAGTAGCTGTAAATGTAAATCTTATCTAAATGGAATTTAATTTGTGTATCATAAAGAATTACCATCTTTTTTCCATCGTTTTCATGTCTCAGGACTGCTTGTCTCCTCCAGGCTCTTCAAGGAGAGGAAGAAAGAAGTATCACATCGTTGTTAGGAGTTGAAAACAGAATATTTATATTTTCTATAATAAAGAAACATGTTTCGGGGCTTCCAAATGCCCACTTCATCAGTTTTTATTAGTTGATAGAAGAAAATAGCTTAACAGGACTTGTTGTAAATAGAAGCAACTCAATGGAAACAATGTTCGATAGGGATAATTAGAGTTAGAGTAATTTGTTTTTCTCCTCCAGCCGATTGGCTGCACTTACTGTATCTGTTTCATGGAAGCTGGATGTCATTGCTCAAGGTGAGCTAACTAATGGCGGTAGTGGTGGAGCATGCCTGCACGCAATGAGTGTCAACATGGAGGATAATGGTCTCCACTGAAAATTCATGTGACAGGGTTGACCGTGTCTACATAAGGAAAGCAACTGGGATACAGAAACACAACACTACAGGAATTGTGTGAACAAGGACATTTGTAGCTGGATAACCAGGTATTATTTAAACAATAGCTGCATATTTAAAAATAAATGACTTTAAAAGTTACATAAGAATTTAATAGATTAAAGTGTTACTAAACCCAGGACCCTGCATTCACTATATCTGGTCTCCCACAGTACACAGAATATGGGAATGCAATTACGGTATTTTAGTAAATATAAACAGCTAAATACCTTTTCTCATCAGCAGTATATAACAGTCTTGTGATTTCTATCAGTTCCTGGTGAAGCTTGTAGGAGGAGTTTTCATCCTGCACTGAGCTGTCCTATGAGGCTGCAGGGCTCCTGACCCTCTGTCTGGACATGTCTGGACAGTGCCGATTGGCCCTGTGCTGATCACATGCACTCTCCCAAGAAAAAAAAACCTCTCTAGCTATACACCTCAAACTGAGCATGTGCAGCCTGATTCCAAAGGCTCTGTCTTATCTGGATATGTCCAGGGGGGACAGGACCTGTGCATACAAGATCAAGCAGCCTTTTTACACAATGCAGAGAATTAACCCCTTAGGTTCCACAGTGAGTATAACAAGCATGCTTTACTGCATATACAGACTGATTTTACTGTTGTGGGTTTAATAACACTTTGAATTAGATTTGAAAGATGTACAGTAGATAGGGTTACCACCTGTCCGGGTTTTGAATCATGTGTCCAGGTTTCAGTCCGCCTGAAACCCAGACACAATATTCAGACAGGAATGTGGCTCAGAACAGGGCCTGATAGGAGGGTGAAGGAGCACTACACACACCACATTACTATTCTCTTTGGAGGACCCAAAGGTGTCCCAGGTCTGTTACAATCCTATAGTGTTTGCTAGGAAAAAAGTTTTTTTGCTGTGCGCCGCTGAAGTGTTCGGGTTTTGTTTGAGGAAAAAGTGGCAACCCTAACAGTAGATCTACTTAATCTATAAACGTTGCCACTTTCGGCTATTGTTGGAGGCCAACATGTCTTCTTCCACTTCCCATACCTACCTGACCAGAAAGACTTTGTGGTGATCACCATTCACCAATCACCATTGTGGTGATGAGCAACTAGAGAGGTTTTTGAGGCATGAAGGAGCTAGCCAACCATCTTCATATCCTGAAAAATGTCAAAGCTTGCATCTTCAAGCACTCTTGGTTTTAGGAGTCCTTGCACATGTTTTAAAGTGATTGTTAAGTAAAAAAGTTTTTTACCTTATGGCATTTAATGCATTAAGGTAATAAAACTTGCCACTATGTGCATGCCGCCCCTCCAATCGCTAAACACTTACCTGGCTCCTCTCTTAATCCAGCCCTATGCCATCTTCAGCATCACTGCTCTCTCTTCCTGGTCTCACAGGAGAATCTGAGAGCAATTCCTTTCTGCTATCATTAAAATCTTGTGAAGAGGGAGTGGAGGGTGTGGCCTGGCTGTGCTGTGTGTGTGTCTAAGGATGCACACAGCCCTGATTGGGAATGCGCCCGCATGGGTGCCTCCTCAGCACACGGCTTGCTAAGAGGGAACCAGGGAAGTAAGGGACCATTCAGAGCAGGTAAGTATAGCATCTTTTTTATTTTAACCACTTCAGCCCCGGACCATTTGGCTGCTAAATGACCAGAGCACTTTTTGCGATTCGGCACTGCGTCGCTTTAACTGACAATTGCGCGGTCATGCAACGTGACTCCCAAACAAAATTGACGTCCTTTTTTCCCCCACAAATAGAGCTTTCTTTTGGTGGTATTTGATCACCTCTGCGGTTTTTATTTTTTGCGCTATAAACAAAAATAGAGCGACAATTTTGAAAACATTGCAATATTTTTAACTTTTTGCTATAATAAACATCCCCAAAATTTTTTTATTTTTTCACAGTTTAGGCCGATACGTATTTTTCTACATATTTTTGGTAAAAAAAAAAAATCGCAATAAGCGTATATTGATTGGTTTGCGCAACAGTTATAGCATCTACAAAATAGGGGATAGATTTATGGCATTTTTATTATAATTTTTTTTTTTTACTAGTAATGGCAGCGATCAGCAATTTTAATCGTGACTGCGACATTATGGCGGACACATCGGACACTTTTGACACATTTTTGGGACCATTGCAATTTTTACAGCGATCAGTGCTATAAAAATGCACGGATTACTGTGAAAATGACACTGGTAGTGAAGGGGTTAACCACTAGGTGGCGCTGTAGGGGTTAAGTGCGACCTGGGGAGTGCTTCTAACTGTAGGGGGGATGGGCTGTGTGTGACAAGACAGTGATCACCGCTTACGATTACAGGAAGCGGTGATCAGTGTCATTGTCACTAGGCAGAACGGGGAGATGCTTGTTTACATCAGCATCTCCCCGTTCTTCCTCACCGTTAGGGATGAGCTCGGTGTTCGAGTCGAACATAGGTTTGACTCGAACATCGGCTGTTCGCGCGTTCGGCGAACAACGAACGATTTGGACCATTCGCTCCAAATTCGAGTGACGCGAACGGCCCACAATACACTGCGCCATCGCAGTGTAATCCCGGCGCTGTGATTGGCCAAGCATGCACTGTGACCCTGCATGCTTGGCCAATCAGAGCGCCGGCAGCGAGGAGAGCAATGATTGGCCACAGGCAGGATGCCTGTGGCCAATTATAGCTGAGGGGGTTTAGTACACTCCCCACACTATAAAAGGCCGCCACGTGGCGGCCTCGTGTAGTGTGTTCCGGAGCAGGGAAAGTGAAGGATAGGCAGGGACAGTGTCAAATCTATTCTTTGCTAAACCTTGTGTGTAGGGACAGAGAAGGATAGGCAGGGAGAGTGTCAGTGTCATATTCTTTGCTAAACCTTGTGTGTAGGGAGAGAGAAGGATAGGCAGGGAGAGTGTCAGTGTCATATACTTTGATAAACCTTGTGTGCAGGGAGAGACAAGGATAGGCAGGGAGAGTGTCAGTGTCATATACTTTGATAAACCTTGTGTGCAGGGAGAGAGAAGGATCGGCAGGGGACAGTGTCAGTGTCATATTCTTTGCTAAACCTTGTGTGCAGGGAGAGAGAAGGATAGGCAGGGAGAGTGTCAGTGTCATATACTTTGATAAACCTTGTGTGCAGGGAGAGAGAAGGATCGGCATGGGACAGTGTCAGTGTCATTGTTGCTAAGCCTCCTGCACATTATACACCTGAAGTTAGCCCGTATTGCTGCTTTTTCCTGGTGTGTTACACCAACAGGCATTTGCGGCACTTACAGCTGGCGGAGTGTGCCTCCTGATCATATTACACCTGAAGTTAGCCTGTATTGCTGCTTTTTCCTGGTGTGTTACACCAACAGGATTTTGCGGCACTTACAGCGGGCGGAGTGTGCCTCCTGATCATATTACACCTGAACTTAGCCTGTATTGCTGCTTTTTCCTGGTGTGTTACACCAACAGGATTTTGCGGCACTTACAGCGGGCGGAGTGTGCCTCCTGATCATATTACACCTGAACTTAGCCTGTATTGCTGCTTTTTCCTGGTATGTTACACCAACAGGATTTTGCGGCACTTACAGCGGGCGGAGTGTGCCTCCTGATCATATTACACCTGAACTTAGCCTGTATTGCTGCTTTTTCCTGGTGTGTTACACCAACAGGATTTTGCGGCACTTACAGCGGGTGGAGTGTGCCTCCTGATCATATTACACCTGAACTTAGCCTGTATTGCTGCTTTTTCCTGGTGTGTTGCACCAACAGGCATTTGCAGCACCTACAGCAGGCGTAGTGTGATTCCTGCAAAATATACTCCTGAAGCTAGGCCTTATTGCTGGTTTTCCCATTTCCCTGCAGGCCATTAGAATGTCTGGAAGGCAAACAAGGAGAGGCAGACAGTCAGGAGCCAATAAAAGAGGGCAAGCAGGCTCTGTGTCTAGAGACAACAGTGCTGGTCGTGGACGCGGTGCATCGCCATCAGCACGTGGCCATGGGACACGCTTGTCCTTCTTTTCGGCAGCTGGACGTGTTGAGCCGCATCATGCCGAAGACTTGGTAGAGTGGATGACCAAGCCCTCCTCATCCTCCTCATCCTCTCTCACCCAGGCTCAGGATACTGGCAAAGCAGCTGCCAAAGCGTCCTCTTCCCTGGTATCAATGTCATCATCAGTCACTCCTTCCCTGGACCAACCATGTCCTCCTGAGGAGTCCCCCGAACTGTTTGAGCACAGTGTTGGGTACATGCTCCAGGAGGATGCCCAGCGTTTCAAAGGGTCTGATGATGATACCCAGCTAGAGGAAGGCAGTAGCGTGAGAGCAGAGAGAGGGGATGCTCAAGAAGGACACCAATCTGTCAGTCATGTTCCAGCAGCTGCAGCATACTGCCAGATTGGCTCCAGTGATGAGGAGGGAGGGGATGATGAGGTCACTGACTCCACGTGGGTGCCTAATAGGAGAGAGGAGGAGGAGGAGGATGAGGAGGAGGCACATCTCCAACGAGGCAGGATGCCCTCGGGGGGCCAGCGTAAGGGCAGCACACCGGCGGAATCACACCGCAGAGCTCCGCCTGTGCAGGGCGCTGCCTCTGCCCGTTATTCAAAAAGTTCTTTGGTGTGGGCCTTTTTTGAGTCGAGTGCATCAGATCGCACAGCTGCTGTTTGCAACATATGTCTCAAGCGTATATCGCGTGGCCAAAACATCACCCGCTTGGGCACCACATGCTTGACCAGACATATGTTGACCTGCCATGCAGCTCGTTGGCAAGCCTACCTTAAAGACCCACACCAAAGAACAAAGCGGACCTCTTCTTGCACCGCATCAGCTGGGATCTCCAACCCCACTATACCTTCAGTCCTCTCTGAAACCTGCTCTGAGAGGAATGAAGGTGTAGAATTAGGTGTGTCACAGCCAAGTACTTGCGGGCACTCTGCTAGCAGTACACCAACGTCCGATTCTAGCAGGCAAATTTCCCTGCCCCAGCTGCTGGACCGTCGAAAGAAGTTCACTCCCAGCCATCCACATGCCCAGCGGTTGAATGCTAGCTTGGCTAAATTGCTAGCGCTTCAACTGCTGCCTTTTCAGTTGGTAGACTCGGCACCCTTCCGTGAGTTTGTGCAATGTGCGGTTCCTCAGTGGCAGGTTCCCAAACGCCACTTTTTCTCACGGAAGGCGATTCCGGCTCTCTACCGGAATGTGGAAGGCAATGTCTTGGCCTCGCTGGACAGGGTGGTCAGCGGTAAGGTGCATATTACCGCTGATTCATGGTCCAGCAGGCATGGACAGGGACGTTACCTTTCTTTCACGGCCCATTGGGTCACTCTTTTGGCAGCTGGGAAGGATGCAGGACAAGGTGCAGTAGTGTTGGAGGTTGTTCCACCGCCACGCCTCCAAAATGCTACTACTAGTTGTGACACACCTCTGTCCTCCACCCCCTCCTCTTCTTCTTCCTCCATGGCCTCTTCCTGTGCTTTGTCCTCGGAACCAGCGGTGCTCCGTAGGCGTTCAAGGGGCTACGCAAGTACGCAGGCAAAAAGATGCCATGCCCTGCTTGCGCTGGTGTGTTTGGGGGACAGCAGCCACACTGGGGCAGAGGTTCTGTCTGCTCTGCAGGGGCAGGCCGAGAGGTGGTTGACGCCACGCCAGCTTAAGCCAGGAATGGTAGTTTGCGACAATGGCACCAACCTCCTCTCCGCTCTCCGACAGGGACAACTGACCCATGTGCCCCCGTGTGGCTCACGTCCTTAACCTGGTGGTGCAGCGGTTCTTGGGCAGGTACCCGGGCTTACAGGATGTCCTGAGGCAGGCCAGGAAAGTCTGTGTGCATTTCCGCAGATCTTATAATGCCAGTGCTCGCCTGGCTGAGCTGCAAAAGGAGTTGAACCTGCCCAAGAACCGCCTTATATGTGACATGCCCACCAGGTGGAACTCAACGTTGGCCATGCTGCAGCGGCTGCACACGCAGCAGAGGGCCATCAATGAGTACCTGTGCGACTACGGCACCAGGACAGGGTCAGGGGAGCTCGGGTTTTTTTCACCATGCCAGTGGGGCATGATCAGGGATGCATGCACTGTCCTGGCACCATTTGAGGAGGCCACGAGGATGGTGAGCAGTGACAGTGCATGCATCAGTGACACTGTACCTCTCGTCCACCTGTTGGAACATACGCTGCGTGGAATAATGGACAGGGCACTTGAGGCAGAACAGAGGCAAGAAGAGGAGGACTTCCTTGCCTCTCAAGGCCCCCTTTACCCAGACAGTGTTCCTTCTGTCCCACCCATCGCACAGGAAGAAGAGGAGGAGGAGAAGGAGGAGGATTGTGTCAGCATGGAGGTGGAGCCTGGCACTCAGCATCATCAGCAGCAGTCTTTTAGGGATGATTTACAGTCCCAAGAAACCAGTGGACTTGTACGTGGCTGGGAGGAGGTGGCTGCGGATCATGTCGTCCTTATGCCCCATACACACGATCGTTTTTCATGCCGTTAAAAATGGCATTAAAAAAAATGGCCATTAAAAATGATCGTGTGTAGGCTCCAGAGCATTTTTAACGACGTGAAAAACGGCCATTAAAAATTTCGAACATGCTCTCTTTTTTCACGTCGTTTTTCATGTCGTTTTTTTTAACGACGTGAAAAACGATAGTGTGTATGCTTTAACGACGTGAAAAAAAACGCGCATGCTCAGAATCAAGTATGAGACAGGAGCGCTCGTTCTGGTAAAACTAGCGTTCGTAATGGAGATAGCACATTCGTCATGCAGTCACGGACTGAAAAGCACGAGTCTGAAAAGAGCGAATCGTCGCTCAACAAACTTTACTAACATGAAGGGTGGCGCCATTCGAACGGAACTTCCCCTTTATAGTGCCGTCGTACGTGTTGTACGTCACTGCGCTTTGCTTGATCGTTTTTTTAAATGATCGTGTGTACGCAAGACAGGCTTGAGAGGAAACATGAAAAAAAACGACGTGAAAAACGTCAAGAAAAAAAATGGCAAGAAAAACGATCGTGTGTATGGGGCATTAGTGACCCAGAGGACTCCGGACCGAGTGCCTCAGCTAACCTACGCTGCATGGCCTCCCTGATCCTGCAAAGTCTGCGGAAGGATCCTCGTATTCTTCGGATCAAGGAGAGGGACCATTACTGGCTGGCCACTCTCCTTGATCCACGGTACAAGGGTAAGGTTGCGGAC
This sequence comes from Rana muscosa, assembly GCA_029206835.1. NCBI lineage: Eukaryota > Metazoa > Chordata > Amphibia > Anura > Ranidae > Rana > Rana muscosa. The sequence goes on from CM055127.1 coordinate 376,175,787, forward strand.
CTTATCTTACCGTCGCAGAGGGAGCAGAGGATGAGACAACTCCGGGAGGCCTTGCAGAAAGGTCTGTGCAACGCGTTCCTAGAAACTGGGAGGTTACAAACTCCTGGTCCTGGACAACGAGTTGCTGAGGCTTCGGTCAGTCAAAGAAGGAGCGGTGGGGAAGGTGGCCGTCTGACCGATGCGTTCAGACAATTCTTTAGTCCGCAGCCCCAAGGTATGATCGGTTCCAGCAACCATCGCCAGCGTCTGATATACATGGTGCAGGAATACCTAGGGGCAAGGTCAGACTTGGACACCTTCCCCACCGAAAATCCTCTGGCTTACTGGGTCTTGAGGATGGATCACTGGCCAGAGCTTGCACAGTATGCAATTGAGCTACTGGCCTGTCCTGCATCCAGCGTTCTTTCAGAACGCACATTCAGTGCTGCTGGAGGATTTGTCACGGATCACAGGGTGCACCTGTCCACCGACTCTGTTGATCGACTGACCTTCATAAAGATGAACCAGTCTTGGATCACCACCAGCTTCCAAACACCTGAAGCTGATATAACAGACTAATTTATTTTCAAATGTCACATCCCTTCAAGACTGATGCTGATAGACTGTCCTGTTATGTTGACTGACTATCCTCCTCCTCCTCAATGATCCGATTGATGATGATAGCTTGGAAGAACATTTTTGTTTCTGGGTGCCGCCACCAGTGGCTAAGGCCCAATTTTTCAGCCCCTGTTTAACAGGGGCGTGTTATTACAATTTTTTATGCAATGCTTTGCAGCAGGGCTCATTCCTGCACTCCAACTAGAGTATCTGGGAGAGGTTGCAGTGTCATGGCACCAGCACCAGTGGCTAAGGCCCAATTTTTCAGCCCCTGTTTAACAGGGGCGTGTAATTACAATTTTTGATGCAATACTTTGGAACAGGGCTCATTGCTGTGCTCCAAGTACAGTATCTGTGAGGGGTTGCAGTGTTGTGGCACCAGTGCCTAAGGCCCAATTTTTCTGCCCCTGTTAAACAGGGGCATGTAATTACAATTTTTGATCTAATAATTCACAGCAGGGCCCATTCCTGCGCCCACCAAGACTAACTGTGAGGCCTTACAGTGTTGTGTCAACACCACCACCACCACCACCAAAGGCCCAATTTTTCAGCCCCTGTTCAACAGGGGCATGCAATTACAATTCTTGATCTAATAATTCACAGCAGGGCCCATTCATGCGCCCACCAAGAGTAACTGTGAGGGCTCACAGTGTTGTGGCAACACCAACATGTAAGGGGCAAATTTCAGCTGAGTATATACGGCAGGCCCCTACTTTCAAGCATCCAACTTACAAACGACTCCTCCTTGCAAACGGAAGGATACAACAGGAAGTGAGAGGAAATCTACCCCTAGGAAGGGAAATTCTCTCCTGTAAGAGTTAATATGGGAAAAAAAGTGTCTCCTCTCCACTGATGCTTTATCACCAATTCTTGTTTCAATAAAAACCCCAAATTTTCAAAACACATTTGTCATTAGGACAGAAAGTGAGGTGAACTGTTCTGAACAGGTGCACACTGCACAGACAGCAAAACAAATGTTACAGGGGTGATAACCCTTCCCTATGTTTTTCAAAAAGCTTAAAAATAGATTTTTTGGCTGGAGCTACACTTAAACAATGTACCTGTTCAAAATTACAAACAGATTCTACATAAGAACAAACCTACAGTCCCTGTCTTGTATGCACCGCCTGTATACGGCTGTTCAGAGTATATAGGGCCTTTTTTATTTTGTGTGCGGGGTTCCCCTTAATATCCATACAAGACCCAAAGGGGCTGGTAATGGGCTGGGGTGGGGGGGGGGGGGGGCTGTGATGGGGTAGCTATGCCATTTTTCTTAAAGATTTTCATCCATATTACCGGGACCAGACATTACATTAAAGCCGCAAGCAGTTTTAAATGGCTTTTTTTCCTTTAGAAATGTAATTTTGTGCAGGGACAGTTCTAAACACGGGAAACACGTGGCACTTCACAGGCATACTTTAGACACCCCCCAGGTACGATATTTAAAGGAATATTTGACTTTTTTTTTTCACTTTATGCATCATTAAAATGACTGCTCCCGAAAAACGTCCGTTTTTAAAACTTTTTTTTGGATTGATACATGTCCCCTGGTGCAGAACCCGGGTTCCCAAACCCTTTTTAGGACAATAACATGCATATTAGTCATTATAAATAGCACTTTAGATTTCGAACGTTCGCATCCATTGTATTTAATAGGGTTCTAAAGTTTGTGCGAACTTTCGGTCCGTTCGCGGGTTCTGGTGCGAACCGAACCCGGGGGTGTTCGGCTCATCACTACTCACCGTGAGACAATTACCGGTATGCCCGCGGTAATCGAAAAAATGCCGTGAATCACAACGAGAAAAATTAGAGCATGTTCTAATTTTTCTCGTCGTGATTCTTGCTGTTTTTCTCGTCGGGAAAAATGATGGAAAGCCCACACACGGTCGTTTTTCTCGTCAAAGGAAAAAAATTACCTTTTTCCCCGATGAGAAAAATGGTCGTGTGTACGCGGCATTAGACATTAGATGATTGTTGCCCATTTCAGCTGAAGCTACATTGTTTCAGCCAATCACCATTTATGTCCTTAAGATAAGCCAGCTCTGCAGATGTCTTCCTGTTCCCCTCTATCTTTGGTCATATAAATCACCAAGTTTTCCACCTTACAGGTTCAATACCTACTCAAACATAATTTAGCTGCAGTTGTCAGCCTTATACACTGGACGGTTGTTGATATATAGTCTTCAGATTTATAAGCTTTGTTTTCAGTCACCCAGTCATGCAAAAGACAGATCCTGCAGTCAGCCTGTCCTCAGCCTCTTCTTTCTAGACACGTGTAACGAGTATGTGTGTATTTATATATACAGTATCTCACAAAACTGAGTACACCCTTCACATTTTTGTAAATATTTTATTATATCTTTTCATGTGACAACACTGAAGAACTTATACTTTTCTACAATGTAAAGTAGTGAGTGCACAGCTTGTAAAACAGTGTACATTTGCTGTCCCCTCAAAATAACTCAACACACAGCCATTAATGTCTAAACCGCTGGCAACAAAAGTGAGTACACCCCTAAGTGAAAATGTCCAAATTGGGCCAAAAGTGTCAATATTTTGTGTGGCCACTATTATTTTGCAGCACTGTCTTAACCCTCTTGGGCATGGAGTTCACCAGAGCTTCTCAGGTTGCCACTGGAGTCCTCTTCCACTCCTCCATGATGACATCACGGAGCTGGTGAATGTTAGAGACCTTGTGCTCCTCCACATTTCATTTGAGGATGCCCCACAGATGCTCAATCATGCTGGAAACATGCTGGAAACATGCTTGGCCAGTCCATCACCTTTACCTTCTTTAGCAAGGCAGTAGTCATCTTGGAGGTGTGTTTGAGGTCGTTATGTTGGAATACTGCCCTGCGGCCCAGTCTCCGAAGGGAGGGGATCATGCTCTGCTTCAGTATATCACAGTACATGTTGGCATTCATGGTTCCCTCAATGAACTGTAGCTCCCCAGTGCGGGCAGCACTCATGCAGCCCCAGACCATGACACTCCAACCACCATGCTTGACTGTGGGCAAGACATACTTGTCTTTGTACTCCTCACCTGGTTGCCACCACACACGCTTGACACCATCTGAACAAAATATGTTTATCTTGGTCTCATCAGACCACAGGACATGGTTCCAGTAATCCATGTCCTTAGTCTGCTTGTCTTCAGCAAACTGTTTGCAGGCTTTCTTGTGCATCATCTTTAGAAGAGGCTTCCCTCTGGGACGAAAGCCATGCAGACCAGTTTGATACAGTGTGTGGCATATGGTCTGAGCACTGACAGGCTGACCCCCCCCCCCACCGCTTTAACCTCTGCAGCAATGCTGGCAGCATTCATGCGTCTATTTTCCAAAGACAACCTCTGGATAGGATGCTGAGCCACATGCACTCAACTTCTTTGGTCGACCATGGTGAGGCCTGTTCTGAGTGGAACTTGTCCTGTTAAACCACTGTATGGTCTTGGTCACCGTGCTGCAGCTCAGTTTCAGGGTCTTGGCAATCTTCTTTTAGCCTAGGCCATCTTTGTGTAGAGCAACAATTATATTTTTCAGATCCTCAGAGAGTTCTTTACCATAAGGTGCCATATTGAACTTCCAGTGACCAGTATGAGAGAGTGAGAGCGATAACACCAAATTTAACACACCTGCTCCCTATTCACACCTGAGACCTTGTAACACTAACGGGTCACATGACACCAGGGAGGGAAAATGGCTAATTGGGACCAATTTGGACATTTTCAGTTAGGGATGTACGTACTCACTTTTGTTGCCAGCAGTTTAGACAATAATGGCTGTGTTGAGTTATTTTGAGGGGACAGCAAATTTACACTGTTATACAAGCTGTGCACTCATTACTTTACACCATAGCAAAGTGTCATTTATTCAGTGTTGTCACATAAAAAGATATAATAAAATATTTTGAGATACTGTATGTGTATATATATATATATATATATATATATATATATATATATACATATATATACTGTGTATATATATATATATATATATATATATATATATATATATATATATATATACAATATACTGTATATGTCTTAGTAAGTGAGCATTTTAGGACATGCAGACTTAGTGCTCTGCAATGCAAAGACTATCATATCAGTGCACCCATCATTATGAACACAGTGACATCACTTTTTCTTGTAACCCTGACAACCATTGACGTTTGTGAGAACAGATCTGTGCACACCTACAGTAATTTGTGATAATTTCAGTGCAAGTTCCATGACAAAATATGCATAATAGGTCGTTAATTGCATTGTTCTTAGAAAGGGCTGTTTCATATGTAAAATATATATTTTAGTAGCATATGTGTTAAAATGTAGCATGTGTCATAAAGTGTGTTTTTTTGTATTTTTCAATTGTTGGATTGCGTTAATACTCATTAATTGGATTGGATTGTTTTAATATCCGTTTTCTGTTATTAGATCTTTAAATACCACATCTGTTATTGGAGCATTAATACAATATACAGTATCTCACAAAAGTGAGTACACCCCTCACATTTTTGTAAATATTTTATTATATCTTTTCATGTGACAACACTGAAGAAATGTCACTTTGCTACAATGTAAAGTAGTGAGTGTACAGCTTGTATAACAGGGTAAATTTGCTGTCCCCTCAAAATAACTCAACACAGCCATTAATGTCTAAACTGCTGGCAAGAAAAGTGATTACACCACTAGGTGAAAATGTCCAAATTGGGCCCAATTAGCCATTTTCCCTCCCCGGTGTCATGTGACTCGTTAGCGTTACAAGGTCTCAGGTGTGAATGGGGAGCAGGTGTGTTACATTTGGTGTTATTGCTCTCACTCTCTCATACTGGTCACTGGAAGTTCAACGTGGCACCTCATGGCAAAGTTGAAATCTCATACTGGTCACTGGAAGTTCAACGTGGCACCTCATGGCAAGTTGAAAACACAAAACCTTGCGCCAAATATGTAATAAATACCAAAAAAGCTGCTCCCCAGATAGTGTAGTCAATCTACTATATTAAAAAGAAGAGGTGATAGGGGGTGCAAAAGATTAAACCCATTGTGTGAATAGGCCGGTGATTGTGTTAAATAAACCACTTTTGACCACATATAATACATGGAAAGCTAGTGCTAAAAATATATATTGAGAAAAAATGAAAGTACAAATGTCTTTTAGACAGTCCATAAAATCCTCAGTGAAGTATCTTCAATTAGCCAATGACGTGCAATAAAATTCCTCCACCACTTGACAATAGATTCAAACCACAAACCCAATGTGCTCGAATAGAAAAACCTGCTCACCAGATAGCCATGACCTCTTTAAATAAAAAGAAGGTCTGGAAGTTCTTGGTTGAAAAATCCTGTGGCTTGTTTAGATAGGGATGAATCAGGAAACTTGTTTAGCTCCATCCTCCTCTCCACCATGGTATCCCATTGGGAATGAAAAAAACGAAGGGAACCAAATAGCGTAATACTGCTTTATTAAAAGATGGTAAAACAAACTTAAAATGCCTGCTTACATGTACTAGTGCCTTGTCCTGACACTAGGGATGGCTCGCATAGAATGCTAATCATCATTAGAGGCGCTTTCCGGTCATGTCATTTCCGGGTCCTGGCTTCCAGGTTTGTCTCCCAATGGCAGTGGAATACACGCTGATCACTGAGCGCTAGCCGGGCGGAGTGGGGCTCCTATCAGCATCCTATGCTAGCCATCCCTAGTGCCGGGACACGTAATGCATAAGCTGCAGCGCTATCAAAATTTCGAATTAGGACTGCAGATAGTACTGGGGTGCTGTGAAGAGGCTCTGCAGTTTACGTATGTATTTTGTAAATGTGTGCAAACGAAACCCCTGTTTGTAACCATGTGCTTACTTCCATGTGTTCCTTGCTGCAAAGACCAGTTATAGATAATTGAAGTGGCCATTTGTATGATAGTGCAGGGTTGCTCTGCACATCACGTGACCAACTACTACTGTCTTTTCAAATGTGACCTATCTGATCTGCTGAGGGAAGGAAGCAGAGAAATATATTTTCTCAGGGCATGTCAAGAACCAAGAGATTGTGGGAAATGGATTTAAAAGGTCATGTGCCTGCATCTGATCATGACGAGTAAATGGGTGTTCCGCTAAGCCAGTTTTTTTTATTATTTTCACAGTCTTTCACAGTGTTAGTGGCACTAGCAAATGAACAGGGGTTATAAAGGTAAGAGCTCTGGTGGACCCTTGCTGAATGGGCCAAAATCTCTTGGAAGCCTCTAACCATTTGGCAAAAATGTAATATCCAAAATAAAGTTTTTCTCAAGCCAAAACATATTACTTTGGTTAGAGAACCTCTGTTTTTTATTTATTTTTTTATTGCTATTACTGGACCTGGTAGAAGTTACCCCCAATTCTTCTTGTTATAACAATGCTGTGATCAGGACAGAATGTAAATTTGAACCTCCAAATGGGAAATTGAGATACAGAAAGCAACGCAGAACAAATGCTCTAGTTTTCACTCACTCCAAGGTCAAAAAGTGGTTTCCATGGTGTGGTGTCTGTTGAACAGATCTATCTTTACAACACTGGCAACAATACAGTAGGTGAGAGGAAATTTCCTCTTTCCATCTCTTACCAAAACCAAAGCTTGGATTGGGTTACATGTTAATAAGGCCATGAAAAGTAGGTTGACTGTGGGAAATTGAGTTAAAAGGGCTTGCGCTTGCATCTGATTATGGTGAGTAACTGGACACTCTGCTACACTAGTATATTATTATTATTTGCACAATTTTTATAGGGTTGGTGGCACTAGCAAAAGAACAGAGGTCAAAAAGGTAACAGCTGTGGTGGACCATTGTTGCTTATGAAGCCATAATTAAAGTTTACCTAAAGCCACAACATATTATTTAGATAGATTACAGAAGGGCAAGAGCCTCTGTAAGGATTGTATTGCCATTTCAGGACCTGGGGAGATTTCCCCTCAATTCCTCTTGTTGTGACAACGCTGTAATCAGGGCAGAACATAATTGAGAACCGACAAATGAGAAAACAGGATACAGAAAGCAACACAGAGCAGATGTTCTAGTCTTCCCTCACTCTAAGGTCAAAAACAGTTTTTTTTGGTTTTGTGCCACTTTGGGGCAGATTTACCTTTACAACACTGGCATCAAGACAGGAGGCGAGGGAAAATCTCCCCAATGGGGCCATAGTAAATCCCTGAAAGTCTCTATAATTTTTTGTCTCTTGCCAAAGCCAATGCTTGGCTTTAGTTAACTTGTAATATTTACAAAGCCAAGAAAGGCAGGTTGACTGGTGTCATGCATACAGTGAGTATGGAAAAGAACCCCCCCACACTCCCTTTAAATAATCACATTTTGTTACTTTGCAGTCTGAAATTAAGACAGACCCTGTTTTTATTTTTTTTATCCAGCTGTATGTACTTGTAACATCTAAGTGAAAGATATAACACCAACATGTCAAAAAAAGAATCAAAAACAGAATCACTACGAAAAAGGATCACCCCCTTGTGTCAATATTTTGCTGGACCACTTTTTCTTTAGTTACAGCCTTCAAGAGATTGTAAAGGTTCATTATTTTTAATTTATTTTTTACATATCAAACATACTTACCTCCTATGTGCAAGGGTTTTTCACAGAGGGGCCCCGATCCTCCTTTTCTGGGGTCCCCCGGCAGTGCTCCTGGCTCCTCCTCCGCATCAAGTGCCCCCACAGAGAGCCGCATTCCATGGGGACACTTGTGTGGGCGCGCTCCCGAGTCCTGCTGCTGCGTCTATTGACACAGACAGCAGGACTCAGCCCCCCCCCCTGCCTCCCGTGTCACTGGATTTGATTGACATCAGCTGGAGCCAATGGCTCCTGCTGCTATCAATCTATCCAATGAGGACCTGAGACAGCAGCTGGAGCTGCTGGGTTCCTTCTTGTTGCTGGAAAGATCAGGTTCAGGTAAGTAAAAGGCGGGCTCTGGGGGGAGCTGCACCACAAAAGGTTTTTCACCTTAATGCATAGAATGTGTTAAGGTGAAAAACCTTGAGACTTTACAACTTCTTTCAGTCTGTTGGGATATGTCTCTACTAACTTTGCACATCTAGACTTTGCAATATCTTCTCATTCTTCTTTGCATAACTGCTCAAGCTCAATTGGTGACCATTTGTGGACTGCAGTCTTCAAGTCATTCTACAGATTTTCAGTGGGGTTTAAGTCTGGGATCTAACTAAACCATACAAGGACATTCACCCTTTGCTCCTTCAATCACTGTGTGGCCATTTTTGCTGTGTGATTTGGACCATTGTCCTGTTGGAAGGTAAACCTTCTTCCCATTGACAACTTTCTGGCAGAAGGCAGCAGATTTTCCTCAAGAATTTGTCGGTATTTTGCTTCATCCGTTTTTCCTTCTATCCTGGCAAGTGCCTCAGTCCCTACTGGAGAGAAAAACCCCATAACCGGATATTACCACCTCCATGTGTATTCCTGTAGAAATGGTGTTATTTGGATGGTGAGCTGTATTGGATTTCTGCCAGACATATCGTTTGGTGTTGAGGTGAAATAATAAAATTTTGGTCTCAACTAACAACACCTTTTTCCATGTAGCCTCAGAATCTTCAAGGTGCATTTTGGCAAAGGTCAGTCGTAGCTGCATATGGCCTTCCTTGAGGAGTGGCAACCCTCATATACAGACCTCATTTGTGATATTGTTGTCACATGCACAAAAGGACCACTCTGTCATAAATCACTGCAACTTCTTCAGAGTTGCTGTAGGCCTCTTGGTAGCCTCTGTGACCAGTTTTCTCCTGGCTCTTTTATCCAGTTTGGAGCGACGTCCTGTTCCAGGGAGGGTCTGTGGCGTTCCAAATACCTTCAACTTCTAAATATTAGACTTCACTGTGCCTCTAAACATTGACAAAGCCTATATATCCATCTCCTGACTTGTGCCTGTCCACAACTTTATCCCGGAGATCTTTTAACCACTTCCCGCCCAGTCAATAGCGAATTGACGTCCGGGAAGTGGTTGCAATATCGATACTGGACGTCATATGACGTCCTGCAGGATATTGCCTTGCGCACGCCCGCGGGGGCGCGCAGCGCGGTGATCGGGGACGGCATGTGTCCCTCGGACACAGCGCTACCCCGATCACGGTAAACAGCCAATTTCATTGGCTGTTTACCATGTGATCGGCTGTGTCAAAGTCACAGCCGATCACCTGTCAAAACAAACTCGGCGGCGCGCTCCGTGCGCGCCGCCACAGGCTTGCAGAGCGGGGATCGGGGAAGGCGAGTGTCCCTTGGACACAGCGCGTCCCCGATCAGAGTAAACAGCCAATGAATTGGCTGTTTACCACGTGACCGGCTGTGTCCAATCACAGCCGGTCACAAATGTAAACAAACTCCACAGGAGTTACTACCTGATCCCTGCTCTCTCCTCACACACCGATCTGTGAGGAGAGAGAAGAGATCAGTAAGTTAGCTCAGTGTAGTTTGTCTACATAAGTTTACAGTGCACAACACGCCCCCCCCCATAAAGAGGACCTGTCACACAGCCCAGCCAATCAGCCCAGCCAATCAGCCCATCTGTCAATCAGCCCATCTGTCAATCAGCCCATCTGTCAATCAATCAGCCCATCTGTCAATCAATCAGCCCACCTGTCAATCAATCACCCCACCTGTCAATCAATCACCCCACCTGTCAATCAATCACCCCATCTGTCAATCAATCAACCCATCTGTCAATCAATCAATCAGCCCATCTGCCAATCATCTGTCACAGGCCCACCTCCATCGGTACCGCCATTGGCACTGCCACACAGGCTACCAGTACCGCCATCGGTACCAGTACCACCACCAGTACCGCCACCAGGCCCAGCATCTATACTGCCACACAGGCCCGCTACCAGTATCACCACTAGTGCCGCCATCGGTACCACCACCAGTACCACCACCCGTACCACCGTCGGTAGTGCCACCACCACCTGTACCACCACCTGTACCGCCATCGGTACCATCACCACCCGTACCACCACCACCTGTACCGCCATCGGTACCACCACCACCTGTACCGCCATCGGTACCACCACCACCCATACCGCCATCGCTACCACCACCACCCGTACCGCCACCGGTACCGCCGCCACCACCACCACCCGTACCGCCATCGGTACCACCACCACCTGTACCGCCATTGGTACCACCACCACCCATACCGCCATCGGTACCACCACACAGGCCCACCACTAATACCTCCATCGGTACTACCACACAGACCGCCACCACTACCACCAGCAGTACCATTACACAGGCCCACCAATAAGCACTGCCATAATGTCCCAAAGGGTTTACACACCTGAGGAGGCATATGCCATTCTTGCCATGTCGGATGATGAGAGCAGCGGGGAGCTCCCATTATCCGATTCTGGTTCGGAATACGAGCCAGTGGAGGATAGTGGCTCAGAGTCCGAGTCCCCGGAGGAAACCGTCCCTCCCAAAAGAATGCGATCGGCACCAAGATCAGCACCAAGATCAGGAGAACTGCCCACCACCAGCAGCGCCATACCCCAGGAAGAGGAGCCCAGTACAAGCAATGGAAATGCACGCCCAACCCGAAGAATCCAGCCCCAATCCTACCTTCCCGATGCCCTGGCAAACCCCTTATGGTTGCCTGCCAACTCAGGATCCGCTATCATCCCCCCTTTCACCGCACAGCCAGGTGTGCAGCCCGACACTACACATTTTTCTAAATTTGATTATTTTTGTTTATTTTTCCCACAAGATTTGCTGCAGAATATAGTGGATCAAACAAATCTGTATGCATCCCAATTTATTGCTGCCAACCCCAATTCTTCCTACGCCCGCATGTTCCAGTGGCGGCGTCTAACATTGGAGGAATTTAAATTATTTTTGGGCCTTATGTTCAATATGGGGCTTACAAAAAAGAACGAAGTCCATTCATATTGGTCCAAACGCCCCATCCAACACATGCCCATATATTCCGCTGTCATGTCCAGGAAAAGATACAACATGATTATGCGCTTTCTCCACTTCAATGACAATTCACAGTGCCCTCCCCGAGATCATCCCAACTACGACAAATTGTACAAGATACGCCCCCTAATCAATGCCTTTTCCCAGCGATTTGAAGACGTTTTCATCCCAGACCAAAAAATTTGTGTGGACGAGTCCCTCGTACATTTCACCGGCCGACTGCAGTTCAAGCAGTACATACCAAGCAAGAGAGCCAGGTATGGGTTAAAATTAAATAAATTATGTGATTGAGCCACTGGATACGTCTGCAAATTCAGGATCTACGAAGGCAAAGACTCCCAGCTCCAGCCTCGTGATTGCCCCACATATATTGGAACCAGTGGGAAAATTGTCTGGGAGTTGGCATACCCCCTGTTCGGAAAAGGTTACCATTTATATGTTGATAATTATTATACCAGCCTGCCCCTTTTTCGCCACCTTTACAGTAAACAAACCCCGGCCTGCGGTACCTTCAAAAAAAACCGGAAGGGATTCCCACAAAATTTATTGACAAAAAAATTGCGACCTGGAGAATCGGCATCCATGAGGAACGAGGAGGTGTTGGCCATGAAGTGGAGGGACAAGAAAGATGTCCACATCCTCTCTACGATCCACAATGACACCATGGTGGAGATCCCAAGAAGACGCGGCTCCATTGTAAAGCCTGAATGTGTCCACGACTACAATTTGTACATGGGGGGGGGTGGATTTAAACGACCAGATGCTACAGCCCTACTTATCAACCAGAAAGTCCCATTATTGGCACAAAAAAGTTGCGTTTCACCTGTTTCACATGGCCCTTTTTAATTCGTTTGTCTGCTACCAAAAAGCAACTCAAAATCACCGACTCCACTACCTCCAATATATCGAAGATATCATCGATAGGATAGGATAGGACACCTCTGCCTGCTACCTGGACCTGTGCTTTGGCTGTGCTCTGGCTGTGCTGACAGTATCTCTGCCTGTGTGAACTATGGACAGTATTCCTGCCTGCTGCCTGGATGATTGCTTTTGCTGTCGCTGACCTCATCCCTGCCTGCTGCCTGGACCGATGCTCTCCTCTGTGGACCACTGCACTTCTAAAACCACAGGTAATCTTTTGTTATTTGGTATGTACCTGCTATGTGTTAGATATATGAAGGGCCTTCAAAAATGTGATCGGTAGTCAGTGTGACAGCAGGAAGGTAAAGTCACCTGGCTGCATCCAGGGGGGTAGATATATTTCTCCCAGATTCAGGCTTTATGCCGACTTATACAACTAGGGAGGGAGTTGATGAAGCCCAGCTGAGGCTAGTGGGCTCATGGATGATTCATACCTCTAGGGAGAGTGCTGGGCGTCGTGCAGGCAGGGAGTTGATGAGACCAGCTGAAGCTTGTCAGCTCGTTTAAGGCCTCTATAAAAACTCCCAGCTTCATTAGGTGTTGGCTCATGCCTGGAACCAGACCTGTGTGGACTGTCTAGGGAGAGTGAACCCCTGTGCGGTGAGACCAAGCCTGTGTGGCTATTTGTTTGGACATTTACTAAACCAGGGACTTAGGGACTAGGACAGCACCAGGCTGATCCCAGTTGTTAGTTAGGGAAACCTGCATGTTTAGTCAGAGGTCAAGCTGACCAGGATTTATTTTGTTTATGTTTCTTTTTGCTTTGCTGTGTTTTTGTCACTGTAAATAGAGAAATAAACCGCACCTTTTGATCTTGAAAACCACAACCTCCGTCTGCTGGGCCTGTTTTTGTGTGGGGAGCCCATCCAGGGGGTCACACACACCCGCTACCGAGCTAACCCCCTCACAGTTGGTGGAGAACCAGTGGCAGTTTTTTTTAAGCCAGCATGGAGGAGATACTGAAACAGCTGGCTCTAGCAAATGCCAATCAACAGCAGACAAATGCAGGTTTGCAAAAGAGCCTTGCAGCCCAGCAACAAGCCCAGCAGCAATCTGAGGCCCGCTTCATAGACCTGTTGCAGAAGCAAGAGCAGAGACTACAACAACAGATGGAAGCAGTAATGCAGCAACGTCCGCAGACCAGTGAGGAAAGCCGTCCCACTAATACCGCGTCCTTTGGGGTGAGTCGTTTATTGACAAAAATGACTGGAGAGGATGATCCAGAGGTATTTTTGACCACATTTGAAAGGACTGCTGAAAGAGAAAAGTGGCCTGAGGAGCAGTGGGCTGGACTGCTGGCTCCTCTGTTAACTGGTGAATCGCAGAAAGCTTACTATGACCTAGAGCCTGACCAAGCAAAAGACTATGTGATGCTAAAAGCTGAAATATTGGCAAGGCTGGGTGTCACCCTGGCTGTCTGGGCTCAGCGTGTGCATAACTGGACTTTCCAGCTTGGAAAACCCCCCAGGTCTCAAATGTATGATCTCATTCACCTGAGCAGGAAGTGGCTACAGCCAGAGACTTTGTCCGCACCGGAGATTGTGGAACGTGTTGTGATGGATCGTTTCTTGAGAGCTCTTCCTACCGCCATTCAAAAGTGGGTAAGCCATGGAGACCCAGAAACGGCCGGTAAACTTGTGGATCGTGTAGAGAGATACTTGGCTGCAGAGAACCTGACGGCCTCTTCCAGAGACTCTCGGACTTTCCACCCTAAGACCAGACCATCCCCAGGGGCGGATAAGATGATTCCAAGGGGTGAGGGTGGAGAGAGTGAGAGGGTGGGAGCTCTGCCCAGGGTTTGGCGAGAACAGCCTGGGAAGTCGGGGGCTCAAGAGGCAGCCAAAAGGATTGTTTGCTACCGCTGCCGGCAAACGGGACATATTGCAGCAAATTGCCCGGTTGTGGAGGAACCCATGCAATGTGACTTTCTGACGGACAGACGTCAGTCGCTGTGTGCGACAGTCACATGCACTGCCATTCAGGGAACTGAGAAACATTTATGTAAAATGTGTATTAATGGTAGAAATGTTGTGGTATTACTGGATTCAGGTAGCCTTGTGACCCTGATAAAGGCTGGTCTCTGGGAATAGCAAGGTAGCTGTTATTTGTGTGCATGGGGACACCCGAGAGTATCCAGTGACTACAGTGTGTTTCAAGACCCCCAAAGGTACCCTCTCTCATCCAGTGGGGTTAGTATCTCAATTACCGCATGATGCCATTGTGGGAAGGGATTTTCCGAAGTTCTGGGAACTGTGGGATGATCCTGAGCCCCCCACTGGTGCCCCTATGTACCAGGAAGGTGATAGCCAGAACTCCTCTGAGAGTGGTGAGGACTCTCCAGAATTTCCCTTGTCAGTATTGGCAGGCGAGACTCAAGAAACTGGAGAGGAGCCCACCTCCTCAGACGAAAACCTACCGTCTGTGGAGTTTTCTGATCTTGAGGTTCACAGGGAAAATTTTGCCACAGAACAGTTAAAAGACCCCGCCCTAATAAAGGCACGGGAAAACGTAGTGGAAATAGATGGCGAGTTAGTGAACCCAGATAATACCTGCACTTACCCATACTTCAGCGTAGAGAAGGACCTACTGTATCGGGTGGCAAAAAGGGCAGAAGAAACCGTTGAGCAGCTTGTGGTGCCCAAACCTTACAGGAAGTTGGTGTTGGAGTTGGCCCATGGGCACATTCTTGGAGGTCATCTGGGGACAGAGAAAACCCGAGAGAGGGTATTACAGAGATTCTATTGGCCTGGGGTGATGAAGGACATAGAAAATTATTGTTCCTCCTGCCCTGTGTGTCAGAGGTCGGCCCCGATGCCACATTTCCGTAGCCCGCTGGTCCCTCTACCCATCATTGAGGTCCCGTTTGAGAGGATCGCAATGGATTTGGTAGGTCCTATAATCAAGTCCGCTAGGGGGCACCAGTACATATTAGTTATAATGGACTATGCCACCCGTTATCCAGAAGCGATCCCTCTCCGAAATACCTCGGCCAAAACCATAGCCAAAGAGCTATCTCTTGTTTTTAGCCGGGTGGGTATTTGTAAAGAACTGCTTACGGACCAAGGTACACCCTTTATGTCCCGGGTTATGAAAGAGCTGTGTAAATTGTTCAAAGTGACGCAATTGCGTACGTCTGTGTATCACCCCCAAACCGATGGGCTGGTTGAAAGATTCAACAAAACCCTAAAACAAATGTTGAAGAAAGTGGTGGATAGAGATGGAAAGGATTGGGACTGTCTACTTCCTTATTTGATGTTTGCTATTAGGGAGGTGCCCCAATCCTCTACGGGATTCTCCCCCTTTGAGTTACTGTATGGGAGACACCCAAGAGGGCTGTTGGATATTGCCAAGGAAACTTGGGAAAATGAGAGTTCTCCCCACAGGAGTGTGATTGAGCATGTCGCCCTGATGCAAGATCGAATTGCACAGGTAATGCCCATCGTGAAGGAACATTTGGCCCAAGCGCAGTTGGCACAGCAGAGAGTGTACAACCGTGGAGCCAAGACCCGTACCTTTTCCCCGGGGGATAGGATATTGGTACTTGTCCCTACGGTTGAAAGTAAATTCCTTGCCAAATGGCAAGGCCCCTACGAGATAATGGAAAAAGTGAGCGAAGTGAATTACAAGGTCAGACAACCAGGAAGGCGAAAGCCCGAACAGATCTATCACGTTAATCTGTTGAAAGCCTGGAGGGATAGAGAGTCCCTAGTCGCAGAAACTTGGTCACCAGCTCAAACTGGTTGCGTGATTCCGGAGGTTGGAATAGCAGCCACCTTGTCACAACCCCAACAACAGGAGGTTAAGGAGTTTGTGCTTCGCAACAAGGAGGTGTTCTCTGAGCTGCCGGGACAAACATCTGGGGTAGAGCATGATATTATTACCCCGCCCGGTGAAAGGGTGAAGTTAAAACCCTATCGGATCCCAGAGGCCCGACGGGAGGCAATACGGGAGGAAGTACAGAAAATGCTGAACTTAGGGGTGATAGAGGAGTCCCAAAGTGATTGGTCTAGTCCCATTGTGTTGGTGCCTAAACCGGATGGGAGCTGGCGATTTTGTAACGATTTTCGTCAGTTGAACAAAGTTACAAAATTTGACACCTACCCCATGCCACGTATAGATGAGTTGATCGACCGGCTGGGAACAGCCCGATACATGACGACTCTTGACCTCACAAAAGGGTATTGGCAAATTCCCCTGGCCAAGTCGGCCAAAGAGAAAACCGCATTTGTAACCCCAGACGGGGCGTTCCAATATAAGAGAATGCCGTTCGGGTTACAGAATGCGCCGGCCACATTCCAGCGGAAAATGGACCAGATACTGAGGCCCCATCGGAAGTATGCTGCGGCTTACCTGGATGACGTAATTGTCCATAGCACAGATTGGGCCTCACATCTGCCAAAAGTGCAAGCAGTCCTAGACTCTATCCGGGAAGCGGGGTTTACGGCTAACCCCAAGAAGTGTACCATTGGGCAGGAGGAGGCCAAATATCTTGGGTACACCATTGGCAGGGGAGTAATAAAACCCCAACTCAACAAAGTCGAGGCCATCCAGAGTTGGCCACGTCCCAACAGCAAGAAGCAGGTACGAGCCTTTCTGGGAATCGCGGGTTATTATCGGCGCTTCATTCCCCACTTTGCTTCTAAGGCTGTGCCCCTAACCAACCTGACGAAAGGGAAAGGGTCGGTCATGATTAAATGGACCCCCGAGGCTGAGGCAGCGTTCCAATTCTTGAAACAAGCCTTATGTAGCCAGCCAGTGTTGTACTCACCCGACTTCTCTAAAGACTTTGTCGTACAAAGTGATGCGTCAGATGTGGGGTTAGGAGCAGTATTGTCCCAGGTCTGGAACGGGGAAGAGCACCCAGTCATTTACCTCAGCAGGAAGTTGAAGTCCCATGAGGTAAATTACGCCACGGTTGAAAAGGAGTGTTTAGCGGTGAAGTGGGCTCTAGATTCCCTTCGGTACTATCTGCTAGGTAGGCACTTTGACATGGTTACGGATCACGCTCCGTTAAAGTGGATGGCTCAAAACAAGGAGACAAATAGAAGAGTGAATAGGTGGTTCCTGGCCCTACAGGAATTCAACTTCACAGTAAAGCATCGCCCTGGCGTTCAAATGGGGAATGTGGATGCTTTGTCTCGAGTACATGAATGCCTGATTGCTGGTGTTCCAACCCCAAGGTTAAAACAAGAGGGGGGGGTATGTGACAGCAGGAAGGTAAAGTCACCTGGTTGCATCCAGCCAGGGGGTAGATATATTTCTCCCAGATTCAGGCTTTATGCCGACTTATACAACTAGGGAGGGAGTTGATGAAGCCCAGCTGAGGCTAGTGGGCTCATGGATGATTCATACCTCTAGGGAGAGTGCTGGGCGTCGTGCAGGCAGGGAGTTGATGAGACCAGCTGAAGCTTGTCAGCTCATTTAAGGCCTCTATAAAAACTCCCAGCTTCATTAGGTGTTGGCTCATGCCTGGAACCAGACCTGTGTGGACTGTCTAGGGAGAGTGAACCCCTGTGCGGTGAGACCAAGCCTGTGTGGCTATTTGTTTGGACATTTACTAAACCAGGGACTTAGGGACTAGGACAGCACCAGGCTGATCCCAGTTGTTAGTTAGGGAAACCTGCATGTTTAGTCAGAGGTCAAGCTGACCAGGATTTATTTTGTTTATGTTTCTTTTTGCTTTGCTGTGTTTTTGTCACTGTAAATAGAGAAATAAACCGCACCTTTTGATCTTGAAAACCACAACCTCCGTCTGCTGGGCCTGTTTTTGTGTGGGGAGCCCATCCAGGGGGTCACACACACCCGCTACCGAGCTAACCCCCTCACATCAGAAAATGATATGTGCAATTAATGCTGCTAGAATGCCTGGAGGTGCTACTTGGATGTTGGGCCTCTGTATGTGGCCAGGCTGTGTAAAAGTCTCAAACATGTGGTATCGCCATACTCAGGAGGAGTAGCAGAATGCATTTTTGGGTGTAATTTTTGCTATGTACATATTATGTGTTAGAAATATCTTATAAATTGACAACTTTGTGTAAAAAAAATGCATTTTAATTTTTTCTCCACATTTTCCAAAGCCTTCTGGAAAAAAATGAACCGTTCAAAAGACTCATAATGCCTCATAGATTATACGTTGGGGTGTGTGCTTTCAAAAATGGGGTCATTTTGTGGAAAATTCTATTGTCCTGGTGCTCCAGGGCCTTCAAAATTGTAATAGGTGGTTGAGAAAGGATATGTGCGATTTATGCTTGTAGAACGCCTGAAAGTGCTACTTCAATGTTGGGCCTCTGTATATGGCCAGGCTATGTAAAAGTCTCACACATGTGGTATCGCTATACTCAGGAGGAGTAGAAGAATGCATTTTGGGGTGTTATTTTTGCTATGTATATGCTATGCGTTAGAAATATCTTATAAATGGACAACTTTGTGTAAAAAAAATGCATTTTCATTTTCTCTCCACATTTTCCAAAACCTTCTGGAAAAAAATTAACCGTTCAAAAGACTCATAATGCTTCATAGATTATACGTTGGGGTGTGTGCTTTCCAAAATGGGGTCATTTTGTGGAAAATTCCATTGTCCTGGTGCTCCAGGGCCTTCAAAAGTGTAATAGGTGGTTGAGAAAGGATATGTGCGATTTATGCTTGTAGAACGCCTGAAAGTGCTACTTCAATGTTGGGCCTCTGTATATGGCCAGGCTGTGTAAAAGTCTCACACATGTGGTATCGCTATACTCAGGAGGAGTAGCAGAATGCATTTTGGGGTGTCATTTTTGCTATGTATATGCTATGCGTTAGAAATATCTTATAAATGGACAACTTTGTGTAAAAAAAATGCATTTTCATTTTTTCTCCACATTTTCCAAAACCTTCTGGAAAAAAATGAACCGTTCAAAAGACTCATAATGCTTCATAGATTATACGTTGGGGTGTGTGCTTTCCAAAATGGGGTCATTTTGTGGAAAATTCCATTGTCCTGGTGCTCCAGGGCCTTCAAAAGTGTAATAGGTGGTTGAGAAAGGATATGTGCGATTTATGCTTGTAGAACGCCTGAAAGTGCTACTTCAATGTTGGGCCTCTGTATATGGCCAGGCTGTGTAAAAGTCTCACACATGTGGTATCGCTACACTCAGGAGGAGTAGCAGAATGTATTTTGGAGTGTAGTTGCAATTATGCATATGCTGTGTGAGAGAAAAAAACTGTTAATATGACCAGTTTGTGTAAAAAAAAAAAAAAAAAATTAAATTTTCCCAAGAATTGTGGGAAAAAAATACAACTTCAAAAAACTCACCACACCTCTTAGTAAATACCTTGGACTGTCTACTTTCCAAAAAGGGGTAATTTTGGGGTATTTGTACTTTCCTCGCTTGTTAGTGTCTCAAGAAATGAGATATCCCTTCAGTACATCAGGCGTGATCAGATGTGATAAATTTTCAGTGATTGCCACCATAGTTTGTAGACTCTATAACTTTCACAAAGACCAAATAATATACACTAATTTGGGTTCATTTTACCAAAGATATGTAGCCGTATACATTTTGGCACAAATTTATGAAGAAAAATTACTTATTTGCAAAATTTTACAATAGAAACTAAAAAAAGTGTTTTTTTTTTTTTAAATTGCTGTTTTTTTGCTTATATCGCAAAAAATAAAAAACCCAGTGGCGATTAAATACCACCAAAAGAAAGCTCTATTTGTGAGAAGAAAATGATAAAAATTTTGTTTGGATACAGTGTAGCATGACTAAGTAATTGTCATTCAAAGTGTGAGAGTACTGAAAGCTGAAAATTGGTCTGGGCGGGAAGGTGCATAAGTGCATGGTATTGAAGTGGTTAAAAGTGCCTTGGCACCCATAGTTGATTGTTTGCTTTATTTGCGCTACCAGGGACTGAAATGCTCCAGGAAAGCTTTTTTCATGCTGAGCTAACCAAATGACCACAGCAATCACAGTTGAAAGTTAAATGGCTTTGTGTACCATTGAGAAGGTGATTAGCTACACCGGATTGAGTTTACAAGTCATTTTTAGGAGGGGGGTGATCCTTTTTCCAACTCAGTGATTGTGTTGGTGTTATATCTTTCACTTGGATGTTATAAGTAAATACAGCTGGATAAAACAAAAACTGTGCATGTCTTCATTTCAGGCTGCAAAGCAACAACATGTGATTATTTTAAAGGGGGGGGGGGGTGACTTTTTTTTTTATACCCACTGTATATTAAGTAGTCATATAAATGACTAGTGTGGACTGGTCTGCACTGAAATAAGTGGAAGGAAAAAATGTCTAAATCAAGGCTGAGTGTGCAGAAAGAGTAAACGGATGCAGAGTTGGAACTTTTGATGGGAAATGGAGAATTATTCCTCACAACAAAGATATTGTGACTGGGTTAGAATGAGGGCATTGAATCTTGCACTGTTTTAAGCCTCAGATTCTTTTATTTCCTATTTTTTGTCCATGGATAAATTGTAATAAGCAAATTTATATAAGGACAGCGTGTCATTTTAAATCATAATAAATCACAATGTACTTTTGTCACAATATTATTTTATTGGAAGCCTGAATAATCTAACCATCACACTTTAATGCTTTGATGGTTTTCCTCCCCCACATCTTTCTACAGGCTGCTGAAAATATTGCATTACTCATGAATTGAAAATTGTATGCTTAGCATCTTTCAGTCATCCTCTCTATTTCTGAATAAGTGCAGCAATTTCTTCTAGGTTATGTTGATTTTATGTTTCTTTTTTTTGTCAAAGGAATACCACCGCAGCTTATTTTGAAGGAAGGCATTGTTATTGTGAACTGAAATGTCAAAACTTTTTTTTTTTCTAGTTAGGGATTGAGTGTAAAAAGGTGAGAAACCTTGTCAGGTTGTTTTGCTATCCGAGGCTCTGTTAGAGAGATTTCCCCTCACTTCCTGCCCCGGTGACACCTTTTTTTTTTTTTACCAGAGAGGAAGTAGGGAAAAATCTGCAACAGGGAAAAAGACAACAATAAAAAGCTGACCGAAGTTCTAGTATTCCTCTATGTCCCTTAAAAAAGCATTCTTACTTCTGTCTGTGTGGTTGTTGGGAAGTTTCTCTCATTTCCTGTTTGGTATAACTGTGTCACCAGAATAGGAAGTGAGGGAATATTTTTCTAACTAAGCCCTGAATGCTAGTAAAACCTGACAGGGGTTTAATCCTTCCCCACTGAAAATGAAATTAGCTACAGATACCCGTGTAGAGTCAGAGCGCTGCTCAAAGCTGAAAGATAACAGGTGTACCTACCAGTATTCAGAAAGTTGGAGCAGGCGTCAGGCACTAATCCAGAAGCATGGACATATGTGGGGCAAGACGACACTCAAAACGGACCCAGTGCTTTAGATATGGATATGGCTGTGTGTGACCTCAGCCAGCGCTACTGCTGCCACGCCGCTGACATGTTTCGCCCCACCTACCAGGGGCCTAATTGCTGGCTGAGGCATACACAGCCATATCCACATCCAGGCATGTACTGGCAATCAGGACTACAGGGAGTTTCCTGGTGGGTCGATGGCTCAGTAGGCCGGTTTCAGTGACAGCGGAGTTAAAGCGGACGAGGACTCCCAAACCCTGTCCACCAATAAGCTAATCTCCTGCTGTGCAGCTGTTTAGAAAATAAACTTCTCCAGGCCCCCTGTGTTCAGTGTAGGGGCCCGGGGGGACAGAAAGCGGACTTTTTCATCACTTTGGGCGGAATAATCCTCAGCAGCACTACACAGTTGAAGGCCACCCTGTGCTATATCAGTACACTGGAGCCAGCCAGGAGCGCGGCTGTGGTCAAAAGTGATGCATTAATCCGCTTTCTGTCCCCTGGCCCCCACTGAACACAGGCAGAAGTTTTTTTTCTAAACAGCTACATAGCGAGATTTGGGAGATTAGCTGATTGTTGGACAGAATTTGGGAGTCCCCGTCCGCTCACCTCGCCCCCCCCAGTTTCCTCCGGCCCTAGTTACCTAGCTCTGTGGTGCCCAGGAGGAAGGGAGAGGACCAGATGTACCAGCAGTGCACAGCTGGTTCTGGGCTCCCAGCTCTAGAGGAACCACCTGCAAGACAAGCACTGCACCCGGGATCTAGGTAGAAGAAGTTGTGCAGACCAGGTACTGGGGGGTTAACATTGATGGACACTTTTGAGGCTGGGCTGATGGACACTGATCAGGCTGCATTAATGGGAAAAGGTGTGGCCGCATTATTGGGCACTGGTGTGGCTGCGCTGATGGGCACTGGTGTGGCTGCTTTAATGGGCACTGGTGTGGCTGCAATAATGTGCACTGGGGTGGCTGCATTAATGGGCACTGGTGTGGCTGCGCTGATGGGCACCGATCAGGCTGCATTAATGGGCACTGGTGTGGCTGCATTAATGGGCACTGATGTGGCTGCGCTGATGGGCATTGGTGTGGCTGCGCTGATGGGCATTGGTGTGGCTGTATTAATGGGCACTGGTGAGGCTGCATTAATGGGCACTGGTGAGGCTGCATGAATGGGCACTGCTGTGGCTGCATTAATGGGCACTGCTGTGGCTGCATTAATTGACACTAGTGTGGCTACATTAATGGGCACTGATGAGGCTGTGCTGATGGGCACTGGTGAGGGTGCATTGCTGGGCACTGGTGAGGCTGCATTGATGGGCACTGTTGAGGCTGAAGTCGTTGCCATAGAAACATTTGTAAAGGGGGAGTAGTTAGTAAGATGACCACACCTATGTGGGGGCGCCAGAAATATTTCTGCACCCAGGTGCCTGTGACCCTAGGATCGGCCCTGTGATGGGAATTGCCGTAGATTAGGGTACACTAGTGTTGCCCTTTAAGGAGTGAACCACAGTGGATCACTTTTCAGAGGGTGTTTAACAGGTGGCAAGGAAGCATTATATTGCCTCCTCATCATCTGATGTTATACCTAAAAACCTGCACCAACTCACTGCAACTGCGTTCGTTTTTTTTGGGGGGGGGGGCAGATATAGGATCCGCCCTAGGTGCCAAATGCTCTAGGTACGCCCCTGCCTATAAGAGAAATAAAATATAACAGTTAATGGCCAGTAAAGGGGGAGGGGCTTGGGTGGCTATCGGTGTTGTCTGGCCTTGGGGGGGTGCGGGTTTGTCCAGCCGGCCGGTATGGTAGAGACCTGTCCACATTGCCCATCAACTCACTTCATAGTGCGCAACCCGGGTTCAGCCTCAGCGCCGCTGCATTGCTGAAAGGCAGCCAATGGCTGTACAGCAAATCCGGTTTCTGAAATTCCGACCAATGAGGTTGTAGCAAAAAGTTCCTGCATGATGTTAGCCCTCCCATTTCACACAGTGATGTGAGAAAGAAGGAGGGAGGAAATAAATAGGGGAATAAGTGAAATAATAAAAGAGGTGAGTGAGGAGAATATTTTCAGTTAACACATTTTCATACAGAAAAATAAATGTTGTAAAACTTGGAGGACAGATATATGTTCTGTCCTATGCCCAATAGTGGAATTTTTTACTGTTTTTTTGCACAATTGCATATAGTGTACATACTGTTTTTGTGTGTGTTTGCAAAATTAAAGTAGACTGGTCTGGATGAAGTCCAGGGCCAAATTTTTGTCTCAGTCCAGCCCTGTCCACATCTGAAGCACTGGGTCAGTTTTGAGCGACATCTTATCCCATATATACATTAGCTACAGATACACTTTAGGGTCCCATCAAAGTTTTGTTAAACAATGAATAGTAAACCATGAAATTTATGTTTATTGTATTTTCTGTGTCATGTATGGCGTGGAATGCAGGATGGTAAATCTACAGATAGAAACTTTAAAAGTCCAACTTAATGGTCAGTGTAAATCGACATAATGCATTCCAAGTGTGCCAAAACTCTTAAGCCCTGTACACACGATCGGATTTCCTATGGATTTTAAACCAATGGATTTTTCCATCGGAAATCCGATGAAGCTGACTTCCATCAGTCTTGCCTACACATCATCAGTCAAAAATCCGACCGTCCCAAGCGCTGTGACGTAAAACACTCAGACGACCCAAGAAAAATGAAGTTCTATGCTGAGCATGCGTTGACTTGATTCTGAGCATGCGTGGGTTTTTTATCCGATGGAGTTCCCCACAGACGATAGTAATTTGCTAACGTTTTTTTTCCCATCGGATAAATTTAAAACATGTTCTATATTTTAACACCGATGGAAAAAAGACCGATGGGGCCCATACACGATTGGTTTGTCCGATGAAAAAAGTCCATCGGACTGTTTTCATCTGTAAAACCGATCGTGTGTACAGGGCTTTACAGTTTGTTTTATTTTAAAAAAAGCCACCGCCTGATTAGAAAAGTCTGCTATCATACTGCAGAGAAGACTCTTTCTCTCTGTAATGGAAACAGGGATCTCTCTGTAGAGGTACAACATGCCCCCTATCAGTCATATAGGTTTGCAATCAGTAAAGCTCCTGCTCTCTGCATATTGGAGAGCCCTAGCTCTGAATAAGCAGGGGAATGTTTGATCTCTGCTGAGAGACCACTGCTTTTGCACAGTCAGCCAGAATCATCTACAGAATGTTGGCAGGGGGCAGGTTTTTCTGTTCAGGCTGTGGCTACTTTAAAAAAAAACATAAAACGGTAAGTAGTTAAAGTGGGTGTAACCCTAAAAAAAAGTTCCTGTGTCCCCCTCTGTGTGCTGACCACGGTAATCAGGGCTGCTGAGCCCTGATTACCGTGGTCAGTTTATGTGCCTCCATCATCCGCAGCTCTCCTCTCTCCCCCTCCCTCCCTTCCTGTCAGCTCCTGTGTGTGTGTGTGTGAGAGCCATCTCCACCCCCCCCCCCCTCCTGCCGCAATGAGTAGAAAAGTAAACTGTTAAAAAAATTCACTGCCAGTCCCTCTCTTTTATGCAGCCATAACACACTGTGTAAGTGTCTGTTGAAAACGAAGCCTGTAAATACCTTTTTTAGATCTCTTCAGGCCGGTCACGTGACTCCCAGCTGCTCTCCTCCCCCAATCTAAGGGCTACAGCGTAAGGGGCTAAACAGCCAGCACAGTGGTCACATGACCTCCCCGACTCACAGCAGAGGGGATCTCGATCCCTCCCACTTTACCCCGTAGATGGGGTAGGAGAGCGGTCAGAAGTCACGTGACCGGCCTAAGGAGATCTGAAAAAGGTATATACATGCTTCGTTTTAAACAAACACTGAGGCCTCGTACACACGACCGATTTTCTCGTCGTAAACAGTCAAGAAAAGTGCCGCGAGAGTTTTTTTGTCTAGAAAAACGTTCGTGTGTATGGTTTTACGACGAGAAACTTGACGAGAATCTCGACGAGAAAATAGAGAACCTGCTCTCTATTTTCTCGTCAGGAGTCCAGATTTCCTCGTCGTGTTTCTCGTCGGCCTGTTTTGTGACGAGAAAATGGTTCGTGTGTATGCTTTTACGACTCTTCCAAAAGTGCGCATGCTCACAAGCAACTATGAGACGGGAGCGCATCTTCTGGTAAAACAAGCCTTCATAATGGAGAGAGCACATTCGTCACGCTCATAAATATTTCATCGTTTAAATGTTCTGCATTGAATTCTTCGTTAGAATGTTACATTAATCAAAACGAGAGACCTTCTTTTGCTGCTGATATTCACACAGAGTTATGCCTTATTTTTAACCTTTTTCATGCTGCTCTTTATAAGATTTATGTGTATTATATCGTGCAAGTTTTTAGGAATAATTTAAATGGTTAGATTTTTCAAAATGATGTTAATTATAATTTCTCAATGTTTTGATAGCGATCTCCCATTTAATTTTCTAATCTATATTTTTAAAATTTCACACCATGTTTTTGAGCTAATCAGATTTAGTTATTCTTTTGGGGGGGGGTGATATCTGTGCCTTTTATTGTCAGTCAAATGTATCTGCTTACTCCAAAGCTTGTTTTTTTTTATTTAAAAATACACATAGTCAAGTATGAACTTAAACAAAAAACACATTTATTCATGTTTATAAATTAAATAAAGAGAAGGCAGCGCTGGAGAAGCTGCTGCCATTTGTGCATCCCAGGGACCCCAGAGCACACAGCAACCCTGTGTGGACACTAAAATTGGGAGCTTGAGAAGGCCCACATTTCAGAACACAATCTGATGCTGGCCTCCCAGAGGTCAGGAACAGCAGCAGGTGAGATATATGTCCCAAGTGTGTGGTACTACAACAGGCTGCCTTCTGTCCGACCAGTGCGACCACAATGAAGCAAGGCCATCACTTCCTCTTCTTCCTGGCAACCTTCCCTGCAGCCTTTACTGAAGCCTTCCTTCTTCGTTTAGCTGGAGGCTGGCCCACTGGAGGGGTACTCCTGTCAGGAGGAGGAGGTGGAGGTGTAGCAGAAGGGGGTGGGGCAGAAGAAGAAGGTGGAGGTGTAGCAGAAGGGTGTGGGGCAGAATGTGGAGGTGTAGCAGAAGGGGGTGGGGCAGAAGGTGGAGGTGTAGCAGAAGGGGGTGGGGCAGAAGAAGAAGGTGGAGGTGTAGCAGAAGGGGGTGGGGCAGAAGGTGGAGGGGTAGCAGAAGGGGGTGGGGCAGAAGAGGAAGGTGGAGGTGGAGGTTGAGGTTGGGTCAGTTGGGCCACCTCACATATGGCGGTATTGGGGGTAATTTGCTCCATCACCCCCTTGTTGAGCAAGGTGATGAGCAGGGGTTTGCATAGGAGGCGTTGCTCCATGCTCATCACCTTGAACTTAGCCTCCACTAGGCCGGCAATGGCCTCTTCAGGGGATGTGGGCTCCTTGAGGGTGGCATGGGCCTCTTTAATAAGGGCCATTGCTGCCTCACTGGTGGTCCTGTCCCTCCTGCCTCTTTTGTGAAGCCTGATGGGAGGCACCTGGGATCTGGTGCTTCTCCTTTGCCCTGCCACCTCCTGTCTGCCACTGGGCCCTGCCACCTCCTGTCTGCCACTGGGCCCTGCCACCTCCTGGCTGCCACTGGGCCCTGCCACCTCCTGTCTGCCACTGGGCCCTGCCACCTCCTGGCTGCCACTGGGCCCTGCCACCTCCTGGCTGCCACTGGGCCCTGCCACCTCCTGGCTGCCACTGGGCCCTGCCACCTCCTGGCTGCCACTGGGCCCTTCCTCCTCCTGCCTGACAGTTTCCAGACCCTCCTCCTGGCTGATTTCATCCTGTGTATGAAAAAGAAACATAGTTTAATATGTTGGTTTAATCTTTGCATCAAACTTTGTAATCCTGATGGAAGCAATTAGAATGTAAATGCATAAATCCTTGCTTTAAATTTACCACTACATCAGCTTGACTATTTACCACACAATTAAGTGCAGAATAATGTCTACAGATCATGATTTCACTTGTTGAATACAAAATAATGTATGTTTCTCATCCTGACATATTTGGGAAACATTAATTTTATCCCACTACATTTTCAGTTAATACTATACCTGGCTCCAGATGGCCAAATCAGGATCATCCAGGATGGCTGCCTCCTCTTGCTCCAGAGAAGGCTCAGGTTGGCTGCAGGGAAGTCTGGGGGGAAGAGTGGAGAGTGATGGCCTTGGCTCAATGTGGTCATCCAGGAAGGACATCCTGCTGTAGTACCACAAAACCGGGACATAAACATCATCTGCTGCTGCTCCTGACCTCTGAGAAGCCAGCACCTTAGAGCGTTCAGTCCTGTAGGTACCTCTCAAGCTCCCAATTTTAGTGTCCACTTGTTTTGCTGTGGCTGTGGGCACCTTGGTATGCACAAATGGGAGCAGCTTCTCCAGCGCTGCTTTTCTCACCCCTTTTTTTTTATGGATGGGGTTTTTGGTCTCCCACAGAGCCGGCAGCTCCCTTACCCGGTCAATAAATTCCGCCAGGAACTCTTTGTCGCTAATAAATACATTCATATTGTATCTGCAAGTAAAATAAATTATATTTAAATAATGTGAGGCAAACAGTCTAACCTCCTTCACATCCTAGTCACCATATATATCCTCCAACAATCTCAAGACAGTATAGGCCAACAATTTTAACAAGTCTCACAAAATCACATACCTTCGTTCGCACGTCCGTCACTTGAACTCCTCTCTCCGCACACCGAACGTACTATAGTCACATGTGTGTTTGCTATATACACACCACGCATGCGTCCAAATTCGAACACGTCGCTCCGCACACGTCGCCCGCCCATGACGTTCTAACTAACATCTTTTCCCCGCCCCTTCTCTTTCGGCGCGCAGACAGATATGGCGGAGTTACAGCAGGTGTCTGATAATTCCGCAACTAGCGAGGAGACAAGCCCGGAGACCGAGGACACGTCACGATCAAGGAGGAGATTCAAGGCATCGAATATGTCTTTGGCGGAGATGGCGGAGATGGTGGACATCTTGGTCAAGGCTGATTATGATGCCAAGCATGGGCCGTATAGCAAACCAAATAGAAGGAAGGCCAAAATCCTCACTAAAGTTGTGAAGAGTCTGAGGGCGAAGTTCGGGGTGAAACGCTCAAATGAGCAGCTCAGAAAGAGGTGGTCAGACCTCAAACTGAGGGAGCCAGACCAGTTGAGGAGCATAAAGAGGATGCTCGCTAAAAGTAAGTAAAATGACGACCTTTCTGCTATTAATCTTTTTAGAAACTGACTTTTTTTTTTTTTAAAGCATATTGGACTCCCTTCCAAAATGTATTATTTTGAACTAGCTTGGGCACAGTAATCGTTCGTTACGTTACCGACACTTCGTTCGGCCACTATCCGTGGTTTTGGCTTATTTAAGACCCCCAAAAGTAATTAGACATCTGCCATTTTTGATCAAGTATTGTGGATAATTTTTAAGTCTAGATGATGTGTTTGTAAGGAGAATGAAATGCAAACTTTAATCAGTGTAAAGGAGAGGACACTCAGCAGCTGCTTCCACATCTGTACTTTGGAGCACTATAGTGTGGGCCACCAGACCCGCCTTTTTTGGGTGTCCCACACAGGTGCATCAGAGTTTATTTGTGGTGCCTCCATGTCCAAAAAATTACATCCAAATGTGAATAATAAACATATTTGGGGTCATAAAGAATGCATTTTTCTTTAAATTCCGCACAAACACACACTTGTACCCCACTTCCAAACAATTTAGCCTGTTTTAAGTTTAAAAATGAGATTTTTACAGTGTGATAAATAGACCTTTGGTTTTATTCTCATAGGGGAGAGAAGACTGGGAGGAGGACACTCCAGGGAGCACATGCACCCCACAACTTCCAAGCAACCCCAAACTCCCAAAGATCCACAACCGAAAGATGTGCAGGAAGTTGAGGTGGAGGAAGGAGAAGTGCAGGAAGGAGAGGTGGATGACGTTGTGGATCTGGTCACCACAACAGGTCAGTATCTGACACCACAGCTTAAGGTAAGCGAGGTAGGCCTGCAGAGTTTTATTAATTTTTTTTATGGTTTTTAGGGGATGGAAATGTTGTGAAGGATAGCACACCGTTCTCTGCTGACAGTGCCCTCCGCCTCATCCAGCAAGTGATGGAATGTAGCACGGAACTGGACCTAATTAAACAAAGAATCCATGTGATGGAACAAACATTTAAAGACATTCTCGATGTTTTGGGGAGAATTCAATAAGCCATCCAAACACATTTGTTTTTACATGTTTGTTTTTATATTTTTACTAATTTTTTGAGTAACAAAGCAGCCAAAAATTGAATATGCACACAGTGTGTGAACATGTGCTATCTGCCATCAGGGGATATCCATGTACGTCTTTTGTGGGTGCAACCCCTTCCTCGTATCAAAAGTCGGTGAACTGAGGAAGGGGATGCACCCCCAAAACACATCCATTGATCACCCCTGATGGCAGATAGCACATGTTGACAATAGGGATCAGGATTGTAAACTTCCTATTTGCAAAAAAGTAAAAATGTGTGCATATTGAATTTTTGGCTGGGCAAGGGGTGGCAGGACCCCATATTAGGACGGGCACATAGAGACATAGTTTGTGTAACTGAATGTCTCAGATTGCTCAGAGGTATCCAATGTTGTCATTTTAGAAATGCAAGTGGTATTTTTGTATTTTCATAAGCCAAAATTTGACGGGTTGTGGTCAGGCCAACCCCAAAGTAAAACAAAAAAAAATGTGCAGAGAGTAAAATATTTGACCACAAACAACGTGTAGCTTCTTTTTATAATACACTCTAAGCTTATTTGGTTCTTTTGTAAGGTAACATAGTGAAATTGGTTGTTATTTACTAAAGTAAAATACACTTGCCACTACAAATGCACAAAGACAAACTAGGAGACAGGAAAGAACAAATAATTAAAGGTTTAAACAAGATTTTTATTGGGATACTTAGACATAGGCTGGCATAGGAATTGCCCCCCTACCCGTGAAATACTCCATGTATTTGTCCCGAACCACACGGGCATTTTGGGGGGGCAAGCCAAGACGGGCAGATTCCAGGCCCGGAAGGGGATTTGCAGGGGAAAGTCCAGCCTCTGGCAAAACTGAGGCCATATATGAATTCGCTTTGCGGCAAAGAAAATTGTGTAGCACACAGCAGCATAACACTACATAGTTTATTTTGTAGTCCGCCAAGTGGATGGAAGTCATAAAAAGGCGGAACCGGCTGGCCATTATGCCGAAGGCATTTTCAACGACTCTTCGGGCCCTGGCCAGCCGGTAATTGAACACACTCTTCTCTGGGGTCAGGGTCCTCTGTGGAAATGGCCTCATAAGATGCCGTCCGAGTCCGAAGGCTTCATCAGCCAAGAAAACAAAGGGGAGTCCTTCAATATTCCCTGCATCCGGTGGCAATGCAAGGTCGTCACTCTGGAGACGGAGGGCAAACTCCGTCTGGATGAAGGATCCCCCATCGGACATCCGGCCATTCTTCCCTACATCAACATAGAGGAATTCATACCGTGCTGACACCACCGCCATCAGCACAATGCTATGAAACCCCTTGTAGTTGTAGTAGTAGGATCCAGAACGGGGTGGCGGCACGATGCGGACGTGCTTCCCGTCTATGGCACCACCGCAGTTGGGGAAGTCCCACCGCGTGGCAAACTCCGATGCCACAGTCTGCCATTCCTGTGGCGTTGAAGGAAGCTGTGGAGTGAAACAAGATGAAATAATATTAGAAAAACAAAGGCATACATTACAAGCAAATTCAAGACCAAAAAATTAGAGACCAACATCAATCTAATTATACGTTTATTAAGGTGTGTAAAAAAAGTATAATGGAAGGCTCATTTATCATATTCATCACCCCCTCTGATGGGCCATTACTAAATTATTTTGGGGGGGGGAGATGTGTTTGGCCACAGGATAGCATTGCAGTGGCGGTGCGTCCAGAGTGGGCGCTGGAGCACTGTCCCCTCTCTCCTGTGCCCATCACTCAGAACAATACATAGGTTCATGCGTTGCATGAACCTATGTATTGTCTATGCCGCACACTATTCAGGTGGATGGCCTCTTGTAAAGCGACCGACATATGATTAATTGCGTCATTTAGGGGGTTAAAATTGCAGAGCAGAAACAGGTATTAAAAAAGTCTTGCAAATTACAACCTGAGGGATGTAATTGGCTTCCTCAAAGAAAAATCGGGGACGCAAGGAGGGGGCATTCCTTGTGTAAACACTGACAGGCAGCTCTGGCAATCATGTTCACCAAGTCTGTTTAATGGTAACATGATTGGCTGATGCAACATGAAGGGAAGGAGAAGACATCAAGGACAGAAGAAGGATGGCGCTGACCACAAGAAGGTAAGTGCAGGGCTGGGGGGAAACTGGCTGCAATAGAGGGGACTAAATGGCTGCATTGGAGGGGACAACTGGGGGCGTTTATTAGGCAACAGAGCAAAAAAGGAGGAAGTTTATTTCCGAAATTGGGGTTGTAACCCCCCAACATTTGGAGCAACAGGCGCCCCTGCTGGAAAAGTTAGTGAGGGGAAATATTTAGGGAGGATAAAAAAGGGGCATTTAAAAACTTCCAGCATGCATGGGGACAAAGGGGACATTCTCAGCATATTACAATCATGGTAATTAGGAAAGGATGAAAGAAATACAATACATTAGCATACATGTAATACATAAAATGTGATGTGAAGGGAGAAAACTTACCCTAATATAGTCCTCCTGCAGGACTTGTATAATAGCAGAACAGGTATCTGGGATTATGAGGCCCAGAGCCTGGGGGGAGATGCCTGTGGTGAACTTCAAGTCCTGAAGACTTCTCCCTGTCGCCAGGTAACGCAACGTGGCGATGAGCCTCTGCTCAGCACTGATGGCTTCCCGCATAACGGTGTCCTTCCTGGTAATATAGGGGGACACCAAAGCCAACAGTTCCTGAAAAACGGGGTCAGACATCCTCAGAAAATTCCTGTAGTCCTCAGGATTATTCTCGACGATCTCCCGCAGCAGAGGCATGTGGCAGAATTGGTCCCGCTGGAGCAACCAATTCTTGGTCCATGAACTCCTCCTCACACCATTCATGGACTGGTCTTGGTCCAAAACAAGCAGACCAACACCAAGCGCACGCACAGCACGAACTCGACGACGAGAACGTCCAGGCGACATGGCTAGGAAACGGTCGTCTAATCAGAACGTACAGAACAGAACGCACTTTAGAACAGCAAGGCCTATGAATAACGAACTGAAATTCAGAAACGAACAGGCAAGAACGCACTGTAAAACAGATACGACCTGCCTAGACGCCCTGAAAGTCAAGATACGAACCCACAAGCACAAACTGAACGGCAGAAAACGATCTGAAAAGTACGAAGACTGAAAAGCGCGAATCGTCTCTTCCCAAACTTTTACTTCACACGCGGTAACACGAGATCAGCAAAAGCAGCCCAAGGGGTGGCGCCAAGAAAAAAGATCTTCCCCTTTATAGTGCCGTCGTACGTGCTGGACGTGAGCGCAGAGAACCACGAGGAAATTGGGAAATGACAGTGTGTACGCATAGAAAGCTTGACGAGAAAATCGACAAGCTTAACAAGAATCTCGTCAAAAAAAACGACGTGTTTTTTACGACGAGAAAATCGGTCGTGTGTACGAGGCCTGACACTGTGTTATGGCTACATAAAAGGGGCAGAAGAGAGGCTGGCAGTGAATATTTTTTAAAGGTTACAGACACTTTAAGACTTTGATTTAAGCTGAAAGCTCAACTGGACTTTAATTACAGATTTCTTTATTTTATGTCTGATATAAAAACCTGTTAACATCCTTGATATCATATATATTAAGAATTGGATGATATCCCTTTCTGTAATGCTACTGGAGTCCACTGTTTCTAGAGTGATGGCTTTCACAACATTTCGGGGCTGTTTAGGACCCTTTTATTATCACATATCTAATGAAGGTCCTTAGCTGGTAGAAACGTTTCACTATCTGCACTGTGATGTGTGCTCTTTAATAAAAACTTGGACTTTATAACAACGATCTTGTGTGCTGGCAACATATAGTTCTCTATGCTATATTCATGTTAACTGGTTGGCAGTTGCTGCAGCACCTTTTAAAGTTTAACTAAACCCTTCAATTTACCAGTTCCCCAAAACAGTTAGACCCCTTTCACACTAAAAGCGTTTTTCAGGCGTTTTAGCGCTAAAAATAGAACCTGTAAAGCGCCATAAAAACGCCTCCCATGCCACCCCAATGTGAAAGCCTGAGTGCTTTCACACTGGGGTGGTGCACTTGCAGGACATTAGAAAAAGTCCTGCAAACAGCGTCTTTGGGCGCGGTGCAGGAGTAGTGTATACACCGCTCTCAAAACGCCACTGCTCATTAAAATGAAAGGGCAGCGCTGCCGAATCGTCTGCAAAGCGCTTTGGCAGCGCTGCAACATGGGCGCTTTTAATCCTTTATTCAGCTGCTAGCGGAGGCTAAAACTAGCGGCGCTTTACCGCTAACGCGGCCGCGCTACAGTGTAAAAGGGGCCGGGTTGCCGGGAATGCTAACTGTCACATTTGCTTATTCTCTCCTCCAAACTGTTAAACCATAAAATTGCTGGTGTCATAACTGATCACATGTGCAGCATCATGGCAGTTGCAGTTCAAACAGAAGCAGCTTCCTTGGCTGTAAAGTACAATTTTAATTCCGCTTTTCGGCTGTCAGCAGATCAGCCTCTACAAACTCAACAGTACCTAAAAATGGAGAGTAAAGCCGGCCATACACGGTTCGAATTTCGAAAGAATTTTCTTTCGAAAATCGTATCAAAGAATTTTCGTACGAATTTCGCACCGTTAGTGGGCTGCAGCAACATCCTGAAGTGATCTAGCGGGACTTAATTTTCTGACTAAATTTCCATTTTAAAGCGGAGGTCCACCCGATTTTTTTTTTTTAAAGCCAGCAGCTACAAATGCTGCAGCTGCTGACTTTTAAAAAATGGAAACTTACCTGTCCAGCGTGCCCGCGATGTCAGCAGACGAGGCTGAGCAATCGCTCGGTCCTTAGATGCTTCCGCCGCCATCCTCGGTGAGGGAATCAGGAAGTGAAGCCTTGCGGCTTCACTGCCTGGTTCCCTACTGCGCATGTGCGAGTATAGCATGGCGCGCCGTCACTGGTCCCCGCTCTCTCCTGGGAACAGTGTGTTTCCCAGAAGACAGCGGGTGGTGACGCGAAGGGGCGGGACTCCCGCAGGAGTCAGAACCCGTAAGTGGTGCAAATACCTGTTTTATACAGGTATCTGAACCCCCCTCCCCCTAAAAGGGGCCAAATGTGACACCGGAGGGGTGGAGGGTTCCAAAAAGCGGAGGTTCAGTTTTTGTGTGAACCTCCGCTTTAAAGTGTCAAGCCCCTCCCGGCCATTAGCAGAGAATCTTAAGTCGGCCATAGTGAAATCCTGTAAAGAAGTAGACAGGCTACTACTTGTGGGTTGTACTAAAAATTGTAGTTCTCTGGCTGTCATGTTAATGCAATGGCTTCTGTGTTATTAGGGTTGATTTACTGAAGACAAATTGGCTGTTCAATTTGCAGGGGAAGTTGCATTTTGCAACAAACTATGCCCCAGAGTTTAGTGAGCGTGATGAAATTTCACTTTGCAAAGACTATCTAATTACGTGCCAGAAAAATTAAAACACAGTATTTTTTCTTGCACATAATTGGATGATGGAACTCAGCAGCGCTTCAACTCATTGACTAAGTTCTGAGGAAAAGCCCCAAGCGAAGTGCAAACTTCCCTTGCAAAATGAACAGCCCATTTGTCTTTAGTAAATCAACCTCTCTGACTCAGAACAAGTATACAGATCAGTTCTGACCTTACATGCTGAATAAAGTCTCAGATCAGTGATTTAGTGTATTACAACCAGAGAGGGACAGACAACTACCATTCTCAAAGGGATGTCAGTACTTGAAACCTTATTTTCCCCTTCCTTTAAAAAAAAAAAATATTGTATTACAAAAATATTAAAGGTAAGACATGCAAAGGCATTTGCATGCAGTTTAAAGAGATGTGTATTATGCATTCAACATAGAACACATTTTTAGTTGATGAATAATCTAGGACAGCATCTTCAGGCAGACAGAGAAGACAACTAGACAGAATAAGAAAGGTCAAGGAAATGTTGCTCGAGAAAGCAACTGCTGCAGACCATGAAAGGTCACCCTCATCAAAAACACTTTTTATAAGTAAGACCTTTTAATGGGTGTGTGCTTGTATGTCTGTTGTGCTATCTTTAAGCTGGTGAACATTCTGGTCTGCCATGGGATTCTGCTTTATTTCATTAACTGCTTGTCTAGATAGGATAAGCCGGACACCACAGGCTAGTACCAGGTCATTCTAGGGAAGGATTGGCAGCAGGAAGGCAATGGATGATACAAAACATATTGTTGTTGATTGTTGTGACTCAGTCTTTACAGTATGCTGGAAAGTAATAGAATGAAACTGAATATGTTAACCACTTAATACCCGGACCATTACGCAGCTTAAAGACCTGGCCACTTTTTGCGATTCGGCACTGCGTCGCTTTAACTGACAATTGCGCGGTCGTGCAACGTGGATCCCAAACAAAATTAGCGTCCTTTTTTTCCCACAAATAGAGCTTTCTTTTGGTGGTATTTGATCACCTTTGCCATTTTAAGTTTTTGCACTATAAACAAAAATAGAGCGACAATTTTGAAAAAAATTCAATATTGTTTACTTTTTGCTATAATAAATATCCCCAAAAAATATAAATGTAGCGGCCTCACCCTCTCTCTCTTCTTTATCGGTTACTCTGGCTCTCGTCTAGGGGAACCTTGGTGGGGAGAGCGAGGTGCGCCGCGGCCCATGTCCTCTAGAATTCAGCATGTAGAGGTGAAGGCCAGCATAAAATTACATTCGGGCTGTGTATACGCTCAGAGCCAAGTCTGTTCTGCTGATAACCCCCCTTTGCTCCCAGTAATTGGAGTACCACACACTGAAAAAGGTCCAACGCGTATTTATTCCATAACGGCAAACAAATAGTCCTTTGCGAGCAGACAGTTTGAGACCCATAGAACAGTTCAATATTGGTGGGGAGTAGGTCAAGGCACAATCCTCAAAGAAACTAAACCGTTGAGGTTTCACCAACAGTTGCTAAGCACAGTGGCTGTTAAATGGACTTTTTAGTTGCAGAGTCTCTTCCAGCAACTCTAGTGAACAGGAACTGGAGTTACCTTCGCTACGTTGCAGCCCCTGTCAGGGGGAAGACATCCCTCCAAGAGAGTTACCAGAGGCCCCGCCGTCACCGGATTAATGCTGTACCGGGCTATTCGGAAGGGTTACACTCCCTGGCCTCCTCGCCTCAGATACGGGTCCCAACACCTTAGGGCCCCTCGGACTCCTCCACCCTGGCGGAACCCAGTCGAAGTCCTGGGCTCCAGGCCTTGGCCGTAGTACCTCACCCCAGGCTTAAGGTGCCTGGGATGGACTCCATCCCTCGCTCCGGTCAGGTCAAGGGCACCTGGGCCCGGATCTCTGGAACGCCAGCACCCAGGCCGAAGGTGCCTGGGTGCGGCCGCATCCTCCAACTCTGAACCCAGAGGTCAGGGCGTCTGCCCCTTTTATCTCCTCTCCCTTTGCGTCACAGCGGGTTCCCTGCCCCGCTGTACCAGCGCCAGGAAAGGACAAAAAGGAAAAGTCTTGCGGTGCAGGTTCAACTCCGGCCCAGGGTGACAGCGCCACCTGCAGGCCACAGGGAACCTTACACCACCAGAGTCCTCCAAGAACCACAAAAGGGATTCTCAGACTCCCTAACAATTAGTACATCTGGGTTAAATAACCCAGATGCTCCCCCCCAAATTTAAATACCCGCTACATAAAAAAAAAATGTTTTCCTCAGTTTAGGCTGATACGTATTCTTCTACATATTTTTGGTAAAAAATATCGCAATAAGCATTTATTGATTGGTTTGCGCAAAAGTTATAGCGTTTACAAAATAGGGGATAGTTTTATGGCATTTTTATAAAAAATTTTTTTTTTTACTATTAATGGCGATGATCAGTGATTTTTTTTCGTAACTGCGACATTATGGCGGACACATCGGACACTTTTGACACTATTTTGGAACCATTGTAATTTTTACAGTGATCAGTGCTATAAAAATGCACTGGTTACTGTAAAAATGACACTGGCAGTAAAGGGGTTAACCAGGAGGTGGTGCTGTAGGGGGTTAAGTGTGCCCTGATTTGTGTTTCTTACTGTGGGTGGCGTGGCTTAGCGTGTGATGTCACTGATCGTCGTTCCCTATGACAGGGAACAGACGATCAGTGACAGGCTCACTAGGAAGCACGGGGAGAGTTTTGTTTACACTTACCTCTCCCCGTTCTTCCTCTCAGTAACCCGATCGCGGGACACCAGCGGTGATCGGGTGAGCTGTTCCTGTGGGGACGGTCACGGAGAAGAGGACCGGGTCGCGAGCGCTCCGCCAGCGGCGTGCTCGCGACCCATGGCTGGGCTCTTAAAGGGGACGTACCTGTACGCCCTTGTGCCCAGCTGTGCCATTCTGCCGACGTACATCGGCGTGCGGCGGTCCTCAAGTGGTTAACTTTGGTAGTTAAGTAACCTAGCCCCCCACATCCCAAAAAGGAACCTTTGACGATAAAAATATAGGTGCAGATATTGCTTTTCTGATTTGTTTTTATTAAGGTGCAGGCTTTGGAGTTCGTTCTGGCAGGAGTTCTAACTAGAGATGAGCTTTGGGTTGACTTTGAGTTCAGCTCGAACCCAAGCTGTTTTCCGCTTGCCGTTTGCCGAATGGGCGAAGATAATGGCCAGATTTGGCCAGTTTGCCTGTCCGAACCCCTGGCTTTTGCAGCCAGAAGTCCTTTATTTAGTAGTGGTATTACTACCACTAAAGATCAACCTCTTTCTCTGGGCCACCCCTCCCTCTCATAATTTGTTACTAGGATACTGGCGGCCACATTCCCCATAACAACCAAAGACAATATGTGGTCATGGCCCCCTATGTCCTCGCAGTCAAAGACACTGGGGGATCTGTAAGCATCATTGGTTGCTAGGATGCAGTCAGATGCAGAGCATCATTGGCTGCTAGGATGCAGGCAGCCACACAGGAGTTGATTTACTAGAACTAGGGAGTACAAGATCGGGTGCAGCTCTGCATAGAAACCAATCAGCTTCCAGGTCTTTTATCAAAGTCTAATTAAACAAGCTGAAGTTAGAACCTGATTGGCTACCATGCACAGCTGCACTAGATTTTGCACTCTCAGATTTACTAAATTAACCCCACAATGTCATCGGTTGGTAGAACCCAGGTAACCAGCCTTCAAGCAACACTGTTTCATATTGTAAACAAGCTGGCAGGTGGGCATACTGGTCTAACATAATTGACCAAATAATTGGTCAATGATTTTTTTTTTTTTAATAAAAGACCTTTTCAAATGTTTCTGTGTGAATCTGAATGAAAATGTAAAATGAGGACAATGATGACTCACTAACAAAAATGCATTCATAAAAGGTAAAAATGAAGAAACTAAAAAAGGAAAACTAAAAATGAATATGTCTTTCCCCTTTTTTAGCATAATGTTGGTGTATTTTGTTGTTTTTTAGGCCTCATGCACACTGGGTGTTTAACCTGCCTAGCGGTATTCCCGAGTCTGGCTCGGGGTGGAATTTCAGTACCAAAAGCGGTAAACCCGAGCCAGACTCGGGATCGCATTGCAGGATACAGGGAAAGTTACTTACCTTGTCCCCTGGATCCTGCGATGTCTCCCCGCTGTGTCTCCTCGCTCGATTCACAGTGCCGAGTGCCGACCTCCGTTCCCTGTGACGTTGCGACGCACAGGGACGGAGTTCGGTGCCAAATTCAAAAAGTGAAAAATACAGTGTAGATACAGTATACTGTAATCTTACAGATTACAGTACTGTATCAAATAATTACACACACCCCTTTGTCCCTAGTGGTCTGTCCAGTGCCCTGCATGCACTTTTATATTATAAAAACTGTTCTTTCTGCCTGGAAACTGGAGAATGTCCATAGCAACCAAAAAGTGTCAGTTTACGTCAAAAGTGGTTTTAGACCAGCTAGAAAACAGCGATAATAAATTAGAATCACTCGCAGAACTAAGCGATAGCGATTTGTGGGGAAATTCGTCATAAAATACTGAAAGTAATGACAGCGACAATTCTGCAACTGAGCAAATTTCAGTGTTTTTGATTTGATTACATTATTGAATAATTTTTATTATAATTACATTACTATTTGTTGTAATTATTTATAGTTATTTATTATATTATAATTTATGATTTTGTGTTTCAAACTTTATCATACCCGGGATGTCTACTAGACTCTTGTTTGGACAGATTTAAGTGAGTTATTCCTAAGAATTACAGGCCTACAATATAAAACGCCAAATTTGTACCGCTTTCAGCACCTAAAATCTGAAATAATCATACCGCCAGGGAGGTTAACAAGCACTTCTAAATGCCTTTTCTCCTGGCAGGTGAAAAGCAGTGTTAAAAATGTGCCTAAGCCCTGGTTCACACTGGTGCGATTTGACATGCGATTTGACATGTCAAATCGCATGTCAAATCGGCGATATTTGCCGCAAATTGCGGGCAATGGCACTGTCCTAATCAGTGCGACGCCGCATCTGCGGCGCTGCACCGATTTCAAAAA
Source organism: Rana muscosa (assembly GCA_029206835.1). NCBI lineage: Eukaryota > Metazoa > Chordata > Amphibia > Anura > Ranidae > Rana > Rana muscosa. Next base: position 376,216,280 of record CM055127.1, read on the forward strand.
GTAGTTTCTGTACTACTTTTTGCGATTTCGGCTGCGATTTACATTGACATCTGTGTCAGATGTCTTTGTAATCGTGGCTGAAATTGGGACTGCCAGCGGGAGTGAAATTGTGCGAGTTCAGCTGAACTCGCATGGCTTCACTCCCGCAGCCCAGTGTGAACCTGGGCTAAAGCTGTGTTTTACAAATGCACTTGGGTATGCCAAGTGTTTGGGCGTTCATTCATTCCATTGGTCAGAATATTAATTTAAAGCGCTAAACACGCCCATTGTTTAAAAGTGTTTCGGTGGGTTGGGTGTTTTTTCTGCTGAAACGCTCCTCTACTGAATATTCAAGTGATTGTTTCTGCTTGTAAACGCTCCTGCCTCTAAACTCCTGTAAACACCTATGTGTGTATATACACATAAACTAACATTGAGGCAGAAAAATTTTTTTTTGATACCCAATGTGCATGAGGCCTTAGACAGTAGAGTGTTCAAATAGCAAATTGAAAAATGCGAGACTGTAACTAGGATTTTCTACTATAAGTGCAAATTTATTTGAATAGTCTAAAATCACACTAGATTGCACCAAAAGTAGTGCACGCTCTACTTTTCAAAAACACTGCACTGAATTGCATGGCACTACAGTACAATCCGTTGCAGGCAAAAACACTGCATTTGGGTGTTATTAGGAGTATATAATGACACCCTAGGGGTTGCCACCCTATCCCTTTAAAACCAAACACATAATATTACACAGGTTCTGTGGCTGATTAAGGTGGTAATTAAATTCACTTAGTGCCTTACCTAAATTAAATTAGCCCCAGAACCTGTGTAATATATGTTCGGTTTTAAAGGTATGAGGTGGCAACTCTATGACACCCACATCCCAGGAAAGGCAAGATGCCAAGCCTGCAGATTACTATAGCAAATTAGTCCTGTGGACAACACTCTAAAACCTGTTATAGTCTAATTTTATTTAAGAACAAAGCAATATTTTGGGCTTTATTTTTATTTATTTTTATAAAATGGTACATCAGTTTAACCACTTCCCAGCCGGCCTATAGCAAAATGATGGGCGGGCGGTGGTTGCGTTATCCTGACTGGGCGTCTATTGACGTCCTGCAGGATAACAGCCACCGCACGCCCGTGGGGGGCACGCATTGCTGCGATCGGTGATGCGGTGTGTCAGTCTGACACACCGCTACACCGATCTCAGTAAAGAGCCTCCGACGGAGGCGCTTTACCACGTCATCAGCCGTGTCCAATCACGGCTGATCACGATGTAAACAGGAAGAGCCGTTGATCGGCTCTTCCTCACTTGTGTCTAACAGACGCGAGTAGAGGAGAGCCGATCTGTGGCTCTCCTGACAGGGGGGGTTCGCGCTGATTGTTTATCAGCGCTACCCCCCCCTCGGATGCCCACACTGGACCATCAGGGAAGCTGCCTGGACCACCAGGGAAGCCTTGAACATGTGGATGGCCAGGTACATCCCCCATGGCCATCCACATGTTCCAAAACATGCCCAACATATGCCAATCAGTGCCCACAAATGGGCACTGACTGGTACCATAATAGTGATCATAAAAACAGTGACGCCCAGCAATGCCACCCACCAGTAATCAGTGCCACTCATCAGTGTACCTACGTGCCACTTATCAGTGCCCATCTGTGCCCATCAGTGCCCACCTATCAGTGCCCATATGTGCCACCTATCAGTGCCACCCATATGTACCCATCAGTGCCACCCATATGTACCCATCAGTTTTGCCTATGAGTGCCCATCAGTTTTGCCTATGAGTGCCCATCAGTGCCGCCTATGAGTTCTAATCAGTGCCGCATACCAGTGCCACCTATCAGTGCCCATCTGTGCCGCCTATCAGTGCCCATCAGTGCCGCCTATCAGTGCCCATCATCAGTGCTTATCAGTGCCACCTCATCAGTGCCACCTCATTGGTGCCACCTCATCAGTGCCCATCAGTGCTGCCTTATCAGTGCCAGTCAGTGCAGCCATATCAGTGCCCATCATTGAAGAAGAAAAGGTATTTATTTACAAAAAAATTAACAGAAACAAATAAAGTTTTTTTTTTTCAAAATTTTCGGTCTTTTTTTATTCGTTTCGCAAAAAATTAAAATCGCAGAGGTGATCAAATACCACCAAAAGAAAGCTCTATTTGTGGGAACAAAATGGTAAAAAATTTGTTTGGGTACAGTGTAGCATGACCGCGCAATTGTCATTCAAATTGCGACAGCGATGAAAGCTGAAAATTGGCTTGGGCAGGAAGGTGCGTAAGTGCCTGGTATTGAAGTTGTTAAACATTTGACATGTTTTCCATTTTCTGACGGTGAAAATGTTTAATTACATTATAAACAAACAGTACAAAAGAAAAACAATCATCAAATGTTTTATTGTGAATAAAATGTGGGTTTATGAGATTTGCAAATGATTGCATTGTTTTTATGTAGATTTTGATTGTTCCAACTTTTTTGGAACTGTGGTTGTATTTCATTATTATTATTTTACAGATAAACATTATTATAGGATGTTTATGACACACTTGCACTGCCTGCTTGCTTTTTAAGGCATAAGTTTACATTTTGTAACATGTTATGTTACACCCATACAAACCTACTGCCCCGTGCACCCCCCATCCCAGTTTTGGCATCAAGTAGGGGGTCTTCTCCCCCCTGTACGTTGCCAGCCACAAGCTAAATAAAAACCTTCTGTGCTGCAGCTGCCCCCCAGATCCCCCCTTTTTCTTACCTTAACCCGATCGTTCCAGCAACGAGCAAAAGCCCAGCAGCTTCAGCCGCTATTTCGGGTCCCCATTGGCTACCACTGCTGTCAATCAAATCCAATGACATGAGAGTCAGGGGCGGGGCTGAGTCCTGCTGTCTGTGTCTATGGACGCAGCGGCAGGACTCGGAAGCACGACTGCACGGGTGCCCCCATGGAAACCGTCTCTCCATGGGGGCACCCACTGTAGAGGAGGGGCCAGAAGCGCCGCCGGGGTACCCCAGAAAAGGAGGATCGTGCTGCTCCATGCAAAACCTTTGCACAGAGCAGGTAAGTATGACATGTTTGTTATTTAGAAAAACAAAAACAAAAAAAAAACCCTTACAATCACTTTAACTTAGCCTTTAAAAGCTTTCTCCATGGTGTAGGACCGCTCTCCCAAAGTCGCTTTCCTTCATTGCTTGACTGGTTGCAGGCTCTGTGACATCATAACACACAGTGCAGGACCAGCAGTCCAGCATTGTACATGAGGACAGAGGAGGCTTGCCAACACCCTGATTTTTTTTTTTTATCTTAGTGCAATCTATGCATTAGGATAAAAAGCCTTCTGTATGCTGTAGCCCCCCTCAGCCTCCCTAAAACTTACCGAAGCTCCATCTCTGTCCAGCGATGTCCACAAGTGTCTTGGCTGTCGTCTATTGGCCCCCGCTGCTGTCAATCAACGTCCGTTAGCTTATCAGGAGAGAGGGGGACAGGGCCGAACCACAGCTTCAAGTCTGAATGGACACACATGGTTGCAGCTTGGCTTAGGTGCCCCCATAGCAATCTGCTTACTGTGGGAGCACTCAAAAGGAGGGACGGCCCAAGAGCACAGAAGAATCACCCGAGAAGAGAAGGATTCGGGCTGCTCTGTGCAAATCCACTGCAACAGAGCAGGTAAGTATAACATGTTTGTTATTTTTATAGAAAAAAAAATGAGACTTTACAATCACTTTAACTATCACAGTGAATGGGGTAGGGGTGCAGTGCTTAAAGCGTAACTTCTCTTTTGTTGATAAAAAAACATTTCCCTCTGGGGGAGCTTAGTACACTACAAGGATTTTAACAAACTTTGTTGCAGATTCCTACCTTTTGTTGTTCTGAAGAAATCCCTGTGTGTTTGTATCCATGTGAGAATGTGAATCTAATGGGAGTGGTTTCATATTTATCAATCAGCTGTGCACCTGCAGGGCACTCATGAGGAAAGCTGCTGGGCCTGCATTCCTTTAGATGTGATTTCCTATTAGGAGTATCTCACCAAAAATTTGAGTTATGTTGCAGGAGATGCCTGAAATCTGACTTATCTTAGTGCAGACTTCTGGGAAAATTGAGCCAATCACAAAGCAGGAAATTATGTTTCTGGGGGGCTTTCTGTACACATTCTGCATACAGAACACCTCCAGGTAGCCACATTGCATTTTCAGGAAATTAAAGAGCTGCAGATTGAAAAGGAAAGGTCATTTTTATTTAACATTCAATTACAATATGACTTGTGTCGCAATTGTATACGCTATATTATTTTTACTTTATTTGCTATTTTTTTCCCCACGAAAGTGGAGTTACCCTTTAAGATTACTGCTGGTAAATAAGTGGAAAGGAACACTGTCTGCTGTCTGGAAATGGGTAAAAATTAAACATATGAATTTATTTTATTTACCAGACCAATGTGCAATATACAGTATATATTCCCATATGTATTTTATATTTTGTCTGTATTTTTAGGCTGTAGACATAACTGATATCCTAGACAGACTATATAAGGAAATTATATAACTGAGTGTTGTACAGTTTTCCTACTCAGCTTTTCTCCTGTGCCTTCTGCCTTAGTAAAATATCATACCGCTGAAAGTTTCAAAGTTTATTGTCAAGCACTGTTTTTAGCTCAACGGCAGTTTTCAAGATTTGGGTTTCTTGAGTCGAAAAGAATCCAACCATATTTACAAAATAGTTTTTCTTCCCATGGATAATATTAACAATATCCGGCGCTAGAGAGCTGCAATGTGTCTCATAACAGGCATTTTCTTTGCCATAACTTCCTGCTTTGTTTCTTTACGAACTGTAACTTCGGACGCCGGTGGGGGACACGAGAAGAAGAGGATCGGAGCTACAGGTGATACTCTAAAAAATAGAATATCGTGCAAAAGTTAATTTATTTCACTAATGCAACTTAAAAGGTGAAACTAATATATGAAATAGACTCATTACATGCAAAGCAAGATCGTTCAAGCCCTGATTTGTCATAATTGTGATGATTATGGCTTACAGTTTATGAAAACCCCAAATCCACAATCTCAGAAAATTAGAATATTACATGCTATCAATAAAACAAGGATTGTACATAGAACAATATCGGACCTCTGAAAAGTAGAAGCATGCATATGTACTCAGTACTTGGTCTGGGCCCCTTTTGCAGCAATTACTGCCTCAATGCAGCATGGCATGGAAGCTATCAGCCTGTGGCACTGCTGAGGTGTTATAGAAGACCAGGATGCTTCAATAGCGGCCTTCAGCTCTTCTGCATTGTTCGGTCTCATGTCTCTCATCTTTCTCTTGGCAATGCCCCATACATTCTCTATGGGGTTCAGGTCAGGCGAGTTTGCTGGCCAATCAAGCACAGTAATCCCACGGTCATTGAACCAGGTTTTGGTGCTTTTGGCAGTGTGGGCAGGTGCCAAGTCCTGCTGGAAAATGAAGTCAGCATCCCCATAGAGCTCGTCTGCGGAAGGTAGCATGAAATGCTCCAAAATCTCCTGGTAGACGGCTGCGTTGACCCTGGACTTAATGAAGAACAGTGGACCAACACCAGCAGATGACATGGCTCCCCAAATCAACACAGACTGTGGAAACTTCACACTGGACTTCAAGCATCTTGCAGTGTGTGCCTCTCCATTCTTCCTCCATACTCTGGGTCCCTGGTTTCCAAATGAGATGCAAAATTTGCTCTCATCAGAAAAGAGAACTTTGGACCACTGAGTAACAGACCAGGTGTGTTTTTCTTTAGCCCAGGTAAGACGCTTCTGCCGTCGTTTGTTGTTCAGGAGTTGCTTGACAAGAGGAATACGACATTTGAAGCCCACGTACAGGGTCCGTCTGTGTGTGGTGGCTCTTGATGCACTGACTCCAGCCTCAGTCCACTCCTTGTGAAAGTCCCCAACACTCAAAAAAAACAAAACAAAAATGTGTAGCGCTAAACTAAATGAGGACTGCACTCTGATCAAGTGCAGTATAAAACAGTGATATGTGATTAAACAATCAACATGACATCTGACACAAATGTATGAAAACGTTCAGATAATCCACCGTGATAAAAATTGAGTCAAACAATCCACCATGATGTGAATTGTGTAACATTGAAAGTCATCAGAAAAAATACATTAAATGGCAATATAAATGAATATAATTTTTTTTTGAATGACAGTCAAATTAATAGTGCTCCCAAATAACTTGACGTGAAGTGACCACCACCAATCGATTGTAGAAAAGGCTTACCGGAGAGAGTGGACCCCAAAAACGTACGTTCAAAGGGTCAACCAGGCAAGGGTAAGCCACTGTGAACAGCAAATCTTCAGCAGCAATTCAAACGGGAACCACAAGCTTCAATCCAGGATGGAAAAAAGTAATCGCTCCTGTCCGAATATGCGATGAAACTTACGGACAGTGTCCGATTAGGGCCAGGTAGTGTTACCAGATGAGTTGCGAAAAAGTAAAGGAAAGAAAAGGCACATAGCGTAATACTGTATAAAAGGGTAATTTAATGTAGGTAGGAACATTTACATTTAAAAGAGTACAACAGCACTTGTCAAATGATCAAAATGGCAACAGTAAGGTCTCCCACTCCTTGTGAAAGTCCCCAACACTTTTGAATGGCCTTTTCCTGACAATCCTCTCCAGGCTGCGGTCATCCCTGCTGCTTGTGCATCTTTTTCTTCCACACTTTTCCCTTCCACATAACTAACATTTCTATTAATGTGCTTTGATACAGCACTTTGGGAACATCCAACTTCTTTTGCAATTACTTTTTGGAGCTTCCCCTCCTTATGGAGGGTGTCAATCATGGTTTTCTGCACAACTGTCAGGTCAGCAGTCTTTCCCATGATTGTGATTCCTACTGAACCAGACTGAGAGACGATTTAAAGGCTCAGGAACCCTTTGCAGGTGTCATGGCCTAATTATCTGATTAGAGTGGGACACTTTGAGCCTAGAACTTTGCACCTTTTCACAATATTCTAATTTTCTGAGATTGTGGATTTGGGGTTTTCATGAGCTGTAAGCCATAACCATCACAATTATGACAAATCACGGCTTGAACTATCTGGCTTTGCATGTAATGAGTCTATCTCATATATTCGTTTCACCTTTTAAGTTGCATTAGAGAAATAAAAAAACTTTTGCACGATATTCTATTTTTTCGAGTATCATCTGTAAACTGTGCAAAACCATTGTACAGAGCAGGTAAGTATAACGTTTGTTATTTATATTTATTTTAAATCTGAAGCTTTAATGTCACTTTAAAGGATCTGCTACCGACGACTTGGTGCCAGGTACCACAGCACACCTTCACAGAACTGGTGGCACTAGGGTTGTTTTGGCGGCAAAAGTGGGACCTATTCAATATAAGGGGTGGGTATAATGTTTTGGCTGATCTGTATATTTGTAAAGAGTCATAACAACCATTATGTGCATGTCAAACTGCTATCTGATACGGTGCATTCATTTTAAGTCCAATGCTGTTTATCTTTGTGCCACAGGATTTTCATCAGCAAAAAAAAAAAAAAAAACACAGTATCCAAAAATGTACCTAACTCTAAAGCCTCATACACACGATCGGACTTCCATCGGACAAATCCGTGGATTTTTGTCTGAAGGGTGTTGGCCATGAACTTGTTCTGCATACAGACGGCAGAACTTTTTCAGCCAACATTCACGAAACTATGTGGTTTTTCTGCTCTTTAGCGCCACCCTTTGGGCAACTTCTGCTAATGGTTAGCATTGGTTCGGAGCATGCGCGTTTGTACTTTGGATTTTAGTCCGAAGGACTTGTGTACACACGATCGGATAATCAGACGAAACACATTTGTTGTCGTACAATTGGAAAGCATGACCATCCAACATTTGTTGTCGGAAATTCTGACAACAATTGTCCGATGGAGCATACAGACTGTCGGATTATCCGACAAAACATGTCCATCACACAATTGTTGTCGGAATATCCGATTGTGTGTACGGGCCTTTAGGCTACTTTCACACTGGGGTGGGGGTGCGTTAGCGGTAAAGCGCCACCAGTTTTAGCGTGGATTTACCGTAGCTTTAGTGGCGCTTTTCAGCCGCTAGCGGGGCGCTTTTAACCCCCGCTAGTGGCGCGAAGAAAGGGTTAAAAGTGCCCGTGTTGCGCTTTACAGGCGCTTCTGCAGCGCTGTCCATTCATTTCAATGGGCAGGGCATTTTGTTTAAATTGTTGTTATTAAATTATTTTACAATTAAAAATCTTACATACTTTGCAAAACAATTTGCAAATCATTCATAAAAATACAAAACAGTCTCAAAATACACATAACTACATAAAAAATACATATAGGTACATAAATGGATCCGTCCTCTAACATACATTTGAAAAAAATAATCTATGCCATAGTATGTGCCCTTAGTTCTCCTGGGCCTAGGATCTAAATAGACAAGAGAAAATGGATAGCGAGAGACATGGGAGCAGGTCTTCCCCATCCCCGCCCCTTCAATAAAAATTTAAAAAAGAGGGGGGAGGGGGGGAATTAAGGAAGGGGGGCCCTGTCCCCCTCTCCCTCATGAGGAGGGGAGGGGCGCAGAGGGGGTGCATCAGGGATCAAACCCCCTATGTACCCCCTCCGTTCCCCATGGTTCCCAAATAAATTGGGGACTGTTTAAATTCTAGCCATTTCTTCCAGGTACCCTGAAATCTTGTTTCTGCGTCCCTTTGGAAACATATTAATTCTTCCATTATCCTCGTTCGATCTATCTCTCTAAACCAATCCCTTATCATTGGTATTTCCTTTATTTTCCAATATTTTGGAATTAATGCTTTCGCTGCATTCAACAGGAATGGAGTAAGTGCTGCTCTGTACTTCTTCCTAGAGCCCCCAATCGCATGAAACAAACATTTCCAGGGGTCCAATTCTATTTCCATCCCGTCAATCTTTTTAATAAATCCAATACTTCCACCCAGTATGGCTGGATCAAACTGCACTGCCACCATATATGAGCATGGGTTCCTTCCTTCCCACATTCCCTCCAACACAAGGGTGATAAATCATGATTCATTTTATGTATCTTGGATGAAACGTAGTACCACTTAGTCAGTAGTTTATAATTCATCTCTTTTATCCTTGTGTCCCTTGAGATAGAGTGGACATAGTCCATAACCTTTCCCTTTAACATCTCCGGTACTAGTTGGTTCAGTTCTATCCCCCATCTCCCCAGGGGACACATCGACCCATCGTCCATAGAGATTATCAGCAGCCTGTATATTCTAGAGATCCCCTGTCTGCTTATCCCTCCTCGGTCAACTAGTCTTTCCCATGGATTTAATCTACTAGCCGAGCGAAGGGGTTTTGGAAGGGATTCTATAAAGTGTTGGAGCTGTCTATATCTTCAGCCGTCCCATGGTATTATACCATATTTTTCCCGTAGCTCAGCTAATGAACAGAGGGCATTTGCTTTTAGGACGTCTCTTAAGCCCTGTACACACGATCAGTTTAACCGATGAAAACCGTCCGATGGATTGTTTTCATCAGACAAACCGATCGTGTATGGGACCCATCGGTCTTTTTTCCATCGGTTTTAAAAAATAGAACATGTTTTAAATTTTTCCGATGGATAAAAAACCTATCGAAAACTCAGATCGTCTATGGGCAAGTCCATCGGATAAAAAACCCACGCATGCTCAGAATCAAGTCGACGTTGTCGGTTTTGTACCACCTTTTAACCCAAATAAAAAACGTTTGTAAACAAAAAAAGAATCAAGTCGACGCATGCTCAGAAGCATTGAACTTCATTTTTCTCGGCTCATCGGAGTGTTTTACATCACCGCGTTTGGAACGGTCAGTTTTTTGACTGATGGTGTGTAGGCAAGACTGATGGAAGACAGCTTCATCAGATTTCCGATGGACAAAACCATCGGATAAGAATCCATAGGATATCCGATCGTGTGTACGAGGCTTTAATCTCAGTCGATCTGAGTCCATTTTAAATACAGTTTGTTATCTTTCCCTGGGGGAAAGTAATTATTTCCCGTCAGGGGCATCAAGGGACTATTGTATTGCCCTGTCGTACCCTCAAATACCATATCCCATGTTCTTAATGTTTCAGTTGTAATTGGGGCCATTTCTCTAGGGAGGCCTCTATATTCTCTTGGAATCCAGATAATCTGATCTAGGGCAACTTTACTCATATTGTCTTCCAATGATACCATTTCTTATGTGGAACATTATGGACCCAATCTATAATTCTCCTTAATACTGCTGCCATATGGTATTTCTGAAGATCTGGGAGGAACACCCCCCCCCCCATTATCCTTAGATCTACTCAATATTTTATAGGAAATACGGCTTCCTCTCCTATTCCACACAAATTTCTGCAGTAGGGATCTCATATTTTTGAAATAGGCCCCTGGGATACTGATCGGGAGGCTTTGAAAGATATACAGGGCTTTCGGGAGGATCATCATTTTAATTACATTAATCCTACCCAGCCATGACAATCTGTGTGCTGGGTAGCCTTTCAGGTCTTGTTTAATTTTGTTCAAAAGGGGTAGATAGTTATCCTGATATAAATCTGCTGTTTGTGCTGATAGAGATACTCCTAAATACTTTAATCCTTTTTACTTCCACGCAAAGTGGAAAAGAGCTTTGAGTTCTCTTCTCTCCCTTGGGGGAACACAAACATTCAGTATCTCCGTTTTCTCCATATTAATCTTAAGGTTCGAAACCCCTCCGTATTCACCCAATTCTTCCAAAATCTTTGGGAGTGACTGCCTGGGGTTCATTATATATAACATGATATCATCTGCGAACGTAGATATCTCGTGTTCTTGCCCAGAGACCTCTATACCTTCAATTTCATGGTTCGCTCTTATGGAGATTAGGAAGGGTTCTAGGGAGAACACAAAAAGTAGGGGAGAGAGTGGACATTCCTGACGTGTCCCATTATACAGCCTAAATGTCTCTGACAGGGTTCCGTTTACCTGAATTTGGGACGTGGGGGTGCGTTAGCGGTAAAGCGCCACCAGTTTTAGCGTGGATTTACCGTCGTTTTAGTGGCGCTTTTCGGCTGCTAGCGGGGCGCTTTTAACCCCCGCTAGTGGCGTGAAGAAAGGGTTAAAAGTGCCAGTGTTGCGCTTTACAGGCGCTTGGGAAGCGGTGTCCATTCATTTCAATGGGCAGGGCATTTTGAGAGCGCTGTTTACATTGCTTCCGAACCACCCCAAAGATGCTGCTTGCAGGACTTTTTTTTTCCGTTCCGCAAGTGTACCGCCCGAGTGTGAAAGCACTCGGCATGCCAGTGCATTTAAAGTGAGACTAGTTTACATCTAAATGCTTGCTGCTTACCTTTTTTGTTTTTTAAAAGGACATGTACAGTAGAACCTCGGAGTACGAGCATAATCCGTTCCAGGAATGCTCGTAATCCAAAGTACTCGCATATCAAAGCAAGTTTCCCCATTGAAGTCAATGGAAACGAAAATAATTTGTTCCACATTGACTTCAATGGGATGCAATACCGCATGCGGCCAGAGGCGGGGGGCGCCAGAGAGCCTCGGAAACGGCCGAAAAGGCCAGAGGACACTTCGGCTGAACTCGGCAAACCTCGGAAAGACTTTCCACCCGATCGGCGACGTTCGGCTCTGCTCAAAGCCGGCGCCCCCCCACCTCAGGCCAAAAGCGGTACTGCACACCGCTTTGGCCTGAATCATGCTCGTTTTGCGAGACAACACTCGCAAACCGAGTCACGATTTTTAAAAATACAGTGCTCGTATTGCAAAACACTCGTTAACCGTGTTACTCGCAATCCGAGGTTCCACTGTAGTGTTTTTGTGCAAATGCAAAATTTAAATAAAAAAAGTACAAACACGCATGCTCAGAACCAATGCTAAACATCAGACAACAATAGAAGTTGCCCAAAGAGTAAAGAGCTAAAAAAACACGTGATTTGGTGAATGTTGGCTGAAAATGTTCTGCCGTGTGTATGCAGAACAAGTTCACGGCCAACGCACTTCGGACCAAAATCCAGACGGAAGTCCGATCGTGTGTATGAGGCTTAAGGCTGGGTTCACATATGAACACGTAGCGGCTCACAGCAGGAGTCCGGGGCGTCCTCGTTTACTGTTTTAAGTCCGATTTTAGCCCAAATTTTTGGCTGAATTCGGACCCGAAACGAGCTAAAAGACTCCTGGCAAATCGCACCGGAGCCACTGCGGAGATATGTGAACCGGCTCCATAGAGAGCCGGTCACAATCTCCTGCTGTGCGGATTGGATGTGGGGAAAACCTGCATCCAATTCGCCTAAGCCCAGGTTGACACTGGGCTGCAGAAATTAAGCCGCTTTCACTCCCGCTTGTCAGTCCCGATTTCGACCGTGATTTCAGAGACATCTGTGCAGGTTTCTACAGGCCTAGGGCAGCACTTTGCAGGGGGGCAGCACGGAAAGTGTCCCCGCCGGCTTGCGCTACACTGTTAGTGTAACGCAAGCTGCTTCTAATTTTGACTGTCCTATCAGCCTGGACCACAAACCTTCCTCACCGTGCTATATGTTTTCTGCTGCACCATTGGCATGACATATTCTTAGTCCTCTCCATATACTTATCAGAAATTTGTGCTTAAAGTAGAACTATACGCAACACTTTTTATTTTTCTATTTTATTTTCCATTGCCCCCCCCCCCCCCCCGGCCCTAAGAACTAGTTCAGGGCGGATTTTAAACAGAAAGAGGTGTGGCATTTTCAGGAAGGGGTGGGTCATATTAAAATTAGGGGGTGCACAAGTTTAGTCAGGCCTAGGGCAGTACAAATCCTAAATACACTACTGCACAGATGTCAATGTAAATCGCAGCTAGAAATCGCAAAAAGTAGTACAGAAACTACTTTTTGAAATCGGTGCAACGCCGCAGATGCAGCGTCGCGCCGATTAGGACGATGCCATTGCCGACAAATGCCGCTGATTTGACATGCGATTTTACATGTCAAATCATACCAATGTGAACCAGGGCTAAAGCTGACTTTCAAACATAACTAATTGACTCAATGATGGCAAAAATAATGTTCTGATGAATAATTTTTTTAAGAACGTTCAGTTCAAAATCTAACTGTGTGGCCAGCCTTACATTTCTTCTTTATTTTTAATTAATATATATTTAGGGCCAGTTCACACCACATGCAGTCCAGTGCGTTTATTGTCTGCATCAAAAACGCATGGAAAGTAGGTTATTGGTTTTCAATGGCATAGTTCACACCAGTGCTTGCAGTTCCAGTGCGTTCCAGTTCTAGAAAAAAAAGTAGAACATGCTGCATTTTTCCTGCACTGGATTGTACTGGAACACTGTAAAACACATCAAAAACGCACCGGAACACACCAAGAACGCACTGGAACACACATGTCCTTATTTAAGGTTAAGAAAAAAGAGTCGGTAAAAAATGCACCGGACTGCATCAAAAACGCACCAAAATTGCATCAAGATGCATTCAGAAAAGCATCTGGAACGCATCCGGACTGCGTTTCTATGGTGTGAACTGGCCTCTAATACTTATAATAATGCAGCTATATGTGTTATTTCTTCACTGTTATGAATCAAAAATATTGTCAGAATATTTCCTATGACCAGGTACTTTGTTTATTATAGCACTGTTCTTGCTTTCCGTTGGAAAATCCAACAGAAATTCCGTTCATCTGGATGCAATTCTGACGGACTAAAAACCACGCATGCTCAGAATCAAGTCGACGCATGCTCGGAAGCATTGAACTTAATTTTTCTTGGCTCGTCATAGTGTTGTACGTCACCGCATTCTTGGTGTCGGAATTTGGTGTGATAGTGTGTATGCAAGACAGCTTGAACGGAATTCCGTCGGAAAAACCCGTCTGAGTTTATTCCGACGGAAAATCCGATCATGTGCACGGCCCGGGGCATTAGATCTTCCTTTATTTAAGTGACTGCAGAGGTTTTTATGTTGCATTAGTAGCACATCAATTTGTACAAGGCGCTGAGGTAGAACAGGCGGTAATGGGTGACGTGCTTCATTGGAATTATCTGCAGAGCAAAGGGTCATTTGCTTGTCAGGGCGATCATTTGAGCTGAAACAAACCTTAAAGATTGAATTGCAAAAATTCACATCAGTAATTTCTCTTTCCGACACTAAAGGTGACATTTAACAAGTCTGCCGGGTTTTCCTAAAGTGATATGTTGACAAAATAAACTCGATCCAATAATTAATCTGGAGGGACACTTTCTATACTTGCAGAGGTTTCCAAATGGTTGGTCATCGAGTTTGTTTTACAGATAGTAGAGGTTACATCTGTTAATGTTTTCATTGCTTCATAGGATATCCTTCATCATGGGCACCCACACAGTGCTAAAGAGCATGGTATCTGTGTGGCCGAGGCACACAGCTTATACAGTTCTTGGCATAGAAATGCTCTTATGTATACCTAGTGTGCAACACCATTTTTCTGAATGCTGTTAAGAAAGGTTATAATGGGCAAGAGTTTTAAAAGTCTGCACATCTTTTGCACTTATTGACTCTTTTATACATCCAGAGATCTGCAAATGGCTGGTCATCAAGTGGATTAATTGTTTTACAGACAGTAGATATTACATTTATTGCTTTTTTGCATTGCTCCATAGGGTACCTTACCTAAAGGATACTCAACGCTAAAGACCATAGTGTCTGTAGACATGCTTGTCCAACTCTTAAAAGTATTCTTGTGTATGTCTGGTTTGCTAGGATACATAGACTCTTTGTACTGCTGTTTAAAATGTTAGGATAGGTTATAAAAAAGCTAAAGTATCTGGATAAGGCTCCATTCACACTTGTGCGACTTGGACATCAAAGTCGCATGACAAGTCGTTCCCTATGTTTTCCAATGATAACCATTTATATGTGTAAAAACATGTTACTGCTGTGCGTGGTAAAAAGAATATTAAATAGATAACGTAAATACAGATAGTAAAAAAGGAAAAAAGGTGCAGCGCTTAATCATTAAAAATCATATAAGTCCATAATAAAAGTTATTTGGAGATATCCAGAAAGACTTCTGTCAAAGTGCAGCTAATCAGCACATAAGTGAGGGGACCACCACCGACACCCAATCACACTGCCTCTTACCCCTCTTTCCAGACCCTCAATACAAAGGTCAAACATGCAGTGAGCAGTAGTAAAATGGAAATCATGGAGGGACAAAAGAGACTCTCCTCTTAGTGCAGAGATCTCAATCCAATTTAATAGGCAATATAAAATAACACTCACATGGTAGATGAGTAAACATGCATTGTCTCTGTTACAAAACAGCTAGTGTTTCAAACCAACAAGATGGCCACCGCATTCCGGCATACAGAAGCGTCATACGTCTATATGACATTAGAGAAAGTGTGATGAGTCTGAAGCATTGTGGGTGGGGTGTGCGTACTACAAAGGTTGTCATTTGAGTTTTTTATAGACCTCCCAGTGTTAGTGAGGAGGTGGAGACTCAGCTCCTTGCACAGAGGGAAAGGGCTGCAAGGGCTGGGACAGTGATAATAATGGGGGATTTTAACTACTTGAAAATGGACTGGAGTAAAGGCATTGCTCGTACAGTTAAAGGGCAAACATTTATAAACCCTCTACAAGACAATTTTATGGTCCAGTTTATTGAGGTCCCGACTAGGAATGATGCTCTGCTGGACCTGGTAATCTCAAACCATGCAGAGCTTATTACCAATGTTCATATAAAAGAACATCTGGGTAGTAGTGACCATAACATGATTTAATTTAATGTTGGTTGTAAGCAACAAACACATACGGTAAGTTAAAAACACTTAAAGTGTTTGTTAAGCCATTTATTTAAGTCTTTGCCAGCCCCTCTATTAGAGCCTGGCATAGCACACTGTGCTTTTATAAAAACAAACCTTGTAAATACCTTTTTAGAGCTGTCTTCAGGCCGGTCATATGATTCGTGGCCGCTGTACAGCTCCGATGGATGGCTTCTGCAGAAGGAGCCGAGATCTCCCTCTGACGTCAGCTGGGGAGATCACATGGCTGCTCAGTCCCTCCTGCAGTAGCCCTGGAAACCGACCGAGAGTCATGTGACTGGCCTGAAGATCGCGCTAAACAGGTATTTACAAGCCTAATTTTTAATAAAGACTCACACAGTGTGCTCTAATAGAGCATTTATCAGGCTCTAATAGAGCATTTATCATTTTTTATTTCAATAATAGTGTCGGGGCAGAGACAGAGACACAGACACGGAGCTGACAAGCAGGGAGGGGGTGAGGGAGATAGAGAGGATAGCAGAGAGCAGGGCTGTGGATGATGAAGGGGTGTACGCTGACAAAGATGGTCAGGGCTCAGCAGTCCTGATTTTCGTGGTCAGCGCAGAGAGGGGGGATACAGGAAGTGGCAGGTTCAAGGAGGTTTACAGTTTAGAGAGGGGCAGATTACACAGCACAAGCACTGTGCTGTTTATTCTACTTTAAGGGCCCAGGATCTGCATTTTTTTGGGGGGGTTAACAAACACTTTAACTTTAAGAGAGCACATTTTCCAAGGATGAGGGCTGCTCTCCATGACTTGGACTGGGAGGGAATATTAGTATCACCGGACACAGAACAGAAATGGGAATTCTTCAAAGTGACTGTATGTAAACTCACTGCAAAGTATATTCCCATGGGCAATAAGTTTAAAAGGCTAAAAATAAAACCTATGTGGCTCACGTCCAAAGTTAAAATGGCTATAAATAATAAAAAAAGAGCTTTTAAAAAATATAAAAATTAAGGAACACTATCATTGTTTAAATGTTACAAAGAATATAACAGAATATGTAAAAAAGGAAATCAAGGATGCAAAAATTCAAAACGAACAACAGATTGCAAAAGATAGTAGGACAAACCCCCACAAATTCTTCAAGTATATTAATAGTAAAAAGGTCAGGTCTGAGCATGTAGGCCCTTTACAAAAGAAATCTAGCGTGGGTGACTGGGGACAAAGAGAAATTTGTGAGCAAATTTATTAAATACTTTCTTCAGCTCTGTGTATACAAAGGAGCATGGGGGAGCTCATGTCCATAATCGGGGTGGCAGTGACACAGCCCCAAATGATCCACAATAGCTCAAAAGTGATATGGTCCAGAAATATTTAGACAGAATAAAGGTGGATTCAGCACCTGGACCAGATGGCATCCACCCATGGATCCTAAAAGAATTGAGCTCTGTAATTTCAAGGCCATTGTTTCTAATATTTAGGGACTCGTTAAAGGGGTTGTAAAGGTTTGTTTTTTATTTTCTAAATAGGTTCCTTTAAGCTAGTGCATTGTTGGTTCACTTACCTTTTCCTTCGATTTCCCTTCTAAATTTTTTTTTTCTTTGTCTGAATTTCTCACTTCCTGTTCCTCCTCAGTAAGCTTGCCCCCATCATAGGAGCCAGTTCTGGCCGGGGGTTAGTCAGCGTGCTCGCCCCCTCCCTTGGGACTACATCCCTGCGGGGAGACGCTGTGTTCACAAAAGTTATAGCATTTACAAAATAGGGGATAGTTTTATGGCATTTTTATAAAAAAAAAATTTTTTTTACTAGTAATGGCGGCGATCAGTGATTTTTTTCGTGACTGCGACATTATGGTGGACACATCGGACACTTTTGACCCATTTTTGGGACCATTGTCATTTTTACAGCAATCAGTGCTATAAAAATGCACTGGTTACTGTAAAAATGACACTGGCAGTGAAGGGGTTAACCACTAGGGGCGCTGAAGGGGTTAAGTGTGCCTAAGGGAGTGATTACTACTGTTAGGGGGCGTGGCTATGAGTGACACGTCACTGATCTCCGCTCTGATTACACAGAGCGGAAATCAGTGACAGTGTCAGTAGGCGAGCGGGGAGATGTTGTGTTTACGCCAACATCTCCCTGCGACCCCCACGTCGGGCAGTTAAAGGCGACGTACAGGTACGTTGATGTGCCTGTACGTGCCATTCTGCCGACGTATATCTACTGGAGGGGGTCCTTAAGTGGTTAAGGTCATCACAGAGGACAAGGGGACACTCTTTACGTCTAGAAGAAAAAAGATTTCATCCCCAAATACGGAAAGGTTTCTTCACAGTAAGAGCTGTGAAAATGTGGAATAGACTCCCTCCAAAGGTGGTTCTGGCAAGCTAAGTAGATTGCTTTAAAAAGGGCCTGGCTTCTTTCCTAAATGTACATAACGTAACTGGGTACTGACATTTATAGGTAAAGTTGATCCAGGGAAAAATCCGATTGCCTCTCGGGGGATCAGGAAGGAGTTTTTCCCCTGCTGTAGAAAATTGGAGCATGCTTTGCTGGGGTTTATTAGTCTTCCTCTGGATCAACTGTGGGTGAAAGATTGTGTATATGGGATTGTATTTTATTTATTTATTTGGTTGAACTAGATGGGCTTGTGTCTTTTTTCAACCTGACTAACTATGTAACTAAGTAACTATCAATAGACCCTCCAGCACAGCCCACCACCCCTTACCAATAAATATGTTCAGTGTTGGCGATGCCAGAACTAAATTCCCCCATGTTCCTTCTGAAAAAAAGCCTTGGTGGCATCTATTAAGAGGATCATTTCATGTGTGTTTAATTTGACCGGTAGATGCTACTTACTTGCTCACCTCAATATGCCTGAGACATCAGTCAATTTTTTTAGAAGAGGTTTAAAGGAGAGAGTTCAATAATGTGATTGTTAAGCTAAATACTTGACGTAATTGTAGCCGTATTAGTGCAATTGTGACAGAGAAAATTAAGTACTGTCCGTGATACTTTTTTTATTTGCACTAACATAGAATTTTTCAGGACAAGCTTTCGGGGTATGTCCCCTTCTTCAAGGTCCAAGCAGTACTTGAGTACTGCTTGGACCTTGAAGAAGGGGACATACCCCGAAAGCTTGTCCTGAAAAATTCTATGTTAGTGCAAATAAAAAAAGTATCACGGACAGTACTTAATTTTCTCTTAAGCTAAATAGTGTTTCCTTCATTACGCTTGGCTTGTGTCATTGCATTGCAGCTTACTGCAACCTTGCTGCAAACCTCCATGATGCTAGACAACATGTAATTTGTGCATTGGCTTATTAATGTGCACACTGGCAAATTAGAAAAAGCAATTGACTGTGGTGATGGTTGGGGGAGTCCAGTGCTGCATTCAGTTGAAATTTAGCGTATTATAGTAAACAAAATACTGAGGTGAGTACCATAAGGATTAACAACCTATTGTGGTTTAAGAGAGATTTGGATATAAACATTAAAGCCGAACTTTACCCTCATACTTAGTCTTGCACAGTTACCTAGGCTCCTCTAATGTACTGAAAATACTTAATCTGTACCTGTAAAAAGAAAATACTAATGCCGCGTACACACGACCATTTTTCTCGTCGGGAAAACTGTAATTTTTTCACTTGGACGAGAAAAACGGCCGTGTGTAGGCTCTCCAGCAGTTTTCCCGACGAGAAAACCGCCGAGAATCACAACGAGAAAAATTAGAACATGCACTAATTTTTCTCGTCGCAAATCGCGGCATTTTTTTCCTCTGCAGTTTTCTCATAGGGAAACACTGCTAGGGAGCCTACACACGCCCGATTTTCTCAACCAAGAGAAAACATGTTGTGAAAAACAGCCGTGTGTAGACTGGGAAAAGGGGACCAAGCCGGTCCTCGTTTTTCCCGTCGGGTTTCACAGCAGTGTTTTCACCGCCGAGAAACTCAGTCATGTGTACGCGGCATTAATCTGATTTCTTTGCACAATGTGAGCGTCTCTTCCCCAGCCGGACTGTCAGGAAGGCTCGGCATCATTTGTGGGCTTTACTAAGGGAGGCTCACTGTTTTCAGGGTGCTATTTAAAGCTTCTTTCATCGGCCATGATCTGCCACCATTGCAAAGAGAGACCCAATAATGACATTAATGGGTCTAAAATAAGGTATGTAATAAAAAAAACGGAAGGTGTTTATTTCAAAATGTAAATAGCACATTAATTATAGGGGTGTGATAAACCAGGAAGCAAAATATAAACAGATTAAATGTCAGCTTCAAAGTGTTACTAAACCAAGGACCTATTCACTATATCTGGTCTCCCACAGTACACAGAACATTGAAATGCAATTACTTTAGTAGATACTCTATAAACTGCTAAATTCATTTTCTCATCAGCAGTTAGAGCAGTCTTGTGACTTCTATCAGTGTCTGGTTAAAGCTTGTAGGAGGCGTTTCCATTCTCCCATGATAGGCCACCCGTGATCGCTCCACAGAGAACCAGAACGGGGATCTGTCAATGTAAAAAAAACGATACGCGTTCTGTCAGGGGATTAGAGATTGTCTGTTCTTAGTGATCAGGAACAACGATCTCTCTCCTCCTCCAGTCCGTACACTTCCCCCCCCCACAGTTAGAAACACACCCCAGGGAACACATTTAACCACTTGATCACCACTAGTGTTAACCCCTTCCCTGCCAGTGTAATTTATACAGTAATTAGTGCATTTTTATAGCACTGATCGCTGTATAAATGCCACTGGTCCCAAAAGTGTCCGATCTGTCTACCGCAATGTCGCGGTCCCACTAAAAAATTGCAGATTGCCACCATTACTAGTAAAAAAATAATAATAATAAAAATGCCATAAATATATCCCCTATTTTGTAGACGCTATAACTTTTGCGCAAACCAATCAGTATATGCTTATTGCGATTTTTTTTTTTTTTACCCAAAATTTGTAGTAGAATACATATTTTACTAAACTGAAGAAGAAATTTGTTTTTTTATGTATTTATTTTTGGGATATTTATTATAGCAAAAATGTTAAAATATTGCCTTTTTTTAAATTGTCGCTATTTTTTTGTTTATAGCGCAAAAAATAAAAACCACAGAGGTGATCAAAAAACACCAAAAGAAAGCTCTATTTGTGGGGAAAAAAGGACATAATTTTTTTTTCAGCACAATGTCGCACGACAACGCAATTGACAGTTAAAACCACGCAGTGCCGTGTCGCAAAAAATGGCCTGGTCAATAAGGGGGTAAATCCTTCCGGTCCTTACAGGAGCAGGAAAGCAAGCTTTTTTTTTAAAATATCTAAATTTTAGATGCACTATTAGAAGTAGAAGAACTTTTGCTTATGTCTGTAATGGAAAAGGGAAGAGGGAAATATTTATGGCATGCTTATATACAAACAAACACAACATTTTAAAATATTTTTATCCTTGTTTCCTCATGGTAAAATAGAGCTCTAGAATGCTTTTAACGGTAATTTGGTTCAAGATATACATATGTAATCCATTATATCAACATTATTATATACATCACAGAAAATACTACAACACGTTTCTTGGAACAAAGTCCACTTTTTTGTGGATGCATATGCAGTTCAAATGATGAAACAGATCTTATGGAAAAACAAAAAATATCATGAAAGTTGCACATGTACTGTATTCTGTATGTATCATACCATCCCCATCATATATTTCATGAAAAACCAAATTCAGACCTCATTTTATGGATCATGTTGATTACATTCAGGTTTAGAACCACCAGCCATCTATTTAACCACTTCCATACTGGGCTCTTATACACCTTCCTGCCCAGACCAGCTTTCTGCGCTGTTGCACTTTGAATGACAATTGCATGGTAATGCTACACTGTACCCAAAATACATTTTTATCATTTCGTTCCCACAAATAGAGCTTTCTTTTGGTGGTATTTGATCACCTCTGCGATTTTTATTTCCTGCTAAAAATAAATAAAAAAGACCGAATTTTTTTTAAAAAATATGTTTTTTTTGTTTCAGTTACAAAACTTTGTAAATAAGTACGTTTTCTCCTGCACTGACGGGCACCGATAGGCGGCACGGATGGGCACCGATAGGTGGCACGGATGGGCACAGATAGGCGGCACGGATGGGCACAGATAGGCGGCACGGATAGGCGACACGGATGGGCACTGATAGGCGGCATGGATGGGCACTGATAGGCGGCATGGATGGGCACTGATAGGTGGGACGGATGGGCATGGATGGGCACTGATAGGTGGCATGGATGGGCACTGATAGGTGGCACTGTACTTTATTGTGTTGTACTAATGGATGCCAATCAGTGCCAAACAATAATGCCTGCCAATCAGTGGTGCCCATTGTGGGCACTGACTGGCATCCATTGTGGGCACTGATTGGCATCCATTAGCCATTTCTAATTGGCATCCCTGGTGGTCTAGGGTGGCATACCTTAAGATGGGCATCCCTGGTGGTCTGGTGGCATCCCTGATGGTCCAGTGTGGGCATCCTCAGGGGGGCTGCACTGATAATGGATCAGCACAAACCCCCCCTGTCAGAGGAGCAGCCGATCGGCTCTCCTCTACTCGCGTCTGACAGACGCGAGTGAGGAAAACCCGATGACCGGCTTTTCCTATTTACATCGTGATCAGCCGTGATTGGACACGGCTGATCACGTGGTAAATAGTCTCCGTCGGAGACTCTTTACCTAGATTGGTGTTGCGGGGTGTCAGACTGACATCCCGCAACAACGATCGCCGCGATGCGCGCCCCCGGGGGCGCGCATCGGCTCAATATCCTGAAGACGTCATATGATGTCCAGTCAGGATATTGTAACCACTTTGCCGCTGTCAATTTGCTATAGGGCGGGCGGCAAGTGGTTAAAAGTTGCCAAGAACCCCCATTCCATGAGATAAAATGCTAAATCCGAGGAACCGCTGCAGAATAGATAAAGAAACCAGATTAAAAAGTCTTTAGCGTGCAGAGAGTCCTAAAATGTGATTATCCCCCAAAGAACATTCAATACAAAGTCCACCCCTCAAAACTTACACCTAGCAATAGGATTAAATAGAAGTACATTGAGTGATGTACCCCACATGGGGACTGCTCAATCTGCAAGCATCCACTGACCACAATGGGAGAGAAAAAGACATTCTCTCCCACCCTTCTCCCCCACCAAGAACCATGTGGCAACGCATAGCATAATTCCTAAGATGGACAAAGAGCGTAGTGGGCAGATGAAAAAAAGTCCTCCAAGTTATACCATACATACCGAAAGAACAAGATTTCTCAGGTTTATGTCACAAAAAGAAAAAAAACATTTCCCAGGACGTGTTTGTTCTTTAAACTACCCACCAGAAAACAGCAACGCACCAATCATAAAGAGTGTACAGTATATTTATCATATCACAAAACAATGCATATGTAACCAATTATAACATACAATATATGTGTACCTATTAAAACATATCAAAACTTTAGTATTATACAAAAATAAGTAAAAATCTAAATAGTAACCAAAATAATATATTCAAATAATTTTTACAAAAGCAAAAGTATTTTCTCATTAAGGCCTGAATATAATGGGGTCATTAATCAGCATGTCCACCTACATTCAGATTGCAGTAAATCTATCAAGATCTCCACCTTTTTTTTTTTTTTTTGCATCAAAATATGGTTCAGGGTTAAAAATGTGGCTTTGGAAGGGTCAAACCCACGATTTTTAAGAAAATAACGTTAATCTCTATCCTTATGGCAATGATTATATATTATTCTACACAATTCCATTTTCTATCTTTAACAGGCACTACATTGACAGAGCATGGCACACCCATCATAGAGCAGTTAAAAAATATTTAGACATAGAGACATAGAGAGTTCCCTGTTGGGTTATCTAATTTATTTTAATGTGTGTACACAATACAGTATATCTAAATTGATTGCATGCCCCACATCTAAATTTGACCCTTATTATAAGTATTTTATTATTATTATTATTATTATTATTATTATTATAATACAGGATTTATATAACGCCAACAATTTGCATATTATTTTCTGCTTACTGGTATTAAAGTAACCATGACACCAATATGACTTTTAAAGATTGTGCTCTTCTAAACGTAATAATAGTAAATGTAAAGAGGAAAGGAAATTAGAAGAGAGGGTATCGTGCAAATAAAAAAAGTATTATGATATCCTCATTTAAAAATAAATAAATAATCCATACACATCCACTATTCAATGGCCCTGTAATCGTTTTCCATAAAATTGTTTCTTAGGCCTCGTACACACGACCGATTTTCTCGTCGTAAACAGTCAAGAAAAGTGCCGCGAGAGTTTTTTTGTCTAGAAAAACGTTCGTGTGTATGGTTTTACGACGAGAAACTTGACGAGAATCTCGACGAGAAAATAGAGAACCTGCTCTCTATTTTCTCGTCAGGAGTCCAGATTTCCTCGTCGTGTTTCTCGTCGGCCTGTTTTGTGACGAGAAAATGGTTCGTGTGTATGCTTTTACGACTCTTCCAAAAGCGCGCATGCTCAGAATCAAGTATGAGACGGGAGCGCATCTTCTGGTAAAACAAGCCTTCGTAATGGAAATAGCACATTCGTCACGCTAAAACGAACTGAAAGCACGAAGACTGAAAAGCGCGAATCGTCTCTTCCCAAACTTTTACTTCACACGCGGTAACACGAGATCAGCAAAAGCAGCCCAAGGGGTGGCGCCAAGAAAAAAGATCTTCCCCTTTATAGTGCCGTCGTACGTGCTGGACGTGAGCGCAGAGAACCACGAGGAAATTGGGAAATGACAGTGTGTACGCATAGAAAGCTTGACGAGAAAATCGACAAGCTTAACAAGAATCTCGTCGAAAAAAACGACGTGTTTTTTACGACGAGAAAATCGGTCGTGTGTACGAGGCCTGACTGTGTTTTTTCTGCTTCCTCGTAACATTCTCCATTATCTCCCAAACATCTTCTTTTGCCCATCGCTTCCATCTGTTTGGAACAAGTGCAGTGCAAGTTAATTACAATCAGGCCCGGACTGGGACAAAAAATAGGGCCGGGCATTTTAGACTGAGGGGGGGGGGCACGGCGGCGGCGCTTAATGATGGGATGTGGGGTTCCAGCACCTTGTACCTCTGGACCCCTTTACATTACACAGCACCTTGCACCTCTGGACCCTTTTACATTACACAGCCCCCCACAGTTTGTTACACAGACACCCCCCTAACAGTTCTGGACCCCCTGCGTGTTACACAGACCTCCCTACAGTACAGACCCCCTCCCTACAATACAGACCCCCTCCCTACAGTACAGACCCCCTCCCTACAGTACAGACCCCCCTACAATACAGACCCCCCTACATTACAGACCCCCTCTACAATACAGACCCCCCCTACAATACAGACCCCCCCTACAATACAGAACCCCCCTACATTACAGACCCCCCTACAATACAGACCCCCCTACAAAACAAAACCCCCCTACATTTCAGACCCCCCTACAATACAGAACCCCCCTACATTACAGACCCCCCAACAATACAGAACCCCCCCACAATACAGAACCCCCCAACAATATAAAACCCCCCCTACATTTCAGACCCCCCTACAATACAGAACCCCCCTACATTACAGACCCCCCTACAATACAGAACCCCCCTACAATACAGAACCCCCCTACATTTCAGACCCCCCTACAATACAGAACCCCCCCTACATTTCAGACCCCCCTACAATACAGAACCCCCCTACAATACAGAACCCCCCTACAATACAGACCCCCCTACAATACAGACCCCCCCTACAATACAGACCCCCCTACAATACAGAACCCCCCACAATACAGAACCCCCACTACATTTCATACCCCCCTACAATACAGAACCCCCTACATTTCAGACCCCCCTACAATACAGAACCCCCCTACATTACAGACCCCCCTACAATACAGAACCCCCCTACAATACAGACCCCCTACAATACAGAACCCCCCACAATACAGAACCCCCCACAATACAGAACCCCCTACATTTCAGACCCCCCTACAATACAGAACCCCCCTACATTTCAGACCCCCCTACAATACAGAACCACCCTACATTACAGACCCCCTACAATACAGAACCCCCCTACAATACAGACCCCCCTACATTTCAGACCCCCCCTTCAATACAGAACCCCTACATTACAGACCCTCCCTACAATACCGAAACCCCCCTACATTTGAGACCTCCCTACAATACAGAACCCCCCTACAATACAGAACCCCCCTACATTACAGACCCCCTACAATACAGAACCCCCCCTACAATACAAAACCCCTCTACATTTCAGACCCCCCCTACAATACAGAACCCCCCTCTACATTTCAGACCACCCCTACAATACATAACCCCACCCCTACAATACAGAAACCCCCCTACAATACAGACCCCCCCTTCAGACCCATAATGTACCTCAGATCAGCGCAGGACTGCATGTTGGGTCCCCTCCCCCTGTGTAGACATAAAGGAGGAGGGGAGGCGGCTTCACTCTGCTCGGCTGTGTGAGACAGCTGAGCCGAGACTGATCAGATCATCAGAGCCGCGGCCACCATGCCAGAGAGAAGGTGATCATTGCGGGTCCCGGTCCCCTGATGTGCTGACGGGTGTCACTCGAGTGCGGCTCCAACTCGCAACTGAGAGTGCACTGGGGGGAGATGTGACATGCGGCCCGCGGGCCGTTGTGGGACGTCATGGCCCACCGGGCATATGCCCGGTGTGACCTATGGCCAGTCCGGGCCTGATTACAATCATGTCCACTGCTCTAAGCACATTACACATCCCATAGTCCATCTCTTATTTGGATAACCCTTTGCATTTGTGGGTAATTCAAAAGCTGAAGTATGAGTGGGGAGGTGTGAGATTATGGTGGGAATGCAGAGGCAAATTAAAGGCTCCCTGCAGCTCAGGTAACTCAGTCATCATCTCTAACTCTTCAAGCTCCTTATTGATCAACTCTCCTACCAAAATCTGTACACTTACACAGTGGCGTAGCATGGGAGGGGCAGGGGGGCGGTTGCCCTGGGCGCAAAATTTAGAGGGGCGCAGCGGCAGACGGCAGGTTACCTGCAGCTCTTCTCCTGTGCTGTGCAGTCTAGGAGACTGTGAGCTCTTCCGCTTCGCTATGAGGAAGAAGTTGCGGTGCAGTCCCGGCTTAGGCTCCAGCGGTGACACTGACACAGCAGTGAGTAAATGAACACTGAAGACCATCCATGATGATCCCAGGGATTGTGACCGTGCGGAGACTGGGTGGAAGGAGGAGGGCAGGCGACTCATGAGGCATCCTCTCCATTACACGGCACTCCCCACACACGAGGTCCAGGATCCCAGCTCGTGCGACATGCTGTCCGTCCACTTAGCCCGCCCCACAGCCCGGACTTCTGACCACTGACGCTTCTCCTGAGTCCTGCCTGTGCCTGTCAGTGTGTTGCTATGCGGCCCCGGTATTTCTAGACAGGACACCGGCACTCTGACCCTGCACCAACCACCTCCAGGACTGGAGGAAACTGGAGCCAGGAGGAAGAGGATGAGGCATCATCCAAACAGACAGTAGCCCCTCCTCACCGGCAGCTGCACGGACATTGTGAGTACTCCTCTACAGAGGAAAGCTCTGTACAGGATGATGGCAGCCGGAGGGGGGCTGGGGCTGAGCTCTGAACTGGAATCTGTGGGAAAGAGAGCTTTGTAATTGGGGGGGAGAGATGTACACAGCGCACCACCCTCAACCCTGCACGCCACGCACAGCGCACCCCCCTCAACCCTGCATGCCACACACAGCGCACCCCCCTCAACCCTGCACGCTGCACACAGCGCACCCCCTCAACCCTGCACTCCATACACAGCGCACCTCTGAACCCTCATTGCTAATAATTAGTTCTAGTTCTATTTTTCTGTCTATTGGTGGGTCCTGCCACTTCCGCAGTCTGTGGTGTGCAGGCAGTGAGATGATGTGCTGTAACCTTAAGCAACAAATCAGTGGGTTGTAATGATGTGCTGTAACCTCTAGAAACCAATCAGTGAGCCGTAATGATGTGCTGCAATGTCTAGCACCCAATCAGTGAGCAATAATATTTTGCAGTAACCTCTAGCAACCAATCAGTTTGTAGTAATTATGTGCAGTAACCTCTAGCAAACAATGGGTAAGCGGTAATTATGTGCAGTATCGTCTAGCAACCAATCAGTGAGTAATAATAGTGTGTGTAGTGGACAGTGTAAGAATCAGGTGGGTCAGTATAGGAATCAGGTAGGTCAGTGTAGTGGTCAGTATGGGAATCAGGTAGGTCAGTGTAGTGGTCAGTATAGGAATCATGTAGGTCAGTGTAGTGGTCAGTATAGCAATCAGATAGGTCAGTTTAGTGGTCAGTGTAGGATAGTATAGTGGTCAAGTAGGTCGGTGTAGGAATCAGGTTGGTCAGTACTACTGTACTGGCTGAAGGGACTTAGAGTGCTAGGAAAAATGCGGGTTAGGGGGCGCAAATCTCTTGCCCTGCCCCGGGCGCTGACAAGCCACGCTACGCCACTGCACTTACACGCTTCTTCCTTCATTCTGTTTTGACAAGTTTTAGGCAACATGATTGTGGATAACTTGTTGAAGGTCTTACAAAAGAGTGGCATCATCCACACGTGTGTAGGACAGTATGAACTCTGGATATACTTTTAATAGTACAATACTGGAGCACCATTGAATGGGGTTCATGAAGAGGTACAACAAAGCAATAAAAATCAACATCACTGGGTAAGGAGCACCACTGGAAAATGTAGTATGCTAATGACACAGTGCATGTAAAGTGGTAATAGCACACGTGCTATCAAACTGAGACACGTTCCTGTTTGCAGGATCCAACATTGTAATAAACACCTTTGTAGCATTATTCATTCATAAGTTCAATAATCCTTGGGGAGCTGCATTGCATTTAGTTCAGATTCATGTTTGCATTGTAAAAATTGCAGGCATGCAGCATGCATGTGAACTAATTGCAGTGCAGCCAATGTTTTTCGTGCTTCTGGATGTACACAGCTGAACCTACTCAGGACCTCCTATTCTCCCGCTATATACCAAGCAACAAGGGCAATTTCTGCTTCAACCCTGACATTTAAAGTCTGAATGATGTAAATAGATATCGGTAAAGATTACACATCTCCAGGGCCGTAAACATCTTAAGGCACTTGTGGGTCCAGAGTAAAAGGGTAAAAGGAGACCGAACCAACGGACAACTTTTTTTTTTTAATTCTCAACAGCTCTGGACACACGTGGCCAATTGCAACACCAGATCAAAAAGTTTACAAGACTTTTTTTTAGCATGCAGTGATTTCATATTTCTCTGTCTACAAAAGCACATTCTGATTGTAGGATTTGTTGTAAAAATAATGAATCGTATTCCTGCCTAAGGCTTGAAATCTGTGAGACATGGTACCATCCTTTGCATGTACCTAAGGCAGTGTTACATTTAAATACAGCTCTGTGTCTTGGAATGTACAGTATATAACTGGCAGTTTGCTCCTTGGCATAGGACTGGCAGACTGGACAACCTTGGCACATAAAATACATCAGCTTACATTTCTGTGCATGTGAAAGTTTTGCCAAGCTTCATAGAACAATAATGTTTATGTTGGGACTGCTGCATACTCATTACCCTTTCCAAGCCCAAGGGATAATGTGTATAAGCCACAGTGAACTTTGTTGTTTCATTAAAACATGGCTGATTAAGGCTGGTGATAGCTTATACCAGCCCACATACAGTATGCTCTCATACCTGCCAAGCCCTACCTGCTAAATTGCTACTTTAGGTCTCTTAAGCCAAATGAAAAAGTAAAATGGCAGTTAATGTCTTCATAGTAGGCATATAACTGTGTAGGCATATTGAATTGAGAAGTTGATTTTATATAGCAAGGTATGTTGTAAAAAACTTTGATTCATACTCAAATACAGTATAAAGCAGGTACCGCAGATTGGCTATTTAGTAGGAACAACCTAGTGGTTGCTTAGGTACAAGGAGCACACTCCTCCGAGAAGTCTCCTGTGCTTTCCACAGACCAGCATGAAGAACTTTGAGGAGCTCAAGAAAGGCGCAACCTGCTCCTCTTCCAGAGTAAGTTTCAACATCTGTTATATTGTGCTCAGTGAGTTTCTAACCCTGTCACACATCCAGCATGGGTTCTATTTACCTTGAATTTAGATCTGACTTCCCCGAGGTGAGATTTCCCAGCTAATGCTGGCGGACACAAAACTGTAGGCTCTGCATGTGGTGCTCAGACCTGAGGCATTGGCATTTCACCTCCACCTGCATAGAGAAAGCTCTGAGATACCAGTGAATGGGAGAAATTACCTGAGCAAATAAATATCATGGATCCAAAAACCTCATCACAGACTTTCTAGGGACAACACTCAGGGCTTTTTTTCAGCAGGGAGTGGGGGGAATGACGTTTCGGCACCTTACGGAATGTATGTAATTGCAAAGGGTGCTGGGGTGTGCTGGAGGATCTTTTAATGCTGGCTGCTGGGAATCTATTTCACGGGGCGGTGGGGTCTATTGTTGCTGGTGGTTGATCTACTGTTGCTAGGGGGGTCAGTTGCTGCTGGGAGAGATCTACTGTTGAGGGAGGGGTCTACTGGTGCTGGCTTCTGGGGGATCTATTGTTGCTTGTACTTTATCTATTGCTGTTGGGGGTCAATTGCTGCTGGGAGGGATCTACTGTTGAGGGAGGGGTCTGTGTTGTTGGCTTCTGGGGATCTATTGTTGCTTCCGGGAATCTATAGTTGCTGGGGTGGATCTGTTGTTGCTGTGAGGTATAGCGTTGCTGGGGATCTATTGTTGCTGGCTTAAAGTGTAAGTAAACCCCCTATCGTTTTCAGCCAAGGAAGCGGCCATCTTTGCCTCCGTTTAATCTACAACTGCCATGATGTGGCACATGTGATCAGTTATGACACCAGCCATTGGATGGTTTGACAGCTTGGTTGAGAGCACAACCAATGGGAGTGTTATATTTCCGGCATGTGCCGGCAATGAAACTATTTTATGGATGGGCTTACTTCTGCTTTAAGGGGATCTATTTTACTGCTTTTCTTATTATCATTAACACATCCCATACAAATTACTATTAGCACCACCTAAAAATGGGCTCATGAAACCAGGGGATAGTGCTCGGAGGTGGGTACGGGGCAAAATCAAGGGTTTACCCAGAAAGAAGGAGTATCTGCACCTCTTCTCTCAGAAAAAAAGCCCTGGCAACACTACTGTTTTATTTTTGGGTAAAAAACAATAGGAATATTAACAGAGCAACTACAATCAAAGCACTAAGGCCATATTTATATAATTGCTAATTGTTCTTAATTTGAAGAAACAGGCTCAGGTTTTTTTCTTTTTTAAAGTAATCTTTATTTATAAAAAGATAGATTTGTTGCGCTTAAATAACAATGGATAAAGAACAGCTGCTAACACTATATTGTTAAATAAAAAACAGAAATATTTGCGCTAACTAAGTGAATAGGTGAACGTATTAAACAAATAAAGCAGCCAGCACAGTCTGTTGATAGCAAACACAAAATCAAAAGTCCAAAAATGCAGCGCTTGAAAATTATTGTAAGTGAAATTCAATATGGCAAATAATAGTCCAAGTAGGTGAAGATGATCATCATTTGATAGATATGGAATTGTTGTGAAACCACCACCAAGCTTCAGTGCGCCAAAGTAAAGCAGAAAGGGCACACTACACCACCGTGCTCGCAATCTGCTTACCAGAAAGTGAATGATAACAGGCGTTGTAATTAGGGATGGGCCCGGTGCTCGATTCGAACCCATGTTCGAATCGAGCATCGGGCGTTCGCTCGCTCGTCGAGCCCAGAACTATTTGGGCCGTTCGCATCACATTCGTGTGATGCGAGCGGCCCCGCAATGCATTGCGGCCGGCGCGGCCGGCGCAGTGCATTGCTGGCTGATGATTGGCCAAGCATGCACTGTGACCCCGCATGCTTGGCCAATCACAGCGCCCGAAACTCGGAGAGCAATAATTGGCTACAGGCAGGACGGCTGTAGCCAATTACAGCTCAGGGGCTTTAGTACACGCCCCACCATTTAAAAGGCCGCCACGCCATCGGCCCCGGTCACATGAGTTCCGGCTTTAGGAGAGATTAGTCTGCTGATTCTGTCTTTGCTTGATACTGAAAGATTTGCTCTTCTTTGCTAAACCATTGGCTATTTCTTTGCTAAACCATTGCTACCTAAGTCATTGATCGTTCATTGCTGCTGATTGCACAGTTAGTGTGTTATTAGCTGCTGCTGGGGATTAGTCTGGTGCGTGCTTACTGTTAGTACAGTATTGCAGTAGTACCAACCGCAGTGCTGTTAGCACAGCATTGCACCCCAACAGCACCCATAGGACTTCTAGTGTGTTAGTGGCAGCAAACAGAGCTCCTATATTTTCTTCTCAGCAGCACCCATAGGACTTCTAGTGTGTTAGTGGCATCACACAGAGCTCCTATATTTTCTTCTCAGCAGCACCCATAGGACTTCTAGTGTGTTAGTGGCAGCAAACAGAGCTCCTATATTTTCTTCTCAGCAGCACCCATAGGACTTCTAGTGTGTTAGTGGCAGCAAACAGAGCTCCTATATTTTCTTCTCAGCAGCACCCATAGGACTTCTAGTGTGTTAGTGGCAGCAAACAGAGCTCCTATATTTTCTTCTCAGCAGCACCCATAGGACTTCTAGTGTGTTAGTGGCAGCAAACAGAGCTCCTATATTTTCTTCTCAGCAGCACCCATAGGACTTCTAGTGTGTTAGTGGCAGCAAACAGAGCTCCTATATTTTCTTCTCAGCAGCACCCATAGGACTTCTAGTGTGTTAGTGGCATCACACAGAGCTCCTATATTTTCTTCTCAGCAGCACCCATAGGACTTCTAGTGTGTTAGTGGCAGCAAACAGAGCTCCTATATTTTCTTCTCAGCAGCACCCATAGGACTTCTAGTGTGTTAGTGGCAGCAAACAGAGCTCCTATATTTTCTTCTCAGCAGCACCCATAGGACTTCTAGTGTGTTAGTGGCAGCAAACAGAGCTCCTATATTTTCTTCTCAGCAGCACCCATAGGACTTCTAGTGTGTTAGTGGCATCACACAGAGCTCCTATATTTTCTTCTCAGCAGCACCCATAGGACTTCTAGTGTGTTAGTGGCAGCAAACAGAGCTCCTATATTTTCTTCTCAGCAGCACCCATAGGACTTCTAGTGTGTTAGTGGCAGCAAACAGAGCTCCTATATTTTCTTCTCAGCAGCACCCATAGGACTTCTAGTGTGTTAGTGGCAGCAAACAGAGCTCCTATATTTTCTTCTCAGCAGCACCCATAGGACTTCTAGTGTGTTAGTGGCAGCAAACAGAGCTCCTATATTTTCTTCTCAGCAGCACCCATAGGACTTCTAGTGTGTTAGTGGCAGCAAACAGAGCTCCTATATTTTCTTCTCAGCAGCACCCATAGGACTTCTAGTGTGTTAGTGGCATCACACAGAGCTCCTATATTTTCTTCTCAGCAGCACCCATAGGACTTCTAGTGTGTTAGTGGCAGCAAACAGAGCTCCTATATTTTCTTCTCAGCAGCACCCATAGGACTTCTAGTGTGTTAGTGGCAGCAAACAGAGCTCCTATATTTTCTTCTCAGCAGCACCCATACGACTTCTAGTGTGTTAGTGGCAGCAAACAGAGCTCCTATATTTTCTTCTCAGCAGCACCCATAGGACTTCTAGTGTGTTAGTGGCATCACACAGAGCTCCTATATTTTCTTCTCAGCAGCACCCATAGGACTTCTAGTGTGTTAGTGGCAGCAAACAGAGCTCCTATATTTTCTTCTCAGCAGCACCCATAGGACTTCTAGTGTGTTAGTGGCAGCAAACAGAGCTCCTATATTTTCTTCTCAGCAGCACCCATAGGACTTCTAGTGTGTTAGTGGCAGCAAACAGAGCTCCTATATTTTCTTCTCAGCAGCACCCATAGGACTTCTAGTGTGTTAGTGGCATCACACAGAGCTCCTATATTTTCTTCTCAGCAGCACCCATAGGACTTCTAGTGTGTTAGTGGCAGCAAACAGAGCTCCTATATTTTCTTCTCAGCAGCACCCATAGGACTTCTAGTGTGTTAGTGGCAGCAAACAGAGCTCCTATATTTTCTTCTCAGCAGCACCCATAGGACTTCTAGTGTGTTAGTGGCAGCAAACAGAGCTCCTATATTTTCTTCTCAGCAGCACCCATAGGACTTCTAGTGTGTTAGTGGCAGCAAACAGAGCTCCTATATTTTCTTCTCAGCAGCACCCATAGGACTTCTAGTGTGTTAGTGGCAGCAAACAGAGCTCCTATATTTTCTTCTCAGCAGCACCCATAGGACTTCTAGTGTGTTAGTGGCAGCAAACAGAGCTCCTATATTTTCTTCTCAGCAGCACCCATAGGACTTCTAGTGTGTTAGTGGCAGCAAACAGAGCTCCTATATTTTCTTGTCAGCAGCACACATAGTACCTATAGTGTGTTAGTGTCAGCACCCATAGGACCTACAGTGTGTTGTGAGCACACATAGGAGTTCTATTTTTTATACTATATACACTACCGACTACAATGGCTGGAAGACCGCCAAGGAGAGGCAGAGCGTGCCGAGGCAAGAACACAGGGCAGGCAGGCTCTGTTTCTAGAGACAACAGTGCTGGCCGTGGACGTGGTCGTGCATCGTCATCAGCACGTGGCCATGGGACACGCTTGTCTTTGTTTTCGGCAGCTGGACATGTGGAGCCGCATCATGCCGAAGGCTTGGTAGAATGGATGACCAAGCCCTCCTCATCCTCCTCATCCTCTCTCACCCAGGCTCAGGGTACTGGCAGAGCAGCTGCCAACGCGTACTCAATGGCATCATCAGCCACCCCTTCCCTAGACCCACCATGTCCTCCTGAGGAGTCCCCCGAACTGTTTGAGCACAGTGTTGGGTACATGCTCCAGGAGGATGCCCAACGATTCGAAGGCTCGGATGATGATACCCAGCTTGAGGAAGTCAGTAGTGTGCGCGCAGAGAGAGGGGATGCTGAAGGACAGCAATCTGGCAGTAGTGTTCCACCAGCTGCAGCTTACTGCCAGGTTTGCTCTAGTGGTGAAGAGGGAGGGGATGATGAGGTCACTGACTCCACGTGGGTGCCTGAAGGGAGAGAGGAGGAGGAGGATGCAGCGTCACATGTCCAACGAGGCAGGATGCCCCCTGGAGGCCAGCTAGAGGCCAGCACAGCAACTGTACCACACCGCAGAGCTCCGCCTGTGCAGGGCGCTGCCTCTGCACGTTATCACAAAAGTTCTTTGGTGTGGGCCTTTTTTGAGACGAGTGCATCAGATCGCACCACTGCTATTTGCAATATTTGTCTCAAGCGTATCTCGCGTGGCCAAAACATCAGCCGCTTGGGCACCACAAGCATGAGCAGACATATGTCGACCTGCCATGCAGCTCGTTGGCAAGCACACATAAAAGACCCACACCAAAGAACAAAGCGGACCTCTCCTTGCTCCTCATCAGCTGGGATCTCCATCCCCACTATATCTTCAGTCCTCTCTGAAAGCTGCTCTGAGAGGACTGAAGGTGTAGAATTAGGTGTGTCACAACCAAGTACTTGCAGTACACCGACGTCCGATTGTAGCAGGCAAATTTCCCTGCCCCAGCTGCTGGACCGTCGAAAGAAGTATACTCCCAGCCATCCACATGCCCAGCGGTTGAATGCTAGCTTGGCTAAATTGCTAGCACTTCAACTGCTGCCTTTTCAGTTGATAGACTCGGCCCCCTTCCGTGAGTTTGTTCAATGTGCGGTTCCTCAGTGGCAGGTTCCCAAACGCCACTTTTTCTCACGGAAGGCGATTCCGTCTCTCTACTGGCATGTGGAAGGCAATGTCCATGCCTCGCTGGACAGGGCGGTCAGCGGTAAGGTGCATATTACCGCTGACTCATGGTCCAGCAGGCATGGACAGGGACGTTATCTTTCTTTCACGGCCCATTGGGTCACTCTATTGGTAGCTGGGAGGGATGCAGGACAAGGTGCAGTAGTGTTGGAGGTTGTTCCGCCACCACGCCTCCAAAATGCTACTACTGGTTGTGACACACCTCTCTCCTCCACCCCCTCCTCTTCTTCTTCCTCCATGTCCTCTTCGAGTGCTCTGTCCTCGGAACCAGCGGTGCTCCGTAGGCGTACAAGGGGCTACGCGAGTACGCAGGCAAAAAGATGCCATGCCGTGCTTGCGCTGGTGTGTTTGGGGGACAGGAGCCACACTGGGCCAGAGGTTCTGGCAGCTCTGCAGGGGCAGGCCGAGAGGTGGTTGACGCCACGCCAGCTTAAGCCAGGAATGGTCGTTTCTGATAATGGCACCAACCTCCTCTCCGCCCTGCGACAGGGGCAGCTCACCCATGTGCCCTGTATGGCTCACGTCCTCAACCTGGTGGTGCAGCGGTTCTTGGGCAGGTTCCCAGGCTTACAGGATGTCCTGAGGCAGGCCAGGAAAGTCTGTGTGCATTTCCGCCGATCTTATAATGCCAGTGCTCGGCTGACTGAGCTGCAAAAGGAGCTGAACCTGCCCAAGAACCGCCTAATATGTGACATGCCCACCAGGTGGAACTCAACGTTGGCCATGCTGCAGCGACTGCACACGCAGCAGAGGGCCATCAATGAGTACCTTTGCGACTACGGCACCAGGACAGGGTCAGGGGAGCTTGGCTTTTTTTCCCCACGCCAGTGGAGCATGATCAGGGATGCATGCACTGTCCTCTCACCATTTGAGGAGGCCACGAGGATGGTGAGCAGTGACAGTGCATGCATCAGTGACACTGTACCTCTTGTCCACCTGTTGGAGCATACGCTGCGTGGGATAATGGACAGGGCACTTGAGGCAGAACAGAGGCAGGAAGAGGAGGACTTCCTTGTCTCTCAAGGCCCCCTTTATCCAGACAATGTTCCTTCTGTCCCACCCATCACACAGGAAGAGGGGGAGGAGGAGGAGGAGGAGGAGGATTGTGTGAGCATGGAGGTGGAGCCTGGCACTCAGCATCAGCAGCAGCAGTCTTTTAGGGATGATGTACAGTCCCAACAAACCAGTGGACTTGTACGTGGCTGGGAGGAGGTGGCTGGCGATCATGTCATCCTCAGTGACCCAGAAGACTCCGGACCGAATGCCTCAGCTAACCTACGCTGCATGGCCTCCCTGATCCTGCAAAGCCTGCGGAAGGATCCTCGTGTTCTTCGGATCAAGGAGAGTGACCATTACTGGCTGGCCACTCTCCTTGATCCACGGTACAAGGGTAAGGTTGCGGACCTTATCTTGCCGTCGCAGAGGGAGCAGAGGATGAGACATCTCAGGGAGGCCTTGCAGAAAGGTCTGTGCAACGCGTTCCCAGAAACTGGGAGGTTACAAACTCCTGGTCCTGGACGACAAGTTGCTGAGGCTTCGGTCAGTAGCAGAAGGAGCGGTGGGGAAGGTGGACGTCTGACCGATGCGTTCAGACAATTTTTTAGTCCGCAGCCCCAAGGTATGATCGGTTCCAGCAACCATCGCCAGCGTCTGATATACATGGTGCAGGAATACCTAGGGGCAAGGTCAGACTTGGACACCTTTCCCACCGAAAATCCTCTGGCTTACTGGGTCCTGAGGATGGATCACTGGCCAGAGCTTGCACAGTATGCAATTGAGCTACTGGCCTGTCCTGCATCCAGCGTTCTTTCCGAACGCACATTCAGTGCTGCTGGAGGATTTGTCACCGATCATAGGGTGCGCCTGTCCACCGACTCGGTTGATCGACTGACCTTCATAAAAATGAATCAGTCTTGGATCACCACCAGCTACCAGACACCTGAAGCGGATATAACGGAATAATTTATAATGTCACATCCCTTCAAGACTGCCTATGCTGATGCTGAGTGACTGTCCTGTTATGTTCACTGACTATCCTCTTCCTCCTCCTCAATGATCCATGCCACCACACCAGTGCCTAAGGCACAATTTTTCAGCCCCTGTATAACAGGGGCGTGTAATTACAATTTTTTAAAAAGATGCTTCGCAACAGGTGTGACTGCTGTGCTCAGAGTACAGTATCTGTGAGGGGTTGCAGTGTTGTGGCACCAGCACCAGTGCCTAAGGCACAATTTTTCAGCCCCTGTTGGGGCGTGTAATTACAATTTTTAGGCAATGCTTTGCAACAGGTCTCATTGCTGTGCTCAGAGTACAGTATCTGTGAGGGGTTGCAGTGTTGTGGCACCAGCACCAGTGCCTAAGGCACAATTTTTCAGCCCCTGTATAACAGGGGCGTGTAATTAAATTTTTTTAAAAAGATGCTTCGCAACAGGTGTGACTGCTGTGCTCAGAGTACAGTATCTGTGAGGGGTTGCAGTGTTGTGGCACCAGCACCAGTGCCTAAGGCACAATTTTTCAGCCCCTGTTGGGGCGTGTAATTACAATTTTTAGGCAATGCTTTGCAACAGGTCTCATTGCTGTGCTCAGAGTACAGTATCTGTGAGGGGTTGCAGTGTTGTGGCACCAGCACCAGTGCCTAAGGCACAATTTTTCAGCCCCTGTATAACAGGGGCGTGTAATTACAATTTTTTAAAAAGATGCTTCGCAACAGGTGTGACTGCTGTGCTCCAAGTACAGTATCTGTGAGGGGTTGCAGTGTTGTGGCACCAGCACCAATGCCTAAGGCACAATTTTTCAGCCCCTGTTTAACAGGGGCGTGTAATTACAAATCTTGATCTAATAGTTCACAGCAGGGCCCATTCCTGCGCCCACCAAGAGTAACTATGAGGGCCTACAGTCTTGTGGCAACACCGTCCACCACCACCACCACCACCAAAGGCCCAATTTTTCTGCCCTGTTCAACAGGTGCATGCAATTACAAATCTTGATCTAATAACTCACAGCAGGGCCCATTCCTGCACCCACCAAGAGTAACTGTGAGGGCTTACAGTCTTGTGGCAACACCGTCCACCACCACCACCACCACCACCAAAGGCCCAATTTTTCTGCCCGGTTCAACAGGTGCATGCAAGTACAAATCTTGATCTATTAACTCACAGCAGGGCCCATTCCTGTGCCCACCAGTCTTGTGGCTACACCAACATCTAATAGGGCAAATTTCTGCAGAGTATATACGGCAGGCCCCTACTTTCAAACATCCAACTTACAAACGACTCCTACTTGCAAACGGCAAGAGAAAACAGGAAGTGAGAGGAAATCTACCCCTAGGAAGGAAAATTCTATCCTGTTAGATTTAATTTGGGAAAAAGGTATCTCCTCTCTACTGATGCTTTATCACCAATCCTTGTTTCAATTAAAACCCCACTTTTCCAAAAACATTTGTCATTGGGACGGAAAGTGAGGTGACATGTTCTGAACAGATGTGCAAAGACAGCAAATGTTACAGGGGTGATAACCCCTCCCTATGTTCTCCAAAAAGCTTAAAAATTGATTTTTTTGGGATGTAGCTACACTTCATAATGTACCTGTTCAGATTCTACTTAAGAACAAACCTACAGTCCATGTCTTGTTTGCACCACCTATATACTGCTGTTCAGAGTATATAGGGTTGTAGGTATAGGGTTTTATTTTGGGTGCGGGGTCCCCCTTAGTATCCATACAAGACCCAAAGGGGCTGGGGTGGGGGGGGGGGTGATGGGGTAGCCATGCCATTTTTCTCAAGGATTTTCAGCCATATGGCGGCCAGGACAAGACATGACATTAAAGCCGCAAGTGGTTTTAAATGGCTTCTTTTTTTCCTTTACAAATGTCATTTTGTGCAAGGACAGTTCTAAACACGGGAAACACATGCCACTTCACAGGCATACTTTAGACACCCCCCAGGTACCATATTTAAAGGAAAATTTCACTTTTTTTTTTTCACTTTATGCATCATTAAAATGACTGCTCCCGAAAAAACTTTAGTTTTTAAAATTTCTTTTTGCATTGATATATGTCCCCTGGGGCAGGACCCGGGTCCCCAAACCTGTTTTATAACATTAACATGCATATTGGCCGTTGTAATTAGCAATTTTGATTTCGAACGTTCGCGTCCATTATAACGAATAGGGTTCGAAAATTCGCGCGAACTTTCGGTCCGTTCGAAGGTTCTGGTGCGAACCGAACCCGGGGGTGTTCGGCTCATCCCTAGTTGTAATCACATAATGCAGAGGATTGATGTTTAAGGCAAAACACTCCAGACCAGATGGATTAATCCCACGTTAAATCTCCAACCCAGATGACAGGGTGACTTCCAGGACTCAAATGGTAAACATGGGTGCTAGGCAGATCTCAGCAGGAGGTATTACCTTTTTCCCCTTTAAGTGATCACATTCCCTCTGTTTATAGCTGCATAAGAGCTGCTGGGTTATACTTCATCTCCAGGTGAATGGACACTGGTAGACCAAAAGCTACTTGGACTATTATTTGCCATATTGAATTTCACTTACAATAATTTTGAAGCGCTGCATTTTTGGACTTTTAACACTATATTGTTGTATACAATAAACAAAATATAGGGTAAAAGATGTAGCGCTATAAAGTGGTGTTAATAAACAAAAAGTTCATATGTAGACAATTCATATATATATAAGCTCATATATAAACGGTTCAATGATGTGGAAATGCCAGGTCGATCAGAACAAAATCCACTATTGGAGATATTCCGTGTGATAGAGAGAGAGAAACCGTCACCAACACCCAATATAACTGACCCTTACCGTCAGTGTATGGGGTATACACAGTAGATATGATAAGAGATGGTAACATCCACGGTTCCTCCTATTCATCAAATGGACCAATACATGCGAAATGAAGGGAAGCTTCTTCCACTGACCCACCAGGTATGCAAAAAACGTAATCTCGGCAGAACTTGGATATAGGTATGCTCCACAAATGAAGCCGGATATCACATGTATAAGAGGGATGAAAAAAATAAGCTCATTGCGCAGACATCCAAATATGACCAAATTAATTTAAGTAAAAGCTACAAGTAAACTCACATGCTATATAAATAATACAGGCAAAAGAAAGCGTCCAGCGCTTCCTACCAACAAGATGGCGGCCGCGTCTCCGTCCACACCAGTACGTCACACGTCCCTTGCTCCACCCAATGTTTCGTCACAAACGTCCATCTTCACGGGCGCTGATCACATGCTGGTTTTCCATCATGTCCCTTCGACAAAAGACGGTCATTACACCCGCTTCTGTTGGACAGACAGCTGTACACACTGACTGAAAGTCAATCAGTTCCTTTTGAATCAGCTGATTTTCAGACACTGTATATCCAACTTAAGTCAAGTTCCTTAGAGTGTTATTTCCCAGACTATAAAACAGATTTGGCAGTTTTGCAGATTAAAGCCTCGTACACATGGCCGGGAATCCCGTCAGGAAAAACCGTCGGTTTTCCTGACGAGATTCCTGGCAAGCTTTTCTTTCTTCGCCGAGTGTACACACGGCCATTCAAAAGAACCGCCGTTCTTTTGAATGGCAAGAACGCAGTGACGTCATTGACTACGACAAGCATGCGCTTCACATTCAATGCCATCGCCGCCATCTTGCTTCACCCTACACTACCCTTGTATGCTACCACGCATGCGTCAAAGTCTTTTTGAGCATGCGCGGGTTTACCTGGAGACATTTAAGCATTCACACGCACTGTTTTCTCGTCGGGAAACAGGCAGACGAGAATCCCGACGAGAAAATAGAGAGCAGGTTCTCTATTTTCCTCGTCGAGATTCCCGGCTTGTTTTCCCGACAAGAAACCATACACACGACCGGTTTTCTCGGCAAAAAGCTCTCCCAGCAGTTTTCTTACTGAGAAAACTGGCCGTGTGTACAAGGCTAAAGACCAGACTTTGTCTCATAACTTATTATATTTTAGCCCGAACTTCTCTGACATATTATAAATAAAACAGGCTTCAACAAATGTCAAGAAACTTGTCTCATCTAAATATATTAGGTGAAACATCATCATAATTCTACAAAAGTATGTGAAAGTGCTGTCAAGTCAGTTAGTGGATTTGTGTGAAAATGTTTAAATTATATGTAAAGCCAAATCCTTTTTTTTTACGTTTTGGATAGAATGTGGAAGGTTCAGAGACACTCTCAGGCTTTCATTGTGGTCTGTGTCCACGTGGGGAAGCTGCACTGTATTTGTCCTGTAATCATTGTCGCTAGGACTGAAAATGATAGGAAATTCAACAATTTTAGTTGTCACTGAAACAAAAATAGAGGGAAAATGGCTGAATGCATTCTAGTGACCTTTGTCTTAGGCTGGGTTCACACTTATGCGCATTGGATGCGGTTTTCCCCACATCCAATTTGCATGACAGGAGAGTGTGCCCGGCTCTCAAAAGAGTCATTTTTTACAGCTCCGGGGTGGCCGTGGTTCACATTTGGAAAGGGTCCTGTGCCTCTTTGGTTCCAATTCAGGCAAAAATTCAGACCTGATTCGCACCTGAATCGGTGAACATGGACGCACTGGACCCCCTGTTGTGAGTCACGGCCACAGCATGTGTGAACCAGCCTTAGAGGGCATTTCCCTCTCTTTTGAGAGATTTCCTGTGACTTCCTCTTGCGTTTGCAGAATGGGAAATGAAGGAAAATCTTCTTAATGGGAAACAAATGGCAAAAAAAAGAAAATCCAGTGACGATGGTTTACCAGTTCCTAGGATATGGGAATTTTTCCACCTAGCTTTTAAGATACATATTCCCCTTTCTAAACCCTAGTTCAGGAGCACGCTTGGACCCGTGCTGTGTACAGGCTGCCTTTGTTTTGGTGTCTGCATCTGCCCCAAGTTGCCTGCAGCCAGCCTAAAGAGAAGGATGCAGATGCTTTGGCTGCCTGGACACAGCTGCATGTCAGCATTAGGGATGAGCTCGGTGTTCGAGTCGAACATAGGTTCGACTCGAACATCAGCTGTTCGCGTGTTCGGCGAACAACGAACGATTTGGGCCGTTCGCGCCAAATTCGAGTGACGCGAGCGGCCCACAATACACTGCGCCATCGCAGTGTAATCCCAGCGCTGTGATTGGCCAAGCATGCACTGTGACCCTGCATGCTTGGCCAATCACAGCGCCGGCAGCGAGGAGAGCAATGATTGGCCACAGGCAGGATGCCTGTGGCCAATTATAGCTGAGGGGGTTTAGTACACGCCCCACACTATAAAAGGCCGCCAGCGCGGCGGCCTTGTGTAGTGTGTTCCGGAGCAGGGAAAGTGAAGGATAGGCAGGGGCAGTGTCAAATCTTGTCAAATCTATTCTTTGTTAAACCTTGTGTGTAGGGACAGAGAAGGATAGGCAGGGAGAGTGTCAGTGTCATATTCTTTGCTAAACCTTGTGTGTAGGGAGAGAGAAGGATAGGCAGGGAGAGTGTCAGTGTCATATACTTTGATAAACCTTGTGTGCAAGGAGAGAGAAGGATAGGCAGGGGACAGTGTCAGTGTCATATTCTTTGCTAAACCTTGTGTGCAGGGAGAGAGAAGGATAGGCAGGGAGAGTGTCAGTGTCATATACTTTGATAAACCTTGTGTGCAGGGAGAGAGAAGGATAGGCAGGGGACAGTGTCAGTGTCATTGTTGCTAAGCCTCCTGCACATTATACACCTGAAGTTAGCCCGTATTGCTGCTTTTTCCTGGTGTGTTACACCAACAGGATTTTGCGGCACTTACAGCGGGCGGAGTGTGCCTCCTGACCATATTACACCTTAACTTAGCCTGTATTGCTGCTTTTTCCTGGTGTGTTACACCAACAGGATTTTGCGGCACTTACAGCGGGCGGAGTGTGCCTCCTGACCATATTACACCTTAACTTAGCCTGTATTGCTGCTTTTTCCTGGTGTGTTACACCAACAGGATTTTGCGGCACTTACAGCGGGCGGAGTGTGCCTCCTGACCATATTACACCTTAACTTAGCCTGTATTGCTGCTTTTTCCTGGTGTGTTACACCAACAGGATTTTGCGGCACTTACAGCGGGCGAAGTGTACCTCCTGACCATATTACACCTTAACTTAGCCTGTATTGCTGCTTTTTCCTGGTGTGTTACACCAACAGGATTTTGCGGCACTTACAGCGGGCGGAGTGTACCTCCTGACCATATTACACCTTAACTTAGCCTGCATTGCTGCTTTTTCCTGGTGTGTTACACCAACAGGATTTTGCGGCACTTACAGCGGCCGGAGTGTGCCTCCTGA
This sequence comes from Rana muscosa, assembly GCA_029206835.1. Classification (NCBI taxonomy): domain Eukaryota; kingdom Metazoa; phylum Chordata; class Amphibia; order Anura; family Ranidae; genus Rana; species Rana muscosa. Next base: position 376,260,235 of record CM055127.1, read on the forward strand.
CCATATTACACCTTAACTTAGCCTGCATTGCTGCTTTTTCCTGGTGTGTTACACCAACAGGATTTTGCGGCACTTACAGCGGGCGAAGTGTGCCTCCTGACCATATTACACCTTAACTTAGCCTGTATTGCTGCTTTTCCCATTTCCCTGCAGGCCATTAGAATGTCTGGAAGGCAAACAAGGAGAGGCAGACAGTCAGGAGCCAATAAAAGAGGGCAAGCAGGCTCTGTGTCTAGAGACAACAGTGCTGGTCATGGACGCGGTGCATCGCCATCAGCACGTGGCCATGGGACACGCTTGTCCTTCTTTTCGGCAGCTGGACGTGTTGAGCCGCATCATGCCGAAGACTTGGTAGAGTGGATGACCAAGCCCTCCTCATCCTCCTCATCCTCTCTCACCCAGGCTCAGGGTACTGGCAAAGCAGCTGCCAAAGCGTCCTCTTCCCTGGTATCAATGTCATCATCAGTCACTCCTTCCCTAGACCAACCATGTCCTCCTGAGGAGTCCCCCGAACTGTTTGAGCACAGTGTTGGGTACATGCTCCAGGAGGATGCCCAGCGTTTCGAAGGGTCTGATGATGATACCCAGCTAGAGGAAGGCAGTAGTGTGAGAGCAGAGAGAGGGGATGCTCAAGAAGGACACCAATCTAGCAGTCATGTTCCAGCAGCTGCAGCATACTGCCAGATTGGCTCCAGTGATAAGGAGGGAGGGGATGATGAGGTCACTGACTCCACGTGGGTGCCTAATAGGAGAGAGGAGGAGGAGGAGGATGAGGAGGAGGCACATCTCCAACGAGGCAGGATGCCCTCGGGGGGCCAGCGTAAGGGCAGCACACCGACGGAATCACACCGCAGAGCTCCGCCTGTGCAGGGCGCTGCCTCTGCCCGTTATTCAAAAAGTTCTTTGGTGTGGGCCTTTTTTGAGTCGAGTGCATCAGATCGCACAGCTGCTGTTTGCAACATATGTCTCAAGCGTATATCGCGTGGCCAAAACATCACCCGCTTGGGCACCACATGCTTGACCAGACATATGTTGACCTGCCATGCAGCTCGTTGGCAAGCCTACTTTAAAGACCCACACCAAAGAACAAAGCTGACCTCTTCTTGCACAGCATTAGCTGGGATCTCCAACCCCACTATACCTTCAGTCCTCTCTGAAACCTGCTCTGAGAGGAATGAAGGTGTAGAATTAGGTGTGTCACAGCCAAGTACTTGCGGGCACTCTGCTAGCAGTACACCGACGTCCGATTCTAGCAGGCAAATTTCCCTGCCCCAGCTGCTGGACCGTCGAAAGAAGTTCACTCCCAGCCATCCACATGCCCAGCGGTTGAATGCTAGCTTGGCTAAATTGCTAGCGCTTCAACTGCTGCCTTTTCAGTTGGTTGACTCTGCCCCCTTCCGTGAGTTTGTGCAATGTGCGGTTCCTCAGTGGCAGGTTCCCAAACGCCACTTTTTCTCACGGAAGGCGATTCCGGCTCTCTACCGGCATGTGGAAGGCAATGTCTTGGCCTCGCTGGACAGGGCGGTCAGCGGTAAGGTGCATATTACCGCTGACTCATGGTCCAGCAGGCATGGACAGGGACGTTACCATTCTTTCACGGCCTATTGGGTCACTCTTTTGGCAGCTGGGAAGGATGCAGGACAAGGTGCAGTAGTGTTGAAGGTTGTTCCACCGCCACGCCTCCAAAATGCTACTACTGGTTGTGACACACTTCTGTCCTCCACCCCCTCCTCTTCTTCTTCCTCCATGGCCTCTTCCTGTGCTTTGTCCTCGGAACCAGCGGTGCTCCGTAGGCGTTCAAGGGGCTACACAAGTACGCAGGCAAAAAGATGCCATGCCGTGCTTGCGCTGGTGTGTTTGGGGGACAGGAGCCACACTGGGGCAGAGGTTCTGTCTGCTCTGCAGGGGCAGGCCAAGAGGTGGTTGACGCCACGCCAGCTTAAGCCAGGAATGGTAGTTTGCGACAATGGCACCAACCTCCTCTCCGCTCTCCGACAGGGACAACTGACCCATGTGCCCTGTGTGGCTCACGTCCTTAACCTGGTGGTGCAGCGGTTCTTGGGCAGGTACCCGGGCTTACAGGATGTCCTGAGGCAGGCCAGGAAAGTCTGTGTGCATTTCCGCAGATCTTATAATGCCAGTGCTCGCCTGGCTGAGCTGCAAAAGGAGTTGAACCTGCCCAAGAACCGCCTTATATGTGACATGCCCACCAGGTGGAACTCAACGTTGGCCATGCTGCAGCGGCTGCACACGCAGCAGAGGGCCATCAATGAGTACCTGTGCGACTACGGCACCAGGACAGGGTCAGGGGAGCTCGGGTTTTTTTCACCACGCCAGTGGGGCATGATCAGGGATGCATGCACTGTCCTGGCACCATTTGAGGAGGCCACGAGGATGGTGAGCAGTGACAGTGCATGCATCAGTGACACTATACCTCTTGTCCACCTGTTGGAACATACGCTGCGTGAAATAATGGACAGGGCACTTGAGGCAGAACAGAGGCAGGAAGAGGAGGACTTCCTTGCCTCTCAAGGCCCCCTTTACCCAGACAGTGTTCCTTCTGTCCCACCCATCGCACAGGAAGAAGAGGAGGAGGAGGAGGATTGTGTCAGCATGGAGGTGGAGCCTGGCACTCAGCATCATCAGCAGCAGTCTTTTAGGGATGATTTACAGTCCCAAGAAACCAGTGGACTTGTACATGGCTGGGAGGAGGTGGCTGCGGATCATGTCGTCCTTAGTGACCCAGAGGACTCCGGACCGAAAGCCTCAGCTAACCTACGCTGCATGGCCTCCCTGATCCTGCAAAGTCTGCGGAAGGATCCTCGTATTCTTCAGATCAAGGAGAGGGACCATTACTGGCTGGCCACTCTCCTTGATCCACGGTACAAGGGTAAGGTTGCGGACCTTATCTTACCGTCGCAGAGGGAGCAGAGGATGAGACAACTCCGGGAGGCCTTGCAGAAAGGTCTGTGCAACGTGTTCCCAGAGACTGGGAGGTTACAAACTCCTGGTCCTGGACAACGAGTTGCTGAGGCTTCGGTCAGTCAAAGAAGGAGCGGTGGGGAAGGTGGCCGTCTGACCGAAGCGTTCAGACAATTCTTTAGTCCGCAGCCCCAAGGTATGATCGGTTCCAGCAACCATCGCCAGCGTCTGATATACATGGTGCAGGAATACCTAGGGTCAAGGTCAGACTTGGACACCTTCCCCACCGAAAATCCTCTGGCTTACTGGGTCTTGAGGATGGATCACTGGCCAGAGCTTGCACAGTATGCAATTGAGCTACTGGCCTGTCCTGCATCCAGCGTTCTTTCAGAACGCACATTCAGTGCTGCTGGAGGATTTGTCACGGATCACAGGGTTCGCCTGTCCACCGACTCTGTTGATCGACTGACCTTCATAAAGATGAACCAGTCTTGGATCACCACCAGCTACCAAACACCTGAAGCTGATATAACAGACTAATTTATTTTCAAATGTCACATCCCTTCAAGACTGATGCTGATGCTGAGAGACTGTCCTGTTATGTTGACTGACTATCCTCCTCCTCCTCCTCAATGATCCGATTGACGATGATAGCTTGGAAGAACATTTTTGTTTCTGGGTGCCGCCACCAGTGGCTAAGGCCCAATTTTTCAGCCCCTGTTTAACAGGGGTGTGTTATTACAATTTTTTATGCAATGCTTTGCAGCAGGGCTCATTCCTGCACTCCAACTAGAGTATCTGGGAGTGGTTGCAGTGTCGTGGCACCAGCACCAGTGGCTAAGGCCCAATTGTTCAGCCCCTGTTAAACAGGGGCGTGTAATTACAATTTTTGATGCAATACTTTGCAACAGGGCTCATTGCTGTGCTCCAAGTACAGTATCTGTGAGGGGTTGCAGTGTTGTGGCACCAGTGCCTAAGGCCCAATTTTTATGCCCCTGTTTAACAGGGGCATGTAATTACAATTTTTTATGCAATGTTTTGCAGCAGGGCTCATTCCTGCACTCCAACTAGAGTATCTGGGAGAGGTTGCAGTGTCGTGGCACCAGCACCAGTGGCTAAGGCCCAAATTTTCAGCCCCTGTTTAACAGGGGCGTGTAATTATAATTTTTGATGCAATACTTTGCAACAGGGCTCATTGCTGTGCTCCAAGTACAGTATCTGTGAGGGGTTGCAGTGTTGTGGCACCAGTGCCTACGGCCCAATTTTTCTGCCCCTGTTTAATAGGGGCATGTAATTACAATTCTTGATCTAATAATTCACAGCAGGGCCCATTCATGCGCCCACCAAGAGTAACTGTGAGGGCTCACAGTGTTGTGGCAACACCAACATGTAAGGGGCAAATTTCAGCTGAGTATATACGGCAGGCCCCTACTTTCAAACATCCAACTTACAAACGACTCCTCCTTGCAAACGGAAGGATACAACAGGAAGTGAGAGGAAATCTACCCCTAGGAAGGCAAATTCTCTCCTGTAAGAGTTAATATGGGAAAAAAAGTGTCTCCTCTCCACTGATGCTTTATCACCAATTCTTGTTTCAATAAAAACCCCAAATTTTCAAAAAACATTTGTCATTAGAACGGAAAGTGAGGTGAACTGTTCTGAACAGGTGCACACTGCACAGACAGCAAAACAAATGTTACAGGGGTGATAACCCTTCCCTATGTTTTCCAAAAAGCTTAAAAATAGATTTTTTGCCTGGAGCTACACTTAAACAATGTACCTGTTCAAAATTACAAACAGATTCTACATAAGAACAAACCTACAGTCCCTGTCTTGTATGCACCGCCTGTATACGGCTGTTCAGAGTATATAGGGCCTTTTTTATTTTGTGTGCGGGGTTCCCCTTAATATCCATACAAGACCCAAAGGGGCTGGTAATGGGCTGGGGTAGGGGGGGGGGGGGGGGTGTGTGATGGGGTAGCTATGCCATTTTTCTTAAAGATTTTCATCCATATTACCGGGACCAGACATTACATTAAAGCCGCAAGCAGTTTTAAATGGCTTTTTTTCCTTTAGAAATGTAATTTTGTGCAGGGACAGTTCTAAACACGGGAAACACGTGGCACTTCACAGGCATACTTTAGACACCCCCCAGGTACGATATTTAAAGGAATATTTGACTTTTTTTTTTTCACTTTATGCATCATTAAAATGACTGCTCCAGAAAAACGGCCGTTTTTAAAACTTCTTTTTGCATTGATACATGTCCCCTGGTGCAGAACCCGGGTTCCCAAACCCTTTTTAGGACAATAACATGCATAATAGTCGTTATAATTAGCGCTTTAGATTTCGAACGTTCGCATCCATTGTATTTAATAGGGTTCTAAAGTTCGTGCGAACTTTCGGTCCGTTCGCGGGTTCTGGTGCGAACCGAACCCGGGGGTGTTCGGCTCATCACTAGTCAGCATTTAACAGGCGCGCAGGAGCGACTGCATGGTCCCTAACAGTGTGCATTTGGGGCCGTGCAGCCACTCCTGTACTGCTGTCAAATTTTGACATGTGGCTGTGTCTGTACAGCTAATGCATCTACAACCACCTCTACAGGCTGGCTAGACGCAGCTCAGGGAGGAGGCAGAAGCCAAAACAAGGAAGCCTGTATGCAGTATGAGTGCTAGTGTCCTTGTGCACAATGTCTAACAAAATTCTCCCAACCTCTGCCTAATACACAGATCTAAGTCTCTTTTCCTTCAGGTATGTAATTACCTCCTCCAACAGCTGCCTACACTGTATACAGCCCAGCTGGTAAAAGTCTAGTGCCAGGCGCAGGCAGTCCATCACTATGAAAAAAATTGGGGAAACTCCCGCGCTGCCCTAACGTGAAATGAATAAGTGAACCCAAAACCCTAACAGGAAAGGGGGGGGGGGATTGGTGGGGGGGGTGCACTGCTGCCAAACACCTGTGAATCCAATTCAAAAAAACTTAAAACAATATACAACAGTGATGGTGTTGGCGCTGTGTTTAAACAAAGAGAGAATAGGAAAACTGAGAACAGTGTGACTGATAACACACTAAACCTGAATAATATTATGACCTTATATAAAAAAGTGACTGACTTAATTAAACTCAAATGCAATCATGTGATCAACGTGGTCGTGTAACCATATCCAAATGTCCAATAGTGATAAATCCAAAGAAATATACTAATATACTAATATATAAATACACTTAAAAATATAAAATATATATATATAGTGTAAATGGTTGAAGGGTCCAAGTAGAATCCGATTTAGACCGTGCAATCCAAAAATATATCCAAAGTGTATTTTCAATAAAACCTTTTCGGTACGGGACTATGCTATGTTTGCCATATCTTTTATTTTTTTGAATATGACGCCCATCTGAGACACCACTGCACTGGGATCCACACAGAGCCACAGATAATTAGAGGGACGACGAGTTCAGCGCTCGTGGAGATGCTCCCACATTCTCTATCTGTGAAGTGAGTACCTTTCTGGCGTGTGTGTGCATCTCTGGACACTGGCGGTACCACACTATGATCCATTTTCTTTGATTTTATACATGCCATTGGGGAGGATTGCAGCAACAGGAAGGAGACTGGTACCATCCAAGCCACTGCCCACCTGTTCTGAATAAACCTGTGACCTGGTTGTGCTAAGCTTAATTAGCAACAAGGTAAGCTGCTTACAGGCACAGAGGTGGAGCACTGAAGAGAAATCAAGTTTCAAGCACTGAACTAATGTGTGTTTTATTTTGTCACTTTTTAATTTTGGTGACGGGAATCACTTTGGTTATATTTTTGGATTGCACAGTCTAAATCGGATTCTACTTGGACCCTTCAACCATTTACACTATATATATATATTTTATATTTTTAAGTGTATTTATATATTAGTATATTAGTATATTTCTTTGGATTTATCACTATTGGACATTTGGATATGGTTACACGACCACGTTGATCACATGATTGCATTTGAGTTTAATTAAGTCAGTCACTTTTTTATATAAGGTCATAATATTATTCAGGTTTAGTGTGTTATCAGTCACACTGTTCTCAGTCCATCACTATATTTTTACTATCTGGGCTGCAAACAACCTGGGAGGCAACAGTAATCAGATGAGGTAAATATGGACCTGTGAGGAAGAAGATCCAGCTCTGGTATTTTAATGCAATATGATTACTTCCAGTATATTAGGCGAGGCATAGTTTATCCAGCTACAGTGTGCATTCCCATGTTTACCAGTGCCAAAAACTGCCAAAAAACATGTGTTTTTTTTAAGGAAACACAGAGCCAGTCAAATGTCAGAAACCTGGTCTTTATACTCCAAGTCATTGCGTAATTATTATTATACAGGATTTATATAGCGCCAACAGTTTGCGCAGCGCATTACAACATCGGGGAAGACAGTACAATTACAATACAATACAGGAGGAATCAGAGGGCCCTGCTCATTAGAGCTTACAATCTAGAAGGGAGGGTCAAGTGGAACAAAGGGTAGTAGCTGTGGGGAATGATAGTAAATCAACGATGAGGATGACTGTGAAAATGGCATCCTCCAACACTTCCGGTCAATGCGATGATGTAGGCGTTTCATCATCAAAGAACTTCTTCAGCCTTGGAAAACGTCCTTTGGTGACAAAACGTGTTGGGTAGAGTGGCGTGTCTACATCATTGCAGCGCATATTATATTCTTTTTTCATAAAATTTTTGCATGGGACTATATACCAAACCTCCCCGAACATGCTGCTTGCAGGACTTTTCCGAACGTCCTGCAAGCGCACCGCCCGGGTGTGAAAAGCACCCATTGCAATGAATGGGAGGCAGTTTTCAGGCGCTTTACAGGTGCTATTTCTAGCGCCAAAATGCCTGAAATCTGCCTCAGTGTGACAGGGGTCTAAAACAATAAGCCACTTGTTTTTTTAAAATTTGTATACAGTGTATGATATTTATGCTTGCACATGTTTGTTTTGGACACTTGATATTGAAAAGTTTTATTATAACAGTACATGAAAATGAATTAGAATTTCATTGGAAAGTTATGCTAATATAATTTAAATGAGATCCATTTATAAGACGCGTTTTAAAAGATTTTAGCGGAGATTAATTTTTTAAGTCACGTCCTTTTCATGAAATTACTGTCAAAGTATATCCTTGTTATAAAACCGTTATTACAGATAGCTGAGAAGAGAATTCCACGTTGAGATAAAACAGGTCCCATTACAACTACATTAAATTAAATTAGGTTATGAAGCTAATATTGTTGGCTCATTAGAGAACTGGGGATAAGAAAAAAAAGTCATATTGAAAAAGAATATCATTGTGCTAAGCAGAAAAAGATTCAAAGTATGTTAGTTATGGCTTATTCCACTTGAGTTGATTTTAAAGCAGTATTAAACCCAAAAGCAAATATTTATTATATTGCAGCTTACCAATTTTTTCTGGTGATGGCTGCATTTGTTTTCTTTTTAGGTCTTCTTTCCTTATTTTCACCTGGTGATCTGGCCAGTAGGTTTGTTATTTTTCAACAGAACAAGCTGTTCTGCAGCTGTAGCAGTTACAGGGTTGAGATAAACCATTTTCTACTGACAGGATTGCTTACAATGATCTGCACCACATCTATTGCTCGGTAAGTTTGAATATATTACATTTTTGGTTTTGGGTTTAATACCACTTTGATTAATTGGTAAAGGAAACCTGTATAGAGAGAAATGTAAAGATTAGACATGTGCACACTGAAATATTTCGTTTTGGAATTTTGTTTTCGTGCAAAAAATGAATTTATTTAGTTACTCCCAAAATTGTTTTTATTTATTTTGTTTCGTTAAAAAATGCATTCGTCTGAAAATCCGAATTAATTAAGGTAGAATCTGTCATTGAAGGCTTATGGTGTCTGTCGAATGTTCTAAGAAGATTAGACGAAGCGGCTAAACTGTACGACGCCACAATCGTACATTTCTGGTCTAATGCTCCACCCACAAGCTATAGTAGAATTCTAATGTTGTATGACTAGTAAGTATTATTACTAGTCAACCAACATTAGAATTCTTCTATAGCCTATAGGCGGAGCATTTGACCATAAATGTCCCCTCTTCGCGATCGTATGTTTTTAGCTGCTTCGTCGAATCTTCATGTCTCTATAATGTCGAATCTTTTCTCTCTATGTCGAATAATCTTGGACTAATAGAGTTAGGTTAGGAACATTCGACCGCAGGTTCGATGGACACAGATTGCTATTGTCACCGTCATGTCGAATCTTCCATCTATATCGAACTATTGTCGCAACAAAACGAAAATAAAGCATTTTTTATGTCGGATCTTTGGGATTTCTGATTCTGCGCGTTCGTTATCGTTTGTTAAAACGAAAGCGAAAATCCCAGAGATTCAGACGAAAATGCATTCGGACGAAAACGAATGCACATGTCTAGTAAAGATTGCCATTGCTAAACTCCTACCGAAAATGCTTTTGCCTGGTTGTCTCCGATATCAATACTTTCTGAGTCAGAGATGCAGAACAAGCATTCATAAGGTCAATTCTGAACTCCTTATGTAGGGACTAAACCCCATCTTTCTACAGACAAGGACTAGCTTTCACCTTTAGGTCTCACAAGCTCAGTCCAGAGGGCCTCCAGAATTCAATCTTACTCTGACCTCTTTCGGTGTTACTACATCTTATGTAGGCTCTTCACATTGCCCACTGTTCTACCCCTCTTAACCACTGCTCAGTTCACATTTTATTCCAAAGATTCTTTGCTATTGCTGCTGGAGATAATATTAGATGCTCAAGATTTCCCATGTGCACATTACATTTTGATCCACAAACCAGTCCCTCAGCGCAGTGACAGTAGGGTTACTCAATGCTGGCTGACGCATTGCTCAATGTTTAACAGTCTTTCTTCATTAGAGTTCCCTGGCTCCGTGATTTCTCAGAAGTAAGCTCACTGCTCACAAGATAACCCTGGATTCAAATTTTCCATGAAAAGAGGATGTTTTCTTGACTGCCACTGCAACAGGTAGTTGATTTCATGTGTAGCACCCTATACCATAGGTAGCTGCTAGAGGTGAGGATTTTTGTATGGTAGCTGCCAGGCAGGTAAATTTAGGCAGGCATATGCTGCATGCTAGGCTTGTTTGTTTTGATCTGGGGGCAGGGAGTGGTTAGTGTAGCAGTGGGTGTAATCGCCTGTGCTTCAGTTCTTGGGCGCCTCCCCTGCTTCCAGGGAGAATGTTCTGGAAGAGGGGCAGGGCGGAGAGCTGGTGTGACAGGGAGCTCATGTGAGGAGCCCTGACCAATCCCCAACTGGAATTGGCAGGGGACAGGCCTTGGATATAGGCTCAGGTCCAGCCCACTGGAGGGTGGTTGTCGGCTGGGAGACGTGAAGAATGGAGTGCTAGATCACAGCAGGAGGCCCATCCCCATCTGGGGGGGGGGTGCACGCCTCAGCGGAGGAGCCCGGGAGAGCTGGGAGGGAGCCTCATCCTTACATGGTCATGGAAGAGGTGTCCCGGAACAGAGGGACTGGAGAAGTGATTGGAACGTATGTCCAGTTAAGTTCCTTATCATGGACTCAGGGCAGGAGAAGGTCGGTGAGTGTGACACAGTGGATATCTGGAGGAGGCATGCCAGAGGAGCTGGGTACAAGGCCAGAGGAGAGACTGTGAGGTTTTGTGTCAAATCGATGTGGCCTGGTATGCAGAGGAAGTGACTGTGATTATTAGAGTCTATTCGTTATTCAAATGCTCAATTCATTCAACTAATTCTTAAAATATTATAGCAAAGTGATCTGTTCTATGGGCATCCCATAATCCCTTTCCCCCAACCAACTTATATCCCCCAAATAAACAAAAACAAAACAACGCAAATGACTGTTCATTGTCTCTGAGAGTGATATATGTAAGTCTGGCAGCAGGGTGATATGGTGGATGTTAGTAACTAGTAGCAACCATCCGCTACACATGCAACAATGGAAAAGTGTGAATGGGTCCTAAGTCAAGGCAGATTGACAGCCACCTGCAATCAGACTCAAATGAAATGTCTTATTTGTTATTTTGAGACAATACATTTTTATTTTTCAATAAACATGGCACTTAAATCATTTCACTTAGCATTTAGTGAATTCTAAATATGAATTACACATAATTGTTATAAAAAAAATTGCAACCAAGCCAAATATATGCTGGTCATTTGCCAGGTGCTAACATATCAGTGCCCATCATTGCTGCATATTACTGTCTCCTCATCAGTGCCCTTCAGTGCCGTCTCATCAGTGCCCATCAGTGCTGCATATTACTGCCTCCTCATCAGTGCCCATCAGTGCCGCCTCATTAGTGCAGCCTATCAGTATTCATCAGTGCAGCCTAATCAGTGCACACCAGTGAAGGAGAAAAATTACTTATTTACAAAATTTTCTGACAGAAACTAAGAAAAAACATAATTGTTTTCAAATTCTTCAGTCTTTTTTCATTTTTTTGCAAATAAATAAAAAAACTGTGGTGATTAAATACCACCAAAAGAAAGCTCTATTTGTGTGGAAATAATGATAAAAATGTAAGTTAGGTACAATGTTGCATGACAGCGCAAATGTTATTCAAAATGTGACAGCGCTGAAAGCTGAAAATTGGCCTGGACAATAAGGGGGTGAAAGTGCCCTGTATTGAAGCGGTTAAAAGAAATTGTTAGTTCTCAGACTACAGACAGAGGTCATGCATTAACTTGTGCAGTGCCAAGCAGCACACCTTATGTTTCTGCACAAACAGAAACTGATGACGCCGGAATGTGAAGATTTATTTTACTTTAACCTGTGCATATAGGGTAACAAATGACACCATGATCAATCTACATCTTATGCAGGTGATGTTTATAATGCCTTTAAACGCTTGAAAATGTGGATTTTGTTCATGAATTCCTTATGTGCTAAAAAAGTGTCCCTCTTAACTCATCTTAAAAAGTTGGAGGGATGTACGACAAATACACAGAGACTATTAAATGGACATTTATGTATTGTGGAAGAGTGAAATCCAGTTTAAATATGGGAAAAATGTATAGCATGTGGTGTAAGCATCATTGCTTATTTATGTATTTCCATATTTAATTTGTATATACATAGTATGAAAGCAGGTGAGCAAATATTGGCATCGCTGCCAAATCTAGGACTGTAATTCCTTCACAATTGGTGTGATATAGAAAGTGGTGGATAAAAATGTTCCTATTAGTTAATAAGACAACACCAATGGTAATTAGGATACTTACATTTTATCATAATAAAGGAAACAATGCAAGATCCAGGACTACTTCATTATGACTTGTCAGACAGCAAGCCTAACAAGATCCATTGTTTTTGCAGGCAAGTGAGCACAGTAATTAACTACTTAGAGTGAATATGTTCTTTCAAGTGTATTGCTTATATTATTACTTAGAGCTAGGGGAAGCGTTACAATCGTTTTTCTGTGTGTTTGACTTGGATTACATATTAATGTCACTGGGAATTGTATGTGATTAGCAGCACTGTAGAATTATTCATACATACAGGATACCCTTTTGCTGCTCAATGTAAGCAATTTTTATTTCTAAAGAAACACTCTGCTTTTAAAGGAAACAATCTGTTTGGCTGCATTGCTAAATAAGTATGTAGTCTGTAAAGTTTTAATGAAGTCAGTAATCCTGATATGCATGCTTGTCCCTGGTCTGTGAATCGGAAACCATTGAAGGGGTTCAGTATGACAACCAGGAGGAGATAAGTAATGCTAGATCAAGCATTGTTCTTGTGACAGGTTTCTTTTAAAACTGAACTCTCCCTTACCCAGATTAACTTGATTAAATCCGCTAAACATGCACTCCCGGGTGGCAGGGTAGCCGAAGTTTCCAGATCCCAAGGACGGCTCATTACATTTATTTTTATATCAGCAAAAATGACTATAGCCAGAAATTGGAAGTCTGCAGCCTTACCATTTGATCAACTTAAAAGTTTTTTCTCGGCTCATCGGAGTGTTTTACGTCACGGCGTTTGGAACGGTCGGTTTTTTGACTGATGGTGTGTAGGCAAGACTGATGAAAGTCAGCTTCATCGGTTTTCCGATGGAAAAATCCATCGGTTAAAAAACCATAGGAAATCCGATCGTGTGTACAGGGCTTTACCAACGATCCCAGGACGATCGCAACTTAGAAGCAGTCCTGAGGATTGCGGTGAGGGGCACGGAGCCACAGCCCCCTCCCCCCTCCTATTGTCTCTTTTCCTTTTTTTTTTCTTCCTCTTGGTTTTGTTTCTCTTTTTTGTTCTATCTCTCTCTCTCGCCTAATTTTTTTAAATCGATAATGATAGGTATCAATTTTTGTCTTTTGCGCGCTAATGGGTCATGTATGCTATGAGAGGAGGTTTCTTCAAGTGTATCGGTTTACTGACATGTTACCCAGATGATATAGTTTATTTCATAATGAAAAGACAACATTTTTGTGAGTTATACTGTAAAAGTTTAATAAAAATTATTGAACCATAAAACTGAACTTTCCGTTTAACCACTTGAGCTCCAGAAGGCTTTACCCCCCTTAAAGGAGTTGTAAAGGCAGCAAGAATATGTGTCTTGCAAAAAACAAGAATATACCATGCATAACGATTGCTTGCATAGACATTTTTGCATCTGCAGTGTACTGTCTGAAACTCTTTCCTGTTTAATAAGGAACACCAAAAGCATGACTATGACTCAGACAGCCAGGTGGTCATACTTTAATGACCCATGGCAGCCATGTCTTTCAAGGGTTCTATATGAATATACATCACCAACTTGTTAATGGTATGTAATGATATGAAATGTACATCCCTTTAATAAACCACTCCCCCCTCCTATATGATTGGTTAATGATGACCATATATAAATTGTACTCCCGCCCAGAATAAACCAGATAACTTTTGGGCACACACCCTGCATCATCTCTTTTGTGTTCATTAACCTCCCTGGCGGTATGATTCGGTCTGGAATTTTGTACCAAAAGCGGTACAATTATTTTGCATGGAAATTTGGTGTTATGTATTGTAATTACTTACTTAAACCTGACCAAACAAGAGTCTAGTAGACATCCCAGATGTGATAAGTTTGAAACACAAAATCATAAATTATAATCTAATAAATAATATAATTTTATTCAATAACGTGTAGCACACGGACCTTTTTCTCACCTGGCTCACTTGTAAGAGAAGGCACACCGTGCTATATGCCCGTACCCTCCTCTTTGAAGAGTGTGAGGGGGTTAGCTCGGCAGCGGGTGTGTGTGACCCCCGGGATGGGCTCCCCACACAAAACAGGCCCAGCAAACGGAGGTTGTGGCTTTCAAAATCAAAAAGGTGCGGTTTATTTTCTATTTACAGTGACAAAACACAGCAAAGCAAAAGAAACATAACCAAAATAAATCCTGGTCAAGTTGACCTCTGACTAAACATACAGGTTTCCTAACTAACAACTGGGATCAGCCTAGTGCTGTCCTAGTCCCTAAGTCCCTGGTTTTAAATGTCCAAGCAAATAGCCACACAGGCTTTGTCTCACCGCACAGGGGTTCACTCTCCCTAGACAGTCCACACAGGTCTGGTTCCAGGCATGAGCTAACACCTAATGAATCTGGGAGTTCTTATAGAGGCCTAAATGAGCTGACAAGCTTCAGCTGGTCTCATCAACTCCCTGTCTGCACGACGCCCAGCCCTCTCCCTAGAGGTATGAGTCATCCATGAGCCCACTAGCCTTATACAACTCTCCACCTAGTTGTATAAGTCGGCGTAAAGCCTGAATCTGGGCGAAATATATCTACCCCCCTGGATGCAACCAGGTGACTTTACCTTCCTGCTGTCACATACCCCCCCTCTTGTTTTAACCTCGGGGTTGGAACACCAGCAATCAGGCATTCATGTACTCGAGACAAAGCATCCACATTCCCCATTTGAACGCCAGGGCGATGCTTTACTGTGAAGTTGAATTCCTGGAGGGCCAGGAACCACCTATTCACTCTTCTATTTGTTTCCTTGTTTTGAGCCATCCACTTTAACGGAGCGTGATCCGTAACCATGTCAAAGTGCCTACCTAGCAGGTAGTACCGAAGGGAATCTAGAGCCCACTTCACCGCTAAACACTCCTTTTCAACGGTGGCGTAATTTACCTCATGGGACTTCAACTTCCTGCTGAGGTAAATGACTGGGTGCTCTTCCCCGTTCCAGACCTGGGACAATACTGCTCCTAACCCCACATCTGACGCATCACTTTGTACGACAAAGTCTTTAGAGAAGTCGGGTGAGTACAACACTGGCTGGCTACATAAGGCTTGTTTCAAGAATTGGAATGCTGCCTCAGCCTCGGGGGTCCATTTAATCATGACCGACCCTTTCCCCTTCGTCAGGTTGGTTAGGGGCACAGCCTTAGAAGCAAAGTGGGGAATGAATCGCCGATAATACCCAGCGATTCCCAGAAAGGCTCGTACCTGCTTCTTGCTGTTGGGACGTGGCCAACTCTAGATGGCCTCGACTTTGTTGAGTTGGGGTTTTATTACTCCCCTCCCAATGGTGTACCCAAGATATTTGGCCTCCTCCTGCCCAATGGTACACTTCTTGGGGTTAGCCGTAAACCCCGCTTCCCGAACAGAGTCCAGGACTGCTTGCACTTTTGGCAGATGTGAGGCCCAATCTGTGCTATGGACAATTACGTCATCCAGGTAAGCCGCAGCATACTTCCGATGGGGCCTCAGCATCTGGTCCATTTTCCGCTGGAATGTGGCCGGCGCATTCTGTAACCCGAACGGCATTCTTTTATATTGGAACGCCCTGTCTGGGGTTACAAATGCGGTTTTCTCTTTGGCCGACTTGGCCAGGGGGATTTGCCAATACCCTTTTGTGAGGTCAAGAGTCGTCATGTATCGGGCTGTTCCCAGCCGGTCGATCAACTCATCTATACGTGGCATCGGGTAGGTGTCAAATTTTGTAACTTTGTTCAACTGACGAAAATCGTTACAAAATCGCCAGCTCCCATCCGGTTTAGGCACCAACACGATGGGACTAGACCAATCACTTTGGGACTCCTCTATCACCCCTAAGTTCAGCATTTTCTGTACTTCCTCCCGTATTGCCTCCCGTCGAGCCTCTGGGATCCGATAGGGTTTTAACTTCACCCTTTCACCGGGCGGGGTAATGATGTCATGCTCTACCCCAGATGTTTGTCCCGGCAGCTCAGAGAATACCTCCTTGTTGCGAAGCACAAACTCCTTAACCTCCTGTTGTTGGGGTTGTGACAAGGTGGCTGCTATTCCAACCTCAGGAATCACAAAACCAGTTTGAGCTGGTGACCAAGTGTCTGCGACTAGGGACTCTCTATCCCTCCAGGCTTTCAACAGATTAACGTGATAGATCTGTTCGGGCTTTCGCCTTCCTGGTTGTCTGACCTTGTAATTCACTTCGCTCACTTTTTCCATTATCTCGTAGGGGCCTTGCCATTTGGCAAGGAATTTACTTTCAACCGTAGGGACAAGTACCAATATCCTATCCCCCGGGGAAAAGGTACGGGTCTTGGCTCCACGGTTGTACACTCTCTGCTGTGCCAACTGCGCTTGGGCCAAATGTTCCTTCACGATGGGCATTACCTGTGCAATTCGATCTTGCATCAGGGCGACATGCTCAATCACACTCCTGTGGGGAGAACTCTCACTTTCCCAAGTTTCCTTGGCAATATCCAACAGCCCTCTTGGGTGTCTCCCATACAGTAACTCAAAGGGGGAGAATCCCGTAGAGGATTGGGGCACCTCCCTAATAGCAAACATCAAATAAGGAAGTAAACAGTCCCAATCCTTTCCATCTCTATCCACCACTTTCTTCAACATTTGTTTTAGGGTTTTGTTGAATCTTTCAACCAGCCCATCGGTTTGGGGGTGATACACAGACGTACGCAATTGCGTCACTTTGAACAATTTACACAGCTCTTTCATAACCCGGGACATAAAGGGTGTACCTTGGTCCGTAAGCAGTTCTTTACAAATACCCACCCGGCTAAAAACAAGAGATAGCTCTTTGGCTATGGTTTTGGCCGAGGTATTTCGGAGAGGGATCGCTTCTGGATAACGGGTGGCATAGTCCATTATAACTAATATGTACTGGTGCCCCCTAGCGGACTTGATTATAGGACCTACCAAATCCATGGCGATCCTCTCAAACGGGACCTCAATGATGGGTAGAGGGACCAGCGGGCTACGGAAATGTGGCATCGGGGCCAACCTCTGACACACAGGGCAGGAGGAACAATAATTTTCTACGTCCTTCATCACCCCCGGCCAATAGAATCTCTGTAATACCCTCTCTCGGGTTTTCTCTGTCCCCAGATGACCTCCAAGAATGTGCCCATGGGCCAACTCCAACACCAACTTCCTGTAAGGTTTGGGCACCACAAGCTGCTCAACGGTTTCTTCTGCCCTTTTTGCCACCCGATACAGTAGGTCCTTCTCTACGCTGAAGTATGGGTAAGTGCAGGTATTATCTGGGTTCACTAACCCGCCATCTATTTTCACTACGTTTTCCCGTGCCTTTATTAGGGCGGGGTCTTTCAACTGTTCTGTGGCAAAGTTTTCCCTGTGAACCTCAAGATCAGAAAACTCCACAGACGGTAGGTTTTCGTCTGAGGAGGTGGGCTCCTCTCCAGTTTCTTGAGTCTCCCCTGCCAATACTGATAAGGGAAATTCCGGAGAGTCCTCACCACTCTCAGGGGAGTTCTGGCTATCACATTCCTGGTACATAGGGGCACCAGTGAGGGGCTCAGGATCATCCCACAGTTCCCAGAACTTCGGAAAATCCCTTCCCACAATGGCGTCATGCGGTAACTGAGATACTAAGCCCACTGGATGAGAGAGGGTACCTTTGGGGGTCTCGAAACACACTGTAGTCACTGGATACTCTCGGGTGTCCCCATGCACACAAATAACAGCTACCTTGCTATTCCCAGAGACCTCTGTTTTAACTAACTCAGCCTTTATCAGGGTCACAAGGCTACCTGAATCCAGCAATACCACAACATTTCTACCATTAACACACATTTTGCATAAATGTTTCTCAGTTCCTCGAATGGCAGTGCATGCGACTGTCGCACACAGCGACTGACGTCTGCCCGTCAGAAAGTCACACTGCATGGGTTCCTCCACAACCGGGCAATTGGCTGCAATATGTCCCGCTTGCCGGCAGCGGTAGCAAACGATCCTTCTTGCCGCCTCTTGAGCCGCTGATTTCCCAGGCTGTTCTCGCCAAACTTGGGGTAGAGCTCCCACCCTCTCACTCTCTCCACCCTCACCCCTTGGAATCCTCTTATCCGCCCCTGGGGATGGTCTGGTCTTAGGGTGGAAAGTCCGAGTGTCTCTGGAAGAGGCCGTCAGGTTCTCTGTAGCCAAGTATTTCTCCACACGATCCACAAGACCATCGGCCGTCTCTGGGTCTCCATGGCTTACCCACTTTTGGATGGCAGTAGGAAGAGCTCTCAAAAACCGATCCATTACAACACGTTCCACAATCTTTGGTGCGGACAAAGTCTCTGGCTGTAGCCACTTTCTGCTCAGGTGAATGAGATCATACATTTGAGACCTGGGGGGTTTTCCAAGCTGGAAAGTCCAGTTATGCACACGCTGAGCCCGGACAGCCTGGGTGACACCCAGCCTTGCCAAAATTTCAGCTTTTAGCATCACATAGTCTTTTGCTTGGTTAGGCTCTAGGTCATAGTAAGCTTTCTGCGATTCACCAGTTAACAGAGGAGCCACCAGTCCAGCCCACTGCTCCTCAGGCCACTTTTCTCTTTCAGCGGTCCTTTCAAATGTGGTCAAAAATACCTCTGGATCATCCTCTCCAGTCATTTTTGTCAATAAACGACTCACCCCAAAGGACGCGGTATTAGTGGGACGGCTTTCCTCACTGGTCTGCGGACTTTGCTGCATTACTGCTTCCATTTGTTGTAGTCTCTGCTCTTGCTTCTGTAACAGGTCTATGAAGCGGGCCTCAGATTGCTGCTGGGCTTGTTGCTGAGCTTCCAGACTCTGTTGGTGAGCTTGCTGCTGGGCTGCAAGGCTCTGTTGATGAGCTTGCTGCTGGGCTGCAAGGCTCCTTTGCAAACCTGCATTTGTCTGCTGTTGATTGGCATTTGCTAGAGCCAGCTGTTTCAGTATCTCCTCCATGCTGGCTTAAAAAAAAACTGCCACTGGTTCTCCACCAACTGTGAGGGGGTTAGCTCGGCAGCGGGTGTGTGTGACCCCCGGGATGGGCTCCCCACACAAAACAGGCCCAGCAAACGGAGGTTGTGGTTTTCAAAATCAAAAAGGTGCGGTTTATTTTCTATTTACAGTGACAAAACACAGCAAAGCAAAAGAAACATAACCAAAATAAATCCTGGTCAAGTTGACCTCTGACTAAACATACAGGTTTCCTAACTAACAACTGGGATCAGCCTAGTGCTGTCCTAGTCCCTAAGTCCCTGGTTTTAAATGTCCAAGCAAATAGCCACACAGGCTTTGTCTCACCGCACAGGGGTTCACTCTCCCTAGACAGTCCACACAGGTCTGGTTCCAGGCATGAGCTAACACCTAATGAATCTGGGAGTTCTTATAGAGGCCTAAATGAGCTGACAAGCTTCAGCTGGTCTCATCAACTCCCTGTCTGCACGACGCCCAGCCCTCTCCCTAGAGGTATGAGTCATCCATGAGCCCACTAGCCTTATACAACTCTCCACCTAGTTGTATAAGTCGGCGTAAAGCCTGAATCTGGGCGAAATATATCTACCCCCCTGGATGCAACCAGGTGACTTTACCTTCCTGCTGTCACAAGAGGTTAAGCGGTAGTGGTGCAACGGATCGGTGACGATCCGTGATCCGAACGGGTCACCCCGTTCGGATCGGCACACACCGCGATCCGCGGCCTCGGCCTTAGGAAAGGCCGCGCTTCGGCCTAGCCCCGGAGCCGCGGCCATCTTGGTACACCCGGGGGCGGCAGCCGCCTTGTGACGTCATCACCCCTCGCTGCTCGTGGATTTGAACTGGCCGGCGGGAGAGACTGGTAAGTGGGGGAGATGCCCATTACTGGGGGAGATTGTGGATATTACATACGGGGGGAGATTGTGGATATTACATACAGGGGGAGATTGTGGATATTACTGGGGGAAGATTGTGGATATTACTGGGGGAGATTGTGGATATTACTGGGGGAGATTGTGGATATTACATACAGGGGAATATTGTGGATATTACAGGGGGAGATTCTGGATATTACTGGGGGAGATTGTGGATATTACTGGGGGGAGATTGTGGATATTACATACAGGGGAAGATTGTGGATATTACATACAGGGGAAGATTGTGGATATTACTGGGGGAGATTGTGGATATTACTGGGGGAGATTGTGGATATTACTGGGGGAAGATTGTGGATATTACTGGGGGGAGATTGTGGATATTACTGGGGGAGATTGTGGTGGGGAGATTGTGGATATTACAGTGGGGGGGGGATGACGTGGATATTAGTAATTTTTATTTTTTTGCCGATCCGAAAATGATCCGATCCGTGGCTCTGATCCGAGGATCGATCCGATCCGTGAGTTTTTTGATCCGTTGCACCCCTATTAAGCGGTGTTCACAGTTGTTGGGTTCCGCAGCGAGTTACATCCTCTAGGCTGGTTCTTTTCCCTTGCAAGTGGGGAAAAGTCTGTTGCTTGTGTTTCAATAAGGCCAATGTCCAGACAAGGTTAAACCTCAATGGCTGAAGGTTTATTTTGTTTATGCTTGAAACCGGACAGGAAAGTTAAAGGTGAAGAATAGAATAACAGGAGGTAGGTTCAGGCAGTTAATATCACCACTCAATCCCAAGTGGACTCTGCTTACCCAGATAGTTCCCTCTCATGGTCCTAGCAGCCGGAGTGATGCACAAACTTTACTTTACTGTCCTAGGGATACGATCGGAACCCGTTTGCCTAGTTCCAAACTACCCAGCACTTGTAGCATAAGGACCTAGGTGCAAGTTGAAGCACGCTACAATGCCTGTGGTGGACTTGTGGCGGACTTGTGGAATCCCTCTGTAGGTGACCAGGCCTCATTCGAGGCAGCGATTTCCTTCACCGGTAACCCTGGCTCCCTCTCCAGAACGGGTCACCCTCGAGTGCCCTGGAATTCCTCTTAAGATGGTAGGCCAGCTAAAGGTGCTGGGCCTACATAAAAAGTTGCAGCCCCAGGCTAAAGGTGCCTGAGACTGATCTTCCCCTGTGCACTCCCATGGCCTGGAGGGCCACGAGACGCAGGCGGTACTGCTCCTCAGTACCCCTCCTTCTCCCTTCTCTCCCTTCTCTCCGCTAAGATGGCGCCCGCCCCTTTTGTATCCTCTCCCAGCATGCACAGCGGGTCGACCACGCCCCCGTACTGCTGCCTGGAGAGGACACCCAAAGGTACAGTAATGTCACTAGCGGTTCAACCCTGACCTGTTATGGCAGCGCCACCTACAGGCCACAGGGAACTGTACACCAGCAACACCACTTGGCGAAAGCAGAAGAACAAAACCTAACAATTGAAGTGATCTGGGCCTGACTACCAACCCAGATCAACCCCTAAATTTAGGTACCTAGCTCCCCTGACAGTAAAGGGGCGCTACAAACATAATAAAAAATAATGAAATTTGTCAAACAAAGAAAATTCAATAAACATCCTGAGTGTGAAAAATTTTGAAGCATGGAACTGGACAAAGTCCGACGTCACAATCTGGACAATGGAACCTTGTTTCTTTTCGGACTTTCTTTCCATTGCCATCTTTTTTTGAACAGCAAACCATGCACATCCTGGTAGGTGCTGCCTTTTTTGCGGTTGGCGGTATGTAGTCCATAAAGTGACAACCAGTCAGGCGTTCTGGGTTGACAGCACGTCGTCCGGGTCTGTTCACAGCTACTGATGGCGTCTGGTGGTTGACAAAAATCTGCTCAGCCACCTTCCAGACAAAATCAGAATGAACAAGAGGCATGTCACACTTTGCTTTGTACAGGATATATGCATTCCAAAGGCATTGTTCCAGAAGATGCCTGAAAATCTTCTTATAATATTTTTTTTGCTGTTTGCGCATAGACGGGTAAAATGTCATTGCCTGATCGGCTCTGTCGACACCTTCCATTGTGTTATTATAGTCTATCACGACTTGCGGCTTCAGCACATCTTTCCCACCTTTTGTGTGGACCATGGCCGTGGAGGTATTGTGCACAGTACTCATGAAACACGCGTCCTTCTTGTCTCGTCATCGCATTGCCATCATCTTACCCCTCTGCCAGGCAACCATTTCTCCGGTTTTGAGTTTTTCTTGGCAAACATAGATGGCATGCCACGTCGGTTAGGCCTAATGGTACCATACGCATCAGTCATGTTTTGTAGCAAAACCTCATACAGTTCCAGGGACGTGTAGAAATTGTCCGTGGTCACAAAATATCCTTGGTTCAGCAATGGCTCCAGCAGTGTAAGGACAGATGATGTGGCCATCCCATAGCCGCTGTACCTGGGGTTGAACTTCGTGCGTGTCTTTACCGGTGTAAATTACCGAATTTTAGATGTACCCAGTGGATGACTCGCAGAGCATATAGAATTTGATGCCAAACTGCGCTCTTTTGGATGCAATAAACTGTATCCAGCCTAGGCGTCCCTTGTAGGCCATCAAACTTTCATCCACGCTGACGTCCCTTTCTGGCATTGTTCGTGAAGTGGAAATACTTCACGATTAGGGAAAACCGGTATTCTAACATCACGGTGCCAAAAAACGGAGTGGCAAGTAACTTATTGGTGGTCCAGTACCATTTCTGGAGTTTCCCCACCACCCCCTGAAGAATGATGAGTCCCAGAAACTGCCAGATGTCCTCTTTGGTCACCGGTTCCCACTTTCTGCTTCTGGAAAACCTGGCATGCAGCGTAGCAGATTGTTGATCATGGTAGCGATTTGTCTCTGTGACAATTTTTTCAATTACCTTCTCAGTGAGGAATAATTGCAGGTATGCCAGAGGGTTGTCACACTCGACATCTACCTTCATCCCAGGTGATCCAGTGAACGGAAATCTTGGGGGCGCTACCTGGTCCGTATCGCAGTCTATAGGGCACCAAGTGCGCACATCGCTGAGGTCAGGTGCAGGGTCATCGTTGTTGTCACTTGCCAGATCAGTGTCAGTGTCAGTGTCGGACGACAAATCTCCCCACGACTCACTATCGCTCAGTTCTGCGAGCAACTCCGTGTCGCTGGCGCTGTCACTTAACTGGTCCAAAAGTGCCTTTGTAGTAAAGTGGCGCTTTTTTGATGCCATGTTATAAATGTTTTATGGGCACAAATGTCAGTAAAATGGCAGGCAAGGGGCTCTGTACAGTGATCATGTGTCAGATCAGAGATGATACAGTGCAATCCTCTCAGATTACAATGTATCACCTCTTTTATGTGTGTGTCACTTTTTTGAATTTTTTAATTACCCGCCCAGTTCCGCTCCCATGCACCGCTGCTGCTCGCAGGGAACGGAACCAGGAAGTCAGGTGACGGTGGGCACTCTCGAGTCGCTGGTGATCTCGCCGGCGTTCACAGCGGAGGACATCATCGCTGGATCGCCGGGAGAAGATAAGGGGACTCCGCTGACAGCTCTGCAATGTTACCCCGAGCGTGACTCGGGGTTACCGCTCCTAGCAAAAAAAAACAACTCTGAGTCATGCTCGGGAATACCGCCAGGGAGGTTAAGAAGTTATCTCCTAAGTACTGAGAGGGTCTTGTGAGTGTGGTAATTGCTGTGATTATACCTAGCTGGTCTTGTTAGGTATACGGAAATACTGTTTTATTCCCTTCAATGTTTAAAATAATTTTAAAGGATTTTTTAAAATAATAGTCTGAACTCCGGTCAATACAGGGCATTACTCCCCAACCTCCTTTCCCCCTCTGTAGCAATTGGCGATTACATTGTTGTTCATCTTACACAATTGGATGCCCTGACAACTGGCTCCTGCTGTGGGGTGCTGAGCAGTGAGAAGTAGAAAGGGGCAGGAATAGCAGGGCAGAGTAGTGCTGAGAGAGAATCATAATGGGGTGTTGAGATTACCGGTCATCCACTGCACTGAGAGGAATCCGGGGTGACTGCTATCCTACAGGAATTTGGCTTTCTGTAATGCAATACATCTTGCATTTCAACCATGATTGTTGGATATTGGCAAATTCTGGAGAGGAAAACAAAGAGCATTTCATCAAGGTGAGGTCAGAGCTGCATTACAAAATAAAATTATCTGTGCCTGAAGATAAGCTTTAAAATATATCTCCACTGCTGATAAGAAAAAGCAATCCTCTTCAAGTCAATTTTTTATTTACAATGATTTAAAGCCTAAGTTTAGTAAAAAAAAAAAAAAAAAAGAGCACAAGGGACAGTACTTACATTCAATGTAAAGTGCCCCTTGTTCTGCTGGTTGGTGTGTTAGTTGAAATCCAAAGTTCTCTGCTCCCCCATACCCCTGCAACCGTAATCTTTGTTTGCTGCAGGATTTAATACCTGTTATGCCCCGTATACACGACCGGTTTTCCCGTCGAAAAAAAACCCGATGGTTTTCCCGACGGAATTCCTCTCAAGCCTGCCTTGTATACACACGGTCACACAAAAGTCCGGTGAACTTTTGACTGCCAAGAACGCAGTGACGTAAAAGACTATGTCGAGCCGAGAAAATTAAGTTCTATGCTTCTGAGCATGCGTCGATTTGTTTCCGAGCATGCCTGTTTTTTTGCGTCGGAAAACCATACAGACGAACGGTTTTCCCGCTAGGATTTTTTCCTGACGAGGAAAAAAGAGATCCTGCTCGCTTTTTTTTCCCGGCAGTTTTCCTGTGGGAAAAAGTCTGATGGAGCATACACACAGCTCTCATCTGACTTTTTCCAATGGGAAAACCGGTTACGTGTATGGGGCAATACAGGCACTCTTCAAGATTGCTTCTCCTCCATTCATAGGAGCTGTACTATAGCTTCCATGGATAAAAGGCACTTTATGAATGGAGGCAGACCTTTCATTCATCC
Source organism: Rana muscosa (assembly GCA_029206835.1). Classification (NCBI taxonomy): domain Eukaryota; kingdom Metazoa; phylum Chordata; class Amphibia; order Anura; family Ranidae; genus Rana; species Rana muscosa. Next base: position 376,285,212 of record CM055127.1, read on the forward strand.
TCCCATGCTTTATTTATGTAGCGGGGTCTCCTTTAAGGCCCCGGGACTACGTTACCCAGAACCCCGTTCGGCACCCAGGGTGCATTTAGCCACCGCAGAGACTCATGGGAGGGGCTATATAAGAAGAGGGTGAGGCGGAGCTCGGCCTCTTTGGGACACCGCGCTGCAATCAACAGGTCTTTCTGTGCGGATCTGCTGCAGTGCAGGGCCTGAAGCCAGGGGCCTTGCACAAACTTCCAGAGAGCCTTCCACCCCACTGTGGAGCCTGGGTGGCACCTGACTTGTCGGGACCCGGCCGTTGCGGACACTGTGTGCGGAGACACAGTAGGTGGAAGTCCTGGACTGGGATCACATCCGGAGTGGTGAGCGAGCACCTGCTCATTCATATAAACTGTACTTTAACTAGGCCTAGAGACTGCCTTGGCCCTCCTGGTTCTATTTACTGTCCCACAGGAGACTAGTGGCAGAACTGAGTTGAGTAGTCTCCTGTGAGTGGTTCATTCTCCCTTTTAATTTTCCTACCCGTTGGATTACAAATTACTGTTCCTGTTGTGCAACACCAGTCAAGTTGCATGCGAAGAAATTGATCTTCCACAGACTGATGCCGCGTACACACGATCATTATTCACGGCGGTTTAAAAACCGCCGTGAATAATGACATTTTAAACGAGGGAACAGCTTGTTCCCCACACACGGTCATTTTTCTCGTCATTTTTTAAAATGACGAGAAAAACGATCGTCTATGGGCTCCGCGGCAGTGTTTCCCTATGGGAAACACTGCCGCGGAAGAAATGTCAGGAAAAACGACGAGAAAAACGACATGTTCTAATTTTTCTCATCGTGATTAATGCCGTTTTTCCCGTCTGGAAAAACGGCAAAAAGCCCACAGATGATCGTTTTTCTCGTCCAAAGGAAAAAATGTCATTTTTCCCGACGGGAAAAATGATCGTGTGTATGCGGCATGAGTCTAAAGCTGGGTCAGGCCCAATCCGTAGGTAGAACTTTTGTTGCTGCGCCATAAGGGCGCATAGATAGAGATAGCTGCACTTGGCGGATAATCGCCTGTATTATACTTTCTGTCTGCAGGGCTCTGCCGACATATATGTGTTATGTGTTAACCTTGTGCCTTTTATCCAAAGTAAAGAAACTTTTTATTTTATCTCTTGCTATCAGTGTGTTATCTTCATGCAAAGAGGTTACCCTTGCAATACAGATAGATTGTGTGCATATACTGTTAGATTGTGATACGAGAACAATCCCTAGACTAGCTGTGCCAGAGTGGGTCGAGTAGATTGCCAGGGGTTGGCGGTGCTGTACACAGGGCCCGAAACAAATCCAGCGGCTCTCTTAACTGGGGGTAGCGCTACATTTATAAATCACGTTTTGTTGAAGATCCCACAGTGCATTGCAATCAGCTATGCTTTTTTAAAGGCCCATTTACATAAGATGCTTTGGTTCAATTCACTGTCTTGAGCCACCCTCTGGTCATTTAATGAAATAAAGCAGAATTAACGAGTAAAGAAAAAAAATAAGCAACGAGATGCTCTGTTTTTAGTACATCGACACAGCGGCCTTCCAGCACACACCAGCAGCAGTGGAGTAATGCATGCTGCTTGTGTGAATGGGCCCTTAAGATGAACTGCATGGGGTGGGAGCAAACACAACAGTTTTCAGCGTGTTGGATGCTGAATATATTTCCTCCATAATAAAGAAAGCAGACATGTTTAACCACTTCAATACCATGCACTTATACAGCTTCCTGCCCAAGCCAATTTTGAGCTTTCAGCGCTGTCGCAATTTGAATGACAATTGCGCGGTCATGCTACACTGTACCCAAACAATTTTTTTATCATTTTGTTCCCACAAATAGAGCTTTCTTTCGGTGGTATTTGATCGCCTCTGCGATTTTTATTTTTTGCACAACAAATAAAAAAAGAGCGATTTTTTTTAAAAAAACTAAGTTTTTCTTTGTTTCTTTTAATTTTTTTTGTAAATAAGTACCTTTTCTACTTCAATGACGGGCACTGATAAGGCAGCACTGAAGGGCACTGATAATGCAACACTGATGGGCACCGATGAGGTGGCACTGATGAGGTGGCACTGATGGGCACTGATGATGGGCACTGATAGGTGGCACTGATGGGCACTGATATGTGGCACTGGTATGCGGCACTGATGGGCACTCATAGGTGGCACTGATGGGCACTCATAGGTGGCACTGATTGTCACTCATAGGTGGCACTGATTGTCACTCATAGGCGGCACTGATTGGCACTCATAGGCGGCACTGTTTGGCACTCATGGGCGGCACTGATTGGCACTCATGGGCGGCACTGATGGGCACTTATGGGTGGCACTGATAGGTGGCATGGACGGGCACTGATAAGTGGGCACAGATTGGCACGGATGGGCACGGATGGGCACTGATAGGTGGCACTGATGGACACTAGTAGGTGGCATTGGTGGCACTGGTGCCCAGCAATGCCAGCCACCACACATTGTGAAAGTGCCAGTCAGTGCCCATTTGTGGGCACTGATTGGCATATTTTTTTTAATGTTTTTATTTTATTTATTTATTTTTACTACATGTGGATGGCCATGGGGGCCATCCACATGATTGGGGCTTCCCTGGTGGTCCTGGGGGGCTTCCCTGGTGGTCTAGTGTGGGTATCCGAGGGGGGGCTGCGCTGATAAACAATCAGCGCGAACCCCCCCTGTCAGGAGAGCCGCCGATCGGCTCTCCTCTACTCGCGTCTGTCAGACGCGAGTGAGGAAGAGCCGATCAACGGCTCTTCCTGTTTACTTCCTGATCAGCCGTGATTCGACACGGCTGATCACATGGTAAAAAGCCTCCGACGGAGGCTTTTTACCGAGATCAGTGTAGCGGTGGGTCAGACTGACCCACCGCTCCACCGATCGCCGCGATGCGTGCCCCCCGGGCGCGCGGCGGCTGTTATCCCGCAGGACGTCATATGACGTCCAGTGTGGATAACAAAACCACTTCCCGGACGTCAATCTGCTATTGACTGGGCGGGAAGTGGTTAAGTATATTTAAGCCTAGTACATATTAGTATTTTTTTTTTTTCATTCAATCCAGCAGGGCTGAATGAAAAAAAAACTGATAGCTCCGGAGGAGCCACTGTACTAACCATGCAATGTTAGTACAGCGATCTCCCCTCAAGTGATATTGTGTTCTGACAGGGGGATCGCCCCCCCCCCCCCCCAGCCAGAACACTCCGCCATTGGCTGAGAGCGCTGATCAGGAGTCCGTCGGCAGACCTTTTTCAGTCATGGCCAATGGACAGAAGCCGACCCGAATGGCCGGCTTCTGTCCGTCTGGTTGCAGTACACACGGGCCAAATGTTGGCCATTTTCTATTGACGATGCTGCCCGACATTTGGCCAGTGTGTACTAGGCTTTAACCTCACAAACAAAAAATTGTCATATTGCATCTCATGTGATGTGATGGCTGCTGTTTTTTTCTACCCTTTTCTGTTACCTGGTTATCCTGCCAGTAATGTACTTCTTGTTCTAGGGTGACAATGCTTACTTGATTTCAAAGTCAAAAAGGTTTTTTAACTGAATGCATTACCTTACGAAGAATAACAAGCAAAACTTTTTTTTTTTTCATTTTGGATAGAGTAAGGGAGGGTTATAACCACTGTCAGATTATTATTTTTTGCCATCTGTGTCCCATTGGGGAGATTTCCCTTCACTTCCTGTTCCATAGCCAAACAGGAAGTGAGAGAAAATCCCTGCATTTGAAGGAAATCACTTGGGGACCCCCAGGTCTCCAGAACTAGTGTCCCCATTAGAAGATTTCCCCCCTACTTTTCTGGGGACAACCCAAAATTGGGGATTTTCTTTTACTTTCACTTTCAATGATAGTGGTAAACAAGACAAATAGAAAGGGTGAATCTCTGAAACGGGTGCACAGACAGCAATAACAACTGACAAGCTTTCAAATCCCTCTCCATCCTAACCAAAACTGGAAAAAAACGTTTTGCCTTTAGTTATACTTTAATCTTCCACTAGCTGTTCCCCCCCAATCCCCCTCGATCCAGCGCTGTTCATGTCTGCAGTAGTGCTGGTCAGATTAAGAGCAGTGAGAACCATTGGCTGCTGCTGCTGTCAATCAAATCCAGTGAAGAGGGAGTGGGGGGTGGGGCCAAGCCAGGCTGTGCATTTCTATGGACACACACAGCCTGGCTGGGGAGCGCGCCCGCCTGTGTGCCCCCATAGCGAGCTGCTTGCTATGGGGGGCACACGCAGGAGGGGAGGAGTGAACAGCGCCGGCAGGGGACCCCAGAAGAAGAGGTAAGGAGGCGCTCTGTGCAATATTCTTGCACAGTGCAGGTAAATATATACTGTGTATATGTGTATATATATATTGAGCAGAAAAAACTGAGCATTTACAATCACTTTAAAAGGGCTAAGATTTGCACAGGAAGTTTAGTGGATTTCTGGCAGTATCAACTGGTATCCTTTTTTTGTTGTTGTTAAAGCTCTTTCAAGGGTATATTTAGCAAACCAAAAGAGAAAAAATAACAGAAGTGAATTGTTAGTGTTTACATACATTTTATTATATTCAATAACGTGGTTGTTAAGACACACAATAACCTTGCGACAATCTCCTCTGCTATGTTAAACAATGTCCCCAGTGCATTTGTTTTAAAAAAAGAAATGCAGCTGTGTACTTCTTTTTAGAGTGGTGCTCTCATGACCGACCGCCTCTCTCCTCTCTCGAGCTGACAGCAAAGCAGGTGGGGCTGAGAAACCCCTCTGACATCAGCCAGGAGGAGCAAGAGGAGAGGAGGAGGGAGGCGGCCGGCCACGTGAGCACCGATCGGCGCTCTGAAATGAGGTACACAGCGGCATTTAAAAAAGAAAAAGAAATGCACTGGGGACATTATTTAATATAGCAAAGGGGAATGTAGCAAGGTTATTGTATTATGTATTATGATAGCAGCAGGAGGGGAGGGCTATGGAGTGGATGGAGCTGACAGGCAGGGAGGGAGGAGAGCAGAGAGGAGAGCTGCGGATGATGGAGGCACGCAAACTGACCATGGTGTCAGGGCTCAGCAGCCATGATATACCGTGGTCAGTTTACAGGGGGGAGGGCAGAACCAGACAGGATCAGCCAGGTATTTCAGGTGATACAAGGGGCTAAATTTACCAGCACAAGCACTGTGCTGTATAACATGCTTTAACAGTTCTTCATTCAGGAGGCTGATGTTCAATTAGAAGAGTTTGTTAATAAAATGGCCTTAAGCCCATAACAAAAGCTCACTGTATATTAAATTTTCATTTAGGGCATGTCATTCAAAGCCTGGTTACACTCTCCACATTCTGAAAAGCGTCTGTTGTACTGTCTTATGATGGATTCTCATTAAAAAGGCGGATGCACGTATCCTTGGCATGGCATTATTTATCATAGCACGCAGTGCATTCTTGTGGAGAAAGATGAAGAGCAGAAACACATTGCTATAAATGGTTTCTTTCATTCAGAATTTCCAGGTATCTGCCATCTACAGAGAGAGCAATGAGAAAACATGAGTCTACTGAGCTGATAGGACTCCATGCCTGGCTGACACTACAATGTAATGCACTCCATTAATATCATTATTGTGATTTGTGCAACAGTGTGAGCTAATGCTTAGCATCCTATAGGATCTATAGAAAATAACCGCAAACCAAAATGTTCATATATTATTTTCATTATTTCATATTATCCTGTTTATTCACATCATCTCTCAAGGTAAACTGCAGTTTATGAATGCCAACTTTTTTCATGGAATTTTCTATGGTGAATCGTTAAGAGTGTGGTCTCAGTAGCTGAAAATAGGCCCAGCATCATATACAGTATATTTTTCATGTTAAATCCATGTATGCTAAGTAATGTATAAGTAAAATATAGATATTGGGACAGTACAGTGCTCTGTCATGGAATGAAAAGGGTTTAAGTATGTTGTTAAGTATGCTGCTGGTGGGAGCAAGGTTAGCAAAGTGAACCTGTTATGCCACATGTGGATACAGCACACATTCACTTTAACCAACTCAATACAGGGCACTTTCACCCCCTTCCTGCCCGAGCAATACATCACTGCGTCGCTTAAACTGACAATTGCGCAGTCTTGCGACGCTATACCCAAACAAAATTTACGTCCTTTTTCCCCCACAAATAGAGCTTTTTTTTTTTTTGGTGGTATTTGATCACCTCTACGGTTTTTATTTCTTGCGCTATAAACAAAAGAAGAGGGACAAGTTTGAAAAAAACACAATATTTTTTACTTTTTGCTATAATAAATATCCCAATTTTTTTTCCTCAGTTTTATTTTACTAGTAATGGCGGCGATCTGCGATTTTTATCGTGACTGAGATTTTGCGGCGGACATATCGGACACTTTTGACACTATTTTGGGACCACTCACATTTATACAGCGATCTGCGCTATAAAAATGCAGTGATTACTGTATAAATGTGACTGGCAGGGAAGGGGTTAACACTAGGGGGCGATCAAGGGGTTTAATATGTGTCCTAGGGAGTTATTCTAACTGTAGGGGGAGGGGACTCACAAGGGGAGAAGACCGATCGGTGTTCCTCTGTACCATCGTACCATCCTCTGTACACACCATCGGTCTCCTCCCACCTGACAGGACGTGGATCTGTGTGTTTACACACACAGATCCACAGTCCTGCTCCATTGCTGTGTAATCGCGGGTGCCCGGCAGACATCGCGGCCGCCGGGCATGCGCATCGGGTTCCCAGTGATGCGGCGGGAAAGTGCCAAGCGCCCCCTAGTGGTTTGGGAAAGCGAGGATGTCATATGACGCCCGCCCAGAACGAGAGCTGCACCGTCCCGCCGTCATACAGCCGGCAGTGGGCAATCGGTTAAAGAGGTTGTAAACCCTATAAAAAACCTGCAAGACAAAGGCATAATGAGCTAGTGTGCATCACATACTAGCTCATTATGAAATACTTACCTTAGAGCAAAGCCCTGCAGCGGCGCCTGCACACCACTGAGACGGCTGACATCTTCCCTGGTGTTTCTTCCGGGTTCGTGGGCGCTGTTATTGCCCGGAGCCACGATGACGTCACTCCCGTGCATGCATGCCGGAGCCACCAGTCACGGCACAGGGCCCTGAAGAAATGGCATGAGCGGCCATTTCTTCAGAGAGCATGCGCAGATGACTTTGGCGGCAGCGTGTATAGTAAATATCTCCTAAACTATGCAAGTTTAGGAGATATTTACAGTACCTACAGGTAAGACTTATTATAGGCTTACCTGTAGGTACAATTAAACAGAAAGACTTTACTTAGGACTGTACTATGTGGCAAAGCTGTGTCATTTATATGACGGGATGGACAGAAATAAAAAAATCCTTTTTGACAGAAAAAAAACAGCTCTGATATTTGCATTTTATTTGTGTATTTAGCTATTTACCTGGAGTTCAGCTCTAAGTAAACATTTTTCTTCATTAGATAAAAATGATAGAATTTCTAGTTTTCTAGGCTCTTTACATTACATTTATCCTTCACTCATTGTAATTTCACTATAGAAAGGAAATTGTGTGTGAATGTATATGATTCTTTTGTTTTTTGAAGTTTTAGTTATCCCTCTCCATCAAAAACTTGTACAATCTAGACATCACAAGTTTGATGTGTATAGCCTCGTACACACGACTGCTGGGAGAGCTTTTCGCCGAGAAAACCGCTCGTGTGTATGGTTTCTCGCCAGGAAAACTTGCGGGAATCTCAACGAGAAAAATAGAGAACCTGCTCTCTATTTTTCTCGTCGGGATTCTCTGCAGAGTGTTTCCTGCCGAGAAACCCGGTCGTCTGTATGCTTACCTGTCCAGGGAAACCCGCGCATGCTTGATGAGACTTCGACGCATGCGCTGTAGCATACAAGGGTAGTGTAGGGTGTAGCAAGATGGCGGCGACGGCATCGAATGTGACGAGCGCCGGCTCGTCGAAGTTGATGACGTCACCGCGTTCTTGACATTCAAAAGAACGGCGGTTCTTTTGAATGGCGCGTGTGTACACAGGGCTTGGCAAGACAAGCTTGCCAGGAATCCCGTTGAGAAAACCAACGTTTTTTTTTGGACGGGATTCCCGCCCCTGTGTATTTATTGGATCTCCCACTCAGGGTATTGCAGGTAGCACATATAACCAGCTATAAAAATTAAATGGCTGTACAAGGCCATACTGGGGGTATATGCTGATGCTTTTATGCATCAGTGTAAACTCCGGCGTCGGTTCATGATGCATTTCCCAAACGCAGAATTTCTATGTTCAGGAAACATGTCAAGATGAAAATGTGGCAGGTCTCAGTGACATTGAGTCTCCTGGCATCTTATTGTTCTCAGTGAGACATCTGCCTGTGTATGGCTAGTCTAAAGTACAATATCTCCGAGATTAAACAAAACTAAACCATCTGTAATTGTAGTTTTCCATCTGACAATCAACATTTAATCTACATTTACACAGATATCATATTTTAATAAAACTTAATTACTCTTGCCTGAAGTACTGTCAGGCTACACAGCCTACACTTTTATTATTAAGAATTTTCTTCATTTGGAAGTGACTTAAAATATCATGAACTTCTTAATCAATTGTGTATGTTCTGCTCAAACATGACACTAATGATTTGGGGAGCCATGTCATCTGCTGGCGTTGGTCCACTGTGTTTTATCAAGTCCAAAGTCAGCACAGCCCTCTTCCAGGAAATTCTAGAGCACTTCATGCTTCCTTTTTGCTGAGCAGCCTTATGGAGATGCTGATTTCATTTTCTAGCAGGACTTGGCACCTGCCCACACTGACAAAAGTACCAATACCTGGTTTAATGATCATGGTATCACTGCGCTTGACTGGCCAGCAAACTCGCCTGACCTAAACCCCATAGAGAATCTGTGGGGTATTGTCAAGAAGAAGATGACAGACACCAGAAACAACAATGCAGACGAGCTGACGGCTGCTATTAAAGTGGTTGTAAACCCACTTTTATTTTTTTTATTTTTTGGCCCACCTGCAAGAGAAAGGCATAATGAGCTATTATGACTAGCATAATAGCTCATTATGTTCCACTTACCTTAGATCGGGGCCCCCGAAGCCGTCCTCGTCCCTCTGTCCAGCCGCAGACATCACTGCGGCGATAGCCGGAATGTTACTTCCGGGTAACGCCGCACCAGCCAATCACAGCGCCGCTCCGGCGCTGTGATTGGCCAGAGCGGCGGAGACGTCACTCTGCGCATGCGCACGGGAGGCGTCCCACTCGGCTACGCCCAGCAATTGCTGGGAAGTAGCCGAGTATGTGAATGGGATTAACCCCATAAATGCGCCGTTGTCTACGGCGCGCATGCGCCGTAGACAGCGGCGCTTGTCATTTTAGTAAATATCTCCTAAACCGTGTAGGTTTAGGAGATATTTCTTGCACCTACAAATAAAGTCACCATAGAAATTGCCATAGCAACACAACAGGTAAGCCTTAATCTAGGCTTACCTGTAGGTGCAAGTTGAAAAAGTGGGTTTACAACCACTTTAAAGCAACCTGGACTTCCATAAAACCTCAGCAGTGCCACAGGCTGATCGCCTCCATGCCACGCCGCATTGATGCAGTAATTCATGAAAAAGGAGCCCTGACCAAGTATTGAGTGCATACTATACTGTACATGGACATACTTTTCAGTAAGCCAACATTTCTGTATTAAAAAAACGTTTTTTTATTGGTCTTCTGTAATATTCAAATTTTCTGAGATACTGAATTAATCATCAAAATTAAAATAAATAAATGCTTGAAATATATCACTCTGTGTGTAACGCAGCATAAAATATATGAGTTTCACCTTTTGAATTGAATTACTAAAATAAATTTACTTTTTTGATGATATTCTAATTTTATGAGATGCACCTGTATAGATAAACATTAGAAACAAAACAAGTGCAACACTACTCCTTAAAGGGTAAGTTCACCTTTTACAGAAAAATCTGTAAGGGCTCTTTCACACGGAGGTCCGTTCAGGTCCGCCTGTCAGTTTTTTAGGCGGACCTGAAACGGATCCTCCATGTACCCCTATGGAGGCACGGATGTCAGCGGAGACATGTCCGCTGATATCCGCTCCGCTCCGCCAAAGTGTGACGGAGGAAAACCCTATTTTTCCTTCCGTCGGCGGAGCGGATCGGATGACAACGGACTCTACGGTCCGTCGTCATCCGATTCCCCATAGGGGAGAGCGGCGCTCTGACAGGGCGGTCCCTGCACAGTGTGCGGGGACCGCCCAGTCATCCGTCGGCTCAGCGGGGATCAACGGAGCGATCCCCGCTGAGCAAGCGGAGCTTCACGGGGCGGATCTGCACGGATCCGCTCCGTGTGAAAGGACCCTAAGGTGAACTTACACAGGACCCCCTCCTCAACCCCCCGGTCCCGCTGACGATCAACCGGTTTTGATACCTCGTATAGCCGCCTCATCGGTCTGGGGCTTAGAAATCCCCTCGGCTTAATCTCCAAAACTGTACGTTTTGGAGCATTCTAATTGGTCGGTGCCGTCACATGGGTGGCACGACCAGTCAGAACCCACGTAGCTTGTGTTGTCACCTCAGGGGAAGAGGAGAGAAAGCCGCAGGGATTTCAAATCCCCTGACTGGTAAAGCGGTGATACGATGTGTCAGAACGGATGATTGCCGCTCTCCAGGTTAGCGGGACCAGGTGCGATGGGGACAGGGCCCAGTGTAAGTTCACATTATAGATTTTTTGTAAAGGTGAACTTATTTTTTCCTTGTGCATTAAGATTTTCTCATGCTTGGAAAAATAATAAATAAAAAAATCTAAAATATAGTTAAACTAACACCTAAACAATATCCTTATGCCCCAAAAATAATCCACATGCATCCACTACTTAATGGACCTGTAATCTATTTGTCATGAAACTATACTCGATAGCAGCCCTCAAAATTTCCACTCTCCTGCTCACGTTTGGCGAGTAGAAATTATCTGAGGGCGAGCGTGGAGCTGCATGGGCAGAATTATGCAGAATTAAGTTACAAAAATAAATACACTGCTCAAAAAAATTAAAGGAACACCTTTGAATCAGAACTCCTGGGATATTGATCTGGTCAGTTAAGTCGCAGAGGGGGAGGGGTGTATACAGAGGGGGTTGTTAATTTCAATTAACAGCAAAGCAGCTGAAACTGATTAACAACAGGTGCGCTAGATGGGCAACAATGAGACGACCTCCAAAACAGGAATGGTTTTTCAGGTGGGGGTGTCTGACATTTTTTTTCCCTACTCATCTTTTCTGACTGTTTTTCACTAGTTTTGCATTTGGCTAGGGTCAGTGTCACTACTGGTAGCACGAGGCGATACTTGGACCCTATAAAGGTTGCACAGGCAATCCAACTTCTCCAGGATGGCACATCAATATGTGTCATTGCCAGAAGGTTTGCCGTGTCTCCCAGCACAGTCTCAAGAGCATGGAGGAGCTTCCAGGAGACAGGCAGTTACTCTAGGAGAGCTGGACAGAGCCGTAGAAGGTCCTTAACCCATCAGCAGGACTGGTATCTGTTCCTATGTGCAAGGAGGAACAGGATGAGCACTGCCAGAGCCCTACAAAATGACCTCCAGCAGGCCACTGGTGTGAATATCTCTGACCAAACAATCAGAAACAGACTTCATGGGGGTGGCCTGAGGGCCCGACGTCCTCTAGTGTACCCTGTGCTCACTGCCGGACACTGTGGAGCTCGATTGGCATTTTCCATTGAACACCAGAATTGGCAGGTCCGCCACTGGTGCCCCATGCTTTTTACAGATGAGAGCAGGTTCACCCTGAGCGTATGTGACAGACGTGAAAGGGTCTGGAGAAGCCGCGGAGAACTTTATGCTGCCTGTAACATCGTTCAGCATGACCGGTTTGGTGGTGGGTCAGTGATGGTCTGGGGAGGCATATCCATGGAGGCACGACAGACCTCTACAGGCTACACAATGGCACCCTGACTGCCATTAGGTATCGGGATGAAATCCTTGGACCCATTCTCAGACCCTACGCTGGTGCAATGGGTCCTGGGTTCCTCCTGGTGCATGACAATGTCCGGCCTCATGTGGCGAGAGCATGGAGCCAGTTCCTGGAGGATGAAGAAATTGATACCATTGAATGGCCCCCACGCTCACTTGAACTAAATCCAAAAGAACACCAGAGACATTATGTTTCGGTCCATCCGCTGCCGCCAGGTTGCACCTCAGTCTGTTCAGGAGCTCAGTGATGCTCTGGTCCAGATCTGGGAGGAAATACCCCAGGACACCATCCGTCGTCTCATTAGGAGCATGCCCTGATGTTGTCAGGCATGCATACAAGCACTTGGGTGCCATACAAACTACTACGGACCATTTTGAGTTGTTGCAATGAAATTTTAGCAAAATGGACTAGCTTTCTGCATAATTTTTTCACTTTGATTTTCAGGGTGTCTTTGAATTCAGCCCTCTGTAGGTGGATAATTTTAATTTCCATCAAATGATGGGCCATTCCGACGTGCCGAGAAAAATTAAGTTTAATGCTTCTGAGCATGCGTCGACTTGATTCTGAGCATGCGTGGGTTTTTTCTCAGATGGAATTCCACACAGACGATCGGAATTTCCTATTGTTTTTTTTTCCATCAATAAAATTTAAAACATGTTCTATTTTTTTACACCGATGGAAAAAAGACCGATGGGGCCCACACACGATCGGTTTTTCCGATGAAAAAAGTCCATCTGTCTTTTTTCTTTGGAAAAAACGATCGTGTGTACATGGCATAAGGGCCTGGCTAGTAGCTCAGGACTTGAAGTTTTGAGCCCTGATCTATAGTCCATCTCGGAAGTGAGCAAGAGAGGATGGCTACATTTCCACATATAGTGGGACCACGGAGAGCGAACATTTATCAGGAAGTCAGATCACAGTAGCAAAAACCTAACGTGGCTTTTATATGAGTGTGTTGAGAAGAAAATTTCTTATTGGCTGTTATCAACCAAACAGCTTTACATTGTCATTTCTAGAGAACTTGTTTTTAAAATGTTGCAGTGCTTTTGATTGTTTTAACATAGCATATCAAGAAATGTTGTTGTTGGCAAACTTTCCTTTCTCCAATTACTTTTTTTTAATTAGGACTATTTTATTTAGGTCTGGCTTACGTTCACTACTTGAACTTACCCAATCGTATAGTTGCTGGCCTGTTGTGTAGACAATTTCTTTGCCTGGAGCTGTTTCCTAATTAACAGAAATATCCCTTTTTTGGGCTATCAGCAAAAAAATAAAAATATGATTACCTTCTATTTTACAGCAGCTGTGTGATAATACAGAATGCAAGGTGTATTTGTTAAGTGATAATATGTTGTTGTTTTTTTGTTTGTTTTTTACATGCTAGAGCATTTCTACATTCACAAGTATACATTCCAGTGTGTAGGCTTATAAGGTTGGTGAAAAGGTAATTATGATAATTTGTACAGTACGTCCATACCTAATTTTGAAAGAATGTTTCAGCCTTCACACTTCTCCTATCTTCCTTCTGTACTTATCTTGTCAGTTGGAAATGTTCTGACAGCATCTCTTATCATCAAATCCATTTCCCTCTGGAAAAAAGTGTTAACGATCATATACAGTGCCTATTACAATGCAGCCAGTGGAGAAAGTGCTGAGCTAGTACCTTTGCTAACGAGTTTAATCAACCTCGTGCCTTGTTAAGCAGTTTCACAGAGTGAGTTTTCTACCAGTAAGGAAATCTGGATCTCTAGTTTTAGTCATCATAACTATGTTTCTATCCATAATGGAAAACGAAAACCTCACTTTCTTTTTTTTTTTTCATAGACTACATTTCCTTTTTTGTGTTTTTATAGCTCATTAATGCATGATGTTTTAAACTTTTTTGTTAAAGTGTAATAGATTCTCATTTATAGCCTCACATAAAGTAATTGGCAGGAGTCTTTGTACTATTCAAGTAAACATGCATAGCCAGACTGAAAAGACAAAGACAGCCCATCAGGGATTATTATTATATTATTATACAGGATTTATATAGTGGCAACCGTTTGCACAGTGTTTTACAATATAAAAGGAGACCGTACAATCATGGCCGGGACTAGGGGTGGGCAGGAGGGACAATTGCCTTGGGCGCAGTGTCTTCAGGAGGGAGGGGAGCGCACCCCTCCCTTTGCTGCTACTGCTATAACCTCACAAATACTTGGCTGAAGATGTGCAGGTGCCTGGCCTGTACCTCCTGTCCACAGCAATGCAGTTTGATTGGTTGGATCAAGGCTGTTTCAAGCCCAGCAGAAGTGCAGGGGGGCAGGGCAGGCAAGAGCAAGTTCATCATGTCCACACACTCTAAAAAGAAAAGCGGAATTCCACCCAGAAATGGAACTTCCGCTTATCCGGTTCCTCCCCCCCCCCCTCCGATGTCACATTTGGCAACTTTCAGGGGGAGGGGGAAGCAGATACCTGTCTAATCCAGGTATTTGCTCCCACTTCTGGCAAAAGATCGCTGCAGTATCCGTGTCGATCTACTCCATGTCTGGCCCCTCCTCTGCCCCCCCTTTTGGAGCTTAGTTATATAGCATGAAGCTGTATATGCTGCAATATTTACATTTTTGGTAAACTCATTCAATGAATTCAAGCTCTGCAAGCCGAGATAACATGCACTGCATTGATGCGTTCAAACAATTTCACAGTAAACATGAGATAAAAAACAAAGTTCAGAAATATTCCTTTATATCATTGTTTTGTAAATCTATGTACACTGGAAACTGTATAATTGAAGAGAAATGCATCTGTACCTGGCTCTAAGTGTGAGGAGAAAGAGCAAGAAGTGAAACCTTCTAAGCAGCTTTAAACCTTGTGATCTTTCTGCATATAGCTTGAAGCGCTTTATTCTTCCCTTGAGGAGCAAAATGGCAGCAGGCCGTAAAAGAGACCAAGTTTGGGAATATTTACTAACCTGACAGCTTATTATTCTAAATAGGAAACTTTCATTTTGTTTGCAAATATTAAAGATTCTAACTACCAGCAAGAATAAGTGCTTACATTTAAAGAGCACCTGTCATTTCAGATCCATCATGGCAGCACCTGTGAGTGGGCATCCACTCACCTGCTGCCGCTATGTCCCTCACCTTGTTGTGTCACTGCCGCATCACCAGCCGTCCCAATTAAAGTGAATGGAACTGTCGGTGATTCATCAGCAGGGTCAGAGGAGGAGCCGCTGCTGGTCAGAGATGACAGTTGCTCTTCAAAAATTATGATTTAAATCAAGCCTTTTTACTAGTGATCTAAATCAATACACCCTGCATGCAGACGAAGAAAAAATTTACTGTTTCGTTACTGGAGTTCTATAAGTTTTATCTTCCCAAAGAAAACAATCCCACTCTTCACAATCACACTTTATTCTGGTCATCAGTTTTCGGCAGCACCTATATTTGTTAGCAACTAATTTCAAGGATGAAGCACACAAAGAGGAAAATTAGAACCAAAATATCTCCAGAGCACCTTGAGAATTCAATGAGAATTGCCACTACAGCCTTCGTACCAAATATTGATTCGTTAGTTTAACAAAAACAGTGTTAAATATCGCACTAGTTTTATGTTGCCCTCTTTTACTTTTATAATAAAAAAATATAAAAAAAAAAAAAAAATTAAAGTTTTATTACTCAGATAGGTACATTATCTTTGTCATTGATCGTTATCTTGTGATCAGGCTGATGTTTTCTGCTCGTTAGCTATCCTTATGTGTGGCCCAAAACCATTCCTCTTCTTCTAATGTGGCCCCAAAATTTTAGACCCCCCTGTTTTAATGTCTTATTTACTAAGTGATTTTTTTATTTTTTTTAAAGGAAAAATCTATTTGTGCTGTTATTATAATGGAAATAGATAAATTTATTTTAGGCAACGTAAACTGTGTTGTGTTTTCATAGTGTGAATAACGAAAAAAAATCAACTATTGAACATTGACTAGATTACATAACTCAGTGCAGTTATTATACTGTATGTTTGTTTTGTTTTTTGTTTTTTTGACAAGGTATACTGCTATTAGATACATATAATATAAGCAGGGGTGAATCAAGATATGAAGTTACTCTAGTGCAAGTGTTCTGCCCATCTAAGCACTAAAAGTGTGATCTCTATAACTGAATCAGTTGTTGTGGAATAGCTTTAACCTAGAGTCTCTGTAGCTTGGCAGGCAGTGACTTGACCCAAATGACTTCTTGCAGAACATAGAAATCTTTAATGCAAAAACTTGTGCAGGTCATGACAGATGAACAAAAAAATCATAATGTGTCTAACTCCAGCAGAATACAGTACATGATGGATAGAGGCTAAAGCATGCAGAAGAAAGGTGGGACTAACTATTTCTTTCTCGTACATCACGGGACACAGAGCGACATAGTCATTACTAATGGGTTATATAGATACCGTCAGGTGCTGGCACTGGCAACTTCCAAAACCGGAAGTACCCTCCCCTATATAAGCCCCTCCCATCCGGGAGCACCTCAGTTTTTTGCCAGTGTCTAAGGTGTTGGCCAAGAAGAAACATGTGTTTTTCACTGAGCTTGCGTACAGGTTCTTTTGGGCCTCAGTAAGCTATTCCGGATCCGACCAAAAAAGCTTCATAGCTAAACGGTCGGTACCCGGGCCTTGCAGAGAAGAGCAAGGTTTTGCCTCTAATGCTTCTCTTAGGAGAGCTGGACCCTGGGATCCAGAGCTCTGGTCATACCCACGACCAAGATGTTTTCTGTACAGGGTGCTATACAGGTCCAGGGGAGTGGAATCCTTGGGAACCCGGTCCCTGAAGGTTTGATTACAATGCCTGCCGTGATAGGTGAAGTTTGGGCTTTTGTGGACCAAACAAAGTCCTGCGGCGGGGAACAGGTAAGTGGGGGCCTCCAGGAACTTGGTTCTATTGGGGGACCCCCAAGCCTAATTTGTCTTTCTGTCTGTTACCTAATGGCATTCCCGCAAAATTCTGTGCATGCCTGTAACTACTAAAAAAATGTAATAATTTTTAATGGTGGTCAAGAAAAAAAAAAAAAAAAATTTTTTTATATATATATTTAATATATTAGACTGCGGTACCTGTGTTTGTCCACTAGAGGCCGCTGTGGAATGTTTTCTTGTCATGTGGACTAGCTTCTTCTCAGCAGAGCAAAGTCCAGGCAGATGGTGAGTTCTCTTATAGGAAACTGCTTCCTCTGCCATGTTGCAGTGCTCGTCCATCCCCCGGCCTGCGGCAAAGAGGGGCCCTGGCTCCTGTCCCTTGTTACCATATTTGAAATTAGCGCCGAAGGCGCACGTGCCCGCGCGCGTGCGCGTGCACGCGCCTCTATATATAGAGGTGAGCCGGGAAAGGGGGCGGAGCCTGGGGGATGACGCTCTGTGCGCGCCGCAGCGCTTCTGCGCATGTGCGGGCGTCCCAGCAGTTTAAAAAAAAACCACAATATTGTAGTGAGCTGGCTATGAAGTACAGAGACAGAGCTGGCAACATTTAAAGGCATACAGCAAGCGGTTGATACAGGCATCCCCTAGAAAGGCACATTAGTAGACACTAGGGTTGTCCCGATACCGATACTAGTATCGGTATCGGGACCGATACAGAGCATTTGCGCAAGTACTTGTACTCACACAAATGCTCCCGATGCCTGACCCGATACCTGGTCGGCGGAGTTAGCGAGCGACGAAGGCGGGCGGAGTTTGCGAGCGACGAAGGCGGGCGGAGTTTGCGAGCGACGAAGGCGGGCGGAGTTTGCGAGCGACGAAGGCGGGCGGAGTTTGCGAGCGACGAAGGCGGGCGGAGTTTGCGAACGGAGAGGGAGGGCGGAGTGGGCGGGACACGTCCGTAGGCGGAGTCAGTGGGGCGGAGAGCGAGTCCTCAGCTAGGTAAGCTGGAAGTGTGCAGCCGCATCAGGATTGGGTGACTGTCAGCTTGGACATCCCGACGCCCATCTTGGTACACCCTGCACTTGGCCACAGTAAGCCAGCAGCGGACATCTTGTTACACCCAGCCCAAATAGTTTGGGCTGGGTGTAACAAGATGTCTGCTGTTACTTACTGATGCTGAGTGCAGGGTGTACCAAGATGGCCGTTGCAGCATAACATTTCAGAATCTTTTCCTCATGTCATTTATTGCAGCATTTCAGTGCCTGCACATAAGTGCCAGCCACATATCAGTGCCCATAAGTGCCGACTATCAGTGCCATCTATCAGTGCCCATAAGTGCCATCAGTGCCAGACAACTGGCAGTGCCATCAGTGCCCATAAGTGCTGCCCATCAGTGCCAACAGTGCCAGTCATCTGTCAGTGCCAACTATCAGTGCAATCCATCATTGCCACCTATCAGTGCCCATAAGTGCCATTAGTGCCGCCCATCAGTGCCAGCCATCAGTGCCAGCCACCTGTCAGTGCCACCTATCAGTGCCCATAAGTTCCGCCTATCAGTGCCATCTTTCAGTGCCCATCAGTCAAACTGTCACATGACATTAAAAAAGTATCGGTAATCGGTATCGGCGAGTACATGAAAAAAAGTATCGGTACTTGTACTCGGTCCTAAAAAAGTGGTATCGGGACAACCCTAGTAGACACCAACTGTGATATAGCAGCAATTGTGCTAGACTATTCTCAGTAAAAGTGGTGTATTACGGCTGGAATACCTCAGCTTTAGGCTTAGGAATATGCCGTCCAGAAGCTCCGGAACTGAATCTTCCAGGAAGCGAAGGGGGTCTCATCGGGCTCGGAGGATCTTGGGCATACTCCTGCTGCACCAGTCTCCCCTGAAGTTCAGAGGTAAGTGACCGTAGAGACCCCGCAGGGGTACTTGGTACTGTGGCT
Organism: Rana muscosa; assembly: GCA_029206835.1. Taxonomy (NCBI): domain Eukaryota; kingdom Metazoa; phylum Chordata; class Amphibia; order Anura; family Ranidae; genus Rana; species Rana muscosa. Next base: position 376,304,051 of record CM055127.1, read on the forward strand.
GTCCTCAGTCACCTGCTCCTGTGTATGTAACAGAGGAGGTTTTTTCCTCAGCTCTGGGAGGATTAGAGAGAGATTGTCAACATTTATCGCTGCCTCCCTGTCAGGGAAAGCACGCCCGATCTCCGTCTCCTCCTTCAGAGTGCCTGTTAGCAGAGCAACAGTCCCATACAGGGATCGACCTGCCTGAAGGGGATCAGGATGAGGTTGATTCTGTTATAGAGGAATCAACAGTGGGGGAACCTTTTCTCAGCATCTCAAGCTGAAAGATTATGGGTTCAGTCTCTGACTAACATGGTCCGATCAGCATTTAAAAATGCACCTTGCGGAACCATCAACCACTACTGTATCCTCGTTGGGGTCGCTAGAAGCCCCCAGACTGTTTGTTCTTTTCCACTTCACCCTTTACTGAAAGGGCTCATTTACCAGGATTGGGAACGTCCTGAGAAAATATTTATTCCCCCAAGAGATTTCCGGTGGTCTATCCCATGGAGGATAAGTTCATCAAAAAAAAAAAAAAAAATGGAAGGTCCCTACAGTGGACGCAGCCATCTCTTGTATGTATAAATCACTGACATGTCCAGTGGATAATGTCCAAATGTTCAAGAACCCAATACATAAAAGATTGGAGTCCTTATGAAAATCTGCTTGGTGATACAACCAGCAGTAGCAGCTATTGGGGTCTGCTAAGCAGTGAAGGATCAGTTGAAACAGGTCTTGAGGGACTTGACAGATCAGCAGGCTTTGCCCTAGCTGATCTACCTAGAGCCTTAGGCTTTGCGGTTGACGCCATAGAGGATTCAGTCCATCAGGCCTCCCGCCTTACGCTGTCTATAGTACATATGCGTAGGCTCCTATGGCTCAAAAACTGGTCTGCTGAAGCTCCCTGTAAAGAATGGCTGGTTAGCGTCCCATTTCATGGTGAACGCTTATTCAGGGAAAACCTGGACAAATATATCCAGAAAATTTCCAGCGGTAAAAATACGCTCTTGCCGGTTAAAAGCAGAGTTAGAGGTCCCTCTTTAAGAGGCCTGCTTCTCCAGTCCCTGGGGCATCGGCTGTGTAACAGTTCCGATGGCCTCCTCGGTCAGATCCCGGGGGTAAAAAACAGGGACAGTAGCAGGGTAATGAGAAACCCTGGGTCAGGGGAGGTACAAAACCTCCCCCAAAGTTAAATTCATTGAAGCCCCCACTCAGTCGGGTGGGGGGAGGACTCCAGTTGTTCGCAAGAGACCTGGCGGGACACGATCAAGACAGATAGGTGCTCTCCGCAGTAGGTTTGGGATACAGTTTGGAGTTAAAAGACTCTCCTCCTTCCCATTTTTGAGGTCAAACGTGCCAAGGGATCCCCGGAAGAGAGAGTCCCTCCTGTTGGCACTAGAACAACTATTGCTCCAAGGAGTAATTATGGAGGTTCCCCTGGAAGAATGAGGGTTCGGGTTTTACTCAAACCTCTTTACAGTCCCGAAGCAAACGCGGACGGGAGGCCCATATTAATTCTAAAAGGGCTATACAAATTCCTGTATATCAGGACTTTCCGATGGAGTCGATCCGATCGGTGGCCACTGCCCTACAAGGGGAGGATTGGTTAGCCACGATCGACATCAAAGATGCTTATTTGCACATTCCCATCTTTCCAGTCCACCAAAAATTTCTACGCTTTGCAGTAGAAGGGCGCCATTTTCAGTTCAGAGCCTTACCCTTCGGTTTGGCCACAGCACCACGAGTGTTTACAAAAATTCTGGCCCTTTATTGGCCAATCTAAGAACACAAGGTGTAATGATAATGGCATATCTGGATGACTTGTTGCTGATAGACCACTCAGTGAAAAAACTGGACGTGGTCGTTCACAAGACGATCAAGTATCTGGAATCTCACGGTTGGATTATCAACCGAGACAAGTCAGCCCTAAAAACCAGTCAACAGTCTGGAATACTTGGGGCTAAGGTTGGATTCAGGCCAGAGAAAAATATTCTTGCCTCGAGGAAAGGTGTTGTCTTTGAAAGATTTGATCCACTTAGTGGGTACAAAAAAGACAGCCGTCCATACGCCTGTATATGAGGCTGCTGGGAAAAATGGTGGCATCATTCGAAGCAGTACCCTACGGTCAATTCCATTCAAGGAATTTGCAAGGGGCCATACTGTCAGCCTGGAACAAAAAAGTTCAGGCCCTAGACTTACAATGTCCTTGTCCATATCCGTTCGCAAGAGCCTCCGTTGGTGGTTGGTTCCCCAGAATCTGGAAAAAAGGAAATCCTTCAGTCCGATTTCTTGGAAGGTGGTCACTACAGATGCCAGCCTTATAGGCTGGGGAGCAGTACTGGAGCAATAGTATCTCCAGGGCAGATGGTCGGATGCAGAAAAGGCCCTGCCCATCAATCTCTTAGAGATACGAGCAGCCCGGTATGCCCTAGTAGCATGGACATCCAAACTCCAAGGGTCCCCTGTCAGAATTCAATCAGACAATGCCACAGCAGTGGCATATATCAATCATCAGGGGGGCACCAGGAGTCGTGCAGCCCAGAGGGAAGTAAATTACATCCTGAAATGGGCAGAAAAATATGTCCCAGCCATATCTGCGGTATTCATTCCAGGAGTGGAGAATTGGAAGGCGGACTTTCTAAGTCGCCAGCAATTAGGCCCAGAGGAAGGGTCCCTTCACCCCGAGGTTTTCTGGACAATATGTCAGCGGTGGGGAACATCGGATGTAGATCTTCTAGCATCCAGATTCAACGCAAAGGGGGACAGGTTTGTCTCTCGGACAAGGGATCCCCTAGCTTGCGGCTCGGATGCCCTAGTGTTCCCTTGGGATCAGTTCAAGCTGATATATGCATTCACACCGCCACAATGGTTACCTTGATTACTCCGCAGAATCAGGGTAGAAAAGAAACCAGTGATTCCGGTGGCTCCAGCGTGGCCCCGAAGAGCGTGGTACGCGGAGATTGTAAAATTTCAGTGGGGAGTCCTTGGACTCTCCCACGTCGTCCGGACCTGCTTTCGCAAGGACCGATATACCACCCTTCCTTACCAGCCCTAGGTTTGACGGCCTGGCTATTGAAGCCCACATTCTAAAAAAGAGAGGGCTCTCTAATGCTGTGGTATCTACCATGATCAATGCCAGGAAGCCGGTATCCAGGCAGATCTACTATAGAATCTGGAAGGCGTACATCGCGTGGTGTGAGGCCAAGAAATGGCATCCACATAAGTACGTAATAGGTAGGATTCTGGACTTCCTACAGTGGGCTGTAGATAGGAAGCTTGCCTTGAGTACTATCAAGGGTCAGATTTCGGCCTTGTCAATATTTTTTCAAAGGCCCTTGGCTTCGCATTCACTAGTCAAAGCCTTTATACAAGGAGTGATGCGTATTAGTCCTCCGGTTAATATTCCCATATGTCCATGGGATCTAAACTTGGTTCTGTCGGTTCTACAGAAACAACCATTTGAACCATTACAGCATATTTCCTTGGTTCTTCTCACCAGGAAATTGATTTTTCTAGTAGCCATTTGTTCGGCTAAAAGAGTATCGGAATTAGCAGCTATGTCCTGTAGGGAGCCATATCTGGTTATCCATAAGGACAGAGTAGTGTTACGTCCTCATCCAGCCTTTCTTCCTAAGGTGGTATCGAGTTTTCATTTGAACCAAGATGTGGTTCTTCCTTCTTTTTTCCCCAAACCTACTTCGGTAGAGGAAAAGTTATTGCATTCTTTGGATGTAGTAAGAGCAGTAAAAGCTTATCTAAAAGCCACTGCTCAGATTCGCAGAACGGATACTTTGTTTATTCTGCCGGAAGGCCCCAGAAAGGGTCAGGCAGCGTCAAAATCTACTTTAGCCAAGTGGATTCGACAGGTCATAATACAAGCCTATGGCTTGAGAAGTAGACCGCCTCCGTTCAAAGTTAGGGCGCACTCCACGAGAGCAGTTGGAACTTCATGGGCAGTGCATCACCAGGCCTCCCTGGCTCAAATCTGTAAGGCCGCAACATGGTCTTCGGTACACACGTTTACTAGGTCCTACCAGGTGGACGTTAGAAGTCAGGAGGATGTCGCCTTTGGGCGCAGTGTGTTGCAGGCCGCAAAAGATCCTCATGTCTGATAGCGCTCAGCTTATATATGGTGTATCCCCCCCCCTCATTTGGCATTGCTTTAGGACATCCCATTAGTAATGACTATGTCGCTCTGTGTCCCGTGATGTACGAGAAAGAAAATAGGATTTTTATAACAGCTTACCTGTAAAATCCTTTTCTTGGAGTACATCACGGGACACAGAGCTCCCGCCCCTCTTTAGGGACACTTATTGCTTTGCTACAAAACTGAGGTGCTCCCGGATGGGAGGGGCTTATATAGGGGAGGGTACTTCCGGTTTTGGAAGTTGCCAGTGCCAGCACCTGACGGTATCTATATAACCCATTAGTAATGACTATGTCGCTCTGTGTCCCGTGATGTACTCCAAGAAAAGGATTTTACAGGTAAGCTGTTATAAAAATCCTATTATAGCGCCTCTCCTAGCTACGGAGTGAGGTAGGGACAAGTTAGTAAAGGCAAAGAAACAGCAATGCATGTGTAACATTATAGCATGGGGTATTGAATAAAAATTTAAGGAGTTCTAGTCAGTAAAAAATGTTTCCAGAGGAGAATCTCATGGTTATGCCATAATTGATCATAGTATGTATTTAGTCATTTTATGTAAAAAAAAAAAGCACAATTTGTAAATAATGTACAATTTCTATAGATTTTAGGAATATTTATACTTAATTTCCAGATTGCCTCCTTATATCAAGTGTCCCTACCATGGTGCCTCCTTTAATCAGATGTCCCAAATAGAGTGCCCCCCTTACATCAGCGTGCCCATATCTTTTAGTGCCAGGCAGGCAGAAGGTGGGAGCCAGGTGGCATAACAGGCTGCCGCTCTGGACATAGGAAGTTCCACTTCCACCCCCATCTGATACACTGATGGCAGGAAAACGCATGTGACTTTAGTTGTTCTTAGGACACCAATGGTCCTAACAACCAATTACTGCAGGGAGGTGATGCCTGCTCTAGTGGATGGTCACATCAAGTACATTTACGGTCTTATTTCTTCATGTTTAGTTACATAAAAATGCAGAAATAACTAGTATATAACTTTATAGGAGATTCAAACCAGGAAGGCTTTGAAAATATGTTAGATGATGATTAAAGGTAAAGGCATATTTTTTTTCCTTTTGTATTGAGTTAAATCTTTCCATATGTATGCATGCATGTATTGCCTACAAAGGAAAGAGATAGAAAGTAAAAGAACATTCTTGGAACCACCCTATCTTTTGAGAAAACAGTAGCATTCAATAAGTAAAGAAAAAGCACTGTGCTCATGTCTACCTTTAACCATACCTTCCAACTGTCCCTGATTTCATTTGTATCAAAGTCCCTCATCCCTCTGTCCCTCTTTCCTCCTCATTTGTCCCTCGTTTTGGCCTGATCTATATAGTTGTATATAAAATGCACTACTTATCTATCAAATAGTGTTTTACAGTGCTGAAACCCTTCATCCAAGTTTTAAGTTGCTCCATTAGTAAATTACAAAAGCCAATATAAAAGAATATTAGCGCTAAAAAAGCATTTGTGGGGTTAACCAATCATTTTTTTTACCTTTTTCCTGTAAGGGGGCGTGGCAGAGGGTGTGTCCTATGCCTACATACTTTTTGCTAATAGGCTGTAGGCTCTACCTGAAGCAATATAAAGTGGGGTTCCTACTGGACAAATACTACCTTTTATTCATAAACGCAAGTAAAGATATTTATTGATTAATTGCTTACTTTTCCTTAATGATCAAAAATCATGCAAAATTATATTTCCAAAGTTCAGTCAAATATACTAGATATACATTTTGAAGTTTATTTGCAAAAACATTCACAATTGTATATTTTTTAAACAAGCGGCATCATTTGCACTTTTAATTGACTAGTGATATCAAGTTTACTGCTGGCAATGTGAAGTTTGGTAAATTGAATCATATATGGAACAAATATAGTGCATTCCAACTCCTCCAGGCAAGTAGAGCAAACAGATGTGAGATGTTAAACAACTGCTCTAAATTATATTAGAAATTTTGAAAGTATTATGAAGTATTGCTATTTTAACCTAATGTATTTCTAGGAGAACATTGAAAAATGAATAACAGAACAAAACTACGTGTGCAGACTGGAAAAAACAGGCTTGTTTATAACATTTATTGGTGCATTACAGCAGCAGCACTTTGTGTTTGGTTTGTGTGTTTTAGCAAACTAGAGGGATATTAGGAAAATCCTATATATATATTGGCGATAGCGACAAATCAGTCTTTTGCTTTTGTTTTCTAAACTGCATTTGAGAATTGATCGCTGGAACTTGATTACTTGATGCATACCCCCATTTTTAATATTCTATACTATACTGTACCAACATCAAACAAGAAACTCTAGGTCAGTGATGGCGAACATATGGCACATGTGCCACAGCTGGCAGGCAGAGGCATCTCTTTGGGCACGCGAGAGACTCCAGGCTCCTGGCGGTGAGAACGTAGCAGCAAGCAGTGGCGAGGTGCATGAATCTATGTGCACCAGTGAGTGGGCCTCTGCGAGGAAGTTTACAGGCCTGAGAGCACGCGAGGGAGAGAAGAGCTTCACCACCTCCTTGACCCCCAAATAGGCGAGCAACCTGCACAGCATCCCCAGCGCCTTCCGGAGCCTGGACTCCTCAAACCTCCTCTTCAACAGAGGGAGAGAGGGCTGAGAGAGAGAGGGGGCTGAGAGAGGGCAGAGAGAGAAGAGAGAGAGGGCAGAGAGAGAAGAGAGAGAGGGGAGAGAGATAAGAGAGAGAGAGGAGGCTGAGAGAGGGAGAGAGAAGAGACAGAGGGCAGAGAGAGAGAAGAGAGAGAGGGCTGAGTGAGAGGGCTGCCCCCTCTCTGTCTCTGCACTCTCTCTCTCTCTTAGTCCCCCCTCTCTCTCTCTGCCCTCTCTGTGTGTGTGTGTGTCTCTCTCTCCGTGTCTCTCTCTCAGAGAGAGGGCTGAGAGAGAGAGAGGGCAGAGAGAGAGAGGGCAGAGCAAGAGACAGGGCAGAGAGAGAGAGGGCTGAGTGAGAAGGGGCTGCCCTCTCTCTGCCCTCTCTCTCTCTGCCCTCTCTCTCTCTGACCTCTTTCTCTCTCTGACCTCTTTCTCTCTCTGCCCTCTTTCTCTGCCCTCTCTCGCTCTGCCCTCTCTTGCTCTGCCCTCTCTCTCTGCCCTTTCTCTCTTTGCCCTCTCTTTATCTCAGAGAGAGGGCTGAGAGAGAGAGAGAGAGATGGGGGGCTGAGAGAGTGAGAGGGCTGAGAGAGAGAGGGCTGAGAGAGAGAGAGGGCAGAGAGAGAACGGGCTGCCCTCTCTCTCAGCCCATTCTCTCAGCCCACTCTCCCTCAGCACTCTCTCTCAGCCATCTCATCCCTCATGGGCTGCCCTTTCTCTCAGCCCATTCTCTCAGCCCACTCTCCCTCAGCACTCTCTCTCTCTCAGCCATCTCATCCCTCATCCCTCATGGGCTGCCCTCTCTCTCAGCCCATTCTCTAAGCCCACTCTCCCTCAGCACTCTCTCTCTCTCTCAGCCCTCTCTCTCTCAACACTCTCTCAGGCCCTCTCTCTCTCAACACTCTCTCTCTCTCTCTCAGCCCTCTCTCTCTCTCAGCCCTCTTACGCTAAGTGCAGTGTTGGCACTTGAAATAAATAAGTTGGTTTTGTGTTGCAGTTTGGGCACTCAGGCTCAAAAAGGTTCACCATCACTGCTCTAGGTCATATAAGGCTATACCAGTTCTTCTCTTTTCCCTCTGAGGAAGAAAACAATGATGCATGACATATGGTTAAAAACATTTGCCAAAAATGTCAGATTGCATGCCCAATTAAAACTCCTGTAGCCTGAAGACTCTAAGCTGTCTCTAAGGCCTCGTACACACGACCGAGTTTCTCGGCAAGAACCAGCAAGAAACTTGCTGGCAGAGATGTCTTGCCGAGAAACTCGTTCGTGTGTATGGTTTCTCGTCAAGAAAACCGACAAGTAATCTCGACGAGAAAATAGAGAACCTGCTCTCTATTTTCTCGTCGAGATTCTTGTCGGCATGTTTCTCGACGAGAAAAGTGAGTGTGTGTACACTTACTTGTCCTCCCGGAAGCCCGCGCATGTTCGAAATGAATTCGACGCATGCGCGGTAGCTTCCTAGGCATAGGTAGGGTATACCAAGATGGCGGTGACGGCATCGAATGTGACGAGCGCATGCTCGTCGTAGTCGATGACGTCACCGCGTACGCTCCATTCAAAGAACCGCGGGTTCTTTGAATCGAGCGTGTGTACACTCGGCCGGGACAAGTTTCTTGTCCAAGAATCTCGTCGAAAAAAACGACATGTTTTTTTCTACGAGAATCTCGGCCGTGTGTACGAGGCTTCAGTGTCTGTAAGCCTTCTACAGGTGTCCAAGTAGAGTCAGGGTAGAGAGAAATAGCATTTCTGATTTTGCAGTATGAAATTTGTAAAACAGGTTAAATAGATTCTAAGAAGTATAACTCTATACCAGGGGTAGACAACCTCGGAGAGGTGGAGATCCACCTGAATAACAAGGAAGAGATCAAAGATCACCAAAGTTATTTTATTTTTTTAAGTAATAATCTCACAAAGCCCTATTAACAATTTACCACTTCAGCCCCAGAAGGTTTACCCCTTTCATGACCAGGCCATTTTTTGCGGTACTGCACTGCGTTACTTTAACTGTAAAGTCGTGCAACGTTGTACCCGAATAAAATTGATGTCCTATTTTTCCCACAAATAGAGCTTTCTTTTAGTGGTATTTGATCACCTTTGCAATTTTTTTTTTTTTTTTTGCGCTATAAACAAAAAAAGACAGGCAATTTAAAAAAAAATATATTTTTTACTTTCTGCTATAATACTTGAACAATATTTTTTTAAAAAAACAAAAACACATTTCTTCATCAATTTGTATAATAGGAGTTTGAAATGAAGCTTAAACCAGTGATAATAGGCAGTTTCCACTGTTTCCAGTCACATCCCAAAAAAGTGTCAAAAGTGTCACTTAGTGTCCGATTTGTTGTCCACCGCAATGTCGCAGTCCCGCTACAAGTCGCTGATCATCACCATTACTAGTAAAAAAAAAATCTATAAAAATTCCCTAAAAATATCCTATAGTTTGTAGACGCTATAACTTTTGTGCAAACCAATAAATATACGCTTATTGGGATTTTTTTAACAAAAATATGTAGCAGAATACATATTGGCCCAAACTGATGAAGAAAAATTTGAAGGAGAATGCCCCTGGGATAGTGCGGACTGGAAAATAGTAATATGGATTGCCACAACCAATGTATAAAAGTAAAAAAATATTTATTGTACAAGGCTATACATAGTTAAACAAAACAATGAGTTAAAAACAAAGAACTGGCATGCAATTCTGGTTGACCAAATACATACAGACGCGCTGTAGTGTTGACAGACAAGTTAATACATGTAAAAAAGGGAGAGAAAACCTTCATGTTTCGGATATTGGTAGCTGTATTTGTAGCAGCTCCTATAATATGCTTCCTTCTTCAGGGTTTATGTATTGGTATACAGACAGTGGTATTTCTAAAGAGAAATATCAATGTGTCATAATATGATATCGTTGTATGTTTTCTTTTTAGTATCTCCTATATATAAATGATTTACACACACATAGACATCAACACATTCTAATAAAATAAAAAGATAAAAGTAACAAAAAATAGGGAGATGGAAAATACATAGGACGCTATGTAAAAATATATAAAAGTATGTGAACGCATACTTACATCCCATATAGAATAATTGTCGTACATACAATCACATTTGTCTTTGTTCAGGGTAGAAGGACAAGCCAGTTGGAGGGAGCATCCGAGCGATGTCTAGTCCAGCCAAAATATGATGCAAGCAGGAATTTCAAATATGCAATATCTCATCTGGCTCTTTACCGAATGTAGTATGCCAGAGTTGAGACAGGGGTTCTGTTGGAAAATGACTCGAGAAGCCCCCCAAAGTTCACAGGGAAAGCCCAAAAAGCAGACTACCGCAATCTATATGAATAAAGTAAAGATAATATATATGTATAAATATGTATGTATCCACTGCAAAATATAATGAAGATATCACACATAAACCAGATAGGTGCAGTGTCGGGTCGACGTCTGACGCCATTGTGCACGCCGCGGTGACGCTGGACGCCGCCGAGACCGAGGGCGGCCCCCCTGCGAGAGCTCCTCTTTCCTTCCTTGATGATTGGCTCAACGTGGTCTAACCTCCCATGATTCCGCCTACTGCTCCACCTCCGTTTTATTGGTGCAAATTTTAAGATAGCTTTGATTGGCTGCCAGTTTACCGGTGGCCATATATAAAGTCCTATCTAATTCATTCACATTGCTGCACAGCCAGGATTCAGTAGTATGCCGTGTTCACAGTCCTCAAGGTATAGTTTACAGCTGATCTCTATTCAGATTACTAACCCCAGTCGGTGCTACTGCACCTATCAGGTTTATGTTTGATATCTTCACTATATTTTGCAGTGGATACATACATATTTATACATATATATTATCTTTACTTTATTCATATAGATTGCAGTAGTCTGCTTTTTAGGCTTTCCCTGTGAGCTTTGGCGGACTTCTCTTGAGTCATTTTCCAACAGAACCCCAGTCTCATGTCTGGCATACTACATTCGGTAAAGAGCCAGATGAGATATTGCATGTTTGAAATTCCTGCTTGCATCATATTTTGGCTGGACTAGACATCACTCGGATGGTCCCTCCAACTGGCTTGTCCTTCTACCCTGAACAAAGACGAATGTGATTGTATGCCCGACAATTATTCTATATGGGATGTAAGTATGCGTTCACATACTTGTATATATTTTTACGTAGCGTCCTATGTATTTTCCATCTCCCTATTTTTTGTTACTTTTATCTTTTTATTTTATTAGAATGTTTTGATGTCTATGTGTGTGTAAATCATTTATATATAGAAGATACTAAAAAGAAAACATACAACGATATCATATTATGACACATTGATATTATATATTGGCTTTTTCTATTTAGAAATACCACTGTCTGTATACCAATACATAAACCCTGAAGAAGGGAGCATATTATAGGAGCTGCTACAAATACAGCTACCAATATCCGAAACATGAAGGTTTTCTCTCGCTCTTACATGTATTGACTTGTCTATCAACACTACAGCGCGTCTGTATGTATTTGGTCAACCAGAATTGCATGCCAGTTCTTTGTTTTTAACTCATTGTTTTGTTTAAAGTGGTTGTAAACCCACTTTTATTTTTTTTATTTTTTGGCCCACCTGCAAGAGAAAGGCATAATGAGCTATTATGACTAGCATAATAGCTCATTATGTTCCACTTACCTTAGATCGGGGCCCCCGAAGCCGTCCTCGTCCCTCTGTCCAGCCGCAGACATCACTACGGCGATAGCCGGAATGTTACTTCCGGGTATCGCCGCACCAGCCAATCACAGCGCTGCTCCGGCGCTGTGATTGGCCGGAGCGGCGGAGACGTCACTCTGCGCATGCGCGCGGGAGGCGTCCCACTCGGCTACGCCCAGCGATTGCTGGGAAGTAGCCGAGTATGTGAATGGGATTAACCCCATAAATGCGCCGTTGTCTACGGCGCGCAAGCGCCGTAGATAGCGGCGCTTGTCATTTTAGTAAATATCTCCTAAACCGTGTAGGTTTAGGAGATATTTCTTGCACCTACAGGTAAGCCTTAATCTAGGCTTACCTGTAGGTGCAAGTTGAAAAAGTGGGTTTACAACCACTTTAACTATGTATAGCCTTGTACAATAAATATTTTTTTACTTTTATACATTGGTTGTGGCAATCCATATTACTATTTTCCAGTCCGCACTATCCCAGGGGCATTCTCCTTCAAACTTTTCTTCATCAATTTGGGCCAATATGTATTCTGCTACATATTTTTGGTAAAAAAAATCCCAATAAGCATATATTTATTGGTTTGCACAAAAGTTATAGCGTCTACAAACTATGGGATATTTTTAGGGAATTTTTATAGATTTTTTTTTTACTAGCAATGGTGGCGATCAGCGACTTGTAGCGGGACTGCGACATTGCGGTGGACAACAAATCGGACACTAAGTGACACTTTTGACACTTTTTTAGGGACCAGTGACAATAATACAATGATCAGTGCTAAAAAAATATGCACTGTCATTGTGCTAATGACACTGGTAGGGAAGGGGTTAATATCAGGGGCAATCAAAGGGTTAAATGTTTTCCTAGGGGCTGCTTTCTAAATGTGTTTGATGCTTGTACTGTAAGAAGACAGATATCTGTGTTCCTGCTTAGCAGAGACACAAGATCTCTGTCTTCTCCTGTCACAGAACGGCGATCTCGGGAATGATCGGTGGGTCCAGGTCCATGCGTCCCAGACCCAGAAGAAGAAATCACGTACAGGTACGTGAATTTGTGCTTAAGGGCCGCCCTGCCGCAGTATATGTACGTGAAGTGGTCCTTAAGCGGTTAAGGAAGGTTTAAAGAGATTAATGGTTGTTACTCACATTACACAGAGTTCAGAGGTCAGTAGTACTGATGAGCCGAACTTCCCTTGAGCAGGGCTTAGCAAATTTCAAATAAGTTAATGCTGAACCTGAACCCCATTTAAATCAATGGGAGACAAATCTGTCAAATTAACCACTTCAATACCAGGCACATTTCCCCCTTCCTGCCCAGGCCAATTTTCAGCTTTCATTGCTGTCACACATTGAATGACAATTGCACGGTCATGCAACACTGTACCCATAAGAAATTTTTATCATAGTTTTCACACAAATAGAGCTTTCTTTTAGTGGTATTTAATCACCACTGGGTTTTTCATATTGCTAAATAAAAAAAAGGACCGAAACATGTTTTTCTTGGTTTCTGTCATACAATTTTGCAAATAAATAACCTTTCTTCATTAATTTCGGTCAAAATGTATTCTGCTACATTTCCTTGGTAAAATAACCCAAATCAGTGTACTGTATATTATTTAGTCTGTAGGAAAGATATAGTGTACATAAACTATGGTATATATATCTGAAAATCAATCAATCCCGATATACTGACAGCCTTATTTCTTGAGGCCAGAAAAGACCAGGACAGTAAAAATACCCCCTAAAAGACCCCTTTTGGAAAGTAGACAGTCCGAGGTATTTAGTAAAAGGCATGGTGAGTTTTTTTTGAAGTTGTAATGTTTTTGTCACAATTTTTGGGAAAATTAAGAAATTAAAAATTACATTTTTCAATTTTTTTAAGATTTTGTTTTTTAACACACTGTGACCAGAGCAATACAGTGTTACCGTTGTAACACTGTACTACTTTTTTCTTTTTTACACATGAATTTGTATTTTGAATTTTGAATTTCATTGGTATAAGCAACCATTTTTACTGAATGAAACTGATTCATGCAATGCCTTTTGTTGTGATTATCTGTGATTGGCCAATGCTAATCACATGGTACAGATGGGCTGTGATTGGCATTGTCTGTACCATGTGATCACCGTGACCATTCACAGTTAGCAACACATTTGTATACAATGGATGGCATTAAAAGAAGCCATCCATTGTTTACAATTGTCATGTGATCTGCTGTGATTGGCAGATGGCCGTTATAGTGATCAGTCATCAGATGTGTCCAGCGGACTCTGCTGCTAGCAGAACATGCCGCTGAAGAGCCCCTTTTGAGAGGACGTCATAATACGTCCACTCAGAAGGAGGAAAGTCCCACCCGACCGTCAAACTGCTATGGGTGGGAGGGAAGGTGTTAAAAATTGCCATTTTCTGAGTTAATAGGCAGAGGAAGTTTTGTATAATTTCAGAGTAGCCCTGTGTCCCACAACTGGAACAAAGGTCTGTATACTCTGTGTAGCTGAGCATACAGTAAAACAAAAATCCTGCGCTCTGGTGTTTCGTCAAACACGGGGAGTGTGGTTCCGTCTTAAGGCAAGGTCTAGAGTCTTGCAGCCCTCCTCAGAACAATGGGTGTTCATATGGCTAGAGAAAGAAATAAAAAAAGGGAGGGCGCACCGACCTAGTGCATTACCGCTTAAAAGGTTTATTAAAAAATAGATAAAAAGCAATGATCCTACTCACAAATGGAGCTTAAGTAAACGCTTTTCTGACAGTTGAGCTGGAACTCTTGGCACCTGCTGACAGGACTTGATGACAGAGAGGGTCAGACAATAACTCATAAGTCTGGATGGCTGACGCGTTTCTGGGGCGCACCCCTGTATGTTCTCAGTTATATATGTGTGTACACATGTGCAAAAGGGGCCCCAGCTCAGGTGGGAGAACATACAGGCGAGAGCTACCATGGACCATCTAGGCTCTGAGAAATGGGGTGCGCCCCAGAAACGCGTTAGTGAGGATACATACAGGTTATACAGCACACCAACCGGATTGCACTTGCTAGAGTAGGAAATAGTTTAGTTTATTTGGGCCAGCTTGGAGATCAGTTTTAAATTGCTGGAAAATTACATCTCTCTCCTGGCCTCTTTTTTTTAAAGACCTCAAAGGTGCCCCACAATACATATCAGCCCCCTAGAGGTGGGGATATTTTTTTTTTTCAAGAAGCCAGCAATGAAGTAAAATTTTAACTGTATCATTTATTTTTGTTTGTAAATGTCATTTTTGCAATAGCACATTTTTCAGTAAGATTGCGTTTGGTATGGGTTTTAAGAGGGTATCTCACGCAAAACAAACAAAAAAAATGTATGAGGTACCCAAGGGAATCCATACCAGACCCTAAGGGTCTGGTAGAGATTTTAACGGGGTCTATGCCAAAAAAAAAGCAAAGAAAAAAAAGTGAGAGGTCCTCCTAAAAATATGTGCCAGGCCCTTAATCCATACTCCCTCTTGGCGTAACACCTTGTCCCCATGCCCCATGTTGATAAGGGCAAGGGACCCCATCCCCACAACCCTGGGGGTCTGCAGACGGGGAGCAGATAAGGGGATCCCCAGATACCACCCCCATGTGAAGGAGTATGGGGTACACCCAAATGTTTGACAAGCCCTTTATTAAAAAAATAAATCCCCAAAAATTGTTCCTCATTTTAAATCCATTGTCAATCACAATGCCCAACCCCGCCCCACCCCCTGGCCAATGATTTGTTCAAAAAAATCCTATGGCATGGCGCACACTACAGATCAAAATGGTAATCATAGCCTAATGACAAGGAGGTCAGGAGCACATAGCACACGTGCAGGGGCCAGGAGTAAGTAATACAGACTGTAGGGATCAGTATTATTTCATGCAGAGTGCAGGGGTCAGGAGTAAGTAATGCAGAGTGCAGAGCCCAGTAGTATGTAACACACAGTGAAGGGCTCGGAAGTAAGTAATGCAGAGTGCAGGGGTCAGGAGTATGTAACACAGAGCATAGAAGTCAATATTATGTAGCACAGAATGCAGGGGTTGCTAGTATACACACAGTGTATAGGTCATAGTATTGCATAACACACAATGCCAAGGCCAGGAGTAACCAACACACTTCTTCCCCCAGCAAGCAAGAATATCCCCTCCAGTACAAAGATGTGACCCCTCTAAGCTAGTTTTCCCCACAGCAAAAATGCCCCCCTACCTCTGTAAAAAGCACTCACCAGACCTCAGATGCAATAGTGCTTGGCAGAGTGAAGAAAGTCCTTTCCAGGTCTCTTGTTTCATATGACATGTCAGAAACTAGGACTCAGTTCTGCAGTGCCTATTGCTGCTTGATCTGAAGTCTGAGAAGCAGTGCCCAGAGACAGGAGCTGGTGGCTGGCACAGAGGAATCACTATCTGTCACATGGCCATGATCAACAGGTAGATCTATACCAATCCATACTAGTGATTGGTGGATATGTGGGTTATTCTGCACAGTAATAAACCCAAAGTGACAGTTAACCTTCCAGTTTAAAGACCCTTTTTCCTTTTGGATAATGCATCGTGTCGTGCACACAGGTGTAAAGAATGTGTTACATGTGCCCAACAAAAGGCAACAAATAGAAACTGAAAATACATAGCTATTACAAACATTACAGGTGAGCGATTGTGTTCTCATTTTGATGGATATTTCCATTGAAAATAAACAAAATGTAGTAATTGCACAGGTAAAAATAAATAATGGGGAGCATGGCTACCGCGCTGCTGAATGAAAGTCTGATCCAGCAGCTCCTCCATCAGGCTGGGGATTTCAACATCTAGAGGTGTCCCACAGTGCTATCCAAGCCGCAGCTTGCAATACAAACATCCCTGCACCTGCGGGCATGACCAGGCTAAGGAAAGATGCTTCTAACACTAAGAAGCTGCCACACTTCTTCCTCCCTTCTGAGCGTCCGCATGCACAAGATGGCGGTGGCTCGCTGGCCTCATCCAGCGGATCTCAGCGCTCTGCACAGAGTCCTCCTCAACCCGGAGCTTCTAAAGCCTCGCAGCCAAGGTCGCCATCGGTCTTCACTTCCATGTCACAGATCCCTGCAAAAAACAAACCACGGCTGTCTGCTTGTGCATCCCCTTTAGAGGTAGGCCACAGCTATAACTCTTCCAGCACCACTAGAGACTTAGCTGACACCTTTAACTCCTTCCCTGCTACAAATCAGCCTGTCTCAGAGGCTACTCTGAAGGACATGTTAGTGTCCCTGCGAGCTTCCCTACATGCTGATCTCATGGAATGTGTGACCAACTTTAAAACAGAAGTGCAGGAACTGGGAGGGAGAGTGGATCACATTGAACATAAAATGGGGGAATTTGCAGCCTCTCACAATACCTTAAAGGGGTTGTAAAGGTTCGTTTTTTATTTTCTAAATAGGTTCCTTTAAGCTAGTGCATTGTTGGTTCACTTACCTTTTCCTTTGATTTACCTTCTAAATGTTTTTTTTCTTTGTCTGAATTTCTAACTTCCTGTTTCTCCTCAGTAAACTTCACACCATCATCCGAGTGGTGTGGAGTCAGCCAGAACAGCTAACTGAACAGTTTACTGAGGAGGAACAGGAAGTGAGAAATTCAGACAAAGAAAACAAAGAAAAACAAGTTTAGAAGGGAAATCTAAGGAAAAGGTAAGTGAACCAACAATGCACTAGCTTAAAGGAACCTATTTAGAAAATAAAACCTTTACAACCCCTTTAATAGATGCACACAATGAGCAGGATGATGAGATGGAAAAGCTTAAGGCCAAGGTTGCAGATATGTAAGACCGCTCAAGGTAGAATAATGTGAAGCTCAGAGGTATTCCCGAATCCATCTTACATGCTCAATTGAACCAATTTGCCTGTGACCTAGTTCGGACAGTCCTACTAGCTATCCCAACCTCTAAAATAGTTATTGACCGGATCCACCGCCTGCCTAAACCCTCATACCTTCCTAATGGTGTCCCCCGAGACGTCATTATGAGGGTCCATTTTTATCATGTCAAGGACCAACTCATGTCCAACCTCCAACGCAGACCTCTCTCAGTACACGCTACAAAGGAGAAAATCGCTTTTGATGAATACAAAAGCACTGCGTAATCATAACATCACTTACAACTGGGGGTACCCTGTAAAGCTCACCATTACCAACAACGATGCTACTTCAGTAATTACAACTCTCAATGAGGGCATTGCATTACTCCGTTCATTGGCTATTCTCCCGGATCAGAAAAACACGCTCAGGTCACCTCCCACAGGGCTGAACACCCAAAACGAATGGCATGTTGTATCCCAAAAATGTAAACCAAAGTCTCATACGCCTTGATCGCCTCTACTTTTAAGACCCACAGCAACTATTCTAGTTGACCTCCCAGTTAAATGGAGCTTACTTCCATGATACTCCTTCCACAAGTAATGTGCAGCATTGCTGCATTCGGATTCCAGCTTGAACCGCTCATGTTTCTTACTAACTGTTCTATGTTTTTTTTTGTATAATTTTTTTTCTGATTTATACCATCTCTCCCACCACATCTTGTCGGTCCAAGGTCTGCCAGCAAATACTACCCTCCTTCAAAACCCCATCTGAGACTTCACCAGACCTCACCACGATCGCTCGCATCTGGACCTGCTGCACCTCCAGCTCTTCATCTACCTTTCAACAACCAAAGGTAACAACTGCCTAGAACTGACATACTCCAATGGTTCTTAAAATAACCTCCTTTAATGTACGAAGCCTTAATCACCCCTCCAAACGAGCATCCCTATGGAATGAATCTCTTAGGCTGGGACGCAATCTCATTTGTGTGCAAGAGATACATTTCCAAACCTCAGCACCACCTTATTTTCATTACAAACAATTTCTTCATATGTTTGCTGCCTCTGCGCCACAAAAAAAAGGTCCTAATAGCAGTAAAAAATACAGTGCACAAATCCTTCTGTGACCCAGAAGGTAGATATCTGATTCTCATTTGAGATATAAATAACAGCCTATTCCCTGTAGTAAACACCTATGCACCATACTCGCACCAGATCCGCTTTGCTCACAAACGTTTTTGCAAAGTCTCAAAAGTAAAACAAGGATCTCTTGTAATATGCAGAGACTTTAACCTCACTGCAAACCCTCACCTGGATCTGTCTTCTAAACCTAAGAGACTTCCCCTAGCACTCCAGCGGATATTTACTAGAGAAGATTTATACAACACTTGGAGATGCCAGCATGCCGAAGAGCATGATTATACTTTCCATTCTTTACCCCACAACTCTTACTCCAGAATTGATATGATATTGGTTGATACGGTGCTGTTACAGGGTGTGTCCTCTTCCACTATACATGACATCTCACGGTCAGACCATGCTCCCGTATCTATATCAATAGCGTAGGAGCACACACCCAACATTGCTTACATTTGTAGAGTCAACTCCCAGGTACTCAACTCACCCCAAAATGTCAGCGCCATCACTAAACTTCTTCAGGAATATTTTCAGATGAACTTAAATACTGTTTCAAATCCTTTTACTGTATGGTGTACATAAGGCCTTCATTAGAGTTATCTTCATACAAATGTGCTCCCGTATCAAGTATCAAAATGCAGAGGTCATTGCAGCTTGACAAACTATTGGGAGAAATTTGGACTCTTGAGTCCATCAACAAAACAAACCCATCCCAATCTACTGTACATGCACAACTTTATCCAAATTGCACACAGACCTGCGGAACCAGTTCATAGAGCAACATGACAAACACCTTAGGGACCTTAAACTGATGCATTACTCCTCAGGGAATGGTGGGCAAATAATTTCTAACCAATCGCTTTAGAGCAAAAAAACTACAATCTAAAATGGAGTTCTTACTAGACCCAATGTCTAAGAACAAAATCATTAACCCAGAGAACAATACTGATGCCTTTGCCTCTTATTATGGATCCCTTTACAATTTAAAGGTGGATCCTGATACCCCCCAACCACAGGGTCCCGATATTGAATCATTTCTCACCTCCCTTCACTTACCTATCCTTACAAACGCCCAAATCCAAAACACTCAACGCACCTATAACCCCCCAAGAAATCGGCAAAGCTATCAGGTCCCTCCCTTTGGGTAAGTCCCCGGATCCTGATGGGCTAACAAATCACTACTACAAACAGTTTATGGAAACCCTCACCCCATATCTCTCCTTGATATTCGTGGCTGCTATGACCTCTGCCTCTTTCCCTTTTGAGATGGTGCAGGCTTATATTGTGACAATACCAAAACCAGGGAAGGATCCTACATCTCCAACTAACTATAGGCCAATTTCTCTGTGGAATACCGATGTTAAATTGTACGCAAAAAAAATCCCAGAGACTGACCCCTATTTTACCTATCTTGATCAAACCCGACCAGACGGGCTTTGTCCCTGGACGCCATGCGTGGGATGCAACAAGAAGAGTTTTGGCCATTATTCAGCGGGCTACGACTGGTCGGGTGCCTTCTCTGCTGTTATCTCTGGATGCGGAGAAGGCATTCGACCGCATCCATTGGCAATATATGCATAAGACACTCCAAACATTTGGGTTCACAGGACCTATCCTGTCTACAATCTTAGCACTGTACTCTACACCGTCTGCCAGGGTATACACCTTCAATATGCTCTCCCACCCCTTCCAAATCACAAACGGAACTAGGCAGGGATGCCCCTTATCCCCTTCCATTTTATTAATTAAACACAAGCGGAAGCTATCAGAGCATGCCCACAAATCAGTGGGTTCAGATTCAAGCTACGTTCTCACATTATAAATTTATTCACTGATAACATCCTTATTTTCTTGACAAACCCAAAGACTTCTCTCGCAGTGACCCACAACAGTCTTACAACATTTAGCAAGTTATCCTACTTTAAGGTTAACTTCACCAAATCATTACTACTAGATATTGGTATTGACCCTGCTTTACGTATTAAACTCCAAGCCTCTTACCCCTACACCTGGAGCACTGACAGTATACCCTACTTAGGAATACAATTAGTATCTGATATCTCACAACTGGCTGATGTCAACTACATCCCCCTTATTGACAAACTAACAAAGGATGCACAAAGTATGTTCAAATGTGAGCTCTCCTGGACAGGTTGTCTTGCCTCTTTCAAAAGGATGTTACTTCTCCAAATATTGTACAGTATCTCTTTAGAACCCCTTCCGCATACCTGTAAAGAAGACACATATGCTAGCACTTAACACCATACTTAGAAAATTAGTATGGAAAGACTTGAGACCCCGTAGCTCCCATAACTATTTCTTAAACACAGGAACATGGGCGGTATGGGTATGACTGATCTCCAAGACTATTAGGTTGCAACCCACTTATCACAATTGCAGAGTTGGTTTAGCTCCCCCTCAGACAAGCTCTGGACATACATCGAAAAAACTGTTAGCCCTGCACCCTCACTTGACACCCTACTAGTTGATATCTGGAAACCTTGAAAATGGGCCTCATATGTTCGTACAAAAGTTTAAATTGCTACATCCTCCTTTTTCTGCCACCTAAAAACATAACCAGACTGATAGTCTCCAACATCATGGATATATATATATATATATATTTTTTTGTTCCTGTTCCTCTTTTTCAAGAGTACTCTGCAAACTGGAAGGAAGAGAAATATATCTGGCATCATCTTTAAAGGATCATTAAAGGAAAAAATATAAAAATAAAAAAATAACAAACATGTTATACTTACCTCCACTGTGCAGCTCGTTTTGCACACAGTGGCCCCGATCCTGGTCTTCTGGGGTCCCTCAGCGGCTGTCTCAGCTCCTCCCCGCAAGGACTCCACACCTTCATGCGAGCGAGCTCGCATGGTGTGGAGTTATTGCAGGCGTGCTCCCGTGATACAGCGGCGGCCATAGCCGCCGACGGTATCACTCGGCCCCGCCTCCCCCGGCAAGCCGCGTCATTGGATGTGATTGACAGCAGTGCCAGCCAATGGCTGCGCTGCTTTAAATCCATCCAGTGTAGCCAATTGACAGCCAGGCTGAGAACCGAGGAGGATGACGGGGACGAGCGCAGGACTTTTGAGGGGTAAGGTAAACGGGGGCTCGGGGGGGGGGGGGGCGGTACTGTCGGATGTTTTTTCACCCTAATGCATAGGATGCATTAAGGTGAAAAAACATTTACCTTTACAACCCCTTTAAGTGGCGTCACCTTTTCTCTAATTTCCTTGATTTCTTTATCAAGAGAAATTAGTTTGACCTTTCTCCTATCTGCTAAAAAACTCAAGAATTTGAGACTAGCCTCATTAAAATATTTGAAATAGGATTTGAAATAGGATTTGAGTTCTGATTCTCCTTTATTGGGGTTAACTTCCCAACTTAGGCTATGAGGTACCATCTGTTCATTAATATATTATTCCAAATATGCAACATCCTTTTGAGTATGCAACTCAGAGATCAAGTTTTTAAGCCTCAGAAACAGCCCCTCCAATTGATAGTCAGCTGTTTCAGTGGTAGTAAAAACCTCCTCTGTGTTAAGGCTATGAGATACTCTGTAGTCAAAGACATCCATGTCTAATTAAGTGAAAAATTAAAGTAAATGGTGTATAAATGAATAAACAAAAATAGTCACCGCTGCAATGACAGTGTTCAAGATGAAAACTAAAATAAAGAAAATGTAGTAATTGCGCAGGTGAAAATAATAAATCAAAAAATGAGCAGCTGGCAATCACACAACAGAACATTTGTGTAAATACATGGAAAAACAAAAAATTGCCACGCTATGCGAGTGAAATTACAAATATATAAAAAGTGAATAATTACAGTGATCAGTCCATGAAAGTGTCCAAACAAATAATGTGAAGGAATCCTTGCAGTCGTATGTCAAGGATGGTGGACGACTATACACCCAAAATGAAACTTTCACTGTGATAGGAAAAGGATGTACCCTTACCGGATAGCTAAACTCCACATTATAGGAGTCAAGTAAGACATGGATTCACACATCATGAGGGATCCACTGGATATAAGCAGGGTGATGTTGATACTAGCCGCACTGGTTACTCCCTCTCTCTCATGGATATGGTATAAAGAAGGACAAAAAGTCACCACATAGTGTAAAACCGTGATGGTTTATTAAAGAGTTAGTATAACATTCCACAAGTCCAACAAAACATGGATAAAAAATTCCTGGGTAAAATAATCTGCATATCACAATCAAACTAGTGGGTGTGATTGAGCATAAACACCACCCTACTAGTTTCGTCATTCATGACGTCATTGGGGTGTGGCGTTTATGTCGAGACCCACGTTACATATCAAGTTGATAACGGAAAGAGCAAAGCTGATCCAGTGCACTAATCATCTTTTTAATATGACTGCCATTGGTTTGAGGTGAATGACCCAACCTTATTATAATAAAATGGGTTGGTCCACATAAAAGGAACCATACATATTCACAAAAAAGGGGGCCGCATTTATAATCCGGCACGATTTTCAGATATGTTGGTTCCGGGGTGACTTTTTGGAAACAAGGCTTGTTTTTTTTTTCTGTGTCTCAAATTGAGGCCTGTCCTTCACTTAATGCCGCAGTTGTGTTAATTGGGGAACGAGGCTTGGTTATCTCCCCTTGATTTAAACCGAGGTCTGGCTTACATTCACTGCCATTTTGGAAAAGAGGCTTGGCCATCTATTAGATACTAGGGATGAGCTTCGTGTTCGAGTCGAACATACGTTCGACTCGAACATCGGCTGTTCGATCGTTCGACGAAGATCGAACGATTTGGGCCGTTCGCGCCAAATTCGAGTGACGCGAACGGCCCACAATGCACTACGTCATCGCAGTGTCATCCAGGCGCTGTGATTGGCCAAGCATGCACTGTGACCCCGCATGCTTGGCCAATCACAGCGCCGGCAGCGAGGAGAGCAATGATTGGCCACAGGCAGGATGCCTGTGGCCAATTATTGCTGAGGGTGTTTAGTACACGCCCCACACTATAAAAGGCCGCCAGCACGGCGGCCTAGTGTAGTGTGTTCCGGAGCAGGGAAAGACAAGCATAGGCAGGGACAGTGACATTTATTTCTTTCTTGCTTAACCTGGATTCCTTTAGTTTAGGGAAAGAGAAGGATAGGTAGGGAGAGTGTCAGTGTGTTTTACTGTGCGAGTCCTTGTTTCTAGGGACAAAGAAGGAAAGTGAGGGGAATTCTCCTTGTGCTATAGTGTGCTTTAAAAAAACATTTTTTCTAGGGACAGAAAACTCTAGGTAGGGAGAGTGTCAGTTTCTTTCACTGTGCGAGTCCTTGTTTCTAGGGACAAAGAAGGAAAGTGAGGGGAATTCTCCTTGTGCTATAGTGTGCTTTAAAAAAAAAAAAATTCTAGGGACAGAAAACTCTAGGTAGGGAGAGTGTCAGTTTCTTTCACTGTGCGAGTCCTTGTTTCTAGGGACAAAGAAGGAAAGTGAGGGGAATTCTCCTTGTGCTATAGTGTGCTTTAAAAAAACATTTTTTCTAGGGACAGAAAACGCTAGGTAGGGAGAGTGTCAGTTTCTTTCACTGTGCGAGTCCTTGTTTCTAGGGACAAAGAAGGAAAGTGAGGGGAATTCTCCTTGTGCTATAGTGTGCTTTTAAAAAAAAAAAATTCTAGGGACAGAAAAATCTAGGTAGGGAGAGTGTCAGTTTCTTTCACTGTGCGAGTCCTTGTTTCTAGGGACAAAGAAGGAAAGTGAGGGGAATTCTCCTTGTGCTATAGTGTGCTTTAAAAAAACATTTTTTCTAGGGACAGAAAACTCTAGGTAGGGAGAGTGTCAGTTTCTTTCACTGTGCGAGTCCTTGTTTCTAGGGACAAAGAAGGAAAGTGAGGGGAATTCTCCTTGTGCTATAGTGTGCTTTAAAAAAACATTTTTTCTAGGGACAGAAAACTCTAGGTAGGGAGAGTGTCAGTTTCTTTCACTGTGCGAGTCCTTGTTTCTAGGGACAAAGAAGGAAAGTGAGGGGAATTCTCCTTGTGCTATAGTGTGCTTTAAAAAAAAAAAAATTCTAGGGACAGAAAACTCTAGGTAGGGAGAGTGTCAGTTTCTTTCACTGTGCGAGTCCTTGTTTCTAGGGACAAAGAAGGAAAGTGAGGGGAATTCTCCTTGTGCTATAGTGTGCTTTAAAAAAACATTTTTTCTAGGGACAGAAAACTCTAGGTAGGGAGAGTGTCAGTTTCTTTCACTGTGCGAGTCCTTGTTTCTAGGGACAAAGAAGGAAAGTGAGGGGAATTCTCCTTGTGCTATAGTGTGCTTTAAAAAAACATTTTTTCTAGGGACAGAAAACTCTAGGTAGGGAGAGTGTCAGTTTCTTTCACTGTGCGAGTCCTTGTTTCTAGGGACAAAGAAGGAAAGTGAGGGGAATTCTCCTTGTGCTATAGTGTGCTTTAAAAAAACATTTTTTCTAGGGACAGAAAACTCTAGGTAGGGAGAGTGTCAGTTTCTTTCACTGTGCGAGTCCTTGTTTCTAGGGACAAAGAAGGAAAGTGAGGGGAATTCTCCTTGTGCTATAGTGTGCTTTAAAAAAACATTTTTTCTAGGGACAGAAAACTCTAGGTAGGGAGAGTGTCAGTTTCTTTCACTGTGCGAGTCCTTGTTTCTAGGGACAAAGAAGGAAAGTGAGGGGAATTCTCCTTGTGCTATAGTGTGCTTTAAAAAAAAAAAATTCTAGGGACAGAAAACTCTAGGTAGGGAGAGTGTCAGTTTCTTTCACTGTGCGAGTCCTTGTTTCTAGGGACAAAGA
This sequence comes from Rana muscosa, assembly GCA_029206835.1. NCBI lineage: Eukaryota > Metazoa > Chordata > Amphibia > Anura > Ranidae > Rana > Rana muscosa. The sequence continues at coordinate 376,329,225 of CM055127.1, forward strand.
AGGAAAGTGAGGGGAATTCTCCTTGTGCTATAGTGTGCTTTAAAAAAACATTTTTTCTAGGGACAGAAAACTCTAGGTAGGGAGAGTGTCAGTTTCTTTCACTGTGCGAGTCCTTGTTTCTAGGGACAAAGAAGGAAAGTGAGGGGAATTCTCCTTGTGCTATAGTGTGCTTTAAAAAAAAAAAAATTCTAGGGACAGAAAACTCTAGGTAGGGAGAGTGTCAGTTTCTTTCACTGTGCGAGTCCTTGTTTCTAGGGACAAAGAAGGAAAGTGAGGGGAATTCTCCTTGTGCTATAGTGTGCTTTAAAAAAAAAAAAATTCTAGGGACAGAAAACTCTAGGTAGGGAGAGTGTCAGTTTCTTTCACTGTGCGAGTCCTTGTTTCTAGGGACAAAGAAGGAAAGTGAGGGGAATTCTCCTTGTGCTATAGTGTGCTTTAAAAAACCATTTTTTCTAGGGACAGAAAACTCTAGGTAGGGAGAGTGTCAGTTTCTTTCACTGTGCGAGTCCTTGTTTCTAGGGACAAAGAAGGAAAGTGAGGGGAATTCTCCTTGTGCTATAGTGTGCTTTAAAAAAACATTTTTTCTAGGGACAGAAAACTCTAGGTAGGGAGAGTGTCAGTTTCTTTCACTGTGCGAGTCCTTGTTTCTAGGGACAAAGAAGGAAAGTGAGGGGAATTCTCCTTGTGCTATAGTGTGCTTTAAAAAAAAAAAATTTCTAGGGACAGAAAACTCTAGGTAGGGAGAGTGTCAGTTTCTTTCACTGTGCGAGTCCTTGTTTCTAGGGACAAAGAAGGAAAGTGAGGGGAATTCTCCTTGTGCTATAGTGTGCTTTAAAAAAACATTTTTTCTAGGGACAGAAAACTCTAGGTAGGGAGAGTGTCAGTTTCTTTCACTGTGCGAGTCCTTGTTTCTAGGGACAAAGAAGGAAAGTGAGGGGAATTCTCCTTGTGCTATAGTGTGCTTTAAAAAAACATTTTTTCTAGGGACAGAAAACTCTAGGTAGGGAGAGTGTCAGTTTCTTTCACTGTGCGAGTCCTTGTTTCTAGGGACAAAGAAGGAAAGTGAGGGGAATTCTCCTTGTGCTATAGTGTGCTTTAAAAAAACATTTTTTCTAGGGACAGAAAACTCTAGGTAGGGAGAGTGTCAGTTTCTTTCACTGTGCGAGTCCTTGTTTCTAGGGACAAAGAAGGAAAGTGAGGGGAATTCTCCTTGTGCTATAGTGTGCTTTAAAAAAACATTTTTTCTAGGGACAGAAAACTCTAGGTAGGGAGAGTGTCAGTTTCTTTCACTGTGCGAGTCCTTGTTTCTAGGGACAAAGAAGGAAAGTGAGGGGAATTCTCCTTGTGCTATAGTGTGCTTTAAAAAAACATTTTTTCTAGGGACAGAAAACTCTAGGTAGGGAGAGTGTCAGTTTCTTTCACTGTGCGAGTCCTTGTTTCTAGGGACAAAGAAGGAAAGTGAGGGGAATTCTCCTTGTGCTATAGTGTGCTTTAAAAAAACATTTTTTCTAGGGACAGAAAACTCTAGGTAGGGAGAGTGTCAGTTTCTTTCACTGTGCGAGTCCTTGTTTCTAGGGACAAAGAAGGAAAGTGAGGGGAATTCTCCTTGTGCTATAGTGTGCTTTAAAAAAAACATTTTTTCTAGGGACAGAAAACTCTAGGTAGGGAGAGTGTCAGTTTCTTTCACTGTGCGAGTCCTTGTTTCTAGGGACAAAGAAGGAAAGTGAGGGGAATTCTCCTTGTGCTATAGTGTGCTTTAAAAAAAAAAAATTCTAGGGACAGAAAACTCTAGGTAGGGAGAGTGTCAGTTTCTTTCACTGTGCGAGTCCTTGTTTCTAGGGACAAAGAAGGAAAGTGAGGGGAATTCTCCTTGTGCTATAGTGTGCTTTAAAAAAACATTTTTTCTAGGGACAGAAAACTCTAGGTAGGGAGAGTGTCAGTTTCTTTCACTGTGCGAGTCCTTGTTTCTAGGGACAAAGAAGGAAAGTGAGGGGAATTCTCCTTGTGCTATAGTGTGCTTTAAAAAAAAAAAATTTCTAGGGACAGAAAACTCTAGGTAGGGAGAGTGTCAGTTTCTTTCACTGTGCGAGTCCTTGTTTCTAGGGACAAAGAAGGAAAGTGAGGGGAATTCTCCTTGTGCTATAGTGTGCTTTAAAAAAAAAAAAATTCTAGGGACAGAAAACTCTAGGTAGGGAGAGTGTCAGTTTCTTTCACTGTGCGAGTCCTTGTTTCTAGGGACAAAGAAGGAAAGTGAGGGGAATTCTCCTTGTGCTATAGTGTGCTTTAAAAAACCATTTTTTCTAGGGACAGAAAACTCTAGGTAGGGAGAGTGTCAGTTTCTTTCACTGTGCGAGTCCTTGTTTCTAGGGACAAAGAAGGAAAGTGAGGGGAATTCTCCTTGTGCTATAGTGTGCTTTAAAAAAACATTTTTTCTAGGGACAGAAAACTCTAGGTAGGGAGAGTGTCAGTTTCTTTCACTGTGCGAGTCCTTGTTTCTAGGGACAAAGAAGGAAAGTGAGGGGAATTCTCCTTGTGCTATAGTGTGCTTTAAAAAAAAAAAAATTCTAGGGACAGAAAACTCTAGGTAGGGAGAGTGTCAGTTTCTTTCACTGTGCGAGTCCTTGTTTCTAGGGACAAAGAAGGAAAGTGAGGGGAATTCTCCTTGTGCTATAGTGTGCTTTAAAAAAACATTTTTTCTAGGGACAGAAAACTCTAGGTAGGGAGAGTGTCAGTTTCTTTCACTGTGCGAGTCCTTGTTTCTAGGGACAAAGAAGGAAAGTGAGGGGAATTCTCCTTGTGCTATAGTGTGCTTTAAAAAAACATTTTTTCTAGGGACAGAAAACTCTAGGTAGGGAGAGTGTCAGTTTCTTTCACTGTGCGAGTCCTTGTTTCTAGGGACAAAGAAGGAAAGTGAGGGGAATTCTCCTTGTGCTATAGTGTGCTTTAAAAAAACATTTTTTCTAGGGACAGAAAACTCTAGGTAGGGAGAGTGTCAGTTTCTTTCACTGTGCGAGTCCTTGTTTCTAGGGACAAAGAAGGAAAGTGAGGGGAATTCTCCTTGTGCTATAGTGTGCTTTAAAAAAACATTTTTTCTAGGGACAGAAAACTCTAGGTAGGGAGAGTGTCAGTTTCTTTCACTGTGCGAGTCCTTGTTTCTAGGGACAAAGAAGGAAAGTGAGGGGAATTCTCCTTGTGCTATAGTGTGCTTTAAAAAAACATTTTTTCTAGGGACAGAAAACTCTAGGTAGGGAGAGTGTCAGTTTCTTTCACTGTGCGAGTCCTTGTTTCTAGGGACAAAGAAGGAAAGTGAGGGGAATTCTCCTAGTGCTATAGTGTGCTTTAAAAAAACATTTTTTCTAGGGACAGAAAACTCTAGGTAGGGAGAGTGTCAGTTTCTTTCACTGTGCGAGTCCTTGTTTCTAGGGACAAAGAAGGAAAGTGAGGGGAATTCTCCTTGTGCTATAGTGTGCTTTAAAAAAAAATAAATTCTAGGGACAGAAAACTCTAGGTAGGGAGAGTGTCAGTTTCTTTCACTGTGCGAGTCCTTGTTTCTAGGGACAAAGAAGGAAAGTGAGGGGAATTCTCCTTGTGCTATAGTGTGCTTTAAAAAAACATTTTTTCTAGGGACAGAAAACTCTAGGTAGGGAGAGTGTCAGTTTCTTTCACTGTGCGAGTCCTTGTTTCTAGGGACAAAGAAGGAAAGTGAGGGGAATTCTCCTTGTGCTATAGTGTGCTTTAAAAAAACATTTTTTCTAGGGACAGAAAACTCTAGGTAGGGAGAGTGTCAGTTTCTTTCACTGTGCGAGTCCTTGTTTCTAGGGACAAAGAAGGAAAGTGAGGGGGATTCTCCTTGTGCTATAGTGTGCTTTAAAAAAAAAAAATTTCTAGGGACAGAAAACTCTAGGTAGGGAGAGTGTCAGTTTCTTTCACTGTGCGAGTCCTTGTTTCTAGGGACAAAGAAGGAAAGTGAGGGGAATTCTCCTTGTGCTATAGTGTGCTTTAAAAAAACATTTTTTCTAGGGACAGAAAACTCTAGGTAGGGAGAGTGTCAGTTTCTTTCACTGTGCGAGTCCTTGTTTCTAGGGACGAAGAAGGAAAGTGAGGGGAATTCTCCTTGTGCTATAGTGTGCTTTAAAAAAACATTTTTTCTAGGGACAGAAAACTCTAGGTAGGGAGAGTGTCAGTTTCTTTCACTGTGCGAGTCCTTGTTTCTAGGGACAAAGAAGGAAAGTGAGGGGAATTCTCCTTGTGCTATAGTGTGCTTTAAAAAAACATTTTTTCTAGGGACAGAAAACTCTAGGTAGGGAGAGTGTCAGTTTCTTTCACTGTGCGAGTCCTTGTTTCTAGGGACAAAGAAGGAAAGTGAGGGGAATTCTCCTTGTGCTATAGTGTGCTTTAAAAAAAAAAAATTCTAGGGACAGAAAACTCTAGGTAGGGAGAGTGTCAGTTTCTTTCACTGTGCGAGTCCTTGTTTCTAGGGACAAAGAAGGAAAGTGAGGGGAATTCTCCTTGTGCTATAGTGTGCTTTAAAAAAACATTTTTTCTAGGGACAGAAAACTCTAGGTAGGGAGAGTGTCAGTTTCTTTCACTGTGCGAGTCCTTGTTTCTAGGGACAAAGAAGGAAAGTGAGGGGAATTCTCCTTGTGCTATAGTGTGCTTTAAAAAAACATTTTTTCTAGGGACAGAAAACTCTAGGTAGGGAGAGTGTCAGTTTCTTTCACTGTGCGAGTCCTTGTTTCTAGGGACAAAGAAGGAAAGTGAGGGGAATTCTCCTTGTGCTATAGTGTGCTTTAAAAAAACATTTTTTCTAGGGACAGAAAACTCTAGGTAGGGAGAGTGTCAGTTTCTTTCACTGTGCGAGTCCTTGTTTCTAGGGACAAAGAAGGAAAGTGAGGGGAATTCTCCTTGTGCTATAGTGTGCTTTAAAAAAAAAAAAATTCTAGGGACAGAAAACTCTAGGTAGGGAGAGTGTCAGTTTCTTTCACTGTGCGAGTCCTTGTTTCTAGGGACAAAGAAGGAAAGTGAGGGGAATTCTCCTTGTGCTATAGTGTGCTAAAGCATTCCTCATCAACCATCTTTGAAATCCTTGTTTTTTGGACAGTCAGGGAAATTGTCGTTGTGCTATTCTGTGCAAAAGCAATCATCCTCAACCATATTTAGAAATCCTTAAGTAAAGGGACAGAGAAGGACACCTGAAGGTAGCCCTTATTGCTTTTTTCCCATCTCCCTGCAGGCCATCTATTAGAATGTCTGGAAGGCAAACAAGGAGAGGCAGACAGTCAGGAGGCAATAAAAGAGGGCAAGCAGGCTCGGTGTCTGGGGGCAACAGTGCTGGTCGTGGACGCGGTGCATTGTCATCAGCACATGGCCATGGGACACGCTTGTCCTTCTTTTCGGCAGCTGGACATGTTGAGCCACATCATGCCGAAGACTTGGTAGAGTGGATGACCAAGCCCTCCTCCTCCTCCTCATCCTCTCTCACCCAGGCTCAGGGTACTGGCAAAGCAGCTGCCAAAGCGTCCTCTTCCCTGGTATCAATGTCAGACTCATCATCAGTCACTCCTTCCCTAGACCCACCATGTCCTCCTCCTGAGGAGTCCCCCGAACTGTTTGAGCACAGTGTTGGGTACATGCTCCAGGAGGATGCCCAGCGTTTCGAAGGGTCTGATAATGAAACCCAGCTACAGGAAGGCAGTAGCGTGAGAGCAGACAGAGGGGATGCTCAAGAAGGACACCAATCTGGCAGTCATGTTCCAGCAGCTGCAGCATACTGCCAGATTGGCTCCAGTGATGAGGAGGGAGGGGATGATGAGGTCACTGACTCCACGTGGGTGCCTAATAGGAGAGAGGAGGAGGAGGAGGATGAGGAGGAGGCACATCTCCAACGAGGCAGGATGCCCTTTGGTGGCCAGCGTAAGGGCAGTACACCGACGGAATCACACCGCAGAGCTCCGCCTGTGCAGGGCGCTGCCTCTGCCCGTCATTCAAAAAGTTCCTTGGTGTGGGCCTTTTTTGAGGCTAGTGCATCAGATCGCACAGCTGCTGTTTGCAACATATGTCTCAAGCGTATATCGCGTGGCCAAAACATCAGCCGCTTGGGTACCACATGCCTGACCAGACATATGTTGACCTGCCATGCAGCTCGTTGGCAAGCCTACCTCAAAGACCCACACCAAAGAACAAAGCGGACCTCTCCTTGCACCGCATCAGCTGGGATCTCCAACCCCACTATAACTTCAGTCCTCTCTGAAACATGCACTGAGAGGAATGAAGGTGTAGAATTAGGTGTGTCACAGCCAAGTACTTGCGGCCACTCTGCTAGCAGTACACCGACGTCCGATTCTAGCAGGCAAATTTCCCTGCCCCAGCTGCTGGACCGTCGAAAGAAGTTCACTCCCAGCCATCCACATGCCCAGCGGTTGAATGCTAGCTTGGCTAAATTGCTAGCGCTTCAACTGCTGCCTTTTCAGTTGGTAGACTCGGCCCCCTTCCGTGAGTTTGTGCAATGTGCGGTTCCTCAGTGGCAGGTTCCCAAACGCCACTTTTTCTCACGGAAGGCTATTCCGGCTCTCTACCGGCATGTGGAAGGCAATGTCTTGGCCTCGCTGGACAGGGCGGTCAGCGGTAAGGTGCATATTACCGCTGACTCATGGTCCAGCAGGCATGGACAGGGACGTTACCTTTCTTTCACGGCCCATTGGGTCACTCTTTTGGCAGCTGGGAAGGATGCAGGACAAGGTGCAGTAGTGTTGGAGGTTGTTCCACCGCCACGCCTCCAAAATGCTACTACTGGTTGTGACACACCTCTCTCCTCCACCCCCTCCTCTTCTTCTTCCTCCATGGCCTCTTCCTGTGGTTTGTCCTCGGAACCAGCGGTGCTCCGAGGGCGTTCAAGGGGCTACGCAAGTACGCAGGCAAAAAGATGCCATGCCGTGCTTGCGCTGGTGTGTTTGGGGGACAGAAGCCACACTGGGGCAGAGGTCCTGTCTGCTCTGCAGGGCCAGGCCGAGAGGTGGTTGACGCCACGCCAGCTTAAGCCAGGAATGGTGGTTTGCGACAATGGCACCAACCTCCTCTCCGCCCTCCGACAGGGACAACTGACCCATGTGCCCTGTGTGGCTCACGTCCTTAACCTGGTGGTGCAGCGGTTCTTGGGCAGGTACCCGGGCTTACAGGATGTCCTGAGGCAGGCCAGGAAAGTCTGTGTGCATTTCCGCAGATCTTATAATGCCAGTGCTCGCCTGGCTGAGCTGCAAAAGGAGTTGAACCTGCCCAAGAACCGCCTTATATGTGACATGCCCACCAGGTGGAACTCAACGTTGGCCATGCTGCAGCGGCTGCACACGCAGCAGAGGGCCATCAATGAGTACCTGTGCGACTACGGCACCAGGACAGGGTCAGGGGAGCTTGGTTTTTTTTCTCCACGCCAGTGGGGCATGATCAGGGATGCATGCACTGTCCTGGCACCATTTGAGGAGGCCACGAGGATGGTGAGCAGTGACAGTGCATGCATCAGTGACACTGTACCTCTTGTCCACCTGTTGGAGCACACGCTGCATGGAATAATGGACAGGGCACTTGAGGCAGAACAGAGGCAGGAAGAGGAGGACTTCCTTGCCTCTCAAGGCCCCCTTTACCCAGACAGTGTTCCTTCTGTCCCACCCATCGCACAGGAAGAGGAGGAGGAGGAGGAGGAGGAGGAGGATTGTGTCAGCATGGAGGTGGAGGCTGGCACTCGGCATCATCAGCAGCAGTCTTTTAGGGATGATTTACAGTCCCAAGAAACCAGTGGACTTGTACGTGGCTGGGAGGAGGTGGCTGCGGATCATGTCGTCCTTAGTGACCCAGAGGACTCCGGAGCGAATGCCTCAGCAAACCTACGCTGCATGGCCTCCCTGATCCTGCAAAGTCTGCGGAAGGATCCTCGTATTCTTCGGATCAAGGAGAGGGACCATTACTGGCTGGCCACTCTCCTTGATCCACGGTACAAGGGTAAGGTTGCGGACCTTATGTTACCGTCGCAGAGGGAGCAGAGGATGAGACAACTCCGGGAGGCCTTGCAGAAAGGTCTGTGCAACGCGTTCCCAGAGACTGGGAGGTTACAAACTCCTGGTCCTGGACAACGAGTTGCTGAGGCTTCGGCCAGTCAAAGAAGGAGCGGTGGGGAAGGTGGCCGTCTGACCGATGCGTTCAGACAATTCTTTAGTCCGCAGCCCCAAAGTATGATCGGTTCCAGCAACCATCGCCAGCGTCTGATAAACATGGTGCAGGAATATCTAGGGGCAAGGTCAGACTTGGACACCTTCCCCACCGAAAATCCTCTGGCTTACTGGGTCTTGAGGATGGATCACTGGCCAGAGCTTGCACAGTATGCAATTGAGCTACTGGCCTGTCCTGCATCCAGCGTTCTTTCGGAACGCACATTCAGTGCTGCTGGAGGATTTGTCACGGATCACAGGGTGCGCCTGTCCACCGACTCGGTTGATCGACTGACTTTCATCAAGATGAACCAGTCTTGGATCACCACCAGCTACCACACACCTGATGCTGATATAACAGACTAATTGATTTTAACATGTCACATCCCTTCAAGACTGATGCTGATGCTGAGTGCCTGTGCTGTTATGTTGACTGGCTATCCTCCTCCTCCGAGTCCTCAATGATACGATTGATGATGATAGCTTGGAAGATCATTTTTGTTTATGGGTGCCGCCACCAGTGGCTAAGGCCCAATTTTTCAGCCCCTGTTTTACAGGGGCGTGTAATTACAATTTTTTTAGCAATAATTTGCCATAGGGCTCATTGCTGTGCTCCAAGTACAGTATCTGTGAGGGGTTGGAGTGTTGTGGCACCAGTGCCTAAGGCCCAATTTTTCAGCCCCTGTTTAAAAGGGGCGTGTCATTACAATTTTTGAAGCAATACTTTGCAACAGGGCTCATTGCTGTGCTCCAAGTACAGTATCTGTGAGGGGTTGTAGTGTTGTGCCACCAGTGCCTAAGGCCCAATTTTTCAGCCCCTGTTTAACAGGGGCGTGTCATTACAATTTTTGAAGCAATACTTTGCAACAGGGCTCATTGCTGTGCTCCAAGTACAGTATCTGTGAGGGGTTGTAGTGTTGTGCCACCAGTGCCTAAGGCCCAATTTTTCAGCCCCTGTTTAACAGGGGCGTGTCATTACAATTTTTGAAGCAATACTTTGCAACAGGGCTCATTGCTGTGCTCCAAGTACAGTATCTGTGAGGGGTTGTAGTGTTGTGCCACCAGTGCCTAAGGCCCAATTTTTCAGCCCCTGTTCAACAGGGGCATGCAATTACAATTCTTGATCTAATAATTCACAGCAGGGCCCATTGCTGCACCCACCAAGAGTAACTGTCAGGGCTTACAGTGTTGTGGCACCAGCACCACCATCAAAGGCCCAATTTTTACTACCACTGTTCAACAATTATATGTAATTAAAATTCCTGATATTATAGTTGACAGCAGGGCGTTCCAGCACAAACCAAGAGTAACTGTGAGTGCTTACAGTGTTGTGCCAACACCAACAACTAAGGGGCCTATTTCTGCAGAGTATATACGGCAGGTCCCTACTTTCAAACATCCAACTTACAAACGACTCCTACTTGCAAACGCAAGAAGACAACAGGAAGTGAGAGGAAATCTACCACTAGGAAGGAAAATTCTCTCCTGTAAGAATAAATATGGGAGAAAGGTGTCTCCTCTGTACTGATGCTTTATCAGCAATCCTTGTTTCAAGAAAAACACCACATTTCAAAAACAGTTGTCATTGGGACGGAAAGTGAGGTGAAATGTTCTGAACAGGGGCACAGACAGCAAAACAAATGTTACAGGGGTGATAACACTTACCTATGTTTTCCAAAAAGTTGAAAAATAGATTTTTGGGCTGGAGCTACACTTCAACAATGTACCTGTTCAAAATTACAAACACATTCTACATAAGAACAAACCTACAGTCCCTGTCTTGTATGCACCGCCTGTATACGGCTGTTCAGAGTATATAGGGCCTTTTTTATTTTATGTGCGGGGTTCCCCTTAATATCCATACAAGACCCAAAGGGGCTGGTAATGGGCTGGGGTAGGGGGGGGGGGGGTGTCATGGGGTAGCTATGCCATTTTTCTTAAAGATTTTCATCCATATTACCGGGACCAGACATTACATTAAAGCCGCAAGCAGTTTTAAATGGCTTTTTTTTCCTTTAGAAGTGTCATTTTGTGCAGGGACAGTTCTAAACACGGGAAACACGTGGCACTTCACAGGCATACTTTAGACACCCCCCAGGTACGATATTTAAAGGAATATTTGACTTTTTTTTTTCCACTTTATGCATCATTAAAATGACTGCTCCCGAAAAACGACCGTTTTTAAAACTTCTTTTTGCATTGATACATGTCCCCTGGTGCAGAACCCGGGTTCCCAAACCCTTTTTAGGACAATAACATGCATAATAGTTGTTATAATTAGCACTTTAGAATTCGAACGTTCGCATCCATTGTATTTAATAGGGTTCTAATGTTCGTACGAACTTTCGGTCCGTTCGCGGGTTCTGGTGCGAACCGAACCCGGGGGTGTTCGGCTCATCACTATTAGATACCACGAGCGGGCCCCTTTTTTGTGAATATGGTTTGGGTTCCCTTTATGTGGACAACCCATTTTATTATAATACGTTTAGGTCATTCACCTTAAACCAATGGTGGCCATATTAAAGGGATCATTAGTGCACTGGATAAGTTGTGCTCTTTCCGCCATGGACTTGATCTATAGCATAGGTCTCCACATGAACACAACACCCCCAATGATGTCACGTAGGACAAAACTAGTAGGGTGGATGTTTATGCTCAATCACACTACGCTAGTTTGATTGTGATCTGCAGATTATTTTACCCAGGAATTTTTTATCCATGTTTTGTTGTACCTTTTACACTATGTGGCGACTTTTTTCCCTTCTTTATACCATATCCGGGAGAAAGAGTAACCAGTGCGGTTTGTATCAACATCACCCTGCTTATGTCCAGTGGATGGATCCCTTGTGATGTGTTAATCCATGCCTTACTAGACTCCTATAACGCAGTAAGGCCTATCCTATCACTGCGAAAAATGCACTTTGGGCCTATAGTCGTCCACCATCCTTGAGATATGGCTGCAAGGATTCTTTCACATTATTTGTTTGGACACCTTCGTGGACTGATAACTGATATTTCAATTCAAGAAGAAGACCTAACATGGTTTGGAAGATAGGCATCTTCTGCGCCTTTGCCGCCATTTTACAGACTATGTTTGGTCTTCTTGAATAAAAATGTCTATCAAAGTGAGTGCACAACCTAATAATATAATGATCACTCAAAATAAAACAATTGTTTTCTGTAAATCTGCATGCCGCTAATATGTGGGGAAGTTCAAAATTTCGCAAGTCACAGACAAGTGGCCTTCTGATTCATTGCTAAGGCACAAAATGTGTCCAAGTGCTGCCGACCTAAATTTAGATGTGAGTTTTACATTAGGCACGGTTGCAGTAGTAGATTGTGCAGGACTGCTCTACCCTGGAACTAGCATAGCTTTAGGGAGGAAGGCAATGGCAGCCTTCAGTGTAATACTCACAAACTGTGTTAAAACTTGTTACTTGCTCCCTTTAAATATCACTTCCAGCATATGAAGGAATTAATGGAACACATGAGCTTCCGAAGAGAACTTCTGCCTCTATCTAAATATAGAATTTGGAACAAGCTTATAAAGTTTTCCGCTCTATTTTCTTCTTGAAACACTAGAAACCCAATCAGCCCCACTGGTTTGTGTAACACAAAGTAATGTTACATTTTCTCAAACATAAAAAGGCAATGTGTACAAGGCAGACAAGTCGACATGCAAGTTCACTAGATATTATATTAGATTTTTTGACAGGAAACTGTATATATACACAGTGCCTTGAAAATGTATTCATACCTATCATTTTTTTTACAAATAAATATCTGAAAAGTGTGGCATACATTTGTAATAAGCCCCCTTTACTCTGATACCCCTAACTAAAATCTAGTGGAACCAATTGCCTTCAGAAGTCACATAATTAGTAAATAGAGCCTACCTGTGGGTAATTTCATCTCAGTATAAATACAGCTGTTCCGTGAAACCCTCAGAGGTTTGTTAGAGAACCTTAGTGAACAAACAGCATCATGAAGGCCAAGGAACACACCAGACAGGTCAGGGATAAAGTTGCGGATAAATTTAAAGCAGGGTTAGGTTATAATAAAATATCCCAAGCTTTGAACATCTCAGGGAGCACTGTTCAATCCATCATCCAAAAACGGAAAGAGTATGGCACAACTACAAACCTACCAAGACCTGGCCCTCCACCTAAGCTGACAGGCCAGGCAAGGAGAGCATTAATCGATTTAGTTCACATTTGTAGAGCTATACAAGTTACTTACTCACTCACTCACTGCAGAGATCCACAGCTCAGGTGGGAGAATCTGTCCACATGATAACTATTAGTCGTGCACTCCACAAATATATCCTTTATGGAAGAGAGAAGAAAGCCATTGTTGAAAGAAAGCCATAAGACGTGCAGTTTGCAAGAAGCCATGTGGGGGAAACAGCAAATGTGTGGAAGAAGGTACTCGGGCCAGATGAGACCTAAAATCAAAACGCTACACTAGAGGAACTGAGCAACGTGGTAAAAGAATCCCCTAACAATAAAGCCCCAGGGTTAGACGGATTTCCTTCAGAACTATATAAATCTTATGGTGACATTCTTCTACCTGAACTCCTAAAGGTGTTGAACACTGCCTATGAATCTTAGTGTCTACCCAACTCCATGAATATGGTAGGTATTATTGGACTACCCAAACCTGGTAAAGATGGATTGCATCCTGAATTATACCGTCCCATTTCCCTCTTAAATTTGGATGTCAAGCTTCTTGCTAAGGTGTTGGCTAATCGCTTACGTAAAGTACCCATATGTACTCTTAAGTAAAATAATGCAGCACTTAGTACACCCAGACCAGTCCGGTTTTATCAGCACCAGATCGACAGCTACTAAAATACGCAGACTATTCCTTAATCAGCAGCTCCCAACAGATAATATGGGTAATAGGGTCATTCTTTCACTAGACGCGGCTAAGGCATTTGATAACGTGGAATGGCCCTATCTATGGGAGGTTCTACACCGGTTTGGCCTGGGAGATAGTTTTATCAGGTGGGTAAAGCTATTGTATTCTAACCCTCAGGCGTCCATGCTGTTCAACGGCTCTCAGTCTGATTCCTTTAGCTTACAAAGAGGGACACGGCAAGGGTGCCCCCTTTCCCCTCTCTTGTTTGCTTTGGTTATTGAGCCACTGGCTGCGGCTGTTCGCTAGGCTGATTACATAGTGGGTTTTAAGAGGGGGCCGGTGCAGGATAAAATAGCATTTTACGCGGACAATGCTTTGATGTTTTTGGGGGATGCTGGTGGCTCCTTCTTCCCTAATGTCCACTATCAGTCTTTTTGGGTCCTTTTCTGGATTTGTGATTAATTGGGATAAATCAGTGCTCTTCCCACTCAATGACCAATCAATTGCTCTACCTTAATATGCCCATCAAATAAAAGTAGTATTAGTGTTCAAATATCTAGGAGTATGACTACTTACAATATAACTTACAACCTTTATTGGAAAAATTCAAGATTAAAGGCAAGGCTTGGTGTAAGATCCCACTGTCTGTGGTGGGACGCGCAAGCCTGGCTAAAATTATTTGGGCCCCCTTAACTACTGTACGTTGTACACAATTCACCACTGAATGGGTTCAAAAATATATATTCCCTTTTTAGCACATTAATATGGAAAGGTAAACAACCCAGGATTAGGTTAACTAGTCTTCAGCTACCCAATGACGAGGGAGGCTGTGCTCTCGCCCCATATGTACTTCTTGGTGGCCCAGCTGCAGCACTTCTCCGGGTGGGGGAGTATGGACATTAGTGACCCCATACAGGACATTTTACTGGCCAGGTCCAACAAATACCATTTACTGGCCCAATTGGAGGCAGGAGGGTTTTGGGTATTTCCCCAGTTCCCTTCCATAATTCTTATGCCTAAGGTCTGGGGTGAGATGAAAAGAATCATGGGGTATGTTGGTATCACCAGGTACCACCACATATGGGAGAGAGGTCACCTCACAGAACTGGGTAAACTACAGGTTTTCTCAGAGTGGTACACCCTAGGTATTCACTATTTACATCAAATATACAGTGATGGACACTTGAAATCCTTTGAGAATCTACTCTCTGAGTTCGGTATTCAGTCGCCCAGATTCTACCTATAACTCCAACTTCGAAACGCCCTGACAATACAGGCTAGGAATATGTTATTAAGACAGATCGCCCCTTTTAGACAAAGTGGCCACTACCCCAGACAGAGGCGTAGCTTTAACCTTGTGGGCCCCGATGCAAAAGTTGATCTGGGCCCCCCCACCCACTATCACCTACCACTTCCACCGTGCGTATAGATACACCCACCGCACGCCAAGATATTCAAAGTTAGGGTGACCAGACATCCCTGGTTTCCGGGGACAGTCCCCGGATTGAGGACACTGTCCCCGGACCAAGTCTGTCCCTGGTTTTGTCCCCAAAGGGATTTGAACAGGGGCTGGGGCAATTTCAAAGACAGTCAATGCAGAATAAAAAATTAAAAAAAACATAATTACACACCTCCACTCCGCTGCTCCTACTAGCTTAGGGGGGTGTATTTTTCCCATTATCTGTGCCCCTTTCTGATGATCATGTGCTGGTCAGAGCGGAGGGACCATTTCTTCAGTTTCGGACGCATGCCCATTCAGCTCCGCTCGCATGTTCTTCTGCCTTGGCTCAAGTCCCGGCCAGCCGCCTGCCTTGTTTATCTCCTTGCCTTCCCTGGCAGGATGATCTTCCTCTGCTCCCCATCCAGTAGTAGCCGGGGCCCGGAGAGTGAGACTTGAGAGACTGTCAGGTGGGCGGCAATCGTGGGGCTGCCAGTGCCTTCAAGGGTTCAACACAGGTGTGCTTTGGGGGTGTCTGTGAATAGACTACATTGTACTTTGTCTGTCTTTCTGGAATAATTGATGGTATCATAACTCACAGGCAGCAGGCACTTATTGGTCATAAGTCATGATAGAGTGCCTGCTGACTGTGAGTTATCATAATGCTAATAATGTTAACCAGTTGCTGATTGCCTGATAGTAGATTTACTGCTACAGGGCAGTCGCGCTGTGCAGGATCCCGTAAATAAGTAATCCTGCATTTCTGGGTATGGGAGCCAATCAGTGGCTCCAGCGGACTCGATGTCCACCGGTACCCTCTAATATTTATGTACAAAGGCAGAACGGTGGTCTGCCTATGTAAACAAGGCAGATCGCCATTCTGTCATTGATCCTGTGTTCCTGTAAAGCAGGTGCAGGGATCTATGCCTTCCCTTAGTAAAAGCACCTCCCCACAGTGAAAAAACACTTGTTAGGCACACATTTAACCCTTTGATTGCCCTAGATGTTAAGCCCCGTCCCAGCCAGTGTCATTAGTACAGTGACAGTGCATATTTTTAGCACTGATCACTGTATTAGTGTCACCGGTTCCCACAAAGTGTCACTTTGTGTCCAATTTGTCTGCCGCAATGTCGCAGTCCCGGTATAATACTACTAAAAAAAAATATGTCCCCGGGTTTCATTTTAAAATCTGGTCACCTTACTCAAAGTGGCTTAAGAGTTTTGAGTTCCCAGAGTTCCTCCTTACATCAGAGGACAGGGATCACCACTGCAGAATCAGAGGACAGGGACCCCTGGCAGGTCACTAGCAGAGCTCCTTTCCCATACCAGCACGGTATACAGCTCCTCCCCTCCACACTACACAGGGCTGAAATCACATTCCTTTACACACAGTCTGTCAGCCTTCACAGGGTGTATCTGTTTTTTTTTGTTGCCGTTCTGACCTGTAAAATTCTCTGGTCAGAATGGCAGTGTAGTCGCAGTAAGGAGATACACCTTGTACAGATCGTGGCTGACTGGCTTTGCTGTAAAGGAATGTGATTTCAGCCTTGCAGAGGAGGAGCAGTATAGAGTGCTGTAATGGGAAAGGAGCATAGCATCCAGGGTGGGGTGGGGGGTGGTTAGGGGGCTTTGGGGTGGTGGGATACAACTTAGATCTGGGGGGACAAAGCCATATGACACAAAATCTGGAACCTGCAGCCCCTCAGGAGGTGTTAAGGGATTTGTTTTAGCAATTTCTGAAGGTTTTTCTGTCAGTGTTGGCAGGTGTTTGGGGAAGGTCACCTCCCGGAGGTGTGTGTATTTTCCCCAGTTGTCATGGAAGTGGGGTAAACGGACATCCCCAGGTGGGGGGGTACAGAGAATCCCAGCTGGTGACTAGGAGACACTGAGCGGTGTCTTACCTCACCAGTGACATCAGTCCCATCGTGGCTACAGGACGGCACTCTCCACCTCTTAACTCGCTGAGCTCGGGTTACCATTCCATGTTGCCAGCACAAAGCACAGACAATTCCCCATCCTGGGCTGTTCTCACCCTGTGCTCCTCTCCATTCAGGAAAGGAGGGGTGGGGACTGTGGAAGGAATAGTGGAAGCCCAGTACTGGTGTGTGGCTGTGGGGCCCTAGTCCGAGCTGGACTTTGTGGAGGATATGATAATATGACAGGGAAGCTGCAGGGGCCCCCTGGGGTTCGGGGTGGGGTTGCGATTGTGACCCCTGCAACCCCTTATGTTACGCCCATGACCCCGGATAAGAAAGGCCTTATAACTTCCCTATATGGGTCATTATTGTAAGGTCTACAAGGCAATGTGCAGCTACCATGCTGGAGAGGTTGATCTAGGGACATCCCAAACTTATATGGGGAAATATGGCAGTCGGTGCTGGAACAGGTTCCTCTGGTGTCCATCTCCCCCTCCCAACGCTTATCACAACACTTCATTATCCACAGAGTTCACCGCACACATCAAACATTACATAAATGGCCTCGTAGAGACAGCTCAGTGTGTCCTAGATGTGAAGATCTGGAAGCCGACCATATACATATGTTCTGGAATTGTCCAAAGCTAGTACAGTACTGGAGTAAGATAATTATTACCATTAATCTGACGTTTTAAGTGCAACTGAATAATGACCTTTTGACATGTATTTTAGGCTATCTAGACGAAGAACTGTTTACGCCTGGGGTTAGAATGGCTAGATTACTGTTTCTGGCTAGTAAGTGTGTCTTGCTGAAATGGATTGCCCCCTGAATTTGAAGACTGGCGTACACAAGTAAACTCCTCTCTCCTTAAAGAGAAACATACTCAAGGCTCGGGTCAGTCCATTAAAATTTGAGAAATTATGGGAACCATGGTTACAGGCACCTGGTCTGGCTAAGATGGCGTTAGTGTCCCTTTGAATACTTCAATGCTAATGCACAGTTCTGTGAGCTTTTGGATTATGGGAGCAACGACACGTGTTAAGAAATGTAGCAGGTTCTAAATAATGTGAAAAGGTGAAACTAACATATGAGATAGACTCATTACATGCAAAGCAAGATAGTTCAAGCCGTGATTTGTCATAATTGTGATGATTATGGCATACAGCTCATGAAAACACAAAAAACTCCACAATCTCAGAAAATTTGAATATTGTCAAAAGGTGCAATATTCTAGGCTCAAAGTGCCCCACTCTAATCAGCTAATTAAGCCATAACATGTGCAAAGGGTTCCTGAGCCTTTAAATGGTCTCTCAGTCTGGTTCAGTAGGAATCACAATCATGGGAAAGACTGCTGACCTGACAGTTGTGCAGAAAACCATCATTGACACCCTCCATAAGGAGGGAAAGCCTCAAAAGGTAATTGCAAAAGAAGTTGGATGTTCCCAAAGTGCTGTATCAAAGCACATTAATAGAAAGTTACGTGGAAGGGAAAAGTGTGGAAGAAAAAGGTGCACAAGCAGCAGGGATGACCGCAGCCTGGAGAGAATTGTCAGGAAAAGGCCATTCAAAAGTGTTGGGGACTTTCACAAGGAATGGACTAAGGCTGGAGTCAGTGCATCAAGAGCCACCACACACAGACGGATCCTGGACATGGGATTCAAATGTCGTATTCCTCTTGTCAAGCCACTCCTGAACAACAAACAACGTCAGAAGCGTCTTACCTGGGCTAAAGAAAAACAGACCTGGTCTGTTGCTCAGTGGTACAAAGTCCTCTTTTCTGATAAGAGCAAATTTTGCATCTTTGGAAACCAAGGACCCAGAGTATGGAGGAAGAATGGAGAGGCACACGCTGCAAGATGCTTGAAGTCCAGTGTGAAGTTTCCACAGTCTGTGTTGATTTGGGGAGCCATGTCATCTGCTGGTGTTGGTCCACTGTTCTTAATTAAGTCCAGGGTCAACGCAGCCGTCTACCAGGAGATTTTGGAGCACTTCATGCTTCCTTCCGCCGACGAGCTCTATGGGGATGCTGACTTCATTTTCCAGCAGGACTTGGCACCTGCTAACACTGCCAAAAGCACCAAAACCCCTGATTCAATGACCGCGAATTACTGTGCTTGATTGGCCAGCGAACTCGCCTGACCTGAACCCCATAGAGAATGTATAGGGCATTGCCAAGAGAAAGATGAGAGACAGGAGACCGAACAATGCAGAAGAGCTGAAGGCCGCTATTGAAGCATCCTGGTCTTCCATAACACCTCAGCAGTGCCACAGGCTGATAGCTTCCATGCCATGCCGCATTGAGGCAGTAATTGCTGCAAAAGGTGCCCAAACCAAGTACTGAGTACATATGCATGCTTCTACTTTTCAGAGGTCCGATATTGTTCTATGTACAATCCTTGTTTTATTGATTGCATGTAATATTCAAATTTTCTGAGATTGTGGATTTTTGGTTTTCATGAGCTGTAAGCCATAATCATCACAATTATGACAAATCACGGCTTGAACTATCTTGCTTTGCATGTAATGAGTCTATCTCATATATTAGTTTCCCCTTTTAAGTTGCATTAGTGAAATAAATGAACTTTTGCACGATATTCAAATTTTTCGAGTTTCACCTGTAGTTGTAGGTTTTGTTTTGTTTTTTGTTTTTTAAGTGTATTTTCCCTATGTATTTGGAGGGGTAGATTATGTATTTCTCAACTCACGGGAAGGCTGACAGCAGGAAAGCATACTCAGAGTCAAGCTATCCATGATATATAGTATATACAGTCAGGTCCATAAATATTGGCACATCGACAGAATTCTAATCTTTTTGGCTCTATACACCACCACAATGTATTTGAAATGAAACGAACAAGATGTGCTTTAACTGCAGACTTTCAGCTTTAATTTGAGGGTATTTACATCCAAATCAGGTGAACGGTGTAGGAATTACAACAGTTTGTATATGTGCCTCCCACTTTTTAAGGGACCAAAAGTAATTGGACAATTGTCTGCTCAGCTGTTCCATGGCCAGGTGTGTGTTATTCCCTCATTATCCCATTTACAAGGAGCAGATAAAAGGTCCAGAGTTCATTTCAAGGGTGCTATTTGCATTTGGAATCTGTTGCTGTCAACTCTCAATATGAGATCCAAAGAGCTGTCACTATCAGTGAAGCAAGCCATCATTAGGCTGAAAAAAACAAAACAAACCTATCAGAGAGATAGCAAAAACATTAGGTATTGCCAAATCAACTGTTTGGAACATCCTTAAAAAGAAAGAACGCACCGGTGAGCTCAGCAACACCAAAAGACCCGGAAGACCACAGAAAACAACTGTGGTGGATGGCTGAAGAATTCTTTCCCTGGTGAAGAAAACACCCTTCACAACAGTTGGCCAGATGAAGAACACTCTCCAGGAGGTAGGTGTATGTGTGTCAAAGTCAACAATCAAGAGAAGACTTCACCAGAGTGAATACTTTTTGAGCCTCAAAAACAGGAAGGCCATATTAGAGTTTGCCAAACAACATCTAAAAAATCCTTCACAGTTCTGGAACAACATCCTATGGACAGTTGAGACCAAGATCAACTTGTACCAGAGTGATGGGAAGAGAAGAGTATGGAGAAGGAAAGGAACTGCTCATGATCCAAAGCATACCACCTCATCAGTGAAGCATGGTGGTGGTAGTGTCATGGCGTGGGCATGTATGGCTGCCAATGGAACTGGTTCTCTTGTATTTATTGATGATGTGACTGCTGACAAAAGCAGTAGGATGAATTCTGAAGTGTTTCGGGCAATATTATCTGCTCATATTCAGCCAAATGCTTCAGAACTCATTGGACGGAGCTTCATAGTGCAGATGGACAATGACTCGAAGCATACTGCGAAAGCAACCAAAGAGTTTTTTAAGGGAAAGAAGTGGAATGTTATGCAATGGCCAAGTCAATCACCTGACCTGAATCCGATTGAGCATGCATTTCACTTGCTGAAGACAAAACTGAAGGGAAAATGCCCCAAGAACAAGCAGGAACTGAAGACAGTTGCAGTAGAGGCCTGGCAGAGCATCACCAGCGTCTGGTGATGTCTATGCGTTCCAGACTTCAGGCTGTAATTGACTGCAAAAGATTTGCAACCAAGTATTAAAAAGTGAAAGTTTGATTTATGATTGTTAATCTGTCCCATTACTTTTGGTCCCTTAAAAAGTGGGAGGCACATATACAAACTGTTGTAATTCCTACATCGTTCACCTGATTTGGATGTAAATACCCTCAAATTAAAGCTGAAAGTCTGCAGTTAATGCACATCTTGTTCGTTTCATTTCAAATACATTGTGGTGGTGTATAGAGCAAAAAATATTAGAATTCTGTCGATGTGCCAATATTTATGGACCTGACTGTATATACTATATATCATGGATAGCTTGACTCTGAGTATGCTTTCCTGCTGTCAGCCTTCCCGTGAGTTGAGAAATACATAATCTACCTAACTGTATATCTCTGGAATCGGCTGGAGGCTTATTCTCACGGTTGGCTTTTACGGTGTTTATCATTTAGCAATGGTAGATCATATCAATTATGTATGAGATTGCATGGTCTGTGTCCCCTGTAAATCTCCTTTTGGGTTTTTCTTTTTGTTCTGTCATTTTTTCTTGGTTATGTTGTAGAATAGAGATGAGCCGAACTCCCTTCAGTTCGGTTCGCACCAGAACTTGCGAACAGGCAATACATTTGTTCGAACATCCAAACACCGTTAAAGTCTATGGGACTCGACCATGAAAAATCTAAAGTGCTAATTTTAAAGGCTTATATGCAAGTTATTGTCATAAAAAGTGTTTGGGGACCCGGGTCCTGCCCCAGGGGACATGTCCCTGCACAAAGTGTCATTTCTGAAGGAAAAAAAGTCATTTAAAAGCACTCGCGGCTATAATGAATTGTCGGCTCCCGGCAATACAGAGAAAAGTCATTGATAAAAAAAAATTCAATTACCAGGCCCTTCAAGTCTGGTATGGATTTTAAGGGGAACTCCACGCCAAATAAAAAAAAAATGGCGTGGAGTTCCCCCCAAAAATCCATACCAGACCCTTTATCCGAGCACGCAACCTGGCAGGCCGCAGGAAAAGAGGGTGGGAGGAGAGAGCTCCCCCCCTCCTAAACCGTACCAAGCCACATGTCCTCAACATGGGGAGGATGCTTTGGGGGTCTGTGACCCCTCAAAGCACCATGTCCCCATGTTGATGGGTCTGCGGGCGGGGGGCTTATCGGAATCTGGAAGACCCCTTTAACAAAGGGGACCCCCAGATCCCACCCCCCCATGTGAATTGGTAAGGGGTACATTGTACCCCTACCATTTCACAAAGAAAGTGTAAAGAATTGTAAAAAAACACACAGACACCGTTGGGAAAAGTCCTTTATTAAAAATAAAAAAAATAAAAAAAAGATTCCAGCGGTGGTAATCCACTCTCGGTATCCTGCGATGGGTGATCTCCTCTCTGGGGTCCAGTGATGGATGATCTCTCCTCTCTGGGGTCCAGCGATGGATGATCTCTCCTCTCCAGGTCCAGGCTCCAACGATGATGTCCAGCACAGCTAGGAACAGCAAGCATCTTGTCTCCACTAGAAACAGGATGCTTGCTGTTCCTCGCTGCGCTGGACATCATCGTTGGAGCCTGGACCTGGAGAGGAGAGATCATCCATCGCTGGACCCTGGAGAGGAGAGATCACCCATCACAGGATACCGAGAGTGGATTACCACCGCTGGAATCTTTTTTTTATTTTTAATAAAGGACTTTTCCCAACGGTGTCTGTGTGTTTTTTTACAATTTTTTACACTTTCTTTGTGAAATGGTAGGGGTACAATGTACCCCTTACCAATTCACATCGGGGGGGGCGGGATCTGGGGTTCCCCTTTGTTAAAGGGGTCTTCCAGATTCCGATAAGCCCCCTGCCCGCAGACCCCCACAACCACCAGGCAAGGGTTGTAGGGATGAGGCCCTTGTCCCCATCAACATGGGGACATGGTGCTTTGAGGGGTCACAGACCCCCAAAGCATCCTCCCCATGTTGAGGGCATGTGGCCTGGTATGGTTCAGGAGGGGGGGCCGCTCTCTCGTCCCCCCCTCTTTTCCTGCGGCCTGCCAGGTTGCGTGCTCGGATAAAGGGTCTGGTATGGATTTTTGGTGGGAACTCCTCGCCATTTTTTAAAAAAAATTGGCGTGGAGTTCCCCTTAAAATCCATACCAGACCTGAAGGGTCTGGTATGGATATTTGGGGGGAACCCCACGTAATTTTTTTTTTATTTGACGCAGGGTTCCCCTGTAGGGCCTGGTAATTGAATTTGTGGGGGCCCCCACGCATTTTTTTATTTTTTTTTAATCAATTTTCTCTGTATTGCCGGGAGCCGACAATTCATTATAGCCGCGAGTGCTTTTAAATGACTTTTTTTCCTTCAGAAATGACACTTTGTGCAGGCACGGGAAATGAGCGCTACTTTACAGGCATACTATACACACTCCCTAGGTACGAAATTTAAAGGAATATTTTACTTTTATTGTTCCACTTTAAGCATTATTAAAATCACTGCTCCCGAAAAAAACGGACGTTTTTAAAACTTTTTTTTGCATTGATACATGTCCCGGGTCCCCAAACACTTTTTATGACAATAACTTGCATATAAGCCTTTAAAATTAGCACTTTAGATTTCTCCCATAGACTTTTACAGGGTGTTCCGCGGCTTTTCGAATTTGCCGCAAACACCCCAAATTGTTCGCTGTTCGGGCGAACAGGCAATGTTCGAGTCGAACATGAGTTTGACTCAAACTCGAAGCTCATCCCTATTGTAGAAAGATTGTTAAATGAAAAAACTTTCAATAAAAATTATTTTGAAAAAAAAGAATGTGGGTGGGAGTAGGTTTAGAGTTAGGCTTTGCATTTACTTCCACTTTAAGAATCAAAGCTGAGTGTCTGATTGTTGGGAGGCATCAGTGTCCATTTTCCCATGGGGTAGCACAGTTACCCCCTTGGTGATCACCTGACTAAAGTGATTGCACAAAATGCAGGAGCGGCACATGGGGAGACTGAGGAAATCAGCAGCAGCATGGATAAATGGAGGAGACCTGCACTAAATGACACACACCTAGCACTGCATGGGTATGGAATTCAACAGTGCATGCTCTTATCTTGGTAAGTGATCTTCAACTGGACAGATATGTTGCCATCCTACTGCCTGCTGTGTATGTCTTTTGATCTACCTTGCAGTCATGTAATGCTTGCATGACTGCAATAGATCAATAGACATACATAGCAGGCACTAGGCAGGCAAAAACTGTTTATACTCATGCAATAAAAGTATTGGAATATTGGCATTCCTATAATTTTATTGTATTGTAGACTGAATTCCCACTTCTGCATGGCAGCAATGTGTGCATTGTAATGTGTTGCTATGTGTTGCTCTAAGGCAATGCACATGTGTTGTACTGCGTTGCAATGCACATTGAGGCCGGGTTCACACTGGTGCGACAAACGCTCTGACATTGGGAGCTCATGTCGCATGACGTGTGAAAATCAATGTTTCCCTATGCGAGCCGTCTTAACTGGTCCGACACATGTCGGTCCGATTTTGAAAATACTCCTTGTACTACTTTGGTCCGACTTTGATCCTACTTCAGCCCATTGACTATCATTGAAGTCGGCTTAAAATCGGACCGCCGTCTTGCATGATCCGACTTTGGCATGCGACTTGTGCTCTGCTGATCTTGGGGGGGAACTCCACGCCAAATTTTAAATAAAAAACCGGCATGGGTTCCCCCTCCAAGAGCATACCAGGCCCTTCGGTCTGGTATGGATTTTAAGGGGAACACCTACGCTGAAAAAACAGCGTGGGGTTTCCCCCAAAATCCATACCAGACCCTTATCCGAACACGCAGCCCGGTAGGTCAGGAAAGGGGTGGGGATGAGCGAGCGCCCCCCCTCCTGAACCATACAAGGCTGCATGCCCTCAACATGGGGGTGGGTGCTTTGGGGCAGGGGGGCGCCCTGTGGCCCCCCCACCCCAAAGCACCCTGTCCCCATGTTGATGAGGACAAGCGCCTCTTTCCGACAACACTGGCCGTTGGTTGTCGGGGTCTGCGGGTGGGGGGCTTATCGGAATCTGGGAGCCCCCTTTAATAAGGGGGCCCCCAGATCCCGGCCTCCCACCCTATGTGAATAAGTATGGGGTACATCGTACCCCTACCCATTCACCTGGGGGAAAAGTGTCAATAAAAAAAACACACTAGACAGCTTTTTAAAGTAATTTATTAGGCAGCTCCGGGGGTCTTCTTTCGACTTCGGGGGTCTCTTCCGACTCTCCGGTGCCTTCTCCTCGCTCTCCGGTTGTTCTCCAGCTGTCCGGTGCTTTCTGCCTTCTGCCGGGCACCTCCGCTATCTTCTGCCAGCTCTTTTGCTAGCGGTGGCCCGGTCTTCCCCGTCGCCTTCTTCCCTCTTCTCTTCTTGAGATGTTGACATGATGAGGTCTCCCACTGTAATGCCGTGTGCCCGGCGCGCAACGACTTATATAGGGTGAGTCGTAAGAAGACCCCCGAAGTCGGTAGAAGACCCCCGGAGCTGCCTAATAAATTACTTTAAAAAGCTGTCTAGTGTGTTTTTTTATTGACACTTTTCCCCCAGGTGGATGGGTAGGGTTACGATGTACCCCATACTCATTCACATAGGGTGGGGGGCCGGGATCTGGGGGCCCCCTTAATAAAGGGGGCTCCCGGATTCCGATAAGCCCCCACCCGCAGACCCTGACAACCAATGGCCAGGGTTGTCAGGAAGAGGCCCTTGTCCTTATCAACATGGGGACAGGGTGCTTTGGGGTGGGGGGCTGCCCCAAAGCACCCACCCCCAAATGTTGAGGGCATGCGGCCTGGTACGGTTCAGGAGGGGGGGGGGCGCTCGCTCGTCCCCACCCCCTTTCCTGACTGGCCAGGCTGCGTGTTTGGATAAGGGTCTGGTATGAATTTTGGGGGGACCCCCACACCGTCTTTTCGGCGTAGGGGGTTCCACTTTATATCCATACCAGACCAAAGGGCCTGGTATGCTCCTGAAGGGGGAACCCATGCCGTTTTTTTATTTAAGATTTGGCATGGAGTTCCCCCTCAAGATTCATACCAAACGCAGTGCCTGGTATTGGCGGGATCCAAGTCGGATCTCCGTTCATTGAAAGTCGGACGTATTTCGGCTTCAAGTCGCAGGGCAAAGTCGGATCCAAAGTAGGACGGCTGTCATGTCGCAAAAAATGTACTGTAAATGGGCTCTTACTGTTGAAATATGGAAGGTTTAGGAAGAATTTACAGGGCTCTAGTCTCACTAAGTTTGAGAACCACTAATCTAATGTGTCTGAGCATCTTAAAAACCTAAATCAATAAACAAAACCAGCATAGCACAGGGATAGTAGAAAACCTGTAAACAAAAACTTTGGGATGAGGAAAAATGTAGCTCCCATACGGTTTTCGGATTTCAAGAGAACTTTTTTTTTTTTTTGCTGCTTATTGTGTAGAACTCCCTTTTCAGTTCATTACCAATTTTGAGTTAGATGCCGTTGTTCCCAGTGTTCTCATGCCACTCGATTTGCTTTAATTATGTGCTGTTAGAGTGTGGTTGGATATAGACAGTCTGTGGCTTCTACAATGTATTTCCTTTTGATGGTATGACAGCTCTCTGCCAAAAGTATACAAGAAAAAATACAAACTTCTTTCACCGTGTTGGAGGCACGCAGAGCATCCTGCGTTGCCTTGGGCATTGTGAGCTTGAACTAGTAATTAGACTGTGAGATGAGTGCGCTTCATGCAGCTTTTTCTTGCTAAGCAGCTGTAAGTCGCATTCTCCATGAGAATACACACACAGCTTGAACTGTTACAGATGGGAGGATGTTAACAAGGATGTCCAGGATGAGTAAAGAATTCATTTGTTTTCAAAGTTCCTTTACTGTCTGATGCTGTTCCAAAATTATGTAGATATCGACCATGTTGCTATTAATTTATGGAAAATATTAACAAATGTTATTGTACCTAAGGGGGGAAAAAAAAAAAAAAAAACTTATATGATATAGTCAGCAAAATTGACAATTACAGGCTTAGGAAAACCATATTACACAGATGGGAATGCTTACAATGGTCACAAACCTGTTGCTGTAAGTCCTTAAAAAGTGTTAACTGGCATTCTACCTTAATTTGTTTGTCTTTTACCTAAAGTTCATATAAAAGCACATGTCTATCCAAGACTACGCTGTCCATAGAGGGGCAATTACAGAAAGCATACCTCTTAACTGTTCTAGGATAGCCAGGACTGTCCTGAGATTTAATTGAAATGCTGGCGTCCCACAGATCCAGGCTAAATCCCAGAGCCCAGTGCAGGAACAAGTTTTGGCACTGGGCTTCAATAATCCCCCTGCTCTGATCTGGCTTTTTGCCCCCTGTATTGCAGCTGGTCTCTTTTACTCTCCCTCCTGTTGGCCACACTGCAGGAGAATCTACAGTGTCTGCACCCAGCTCCCTCCCAAACCCCCCACTGCTCCAGTCCTCCTGTGTGCCCTGAAACTTCATAGAAAAGGAATGAGGAATTTCTGTCCTCAGTTCTATTCTCTGTCTCAAAAGTGAGACATCAGGGGTCTGTTTACACCTCTGATATATCACCAACCCCCCCCCCCCCAACAGGGCTGTTAAAAATGTAAAAAAAAAATTAAATAAAGTTCTAAAGCCTGTAAAAAAAAAAATATATAATTTTTTTTTTATTTAGGGGTTGCTCACACTTTGGTCTCTGAAAAGCGATTATCATTCAGATTACTCTTGAGAGCTCTGAAATCCCACACTTTCATTCCACAACCATGTGTATTGCACGCAGTTACGGGGCACTTGCAGAGTAGTGCCATTCATTTAGGTTGTGTTTGACAGGAGATGTAATGCATGGTGCGGCTGTGAAGCAAAGCATTGCCAGATTAAGAGGAGGCCATTTATAAAGCTTTTGTAGAAGAAGAGCTCTGATCTCCCTTGGCTAAAAAATATATGTACGGTATCCACCCACGCCGCCAAAAATAGGTTAGCAATACTGGGCGCAAATTTTGCACCCATTGCTACTCCTGTACTTTGAATATAAAAGTTCCCCCTATACCAAAAGTAGTTTCTACTCAAACAGAAATTCAAGATTTTTTTAAGAAATATTTTCTGTAGTCAAGGAATGTGATCTTTTTTACTTAAAGCCTAATTCAGGCCTAATGTTGCATACTCAAGTTGTATATAAAGAAGAGACATCTACAGTAACCAGATACACTTGTGTTTCAGAAGCCTGTGTAATCTGCTGCAGTGATCTCAACAAATCCTTTGTAACCTTCAGATAGGTTTTAGTAGATGTAGCATTAGGTTGTAAGAAAATATCCAAATATTCTCCCAACCGAGCTGTCACCGGACCTATTCCGTTATCTATAGGTCTTAAAGAGGGAGCTTGCCTGTTTTTGGGAGGCCGTATTGTATTGGGATCCAACACTTGACAGTTTATTTACCAAAACTGGAGAGTGCAAAATCTGGTGCAACTCTGCATAGAAAGCAATCAACTTCCAGGTTTTATTGCCAAAGCTTAATTAAACAAGCTGAAGTTAGAAGCTGATTGGCTACCATGCTCAGCTGCACCAGATTCTGAGTGTATCAGTTTTAGTAAATCTCCCCTTAGAGCAGTGTTTTTTAACTCCAGTCCTCAAGGCGCCCCAAACAGGTCATGTTTTCAGGATTTCCCTCGGAAGAAGTGGCTGTGGTAATTAATTACTAAGGCAGTGAAACTGATCAAATCACCTGTGCAAAATAATGGAAGGATGGAAAACATGACCTGTTGGGGTGCCTTGAGGACAGGAGTTGAGAAACACTACCTTAGAGTCAGGTATTTAATTGTGTTCTTTGTGATTGCCCCCATATTGTATCCTTCAGTAACCAAAGACTTTAATTCTCTATTAAAATCTTTTTTGGGGTCTTAAATCAATTTTTTTATACATGTCCCTGTCTAACAACATACTTATCATCTCTTCATGGTATACTTTCCTATCCATATTTACCACCTCTCCCCTCTTGTCATTCGGACTCACAATAATATATTTTCTTCTTTGTACTTCCTCGATCCCTCTACCTATATAATGGGGTTAATGCCTTCCTTAACCAGACAATTCTCAAGATCCTTCTACCTAATGATTATTAATTAGAGGTGGATTGAACAGGGATCTATTTCTGTATTCACTTTTTATAATGAATCGGGTAGAGCATATTAGTAATATTCAAAAAGGATACAAATATCATGGTGTATCCCTGCATTTTTAAAAGATGCATAATATAAAATCCATCCTTACTACAGTTTTGGGGGGTAGATAGGGCCCATCCACATTGGAGAGGGTCAAATGGGGTGAGGGAAGTGTCCAAAAAGGAGATCAAGTGGATATACCTGTTAAAGACCCTGAATTCCAATGGTTTATTTACCATGTTGGTGTTGAATTGCTACATTAGTGATTATTAGATGTGTAATCACTTTTTCAGTAGTGTAGCCTTATTATATAGGTTGGTAAATTAAATTGAGTTACGCACCTCTAATTAATACAGACCCATGGCTTCTTGTTTTTAATATTTTAACCTTTGCATTTTAAATTTCCCTTTTTTTGTATTTTTAATACTTTTTGTATTTTATTTGAATCCATATAAAATGTCCATATAAAATAAAGATTTTTTTAATAATATAGTGAATGTCTGAAATTTGATTGTAATTTAATTAAAAACCATTGTGGTGGACATTACTAAATCGATTATGCACGTTCTAAAGTATAGTAAAGTGATGTATGGAATTTTCATTGTATAGTTAATATATATATATTTTATTGTAGCATGGTAAAAAAATGTAATACATAGTTATTAGGTAGATATTTAATGTATTCAATCTTCCAGTGGAGCTGTGATAGTCTGCACACTCTGTACTACCACTTACACCTACAGCTTACAGTGTCGGACCTTCAGAGCCCATGCTGGAAACGGCAGGTCCTCTTGTGCATGCGCGGGAGTGACGTCATTGCGGCTTTGGCCAATTACATACCTGGAGCTTGCAAACCCAGAAGACAGACAGGGGGAACATGTCAGCCCTCTCAACTGTGACTTTACAGCGCTGAAGGGCTTCATTCCAAGGTGAGTATTTCATAATGTGCTAGTATGAGATGCAAATTAGCACATTATGCCATTGCCTTGCAGGTTTTTTTTTTACAACCGCTGTAATGCAACAGTGCAGTTTTGTAGTTGGCGGATCAATTGAATTGTGTATGGCCGCTCTTGGGAAATTAGAAAGAGAGCTACAGGAGAGTAAGGATTAATGAGATGTTATTTTGACTACGTTGGCTGTTGATCCCTGATTTTGATCGGAAGGGGTTAAATATAGTGCAACCCTATTTAAAGCATTGTAGTACATCGTTATGCCATCCTCTTGAAAAAGTCCTATACAGACGAAACGCATCGGGACAAGGCCTACTGGTGGGCATGTACAAGCTGTGAGAGCTAGTGAATGGAACTTCATTCTGGAGAGGAAGGCAGCCTAGCCGGCAATTGTCTGTAGGACTAGTGATGAGCCGAACACCCCCGGGTTCGGTTCGCACCAGAACCCGCGAACGGACCGAAAGTTCGTACGAACATTAGAACCCTATTAAATACAATGGATGCGAACGTTCGAATTCTAAAGTGCTAATTATAACAACTATTATGCATGTTATTGTCCTAAAAAGGGTTTGGGAACCCGGGTTGTGCACCAGGGGACATGTATCAATGCAAAAAGAAGTTTTAAAAACGGTCGTTTTTCGGGAGCAGTCATTTTAATGATGCATAAAGTGAAAAAAAAAGTCAAATATTCCTTTAAATATCGTACCTGGGGGGTGTCTAAAGTATGCCTGTGAAGTGCCACGTGTTTCCCGTGTTTAGAACTGTCCCTGCACAAAATGACACTTCTAAAGGAAAAAAAAGCCATTTAAAACTGCTTGCGGCTTTAATGTAATGTCTGGTCCCGGTAATATGGATGAAAATCTTTAAGAAAAATGGCATAGCTACCCCATGACCCCCCCCCCCCCCACCCCAGCCCATTACCAGCCCCTTTGGGTCTTGTATGGATATTAAGGGGAACCCCGCACATAAAATAAAAAAGGCCCTATATACTCTGAACAGCCGTATACAGGCGGTGCATACAAGACAGGGACTGTAGGTTTGTTCTTATGTAGAATCTGTTTGTAATTTTGAACAGGTACATTGTTGAAGTGTAGCTCCAGCCCAAAAATCTATTTTTAAACTTTTTGGAAAACATAGGTAAGGGTTATCACCCCTGTAACATTTGTTTTGCTGTCTGTGCCCCTGTTCAGAGCATTTCACCTCACTTTCCGTCCCAATGACAACTGTTTTTGAAATGTGGTGTTTTTCTTGAAACAAGGATTGCTGATAAAGCATCAGTACAGAGGAGACACCTTTCTCCCATATTTATTCTTACAGGAGAGAATTTTCCTTCCTAGTGGTAGATTTCCTCTCACTTCCTGTTGTCTTCTTGCGTTTGCAAGTAGGAGTCGTTTGTAAGTTGGATGTTTGAAAGTAGGGACCTGCCGTATATACTCTGCAGAAATAGGCCCCTTAGTTGTTGGTGTTGGCACAACACTGTAAGCACTCACAGTTACTCTTGGTTGGTGCTGGAACGCCCTGCTGTCAACTATTATATCAGGAATTTTAATTACATATAATTGTTGAACAGTGGTAGTAAAAATTGGGCCTTTGATGGTGGTGCTGGTGCCACAACACTGTAAGCCCTGACAGTTACTCTTGGTGGGTGCAGCAATGGGCCCTGCTGTGAATTATTAGATCAAGAATTGTAATTACATGCCCCTTTTGAACAGGGGCTGAAAAATTGGGCCTTTCGTGGTGGTGGTGGTGGTGGCGTTGCCACAACACTGTAAGTCCTCAGAGTTACTCTTGGTGGGTGCAGCAATGGGCCCTGCTGTGAATTATTAGATCAAGAATTGTAATTACATGCCCCTTTTGAACAGGGGCTGAAAAATTGGGCCTTTCGTGGTGGTGGTGGTGGTGGTGGCGTTGCCACAACACTGTAAGCCCTCAGAGTTACTCTTGGTGGGTGCAGCAATGGGCCCTGCTGTGAATTATTAGATCAAGAATTGTAATTACATGCCCCTGTTGAACAGGGGCTGAAAAATTGGGCCTTTCGTGGTGGTGGTGGTGGTGGTGGTGTTGCCACAACACTGTAAGCCCTCAGAGTTACTCTTGGTGGGTGCAGCAATGGGCCCTGCTGTGAATTATTAGATCAAGAATTGTAATTACATGCCCCTTTTGAACAGGGGCTGAAAAATTGGGCCTTTCGTGGTGGTGGTGGTGGTGGCGTTGCCACAACACTGTAAGCCCTCAGAGTTACTCTTGGTGGGTGCAGCAATGGGCCCTGCTGTGAATTATTAGATCAAGAATTGTAATTGCATGCCCCTGTTGAACAGGGGCTGAAAAATTGGGCCTTTCGTGGTGGTGGTGGTGGTGGTGGTGTTGCCACAACACTGTAAGCCCTCAGAGTTACTCTTGGTGGGTGCAGCAATGGGCCCTGCTGTGAATTATTAGATCAAGAATTGTAATTACATGCCCCTTTTGAACAGGGGCTGAAAAATTGGGCCTTTCGTGGTGGTGGTGGTGGTGGCGTTGCCACAACACTGTAAGCCCTCAGAGTTACTCTTGGTGGGTGCAGCAATGGGCCCTGCTGTGAATTATTAGATCAAGAATTGTAATTGCATGCCCCTGTTGAACAGGGGCTGAAAAATTGGGCCTTTCGTGGTGGTGGTGGTGGTGGTGGTGTTGCCACAACACTGTAAGCCCTCAGAGTTACTCTTGGTGGGTGCAGCAATGGGCCCTGCTGTGAATTATTAGATCAAGAATTGTAATTACATGCCCCTTTTGAACAGGGGCTGAAAAATTGGGCCTTTCGTGGTGGTGGTGGTGGTGGCGTTGCCACAACACTGTAAGCCCTCAGAGTTACTCTTGGTGGGTGCAGCAATGGGCCCTGCTGTGAATTATTAGATCAAGAATTGTAATTGCATGCCCCTGTTGAACAGGGGCTGAAAAATTGGGCCTTAGGCACTGGTGGCACAACACTACAACCCCTCACAGATACTGTACTTGGAGCACAGCAATGAGCCCTGTTGCAAAGTATTGCTTCAAAAATTGTAATGACACGCCCCTGTTAAACAGGGGCTGAAAAATTGGGCCTTAGGCACTGGTGCCACAACACTCCAACCCCTCACAGATACTGTACTTGGAGCACAGCAATGAGCCCTATGGCAAATTATTGCTAAAAAAATTGTAATTACACACCCCTGTAAAACAGGGGCTGAAAAATTGGGCCTTAGCCACTGGTGGCGGCACCCATAAACAAAAATGATCTTCCAAGCTATCATCATCAATCGTATCATTGAGGACTCGGAGGAGGAGGATAGCCAGTCAACATAACAGCACAGGCACTCAGCATCAGCATCAGTCTTGAAGGGATGTGACATGTTAAAATCAATTAGTCTGTTATATCAGCATCAGGTGTGTGGTAGCTGGTGGTGATCCAAGACTGGTTCATCTTGATGAAAGTCAGTCGATCAACCGAGTCGGTGGACAGGCGCACCCTGTGATTCGTGACAAATACTCCAGCAGCACTGAATGTGCGTTCCGAAAGAACGCTGGATGCAGGACAGGCCAGTAGCTCAATTGCATACTGTGCAAGCTCTGGCCAGTGATCCATCCTCAAGACCCAGTAAGCCAGAGGATTTTCGGTGGGGAAGGTGTCCAAGTCTGACCTTGCCCCTAGATATTCCTGCACCATGTTTATCAGACGCTGGCGATGGTTGCTGGAACCGATCATACTTTGGGGCTGCGGACTAAAGAATTGTCTGAACGCATCGGTCAGACGGCCACCTTCCCCACCGCTCCTTCTTTGACTGGCCGAAGCCTCAGCAACTCGTTGTCCAGGACCAGGAGTTTGTAACCTCCCAGTCTCTGGGAACGCGTTGCACAGACCTTTCTGCAAGGCCTCCCGGAGTTGTCTCATCCTCTGCTCCCTCTGCGACGGTAACATAAGGTCCGCAACCTTACCCTTGTACCGTGGATCAAGGAGAGTGGCCAGCCAGTAATGGTCCCTCTCCTTGATCCGAAGAATATGAGGATCCTTCCGCAGACTTTGCAGGATCAGGGAGGCCATGCAGCGTAGGTTTGCTGAGGCATTCGCTCCGGAGTCCTCTGGGTCACTAAGGACGACATGATCCGCAGCCACCTCCTCCCAGCCACGTACAAGTCCACTGGTTTCTTGGGACTGTAAATCATCCCTAAAAGACTGCTGCTGATGATGCTGAGTGCCAGCCTCCACCTCCATGCTGACACAATCCTCCTCCTCCTCCTCTTCCTGTGCGATGGGTGGGACAGAAGGAACACTGTCTGGGTAAAGGGGGCCTTGAGAGGCAAGGAAGTCCTCCTCTTCCTGCCTCTGTTCTGCCTCAAGTGCCCTGTCCATTATTCCACGCAGCGTGTGCTCCAACAGGTGGACAAGAGGTACAGTGTCACTGATGCATGCACTGTCACTGCTCACCATCCTCGTGGCCTCCTCAAATGGTGCCAGGACAGTGCATGCATCCCTGATCATGCCCCACTGGCGTGGAGAAAAAAAACCAAGCTCCCCTGACCCTGTCCTGGTGCCGTAGTCGCACAGGTACTCATTGATGGCCCTCTGCTGCGTGTGCAGCCGCTGCAGCATGGCCAACGTTGAGTTCCACCTGGTGGGCATGTCACATATAAGGCGGTTCTTGGGCAGGTTCAACTCCTTTTGCAGCTCAGCCAGGCGAGCACTGGCATTATAAGATCTGCGGAAATGCACACAGACTTTCCTGGCCTGCCTCAGGACATCCTGTAAGCCCGGGTACCTGCCCAAGAACCGCTGCACCACCAGGTTAAGGACGTGAGCCACACAGGGCACATGGGTCAGTTGTCCCTGTCGGAGGGCGGAGAGGAGGTTGGTGCCATTGTCGCAAACCACCATTCCTGGCTTAAGCTGGCGTGGCGTCAACCACCTCTCGGCCTGGCCCTGCAGAGCAGACAGGACCTCTGCCCCAGTGTGGCTTCTGTCCCCCAAACACACCAGCGCAAGCACGGCATGGCATCTTTTTGCCTGCGTACTTGCGTAGCCCCTTGAACGCCTACGGAGCACCGCTGGTTCCGAGGACAAACCACAGGAAGAGGCCATGGAGGAAGAAGAAGAGGAGGGGGTGGAGGAGAGAGGTGTGTCACAACCAGTAGTAGCATTTTGGAGGCGTGGCGGTGGAACAACCTCCAACACTACTGCACCTTGTCCTGCATCCTTCCCAGCTGCCAAAAGAGTGACCCAATGGGCCGTGAAAGAAAGGTAACGTCCCTGTCCATGCCTGCTGGACCATGAGTCAGCGGTAATATGCACCTTACCGCTGACCGCCCTGTCCAGCGAGGCCAAGACATTGCCTTCCACATGCCGGTAGAGAGCCGGAATAGCCTTCCGTGAGAAAAAGTGGCGTTTGGGAACCTGCCACTGAGGAACCGCACATTGCACAAACTCACGGAAGGGGGCCGAGTCTACCAACTGAAAAGGCAGCAGTTGAAGCGCTAGCAATTTAGCCAAGCTAGCATTCAACCGCTGGGCATGTGGATGGCTGGGAGTGAACTTCTTTCGACGGTCCAGCAGCTGGGGCAGGGAAATTTGCCTGCTAGAATCGGACGTCGGTGTACTGCTAGCAGAGTGGCCGCAAGTACTTGGCTGTGACACACCTAATTCTACACCTTCATTCCTCTCAGTGCATGTTTCAGAGAGGACTGAAGTTATAGTGGGGTTGGAGATCCCAGCTGATGCGGTGCAAGGAGAGGTCCGCTTTGTTCTTTGGTGTGGGTCTTTGAGGTAGGCTTGCCAACGAGCTGCATGGCAGGTCAACATATGTCTGGTCAGGCATGTGGTACCCAAGCGGCTGATGTTTTGGCCACGCGATATACGCTTGAGACATATGTTGCAAACAGCAGCTGTGCGATCTGATGCACTAGCCTCAAAAAAGGCCCACACCAAAGAACTTTTTGAATGACGGGCAGAGGCAGCGCCCTGCACAGGCGGAGCTCTGCGGTGTGATTCCGTCGGTGTACTGCCCTTACGCTGGCCACCAAAGGGCATCCTGCCTCGTTGGAGATGTGCCTCCTCCTCATCCTCCTCCTCCTCCTCTCTCCTATTAGGCACCCACGTGGAGTCAGTGACCTCATCATCCCCTCCCTCCTCATCACTGGAGCCAATCTGGCAGTATGCTGCAGCTGCTGGAACATGACTGCCAGATTGGTGTCCTTCTTGAGCATCCCCTCTGTCTGCTCTCACGCTACTGCCTTCCTGTAGCTGGGTTTCATCATCAGACCCTTCGAAACGCTGGGCATCCTCCTGGAGCATGTACCCAACACTGTGCTCAAACAGTTCGGGGGACTCCTCAGGAGGAGGACATGGTGGGTCTAGGGAAGGAGTGACTGATGATGAGTCTGACATTGATACCAGGGAAGAGGACGCTTTGGCAGCTGCTTTTCCAGTACCCTGAGCCTGGGTGAGAGAGGATGAGGAGGAGGAGGAGGGCTTGGTCATCCACTCTACCAAGTCTTCGGCATGATGTGGCTCAACATGTCCAGCTGCCGAAAAGAAGGACAAGCGTGTCCCATGGCCATGTGCTGATGACAATGCACCGCGTCCACGACCAGCACTGTTGCCCCCAGACACAGAGCCTGCTTGCCCTCTTTTATTGCCTCCTGACTGTCTGCCTCTCCTTGTTTGCCTTCCAGACATTCTAATAG
Source organism: Rana muscosa (assembly GCA_029206835.1). Taxonomy (NCBI): domain Eukaryota; kingdom Metazoa; phylum Chordata; class Amphibia; order Anura; family Ranidae; genus Rana; species Rana muscosa. The sequence goes on from CM055127.1 coordinate 376,365,514, forward strand.
ATGGCCTGCAGGGAGATGGGAAAAAAGCAATAAGGGCTACCTTCAGGTGTCCTTCTCTGTCCCTTTACTTAAGGATTTCTAAATATGGTTGAGGATGATTGCTTTTGCACAGAATAGCACAACGACAATTTCCCTGACTGTCCAAAAAAACAAGGATTTCAAAGATGGTTGATGAGGAATGCTTTAGCACACTATAGCACAAGGAGAATTTCCCTCACTGTCCTTCCCTGTCCCTAGAAACAAGGATTATCACAGTGAAAGAAACTGACACTCTTCCTACCTATAGTTTTCTGTCCCTAGAAAAAATGTTTTTTTAAAGCACACTATAGCACAAGGAGAATTTTCCTCACTGTCCTTCCCTGTCCCTAGAAACAAGGATTATCACAGTGAAAGAAACTGACACTCTCCCTACCTATAGTTTTCTGTCCCTAGAAAAAATGTTTTTTTAAAGCACACTATAGCACAAGGAGAATTTCCCTCACTTTCCTTTTTTGTCCCTAGAAACAAGGATTATCACAGTGAAAGAAACTGACACTCTTCCTACCTATAGTTTTCTGTCCCTAGAAAAAATGTTTTTTTAAAGCACACTATAGCACAAGGAGAATTCCCTCACTGTCCTTCCCTGTCCCTAGAAACAAGGATTCGCACAGTAAAACACACTGACACTCTCCCTACTTATAGTTTTCTGTCCCTAGAAAAAATGTTTTTTTAAAGCACACTATAGCACAAGGAGAATTTCCCTCACTTTCCTTCCCTGACCCTAGAAACAAGGATTATCACAGTGAAAGAAACTGACACTCTTCCTACCTATAGTTTTCTGTCCCTAGAAAAAATGTTTTTTTAAAGCACACTATAGCAAAAGGAGAATTTCCCTCACTTTCCTTCTTTGTCCCTAGAAACAAGGATTATCACAGTGAAAGAAACTGACACTCTTCCTTCCTATAGTTTTCTGTCCCTAGAAAAAATGTTTTTTTAAAGCACACTATAGCACAAGGAGAATTCCCTCACTGTCCTTCCCTGTCCCTAGAAACAAGGATTCGCACAGTAAAACACACTGACACTCTCCCTACCTATAGTTTTCTGTCCCTAGAAAAAATGTTTTTTTAAAGCACACTATAGCACAAGGAGAATTTCCCTCACTTTCCTTCCCTGTCCCTAGAAACAAGGATTATCACAGTGAAAGAAACTGACACTCTTCCTACCTATAGTTTTCTGTCCCTAGAAAAAATGTTTTTTTAAAGCACACTATAGCACAAGGAGAATTTCCCTCACTTTCCTTCTTTGTCCCTAGAAACAAGGATTATCACAGTGAAAGAAACTGACACTCTTCCTTCCTATAGTTTTCTGTCCCTAGAAAAAATGTTTTTTTAAAGCACACTATAGCACAAGGAGAATTCCCTCACTGTCCTTCCCTGTCCCTAGAAACAAGGATTCGCACAGTAAAAGACACTGACACTCTCCCTACCTATAGTTTTCTGTCCCTAGAAAAAATGTTTTTTTAAAGCACACTATAGCACAAGGAGAATTTCCCTCACTTTCCTTCTTTGTCCCTAGAAACAAGGATTATCACAGTGAAAGAAACTGACACTCTTCCTACCTATAGTTTTCTGTCCCTAGAAAAAATGTTTTTTTAAAGCACACTATAGCACAAGGAGAATTCCCTCACTGTCCTTCCCTGTCCCTAGAAACAAGGATTCGCACAGTAAAACACACTGACACTCTCCCTACCTATAGTTTTCTGTCCCTAGAAAAAATGTTTTTTTAAAGCACACTATAGCACAAGGAGAATTCCCTCACTGTCCTTCCCTGTCCCTAGAAACAAGGATTCGCACAGTAAAACACACTGACACTCTCCCTACCTATAGTTTTATGTCCCTAGAAAAAATGTTTTTTTAAAGCACACTATAGCACAAGGAGAATTTCCCTCACTTTCCTTCTTTGTCCCTAGAAACAAGGATTATCACAGTGAAAGAAACTGACACTTTTCCTACCTATAGTTTTCTGTCCCTAGAAAAAATGTTTTTTTAAAGCACACTATAGCACAAGGAGAATTCCCTCACTGTCCTTCCCTGTCCCTAGAAACAAGGATTCGCACAGTAAAACACACTGACACTCTCCCTACCTATAGTTTTCTGTCCCTAGAAAAAATGTTTTTTTAAAGCACACTATAGCACAAGGAGAATTCCCTCACTGTCCTTCCCTGTCCCTAGAAACAAGGATTCGCACAGTAAAACACACTGACACTCTCCCTACCTATAGTTTTCTGTCCCTAGAAAAAATGTTTTTTTTAAAGCACACTATAGCACAAGGAGAATTCCCTCACTGTCCTTCCCTGTCCCTAGAAACAAGGATTCGCACAGTAAAACACACTGACACTCTCCCTACCTATCCTTCTCTTTCCCTAAACTAAAGGAATCCAGGTTAAGCAAGAAAAAAATAAATGTCACTGTCCCTGCCTATGCTTCTCTTTCCCTGCTCCGGAACACACTACACTAGGCCGCCGTGCTGGCGGCCTTTTATAGTGTGGGGCGTGTACTAAACACCCTCAGCAATAATTGGCCACAGGCATCCTGCCTGTGGCCAATCATTGCTCTCCTCGCTGCCGGCGCTGTGATTGGCCAAGCATGCAGGGTCACAGTGCATGCTTGGCCAATCACAGCGCCTGGATGACACTGTGATGGCGTAGTGCATTGTGGGCCGTTCGCGTCACTCGAATTTGGCGCGAACGGCCCAAATCGTTCGATCTTCGTCGAACGATCGAACAGCCGATGTTCGAGTCGAACGTATGTTCGACTCGAACACGAAGCTCATCCCTATGTAGGACAAACAAAGGAGATTCAGCAGTTTACTAATATATGATTATATCCTTCTAACTATGTGAGTAGTTTTAAAAAAAAAAATTGTACGTGTTTATTTTAGAATTACACTATTGGACTTCTCTTCTTTTTTTATGTATATGCTTGTCTGGAGATTAGCGATGAAGTATAAAGGGAAGCCAGAAAGTGGTGTTGACAGCCTAAATTAGATTTTAAATCGTTTTTCTAGATCTAATATTGGAGAGGGGGAAAAAAAAACATATATGGTACTGTAAACAATACACATGCACTAAATTAGCATAATAAAAAGATAATGCACACACTGTAAGCTGCAATTACACACAGGTATACATACACTGGAGGGCAAACTAACACATGTAGCAGGCAGTTGACACAATTTAAGTATAGGAGACCACCAATTTTTGGCCAGTGTGCTTCACCTTATCTATTGGTAGAAATATTTAGCTGGTGTGCTTATTCTAATGTCAATCATTTGACATTGACTTTTTTCACTGATGTGGTTTAAGATGTTCCCAATGCAAAAAAGCACCCTTTTATTTTATTTTTTGTTTGCTTTGAAATAAAATTGTCTTTGATTTTTGGCCAAGGATATCTTACTTAGTACACTAGATTATTTCCAATGTTCATCATTGGCCTTCTCCTGCATTGTCCTCTTAGTGACTTCTTTTGAGCCGCTTGCTGGCCTTCACTGGGCATTCTTCTTATGTGAATGTGTCCCATTGTTATCTTGCAATTACATCTTCTTTACGTTGATTATATTGGATTGTATCTTTTGAAATAAAACCTTCATCCTCAATCAAAAAAATAAATAAAAATCTTTCAAATGCTTAGCCATTGTGCTAAAATATGGTCAGCCATGTAATTCTCTATAGTTATCATCCATGGCCCTTAGATACACAGACATGCAGATGGCGTACCTTTAGAAAAATCATGTCTACTGCAAAGCTACAAACTCAATCCATGGGTGACCTGCAGGCAACGTTTGCTCGTGCTACTTTGGTATCAAGTCACATCTAAATCTTTTAAGGTGACAGAAAACCCCTCAGGTACTCAAACAAGTTTGTGAAAGAGGATTTCCATAGATCTTTTTATGTTGCTTCCACATCACAACCTCTGTTTGGAAACTGTTTAAATTATCCCCCCTATACAGTATTTGTTTTCAAATCTAATTTAGCCTATGGCGAAAAGTGTTCTCGTCTTTACAATAAAAGCAAACAAATTTATAACCCAGAGGAGAAGATAATGCTTGGTTAATCAAACTGTCACTTCTTCCGCAGAAAGAACGATTGTGACTTACTGCTTACAGGCAGTTAGGAGATCTTTTCTGTGTCATAGAGGGAAATTGCTGCAGCTGGTTATATAGCAGACACAAGTTCAGTCCAGTGGTAAGTGCTGTGCCCATCAAATACTGGATTTTGCTAATTAAACTTATCACAGGCCACAAAAAGTATGCAAGTTCGTTGAGGTGCAGCATTGTAGCTGCACTGCAAAACAGATACAAAACTGATAAAGGGGGATAAGCACAGTTTTTTTATAGAAATGCTAATTGTATTTTTGTTTGCCAACCCCCAGACCATTGAAGGTGTTCTTCAGACGGACCCTCAATTAATGTAGTTATGGATTTATTCACAAAAATGTTTGTGTTGTTAAATTACTGTGAGCACACGTCGCTGTCTTAAAGAGGAAGTAAAACTTGATGGGTTTTATTTCCTCTTTATTCCCCTGCAAAGTTAAAGCATAATGGGCTAGTATGCCCATTATGTGACACTTACCTGCAAACGAAGCCGGCGTTGTCTACGATGTCCACGCTGGTGGAAGCATCCATCTTCGCCCCTCTTCTTTCCGGGGCCGCGGACTCTGGCTCTGTGACTGGCTGGAGCCGCCAGTCTATAAACTATCAACAGTCTAAAAACTATAAAATTCAACTATAAACCGCCCATCTCAGGAACCCCAATTTAGACTCTGGGCCCCCCTCCTCTGAGCATCCAGTAGATGATTCAGCCCACCACCCTCCACCCAAAAGTGAAACATAGCATTAGGGTTGATTGTACCCCTTTATTTCAGAACCCTAAAGCCCTGTACACACGATCGGATATCCTATGGATTTTCGTCCGATGGATTCTTTTCATCAGACAAACCGATCGTGTATGGGACCCATCGGTCTTTTTTCCATCGGTTTTAAAAAATAGAACATGTTTTAAATTTTTCTGATGGATAAAAAAACGATCGAAAACTCCGATCGTCTATGGGCAAGTCCATCGGATCAAAAACCCACGCATGCTCAGAATCAAGTCGACGCATGCTCAGAAGCATTAAACTTCATTTTTCTCGGCTCATCGGAGTGTTTTACGTCACCGCGTTTGGAACGGTCGGTTTTTTGACTGATGGTGTGTGGGCAAGACTGATGGAAAACAGTTTCATCGGATATCCGATGGACAAATCCATCGGACTAGAATCCATAGGAAATCTGATCGTGTGTACAGGGCTTAAGACTTACATTTCTCTGAGTCGCTGGGGGTCATCTGCCTGGTTGTCCCTCTCAAGATTAACGGCATCTGCCAGGGTGAAGTCCATGGTGTCCTGGAGCTGAGCTGGGGAAAAACTGTGTCTCAACCTAACCAAAAAGGTTTTGTAGATGGCCAGGGAGGAGGAGAAAATCACTCTACTGCTGGGCAGACCGCCGCTGCCGGAGCGCTCCCCAGGGAGTACCTGCTGCTGGAGGTGACACGTTAGCGGCTGCTGGAGGCGCTGGACCTGGGACTCCTACCGAAGATTTTTTTTGGAGGAAGCCGGGGGTGGCGAGAAGACGCAGAGCCACTGGGTGTCACCGATACTGCACGTGGGATGGAGTGGGGAGCTGGAGAGGAGCTGGGACTTGAATTGGTGCTGAAAGCATTGCCTGGCCCAGGGTGGAGAGGGCGGCAGCAGCACCGCAGCACCGGGTACCTTAGTCCCCTCCACACTATGCCACTGGCTTATAGTGCCCCTGACTCCCTTCTACCTGGGGGGGGGGGGGTGGCGCCGCTCCCCTGAAAAATGCTGTCCAACGCAAACACCTTGTTTGCCTTGCGGCAGATACGCCCCTGCGTAAAACTGTGCAAGACTGAAAGTGGGGCTAGAGTTCATCTTTAAAGTGGTGTTAAACCCAATTCTTAGACATGATGGCTGCATTCGTTTTCTTTTTTAGGCTTTCTTTCTTCAATTTTCACCTTGTAATCTAGCCAGTAAGTCTGTTTTTCAAAAGCATGAGCTCTCCAGCAGAATGTATCAGTTACAGAGATGAGACAAACCATTTAACACTAGCAGGGGTGCTTTAAATGATCAGCTTTTATTTATGTAAAACCTTTACTCCAAAAGGGAAAAAAAACTGCTGTTACTGCTTATAAAATATTACCTGGCGTTTGGCTTTAATTTGTTAGTGTATTTAAATCTGCTGGTACATCTAACACTCCCCTCCCCCTAGACTGACAATGCTGCTTTCTGCTGCGTGTCCTATGCTCATTCCTTCAGAGTTGTGTCTCACTTAAACATGAGGCGTGTTACTGGCCTGATCACCAGGTGAAAACAGAGGGAAAAAAGCCCAAGAAAAGAGCCACCACATCTAATGATTGGTAAACTGTAATATATAAAATTTTTGGTTTTGGGTTTAATTCCACTTAAAGCTAAAAAAAATTGAATCTGATATTAATGATATGAATTTGTAGGACTGTAGAGTAAAAAGCTGCAAAATGTGTAATGCTGCGTACACACAACCGTTTTTCATGACGAGAAAAATGCCATTTTTTAGATTGGTCGCGAAAAACGCTCGTGTGTATGCTTTTCCGAGGGGAAAAAAACGCGCATGCTCAGAATCAAGTATGCGCTCATTCTGGTAAAACTAGCGTTTGTAATGGAGATAGCACATTCGTCACGCTGTAACGGACTGAAAAGCACAAGGCTAAAAAGCGCAAATCGTCTCTCACCAAACTTTACTAACACGAGGTCAGCAAAAGCAGCCCAAAGGGTGGCGCCATTCGAATGGAACTTCCCCTTTATCGTGCCGTCGTACGTGTTGTCGTGCGTGTTGTACGTCACCGCGCTTTGCTCGAGCGTTTTTTTTTCCTGATTGTGTGTATGCAAGGCAGGCTTGAGAGGAATCACAAGGAATCACGTCAAGAAAAATGTCGGTTTTTTGCATGACAGGAAAAACGGTCGTGTGTACGAGGCATAAGACCTGAAACATGACTGAATAAAACACAATGGCAGGGTAAGAGACCCCTGCTTAGAAAATAAGTACCTTGAGTGGATTTTCCCTGAAGAACATTATGGTGTATTATATACGGCAGGGTATCATTTTTGTAAATACATAATACTTATATCTGTTAGAGTGTTTCATGATACTGCAGTATACCAGTGTGATCTGTTCAAAGAAACCGAAAGCTGGTATTTATCTATACAAGTCCTGAATTGTCCTTGTAGGATTTTTAAAGGTATATTTCTCTGTTAAAGTAGTAGTAAACCGCAGCTGGAAAAAAAAAAATCCCCTGCAATATGCTACTGTGTTTCTCCGAAAATAAGCTCGGGAATTTTTTCACCAAAAGACCCAGTAGGGCTTATTTTTGGGGTAGGGCTTGTCATGTGCTGTTTTCTCTCCCCATCTCCCTCCCTGCCTGTCAGAAATCCCCAGTGGCCAGTGGAACGGAGTTAAAAGTGCCTGTAAAATCATAAAATGCACTGCATTACAGAATTTACAATGTAAAATGTGCACCGTACCTTTCTACAGCGCCTTCCTAGCACTGCAGAGGGAGGGGGGCCCGAGATCCCCCGCTGACAGCTGGCAGAAGGAGAGCAGCGGGGAATCAGCTGAGCTCCGCTCAGCTTCCATGGCCCACCTGATCGGTCTTCCCTGCTCCGAGCACTGCATTGGGGAGGGGCCGAGATCCCCCACTGACAGCTGGCAGAAGAGGAGGAGAGCAGCGGGCAATCACGGGAGGGGGGGCGCCAATCGCGGGAGGGGGGCCGCCAAATCGCGGGGGGCGCCAAATCGCGGGAGGGGGGCCGCTCTGCTGGGGCCCCAGGCCAGCTGGGGGGCCCAAGCAGTTGCTTGGTTTGCCTGTCCTGTTCCGACGGCCCTGCCTATAGGTAAGCCTTTTATGGGCTTTCCTGCAGGTACAAGTCAAAAATTTGAGTTTACTACCACTTTAATACATTTTGTTTAAAGCTAAACTCCAGCAAATCGAAACCCACCCCGTTTAATGGTATCATGAGTCCTTCCAGCAGTGGCTGAAGAGTCCTTATTTCAACACAGTACAATGCTTACATGTCACAATGTGAGCGATGATCTGTACTAAAGTAAGGACTATAGCCAGAGGTTTTCCAGTTCTGCACTGCAGTGTTGTGAGCCTGTACTGTCCATTACTCTCTGCCTTTTGATCTGCAGGTAATCCCTTCTATAAAAAGAGGGTGCACACCTTTGAAACGCATTGGCATCTTGATATTTAACAATAAAGATTTTCTTGTTTATCCTATTCCCACAAATGCCTTTGATTTCAAAGCTGTTGCTAACCCTGGGCATAGCCTATCTCACAATGGTTGGGTGTTTGTTCCTCTGTTCTGGTGTTTTTTAATACTGGCTTTCTACAATAAGGGCCTTTGTTGTTCCTGTGGTCAAGTCCCCAAACACAATCACCTATCCACATTGTCTTTTGGTTCAGCAGGGACCGGCCGGATTTCGATCTATGTATGGGCAGGCTGATTGTACCCAAGTTGATCCATCAATCGATTAAGTATAACCAGCCTGTTGGATTTTTAGCATGTGTATACCTTCACTTAAGAAGGCTGCAAGTTTAGTTTGGGCCCTGAAAACAGCTCGGCCAACCCCCAGCAATGTACTCGACCCCCTACTGGCACAGTTAGTATTGGCAGCAATATATATTTTCTTATACTGTATGAGTAAACCCAGACACCAAGACAATAATGAAAAAGGTATAAGATTTACTTAAGCTTTTGATAAGAAAGGTTAACAGTGGTAACAGTTCACAGATAATAAATTGCAGAGCCCTGCAGCAATAAAACACTATGCATTAGAATGAACAGTAAAGGTGCGCCGAGTGGGCGACCGTTAACTAGGCGTCCTGTGACGCAGCAACCAAACGAACTAACTAGCTGACCAGGCCTGGCTCAGATATCTACAACTCAGTCTATAGGGGATGATGGTTTTCTTCACCGGCAGGTCTTTAAAGGTGGTGCACATTAACAGAATACCATTTGTAATCCAATGAGAAGGTAGAGATGAAATAAACACTTTGCTATGTAAACTCCGAGTTCAGCTCTGATAAGGTTCTCTAATGAGAGTATCAGAAATAACTTGTGGGCCACGGCAGTCTATAGGCCCATTAGCAACAACAGTATATAGTCTGGGCATACGCCCTCTCACCCATCCGGACGCGGTCCCAGTCCGGGGAACTTCCACCGACTGTGTCACACACACACAGTGTCTCCAGCGATCGGGTCCCCGATCCGGTCAAGGCTGTAGACAAGCGAAGTCAGATGCCACCCAGGCTCGCAGTGGGGTGGAAGGCTCTTTGGTGCTGCGCAAGGTCTCAGGCTTCAGGCCTTGCACTCCAACACATCCGCACAGGAGGATCAGTCCCTGAAGTCTCGTGTCCCAAAGAGGCCGAGCCCAGCCTCGCCTCCTCCTCTTATAACCCCTCCCATGAGTCTCTGCGGTGGAAACACTGCCGAATGGGGTTCTGGGTAATGTAGTCTCTCTGCATTAAAGGGGAACACCCCGCTACACACTCCCCCCACTTGAACTCTTTGGTCCCCAAAGATAAACCTTAACAAAGACTATGTACAACTCTAGACAATTTTGCAAACGAAGTTGGCATAGGGAATTCCCACCAAAACTGAGGGGTAGAACTCCCTCGCCCACAGGTCACATTATCATGGGTGGCCTGCCTAACTGTGCCAGAGAGTGAGTTGGGGTTGCCCTCCACCAAATGGACAGTGGAGGGATCCGGATTTTTAGCACTTCTCCTAGCAGTAACTACAGAGTCTTCTGAGCTATTCCCCATTTGTGGGTAGGTCAGCTTCTTAGGAGGCCGAATGACTCTTCGAGCCCTTTGCTCTCTTGGGATTTCTGGCTCTGGCGCCACAGGCTCCTCTTCCTCTGAGTAACTATCACAGGCATCTTCCCAGTGATCTGATGAAGGACTAGATGGGATGAACTCTGTGGCTTCTGGGTTAAGTGTTCCATCTGGAGTGTCTTCAGTGGGTGGAAGATCTATAGTAGAAGTTCCTGGAGTTGGGGAAGGCCACAACCAATCAAGTTCTCTTTCTTCATCTTCACTAAGTTGAGAGGCCTCTCCATCTTCAGCTCGGGAGGTCTGCGACCGAGTGTTTGGCCTGGGAGTATCCAGAATAGAGACCGGTTCAGGGGAATCTCTCACAGGAGGTATCCTGACTGCCTCAGCAAGTGGGAGCAGGTGGTTCTGATGCCACATCTTCAGTGGGCCTACCTTTCCTTCTGGCTTCAACTTGTAGACAGGTAGGCCCGGCAACTTCCTACAGATGACATAGGGTTCAGATCTCCATCTGTCTGCAATTTTGTGTTTCCCAGGGACCCCCAGATTGCGTAACAGTACTCTATCCCTGGGCTGTAGGTCTTGTACCCGGACCTTCAAGTTGAAGTTCCTTTTGTTTCAAGCTCCCCTTTGATCTGAGGCCGCTTGAGCTTGTTCATAGGCTACTTTCAGGCTGTGTCTGAGCCTGTCCACATATCCTTTGTGGGATATGGCTGAGGAATGGTCCAGAGAGGTGCCAAAGGCCAAGTCTACAGGTAGTCTCGCTTCTTTCCCAAACATGAGTCGATATGGGGAGTAGCCTGTAGCATCACTGATGGTGCAGTTGTAAGCATGTACTATGGCTGCTATGTGTTTGCTCCAATGTTGCTTCTTCTCACTTTCCAGAGTCCCCAACATGTTGAGCAAGGTTCGGTTAAACCTTTCCGACTGAGCATCTCCCTGTGGGTGGTAAGGTGTAGTTCGAGTCTTCTTGATTCCCAACGAATCTAAGAGCTTTCGGATCAGCCGACTCTCAAAGTCCCTTCCTTGATCTGAATGAAGTCGCTGGGGCAGCCCATAATGGACAAAATACTTCTCCATAAGTATCTTGGCTACAGTGGAAGCCTTCTGGTCTTTGGTTGGAAAAGCTTGGGCATACCGGGTGAAATGATCGGTTATCACCAGAACATTTCCCAGTCCACTCAGGTCGGGTTCGAGGCAGAGGAAATCAATGCATACCAGATCCATTGGGCCTTGACTTTGTAGATGGCCCATTGGGGCAGCTTGATGAGGTAAAGTCTTCCTCTGGATGCAACGTGCACATGAGTGGCAGTACTCTTCTACTTCTGCCCTCATGCAGGGCCAATAGAACCGACTTCTGACAAGTTGAAAGGTCCTCTCCGCCCCTAGATGGCCGTGATTGTCATGTAGGGCAATCAGAACAGTCTCTCGATGTTTTTCTGGAAGAAACAATTGCCATTTATCTTCCAGGTCATCAGAGGGCCCCTTCGGTAGACCACTCCCTGATGTACCTGTAACCTGTCCCACTCTTTCCTCAACAGGCGGGCTTCCTTTGAGGAGTGACTCAGGAGTTTGTTTGGATCCTGATTCTCCAGGGCTTCCAGAACCAATTTCCCCATGGGATCTTCTACTTGGTCACATCTTAGTTCCTTCTTGGACAACTTTGGCAGATGGTCTTCCTCCAGCTGGGTTACTCCACAGTATTGTTTGGGGACTCCTACCATGGTAACTCCTATCTCTTCCGCCCTTGAGCCTGGTATGCATTCATTTCCTTCCTTTCGATGGGTGTACAGACCCGCTGAGGGATACTATTATTTTCCTTAGGTGTGCACCCCCTCTGGGGAGTGCTATGCCTCTTCTGAGGGGTCTTGCCCCCTTTCTCTGGGGTGTATCTCTGTTGAGGAATGTTGTGTTTCCTCCGAGGTGTTTTATCTCCTCTTTTCTTCTGCTTCGCTTTCAGCTTGGAGCTCACTGGAGGTGATGGGCACCCGGTTGACTCCTTCACCGGGGCCCTCTGGAGTTTCCCGCCGGCTTGCGGTTGTCTAGCTTCTTCTTCTTGAGACTGGAACAGGTAGCTGCAATATGGCCAATTCCTCCACAGTTAAAGCAGACTATATCTCCCCATTCTTGTAAAGATGCGGGTGCTGAAGCAATTGGGAATAGTTCCTTCCGTGGTACTTCCCTCCTGGGACCCTCTGGGTCTTTTGCCATCAGAGAGGTCAACATTTCTAACACCTTGGACATTTGTGCTTTTAAAGTGTCTACCTCTGAGTCTCTTTCAGGGGTCATCACTGGATTGACTAGCACCTGTGCGGGGACAACATTTGCCTTAATCATTTGCTGGTCCTGTTGTAGCGCCTCCTCATCTCTGATGATTTTTATCAAGTCAGTATAAGTCAGCAACGTTCCTCCTCCCGAGGTTTTCAGGTGCAGCCAGACTGGATCCGAGCGTAACGCTCCCTTTAAGACTTGCTTCATTCTTGCCGCATCTGTATCTTGGGGCTTCATTCCCTTCTTCAACACAATCTTGCACAGCAACCTGTTTAGTCTCCTAACATATTCTGACAGTTTCTCCCTTGGTTGTTGGAAAGTATGTTCAAATTAGTATACCATCTCTGTCACCTTATCCAATTGACCAAACTCTTCCTGTAGCATGGCTAGACAGTCTTGAGCCGTGCAATCTGCATTCCCAAACCGAAAACTTTTCACTGCTTCTGCTGCTGCGCCTTTTAGGCTTTCTATCACTCGTTGCCTCTTCTGCGCTTCAGGCACCTCCCATGCCTCTACTGCCTGCAATGCCTGCTCCACCCAGGTATCAAAATCTTCTTCCCCTGCAGGGACAGGGAGTTTCCCTGAGAATGTCTTCAGTCTCCGGTAGCTAGTCTCTACATGCACCGTGCTTGTCTTCTGACATTTGATTAGCAGATCCCCTATCGCCTTTATCAATTCTGGTGATATAGCAGTGGCAGGTGTGGGTGTCACCGGGGGTGTCACCCTGTCTCCTTTTACTGGTGAGGTACGGGCCGCAGCCTGCGGTGATCCCATCGGTGATGGTTCCTTCTTTATAGTTAAAGCAGGCGCCAACCTATAGGTTCTATTGTCTGGCGTCTTTACACACTTGCGCTTGCAAGCCTCTGGTATCTCGTCTCCGTATTCCACCAGTGCATACTGATATGAAGTGTTTGGGTCTGCCTTTATATCTATCACCCACGGTGTGTGATCTGGGGACACTGACTTCTTCAACTCCTCTACCGTCTCAGTCTTCCATTCCTCCCCTGGGAGGCTGATGACTATTGAGTTGTTTGGCTCTGCCCTAACGGCTTTGCACCACTCTTCTATCGCTTGTGGATCCATAGGGTCCATGCCTGCACTTCTGGCGTTCACCTGCTGTATCAGGATCCCGGACGAGAACCCCCACGTGTAGCGATACCTTCACTTAAGAAGGCCGCAAGTTTAGTTTGGGCCCTGAAAACAGCTCGGCCAACCCCCAGCAATGTACTCGACCCCCTACTGGCACAGTTAGTATTGGCAGCAATATATATTTTCTTATACTGTATGAGTAAACCCAGACACCAAGACAATAATGAAAAAGGTATAAGATTTACTTAAGCTTTTGATAAGAAAGGTTAACAGTGGTAACAGTTCACAGATAATAAATTGCAGAGCCCTGCAGCAATAACACACTATGCATTAGAATGAACAGTAAAGGTGCGCCGCGTGGGCGACCGTTAACTAGGCATCCTGTGACGCAGCAACCAAACGAACTAACTAGCTGACCAGGCCTGGCTCAGATATCTACAACTCAGTCTATAGGGGATGATGGTTTTCTTCACCCGCAGGTCTTTAAAGGTGGTGCACATTAACAGAATACCATTTGTAATCCAATGAGAAGGTAGAGATGAAATAAACACTTTGCTATGTAAACTCCGAGTTCAGCTCTGATAAGGTTCTCTAATGAGAGTATCAGAAATAACTTGTGGGCCACGGCAGTCTATAGGCCCATTAGCAACAACAGTATATAGTCTGGGCATACGCCCTCTCACCCATCCGGACGCGGTCCCAGTCCGGGGAACTTCCACCGACTGTGTCACACACACACAGTGTCTCCAGCGATCGGGTCCCCGATCCGGTCAAGGCTGTAGACAAGCGAAGTCAGATGCCACCCAGGCTCGCAGTGGGGTGGAAGGCTCTTTGGTGCTGCGCAAGGTCTCAGGCTTCAGGCCTTGCACTCCGACACATCCGCACAGGAGGATCAGTCCCTGAAGTCTCGTGTCCCAAAGAGGCCGAGCCCAGCCTCGCCTCCTCCTCTTATAACCCCTCCCATGAGTCTCTGCGGTGGAAACACTGCCGAATGGGGTTCTGGGTAATGTAGTCTCTCTGCATTAAAGGGGAACACCCCGCTACACATGCGATTACTGCTGGCAGGTATAGCCGCTAGCAGTAATAATTGTGTTCTGCATGCCAGGGAAGCTCCCTGTGCCCAGGCCCCCTCCCACGAACAGAAAACAATAGCGCTGAGGGAGGATTCCTTCATTACGCTGAATGTGTTGATATAAACCCAAAGTGGAAGGAAAGAAAATGTAATCATCTATGGCGGGGGTCAGCAACCTGTAGATCGGGATCTACCAGTAGATCACGGCCAGGTGATTGATGGATCACGATCTGGGCTTGTTGACCTGCCATCCCAGAGCATCAAACAGAGTGCAATGCAGAGGGACTACTTGTAAAGTTGAAGCTTTAGTAGGGAGCAAGAGCCGCATACGCTGGTGCCTCCTCTGTAGTGTCGGCTCCTATCCAATGCGGAGTGATAGCAACTGCACTCCACTTCTTATCCCCGCTAGTGGTCTCCAGAGTGGTGCCAGCAGCAGCAAAGAAGAGATCTTCAGGTCAGTGTGAAGCAATACACTGGGCATAATAGTATAAGGCTGCTTTTACACTGAACCGCAACTCAACCACAGGAATTTACCGACCTCCAACTTAACGTGTGAACGAGCCCTAAGGATGCCACTGCTGGAATGCAATTAAGGTAAGGTGACCAGATTTTTAAAATGAAATCCAGGGACATATTTTTTTTTTTACTAGTAATGGCGGCAATCAGCGACTCATAGAGGGACTGCGATATTGCGGTGGACAAATCGGACACTAAGTGACACTTTTGACACTTTGTGGGAACCAGTGACACTAATACAGTGATCAGTGCTAAAAATATGCACTGTCACTGTACTAATGACACTGGCTGGGAAGGGGATAACATCTAGGGCAATCAAAGGGTTAAATGTGTGCCTAACAAGTGTTTTCTCACTTTGGGGGAGGTGCCTTTACTAAGGGAAGGCATAGATCTCTGTCTCTGCTTTGCAGGAACACAGGATCAATGTTTTCCATACTGACAGAACGACGAACTGCCTTGTTTACATAGGCAGACCACCGTTCTGCCTATGTACATAATGATCAGCGGATACCGGTGGTCATCGAGTCTCGCTGATTGGCTCCGATACCCAGAAATGCAGGATCACGTATATAAGTGATCCTGCGCAGCGTGACCGCCCTGTAGCAGTAAATCTGCTATAGGGCGGCCGGCAACTGGTTAAGATCATCAACATTATGATAACTCACAGGCAGCAGGCACTCTATCATGGCTGTGGCTGGCTCTGTCACAGTGTGTCACATAACATGGCTGCTGGGTGCTGATTTTGTTTAACTTATGACCATTAAGTGCCTGCTGCCTGTGAGGTATGATACCATCCGTTATGCCAGAGAGACAGACAAAATGCAATGTAGTCTATTCACAGACACCCCCAAAGTACACCTGTGTTGAAGCCTTGAAGGATCCGCTTCCCCTCTGTTCCTGCTGCTGGACATCGTCAGCTGCCTCTCTCTGCCCATCGCCGCCCGCCTCACAGCCTCTCAAGTCTCACTCTCTGGGCCCCGGCTACTACTGGGTGGGGAGTGGAGGAAGATCACTCTGCCGGGGAAGGCAAGGAGATAAGCAGGCAGGCGGCTGGCCGGAATTTGAGCCAAGGCAGAAGAACATGTGAGCAGCATGTGCCCGAAACTGAAAAAATAGTCCCTCAACTCCGACCAGCACATGATCATCAGAAAGGGGCACAGATAATAAAAAATACGCCCCCTCTAAGCTAGTAAGACCGGCGGAGTGGAGGGTGTGTAATTTAGATAATTCTGCACTGACTGTCTTTGAAATGCCCTGTTGAAATCCAATACAGGGTCAAAACCGGGGACAGACTTGGTCCAGGCACAGTGTCCTCAATCTGGGGACTGTCCCCGGAAACCAGGGACATCTGGTCACCCTAAATTAAGGGCTCATTCACAAGGGCAGCAGGCACTGCTGCTCCTCTGAAAAGTGATCTGATTGTATTTGACAGGTGGTAAGGATATGTTGCCTCCTCACCACCTGATTTAAACCCATGATTGGCTTGCAATGCACGCGATTGCGACGGGGTAGTACAGCAATTAGATGTTTAGGTCAGGTGTGAGGAGTCAACACTGGCCGACGCTGTGATCTTTAACTTCTCCCATGTTGTACAGGTAGATCTCCACCTCTTTAAGGTTGCCTACCCCTGATCCTTGGGCTGCCTTAGGCCGGCCACACACTGAGCAAATTTCTTTCAGTGCCTAAAAATGGAGAGCAACTGAGCATGTGCAGAACAGGGTGAGACAGTGTATTACTGGATTTCAAACAGTATAGACATTTATTTTTAATGTTTTACATAGTTATACCTGCAAAAGGGGGCAGCCTGAAGGGATCTAGCAGGACCTAATTTTCTGACTAAAGTTCCACTTTAAGGTGTTTAGCAGGTGAATTGACACACTTGCTTTGCCTTACTTCACCAGCCCCTTCCAGCCATCTCTTATTCTATCCAAAATGAAAAAAAAATGTTTTGCCTATAGTTCTACTTTAAACCCGAGTAGCCTGTACTTTTAGACTTGAATGGACAAAACACAGGTTTGTTTTTTTTAAGTATATTCCAACCCAAAGCTGTCAGGATGTTAGTCTGTGTGGAGAGTTCAATTTTGATTTTAATATAGATGTGTGAAGTCACTGTTTCCTCCAAGTCCATCCTTGTTGTATCCTGTGCTGAGCCCTGATGGAGCGGGAGTGGTGTTGCCCCCAGTATATGTTGGCTGTTTTTATTTTACTTTTTTTTACCAACAATTAAAATGATCTTGGACTCTTTTTGTGGTTGTGGTCTGGTGCTCCTTTCTGTAGTTTGAGCTATTGTAGGATGCCCCATGAGGAAGATTGCTGTGTGGGAGCTGTCTTGCCAGAGCCAATGAGCTTGTTTGAAGTTTTCCTTCATCTGACTACACTTGCAAGTCTAAAGGCCCGTCCACACGATTGGATTTTCCAACGGGAATTGTGTGATGGCAGGCTGTTGTCGGAAAATCCGACCATTTGTATGCTCCATCGGACAATTGTTGTCGGTTTTCCGCCAACAAATGTTGGATAGTATGCTTTAAAATTTTCCGACAACAAATGTGTGTTGTCGGATTATCCGATCGTGTGTACAGAAGACCTTCGGAAAAAACTCCAAAGTACAAACACGCATGCTCAGAAACAATGCTAACGATAACACAACATTAGCAGAAGTTGCCCAAAGGGTGGCGCTAAAGAGCTGAAAAACCACGTAGTTTCGTGTTTGTTGGCTGATAATTCTTTGCCGTTTGTATGCAAGACAAGTTCATGGCCAACGCCCTTGGGACAAAAGTCCTACGCTTTGTCCGCGGAAAATCCTATCGTGTGTACCAGGCTTAAAAGTTCTCAACGATTCTGAGTATACTGCTCTGGAGATTTTTACTTTCAATAGATTTTTATTGAAAAAATGTAAGGTAAAAAACATGGTATACGAGAACTTTTTGAAATTGCCAAGAAGATAGTGGACAGCTATAATGTAAAAACATCCAACAGTATAAATAGCATATTATTTAAAAAAAAAACTAGTAGCCTGTAAGTTAGAGTAGGTATCAATGAGCCAGGTCATTTTTTCCACAGGCCACGAAACAACAAGCAGATAATAAATAAACAACATGATCTGCAACAAGGATATAAGAAAGAAGGAAAGAGAAAGTAAGGATGTCCACAGTAGGAAGGTGGAAGAGAGAGGTGGGGTAAGGGGAGTGAGTGTTGGGAATGCCCAAAGCCAGCAACCCAATTCCCAACTACGATAGTGAGTTATAGCTCTCCATGGACAGTAATGGATGGGCTTATTGTATCCACGAGGTCCATATCTGGGAGAATTTATTTTGCGTGTCTAGTAGGATGATGGTCAGTTTCTCATTGGTTCTAGAGATTTTTCATGTTGTGTCCCCACTTTCGTCTTTCTCACTATTATCTTTGTGTGAAAAAAAGTAGGGCTGTTACTGATTAAAATTTTCGTGTTCGATTAATCGTTTTTTTTTTTTTTTTAATCGATTAATCAACTAAATTTGATTAATTATAACGCACATACAGATCCAACTACTTTTAGCTGATCTCCCTGCAGGCTGATTCCCAGTGCAGCTACCAACCACTGGAAAATGGATAGCAGGATACAAAAAACACACAAAGGCAGCGCTCAATGGGAATAGCATTAAAACTTTTATAGTCTTCAAGTAGGTAACAAAATAAATATTGCACTGGAGATAAAATCGATGTAGCTACATAAACTGTAAAAATGGTGCGAGTAATACCAAACGGTAGCAAAAGCAGTCATAAAAACATGTAGCTAAGTATGATACTGGTATAAAAATGTGTACAACCATAGGCGTGCGCACAGGGTGTGCCAGGTGTGCCTGGGCACACCCTAATCACCCCATGTGCAACACATTCCCCCCCCCCTTTTTTTTTTATTGAAAAAAATTAATAAAAATGAAACAAATAAAATTGTAAAAATGAATACAAAATAAAATAATAACAAAAAACCGTCCACTGCTGTAATGACACCGTCAGTATTGTGACAGCAGGAAGGTAAAGTCACCTGGTTGCATCCAGGGGGGTAGATATATTTCGCCCAGATTCAGGCTTTACGCCGACTTATACAACTAGGTGGAGAGTTGTATAAGGCTAGTGGGCTCATGGATGACTCATACCTCTAGGGAGAGTGTGGGGCGTCGTGCAGACAGGGAGTTGATGAGACCAGCTGAAGCTTGTCAGCTCATTTAGGCCTCTATAAGAACTCCCAGATTCATTAGGTGTTTGCTCATGCCTGGAACCAGACCTGTGTGGACTGTCTAGGGAGAGTGAACCCCTGTGCGGTGAGACAAAGCCTGTGTGGCTATTTGCTTGGACATTTAAAACCAGGGACTTAGGGACTAGGACAGCACTAGGCTGATCCCAGTTGTTAGTTAGGAAACCTGTATGTTTAGTCAGAGGCCAAGTTGACCAGGATTTATTTTGTTTATGTTTCTTTTGCTTTGCTGTGTTTTGTCACTGTAAATAGAAAATAAACCGCACCTTTTTGATTTTGAAAACCACAACCTCCGTTTGCTGGGCCTGTTTTGTGTGGGGAGCCCATCCCGGGGGTCACACACACCCGCTGCCGAGCTAACCCCCTCACAGTTGGTGGAGAACCAGTGGCAGTTTTTTTTAAGCCAGCATGGAGGAGATACTGAAACAGCTGGCTCTAGCAAATGCCAATCAACAGCAGACAAATGCAGGTTTGCAAAGGAGCCTTGCAGCCCAGCAGCAAGCTCATCAACAGAGCCTTGCAGCCCAGCAGCAAGCTCACCAACAGAGTCTGGAAGCTCAGCAACAAGCCCAGCAGCAATCTGAGGCCCGCTTCATAGACCTGTTACAGAAGCAAGAGCAGAGACTACAACAAATGGAAGCAGTAATGCAGCAACGTCCGCAGACCAGTGAGGAAAGCCGTCCCACTAATACCGCGTCCTTTGGGGTGAGTCGTTTATTGACAAAAATGACTGGAGAGGATGATCCAGAGGTATTTTTGACCACATTTGAAAGGACCGCTGAAAGAGAAAAGTGGCCTGAGGAGCAGTGGGCTGGACTGGTGGCTCCTCTGTTAACTGGTGAATCGCAGAAAGCTTACTATGACCTAGAGCCTAACCAAGCAAAAGACTATGTGATGCTAAAAGCTGAAATATTGGCAAGGCTGGGTGTCACCCAGGCTGTCCGGGCTCAGCGTGTGCATAACTGGACTTTCCAGCTTGGAAAACCCCCCAGGTCTCAAATGTATGATCTCATTCACCTGAGCAGAAAGTGGCTACAGCCAGAGACTTTGTCCGCACCAAAGATTGTGGAACGTGTTGTAATGGATCGGTTTTTGAGAGCTCTTCCTACTGCCATCCAAAAGTGGGTAAGCCATGGAGACCCAGAGACGGCCGATGGTCTTGTGGATCGTGTGGAGAAATACTTGGCTACAGAGAACCTGACGGCCTCTTCCAGAGACACTCGGACTTTCCACCCTAAGACCAGACCATCCCCAGGGGCGGATAAGAGGATTCCAAGGGGTGAGGGTGGAGAGAGTGAGAGGGTGGGAGCTCTACCCCAAGTTTGGCGAGAACAGCCTGGGAAATCAGCGGCTCAAGAGGCGGCAAGAAGGATCGTTTGCTACCGCTGCCGGCAAGCGGGACATATTGCAGCCAATTGCCCGGTTGTGGAGGAACCCATGCAGTGTGACTTTCTGACGGGCAGACGTCAGTCGCTGTGTGCGACAGTCGCATGCACTGCCATTCGAGGAACTGAGAAACATTTATGCAAAATGTGTGTTAATGGTAGAAATGTTGTGGTATTGCTGGATTCAGGTAGCCTTGTGACCCTGATAAAGGCTGAGTTAGTTAAAACAGAGGTCTTTGGGAATAGCAAGGTAGCTGTTATTTGTGTGCATGGGGACACCCGAGAGTATCCAGTGACTACAGTGTGTTTCGAGACCCCCAAAGGTACCCTCTCTCATCCAGTGGGCTTAGTATCTCAGTTACCGCATGACGCCATTGTGGGAAGGGATTTTCCGAAGTTCTGGGAACTGTGGGATGATCCTGAGCCCCCCCACTGGTGCCCCTATGTACCAGGAATGTGATAGCCAGAACTCCCCTGAGAGTGGTGAGGACTCTCCGGAATTTCCCTTATCAGTATTGGCAGGGGAGACTCAAGAAACTGGAGAGGAGCCCACCTCCTCAGACGAAAACCTACCGTCTGTGGAGTTTTCTGATCTTGAGGTTCACAGGGAAAACTTTGCCACAGAACAGTTGAAAGACCCCGCCCTAATAAAGGCACGGGAAAACGTAGTGAAAATAGATGGCGAGTTAGTGAACCCAGATAATACCTGCACTTACCCATACTTCAGCGTAGAGAAGGACCTACTGTATCGGGTGGCAAAAAGGGCAGAAGAAACCGTTGAGCAGCTTGTGGTGCCCAAACCTTACAGGAAGTTGGTGTTGGAGTTGGCCCATGGGCACATTCTTGGAGGTCATCTGGGGACAGAGAAAACCCGAGAGAGGGTATTACAGAGATTCTATTGGCCGGGGGTGATGAAGGACATAGAACATTATTGTTCCTCCTGCCCTGTGTGTCAGAGGTCGGCCCCGATGCCACATTTCCGTAGCCCGCTGGTCCCTCTACCCATCATTGAGGTCCCGTTTGAGAGGATCGCCATGGATTTGGTAGGGCCTATAATCAAGTCCGCTAGGGGGCACCAGTACATATTAGTTATAATGGACTATGCCACCCGTTATCCAGAAGCGATCCCTCTCCGAAATACCTTGGCCAAAACCATAGCCAAAGAGCTATCTCTTGTGTTTAGCCGGGTGGGTATTTGTAAAGAACTGCTTACGGACCAAGGTACACCCTTTATGTCCCGGGTTATGAAGGAGCTGTGTAAATTGTTCAAAGTGACGCAATTACGTACATCTGTGTATCACCCCCAAACCGATGGGCTGGTTGAAAGATTCAACAAAACCCTAAAACAAATGTTGAAGAAAGTGGTGGATAGAGATGGAAAGGATTGGGACTGTCTACTTCCTTATCTGATGTTTGCTATTAGGGAGGTGCCCCAATCCTCTACGGGATTCTCCCCCTTTGAGTTACTGTATGGGAGACACCCAAGAGGGCTGTTGGATATTGCCAAGGAAACTTGGGAAAGTGAGAGTTCTCCCCACAGGAGTGTGATTGAGCATGTCGCCCTGATGCAAGACCGAATTGCACAGGTAATGCCCATCGTGAAGGAACATTTGGCCCAAGCGCAGTTAGCACAGCAGAGAGTGTACAACCGTGGAGCCAAGACCCGTACCTTTTCCCCGGGGGATAGGATACTGGTACTTGTCCCTACGGTTGAAAGTAAATTCCTTGCCAAATGGCAAGGCCCCTATGAGATAATGGAAAAAGTGAGCGAAGTGAATTACAAGGTCAGACAACCAGGAAGGCGAAAGCCCGAACAGATCTATCACGTTAATCTGTTGAAAGCCTGGAGGGATAGAGAGTCCCTAGTCGCAGACACTTGGTCACCAGCTCAAACTGGTTGCGTGATTCCTGAGGTTGGAATAGCAGCCACCTTGTCACAACCCCAACAACAGGAGGTTAAGGAGTTTGTGCTTCGCAACAAGGAGGTATTCTCTGAGCTGCCGGGACAAACATCTGGGGTAGAGCATGACATCATTACCCCGCCCGGTGAAAGGGTGAAGTTAAAACCCTATCGGATCCCAGAGGCCCGACGGGAGGCAATACGGGAGGAAGTACAGAAAATGCTGAACTTAGGGGTGATAGAGGAGTCCCAAAGTGATTGGTCTAGTCCCATTGTGTTGGTGCCTAAACCGGATGGGAGCTGGCGATTTTGTAACGATTTTCGTCAGTTGAACAAAGTTACAAAATTTGACACCTACCCCATGCCACGTATAGATGAGTTGATCGACCGGCTGGGAACAGCCCGATACATGACGACTCTTGACCTCACAAAAGGGTATTGGCAAATCCCCCTGGCCAAGTCGGCCAAAGAGAAAACCGCATTTGTAACCCCAGACGGGGCGTTCCAATATAAAAGAATGGCGTTCGGGTTACAGAATGCGCCGGCCACATTCCAGCGGAAAATGGACCAGATGCTGAGGCCCCATCGGAAGTATGCTGCGGCTTACCTGGATGACGTAATTGTCCATAGCACAGATTGGGCCTCACATCTGCCAAAAGTGCAAGCAGTCCTGGACTCTGTTCGGGAAGCGGGGTTTACGGCTAACCCCAAGAAGTGTACCATTGGGCAGGAGGAGGCCAAATATCTTGGGTACACCATTGGGAGGGGAGTAATAAAACCCCAACTCAACAAAGTCGAGGCCATCCAGAGTTGGCCACGTCCCAACAGCAAGAAGCAGGTACGAGCCTTTCTGGGAATCGCTGGGTATTATCGGCGATTCATTCCCCACTTTGCTTCTAAGGCTGTGCCCCTAACCAACCTGACGAAGGGGAAAGGGTCGGTCATGATTAAATGGACCCCCGAGGCTGAGGCAGCATTCCAATTCTTGAAACAAGCCTTATGTAGCCAGCCAGTGTTGTACTCACCCGACTTCTCTAAAGACTTTGTCGTACAAAGTGATGCGTCAGATGTGGGGTTAGGAGCAGTATTGTCCCAGGTCTGGAACGGGGAAGAGCACCCAGTCATTTACCTCAGAAGGAAGTTGAAGTCCCATGAGGTAAATTACGCCACCGTTGAAAAGGAGTGTTTAGCGGTGAAGTGGGCTCTAGATTCCCTTCGGTACTACCTGCTAGGTAGGCACTTTGACATGGTTACGGATCACGCTCCGTTAAAATGGATGGCTCAAAACAAGGAAACAAATAGAAGAGTGAATAGGTGGTTCCTGGCCCTCCAGGAATTCAACTTCACAGTAAAGCATCGCCCTGGCGTTCAAATGGGGAATGTGGATGCTTTGTCTCGAGTACATGAATGCCTGATTGCTGGTGTTCCAACCCCGAGGTTAAAACAAGAGGGGGGGGGTATGTGACAGCAGGAAGGTAAAGTCACCTGGTTGCATCCAGGGGGGTAGATATATTTCGCCCAGATTCAGGCTTTACGCCGACTTATACAACTAGGTGGAGAGTTGTATAAGCCCAGCTGAGGCTAGTGGGCTCATGGATGACTCATACCTCTAGGGAGAGTGTGGAGCGTCGTGCAGACAGGGAGTTGATGAGACCAGCTGAAGCTTGTCAGCTCATTTAGGCCTCTATAAGAACTCCCAGATTCATTAGGTGTTTGCTCATGCCTGGAACCAGACCTGTGTGGACTGTCTAGGGAGAGTGAACCCCTGTGCGGTGAGAAAAAGCCTGTGTGGCTATTTGCTTGGACATTTAAAACCAGGGACTTAGGGACTAGGACAGCACTAGGCTGATCCCAGTTGTTAGTTAGGAAACCTGTATGTTTAGTCAGAGGCCAAGTTGACCAGGATTTATTTTGTTTATGTTTCTTTTGCTTTGCTGTGTTTTGTCACTGTAAATAGAAAATAAACCGCACCTTTTTGATTTTGAAAACCACAACCTCCGTTTGCTGGGCCTGTTTTGTGTGGGGAGCCCATCCTGGGGGTCACACACACCCGCTGCCGAGCTAACCCCCTCACAGTATATATACACATACACACGAACATGTGTTTGAGCTTTGGGGTGCACACCCTAATGCAATGGGCTGTACACACCTATGTGTACAACGATACCACTGCTGAATCCAGATGAGGAGGGGTTAACATCAGTCCGTCGGCATGTAGATGTCCCGTGAAGGGAACTATCACAACTCCCAGTGGATGGCTGTAGAATCCCAGGTTGATAGAGGGAAGTGTAACAGCCCTTGCGTGTGGCAGATAATAAGGTCACACCGGCATGCAGATATGAAGGCACAGCAAAGGAGCCCTTCAAATGGACACAGCAAGCCCCGCCGGTGTCTGTGGCGTCACCGGATCTCCGACGGAACTCCCTGAAGACCCGGAAGCCGGCGGAGAGGTGAGTACCGATCAAAAAAATTTTGAGCGATCAAAAAGATTAATCGATTAATCGAGGAATTAATAGTTCATTTCCGCAGCCCTAAAAAAAAGATAAGTAATCCAATATTTTACACTAAAGCAGAAATAGGGGTAACATTTTTGTTCCAGCGACTACTGTCAGAGGCGATTTCGCCTCATTTTGGAGGTATTTCTCGAACTTTCTGTTTTGTCTCCAGGTGAGGAAGTGAAGGGACATCTCCCGAATGGGACACACAATGGAAAAAAAAAAATCTCATGGGAGTTTTTATTATTTCCTACTTTGCCCAAAACAACAAAAAAGTTATGCCTTTGGATATACTTTTAGGATGAAATGCTGACCTTGTCCTTGGCAGATGTATCTTTTTCAAATTAATGGAATTAGTATGTAGGAAACATTAAATGATATTCAACTCGCTCACGGATGATTACCATGAAGTCAGTCACCTTTATGCCAGTTTGATATGTCAAACTAATCATAAGAATTTTCTTGGGTATTAGATAACTTCCCAAGCTTGGTGGAATGTTTGTCTTGAAGGCAAAGCCTTCTTTCTGTCCCTTCTTGTGTGTGATTGCTCAGTGGAAACAAATGACGACTTTCATATGTCTGACCTAACTGCATCCTGCAGATTCAACAGACTGTAATTAACTAGCATTGTCAGCTAGCTCATGTTATGTGGCAGTACTCTTATCTGCCAGCTATGTACGAATGGATGTTGTTCCCTCTTGTCTTCCTGACAAGATTCCTGGTAGTTGCATTGCTGACAATAAGCGACCATGTTGTACCCCCAAAGCATTTTATCTTAAAATATATGTAAGTACATTTAAAATTAATGCGGTATTACCACTTGACCTCCGGAAAATTTACCCCCCTTCATGACCAGGCCATTGTTTGGAATATGGCACTGTATTACTTGTTAACTGATAATTGTGCAGGACGCTGTACCCAAATAAAATTGATGTCCGGACTTCTTTTTTTTCCCCCCACAAATAGAGCTTTCTTTTGGTGGTAATTGATCACCTCTGCATTTTATTTTATTTTTGCTCTATAAACAAAATAAGAAAAACATTTTGAAAAAAAAAAAACAACATATTTTACTTTCTGCTATAAAACATATCCAATAAAGAAATGTAAAAAATCGAATTTCTTCATACATTTAGGCCAATGTGTATTCTGCTACATGTTTTTGGTTAAAAAATCCCAATAAGTGTATATTGATTGGTTTTGCACAAAAGTTATTGCGTCTACAAACTACGGATATTTTTATTTTTTACTAGTAATGGCAGCGATCAGTGACTGATATTGTGGCAGACATTCGGACACTAATTGACACTTTTTGGGGACCAGTGACACTAATACAGTGATCAGTACAAAAAATATGCACTGTCACTGTACTAATAGCATTGACTGGGAAGGTGTTAACATCAGGGGCGATCAAAGGGTTAACTGTGTGCCTAGCCTGCGTTTTCCTAAACTGTGGGAGGTGCTTTTACTAGGGGAAGACATGGAGCCTAGTCCCTGCTTTGGACACAGGATCCATGTTTTTCCTCCTGTCAGAACAGTGATCTGCCTTGTTTACATAGGCAAACTGCCGTTCTGCCTCTATGCTCGATCATCGGCGTGTGCCATTGAGTCCACAGTACCCGCTGCCGAGCTCCCGCTGTTTGTGATCACGGCAGGAGTGAGCCGCCGGTGACACGCATGCATGCCTCCTACCTGTAGAGCCGGATCACGTGTGTGTATGTGTATATGTATATGTGTATATATATATATGTGTAGCGGGGTGTTCCCCTTTAATGCAGAGAGACAAGAAGTTCCAGGTGAGAGGTGAGTCAGGAGGAAGTAAAGAGACATTATGGAAGTGAAAGCAGAGGAGAGAGAGACTACATCTCCCAGTACATCTTGTAGCACCCAGGGTGCATTGCTCCAGAACAGAGACTGCTGGGGCAGACTTTATAAAGGGGAGGCGGAGTTTTGGTCGGCCTCTTTGAACACCCCTCTCCTAGCAAGAGGATCTCTGTGCTGAACTGCTGTGTGCACAAGGCCTGAAGCCTGGGCCGTGTGCTCCTTTCCAAAGAGCCCTCTGCCAGCCTAGCAGAGCCTTAGAGACATCTAATCCTCCTTGCTGCAGTACACCAGAAGGATTGAAGACTTGGATGTCGGTGGATTCCTGTTCCCAGACGAATCGATGGAGGAAACGGATTTGGACTTGTCCGGGTGGTGAGAGCTGTTTAGAGACAGATCCTTTATCTTTACTATTCGTTGGGATTACAAAGTTGTTCTTCAAGTGCACCACCGAAAAGATTGCTAGCGAATATTGTTTCACTGAACTTCCATTTAGATCAGTCAGGCCTGACTGCATAGGTAGACATTGCTGGGTGTTAGTCTACCCATGAGGGGAAGTAGCTGTAAAAGGGCAGCGCTAGAGTTGCATAGCAATACTTTATTATTCTGATTACTCTGTTTATCTTTATTACTGTTTATTGCAGGGAACTTTAACTTGTTATACTGTTGTTTATTACTTGCCCATTAGCCTCAGTAAAATATCTGGATAAAGTACATTTGGTGTCAGTTCCGCTTACTTTAATAGGAGTTTTAAAGTATATTCTGTGTATGTTTGTTATAGGACTGCGTCACCAACAGTTGCGATCACGCGGTCCTATCTCTCTATCACCAGCTGTGCCACGGGAGGTTAGAGCCGATTGCCGGGGGTTGACAGCGGTGCACTGCAGGGCCCAAATCAATATCAGCGGCTCTCTTAACTGGGGGTAGCGCTACACGTGGGGGCTCGAGTCCGGGATTCTTGTACGTTGCACGCTGCAATCAAGCCGGTCAGAAGTACCAGCATGGACCCGCTGGCAATGTCACAGTGGTGCGCAGCGATTGGCGCCGATCCAACCGCGGCGGTAGTCATTGTACTCCCAGGGGAAAGATGGAAGGAAGAGGAGATAAAACAGCTCGTATTGTTACTGTCTCCGAGCCACAAAGCATGGGTGATGGATTTTAGGCCAGATCCAGTGATCTCGTTTACATACGCACTGGTAGAATGGAAAAACGAAATCCCAGAGCATTTTAAAAGTCAGAGTATACAAGCCATAGATAATCAGATCTATCACTTGATACATACGCTGCCAGTGAAGGAAGAATGGTTTCAGACACCAAAGCCATCACTCCCACAATTATCTCCACCACAGTCCCCTAAAGCAGAAAAGCTTAAGGAACTATTAAGCCCGGGATCACCGCTGGCCGCTATAGGGCCTGAATTGTTGAATGCTCTAGGAGACCTTGTAATTAAGTGCCAGAAAAGCAGTACGGTGCATGTGGAGGCCGGTTACCGGAAGCTTAGCACCTTCTCAGGGAAGCTCCCCGTCCCTGCGGGGGAGGAAGATTTTGACACTTGGGTGGAACAGGCATTGCAGGCAGTAGAAGCATGGGAGGTGCCTGAGGCACAGAAGAGACAGCGAGTCTTAGAAAGTCTGAAAGGTGCCGCGGCAGAAGCGGTGAAGAGCTTCCGGTTTGGAAATGAAAACTGTACAGCTCAAGATTGCCTGGCCATGCTGCAGGAAGAGTTTGGTCAGCTGGAGAAGGTGTCAGAGATGATTTATCAAATTGAACACACTCTCCAGCAGCCGAATGAGAAACTGTCAGAATATGTTAGAAGGCTGAACAGGCAGTTATGCAAGATTGTACTGAAGAAGGGAATGCTGCCCAAAGATGCAGATGAAGCACGCATGAAGCAGATCATGAGGGGAGCACGGCGCTCAGACCCGGTCTGGCTGCACCTGAAAACCTCAGGAGGAGGAATGTCACTAACCTACTCTGATCTAATAAAAATTATTAGGGACGAAGAGGCGCTGCAGGAAGATCAGCAGGTGGCCAAGGCGAATGTCACACCTGTACCAGTGTTGGTCCATTCGGTCAAGAGCCCAGAAAGAGATGCGGAGGTTGACACTCTGAAATCGCAAATGGCCCAAGTGTTGGAGATGCTGACCTCTTTGATGGAGAAAGATCAGAGAAGACGAGAGAAACCAAGCCCAAGAAAGGAGTTGTTCCCGAACACCTCAGCACCGGCCTCCCTACAGGACCGAGAAGAGGTGATTTGCTATAACTGCGGAGGGAGTGGCCACTTTGCTAACGTATGCTCCAGCCCAAAGAAGAAGAGAACAGATAATTGCAAGCCGGCGGGAAACTCCAAAGGGCCCCGGTGAAGGAGTCAACCGGGTGCCCATCATCTTCAGTGCGCTCCAAACTAAAAAAAAAGGCCAAGAATGGAGGAGACAAAACTCCTAGGAGGAGGTATAGTACACCCCCACCAAGATGTACCCCAGAGGGAGGGGGCAAGACCCCTCAGTGGAAGTACAGCACCCCAAAGAAGGAACATCCACCTAAAAGGAACAATAACATCCCTCAGCGGGTTTGTGCCCCCATTGAGAGGGAGAAAGTCAATGCATGCCAGGCTCAGGAAAAATTAAAGTCCAAAAGGAGCAGGGCAAGGGTCGAAAGCCAAAAAAAAGAGGTGACCCCAGTCCAGCCATACCCAAAGGAACTGGTGGGCCTGTCTCCTACTGTGCCCATTCAAGTGGAAGGAGTCTATACTAAAGCTCTTTTGGACACCGGAGCACAGGTGACTTTACTATACCGGGACTTCTATGATAGGCACTTGAGTCATCTGCCTATCCAGAAGATAGAAGAGCTGGAGATATGGGGACTTGGAACCCAGAGTTTCCCTTATGATGGGTACCTGCCCATAAAGATGACTTTCGACCCATCCGTGGCTGGGAAGGCTGAAGTGTTTGACACCCTGGCAGTTGTGTGTCCCCGGCCGCCTGGAGCCAGCAAGATTTCCCTGATCATTGGGACAAACACGGATCTAGTCAGGAGACTCCTGACCCCTCTAGTGAAAGAGAGAAACCATTCAGCCACCAAAATCCATCCCATGCTAAAGACGGCCTACCAACGACTGGTCTTAGAGCAGAAGACCCCGGGAGAGGGGATAGGGAAGGTGTGGAGACTTGGCAGAGAAGGAGTAGTGCTACAGCCCGGAGAAGTAACCTGTCTTAGGGCCACTGTGAAGCTTTCGTGGGAACAACCTGGCCCCTTTGTCATGCTGGAATCAGACCCAAGGGAAGAGTCCTCAGGCCTGGAAGTGATACCAGAAGTGATTCCGTTCAAGGCCCTGAAGAAGGCCCATGGCAGAGTTCCGGTGAGTGTTAGGAACACTACGGGAGGACCCATGGAGATCCCTGCCAGAGTGTTGCTTGGTCAGGTGAGCCCTGCTGCCCCGGTCACTTGGTCCGAAGTCAAGGGGACGGGTGACGGAGGAGATGTTTGGGAGAAACTGTCCGTGGAAAACCCGAACCTACCCAGGGCTTGGAAAGAAAGAGCCAAGGCCCAGCTGACCAGGTGGGAGAAGATCTTTTCCGAAGATGAATTCGATGTGGGGTGTGCAAGAAGTGCCACCCATCGGATCCGCCTCCAAGAAGATAAGCCCTTCCGAGAGAGGGTCAGGCGGGTCCCCCTGGCAGATCTGGAGGATCTGAGGGAACAACTTGTAGAACTAAAGAAGACTGGTCTGATCCGGGAGTCTAGAAGTCCCTATGCCTCCCCAATCATGGTGGTCAGAAAGAAGAATGGGTCGTTGAGGCTTTGTATCGATTACAGGACTCTCAACAGGAGAACCATCCCTGACCAATACACCACGCCAAGGATAGAAGATGCCCTACAAAGTTTGTCTGGAGCCAAATGGTTCAGTGTGATGGACCTCAAGAGTGGGTACTATCAAATCCCTATGCATCCAGAAGACAGGGAGAAGACAGCCTTCATAACCCCGGTGGGATTCTTCGAATTCAATAGGATGCCTCAGGGTCTGTCTGGAGCTCCTGCTACCTTTCAACGCCTTATGGAGAAGACTGTTGGAGACATGAATCTTATAGAAGTCCTTGTGTACTTGGACGATGTCATTGTCTTTGGAAGAACCTTGGAAGAACATGAAGCCAGGTTGGAGAAAGTATTGAGAAGACTCAGCGAAGAGGGACTTAAGCTTTCCCCCGAGAAGTGTCGGTTCTACCAGTCTTCTGTGAACTATCTGGGGCACATAGTGTCTGAAGAAGGGGTGGCCACAGATCCTGAGAAGTTGGAAGCAGTCACTTCCTGGCCACGACCCACCACAGTAACAGAGCTCAGATCCTTCCTGGGGTTCTGCTCCTATTATAGGAGGTTTGTGGAGGGGTTTGCTCGGATTGCCCGCCCGTTGAATGAATTGCTAAAGGCAGAAGGGGAAGAGGATGACTCAGGGCCCAGGAGGCCTGGTGAGTCAGTTCAAGATCAGTGGAACCCAAGGTGTGAAGAGGCCTTTCATGCTCTGAAGAGGAGCTTAACCACTGCCCCAGTCCTGGCCTACGCCGACCCTACCAGACCTTATGAATTACATGTGGATGCCAGCCATGAGGGTCTAGGTGGTGTACTCTACCAAGAACATGAAGGACAACTGCGACCAGTGGCCTATGTGAGCAGGAGCCTGACCCCCTCAGAAAATAATTACCCCACTCATAAGCTGGAATTCCTGGCCCTCAAATGGGCGGTAGTAGACAAGCTAAAAGACTACTTGTATGGGGCAGAGTTTACTGTGAAGACAGACAACAACCCCCTGACCTACCTCTTCACCACCGCGAAACTAGATGCCACCGGACACAGGTGGTTGGCCGCATTGTCTGGATTCAACTTCAGTCTGAAGTACAGACCAGGAGCCGGAAATAGGGATGCAGATGCCCTGTCCCGGAGGTCTCATGCCACGACAAATGACTGGGAAGATTGGACCCAAGTGGCACCGGACGGGGTGCGGGCCCTTTGTCAAGGGGCTGAATTCCAAGCCAGAGGAGGCTCCAGAGCAGAAGAAATAGGGGTTACCATGGTAGGAGTCCCCAAACACTATTGTGGGGTAACTCAACTGGAGGAAGACAACCTACCGAGACTGTCCAAGAAGGAGTTGAGGTGTGACCAATTGGAAGACCCCATGGGGAGATTGGTCCTCGAAGCCCTGGAGAATCAGGATCCCAACAAATTCCTACATCACCCCTCAAAGGAGGCTCGCCTGTTGAGGAAGGAATTGGACAGGCTACAGGTACATCAGGGAGTGGTCTACCGAAGGGGCCCCTCTGATGACTCAGAAGATAAGTGGCAGTTATTTCTTCCAGAGAAGCACCGAGAGACTGTACTAATTGCCCTGCATGACCATCATGGTCACCTAGGGGCAGAAAGGACCTTCCAGCTTGTCAGAAATCGGTTCTATTGGCCCTGCATGAGGGCAGAAGTAGAGGAGTATTGCCATTCCTGTGCACGATGCATTCAGAGAAAGACCCTACCCCATCAAGCTGCCCCAATGGGCCACTTACAGAGTCAAGGCCCAATGGATCTGGTATGCATTGACTTTCTCTGCCTCGAACCCGACCTGAGTGGATTGGGGAATGTTCTGGTAATAACCGACCATTTCACCCGCTATGCTCAAGCTTTCCCAACCAAAGACCAGAAGGCATCCACCGTGGCCAAGATACTTATGGAGAAGTATTTTGTCCATTACGGACTACCACAGAGACTCCACTCAGATCAAGGAAGGGACTTTGAGAGTCGGTTGATCCGAAGACTTTTGGATTCATTAGGAATAAAGAAGACCAGAACCACGCCTTACCACCCACAAGGAGATGCTCAGCCGGAGAGATTTAACCGGACCCTGCTCAACATGTTGGGAACCTTAGAAACAGAGAAGAAGCAACACTGGAGTCAGCACATATCAGCCCTAGTACATGCCTATAACTGTACCACAAGTGACGCCACTGGCTACTCCCCTTATCGACTTATGTTTGGGAGAGAAGCAAGGCTACCTGTGGACCTGGCCTTTGGCACTTCTATAGACAATACCTCAGCTACATCCCACAAGAGATACGTGGACAGACTTAGACGTAGCTTGCAGGTGGCCTATGAACAAGCCCAGGCGGCTTCGGATCAAAGGGGGGCCCGCAACAAGAGAAATTTTGATCTGAAGGTTCGAGTGCAAGATCTGCAGCCCGGGGACCGAGTACTGCTACGCAATCTGGGGGTCCCTGGAAAACACAAGCTTGCCGACAGGTGGAGATCTGAGCCCTATGTTGTCTGTAGGAAGTTGCCCGGTTTGCCTGTCTACAAACTAAAGCCAGAAGGAAAGGTGGGTCCACTGAAGACGTGGCATCGGAACCACCTGCTCCCACTTGCTGAGGCAGTCAGAATACCTCCCGTGAGAGACTCCCCTGAACCGGCCTCTATCCTGGATATTCCTAGGCCGAACACTCGGTCCCAGACCTCTCGAGCCAAAGATGGGGAGGCCTCCCAATTGAGTACAGAAGAAGGTGGAGAACTGGACTGGCTGTGGCCTCCCTCGACTCTGGGAACGTCCGCCATAGATCTCCCAAATGGAGGGGATACCCCAGATGCAACGCTGAATCCGGAGGCTACTGAATTCATACCCTTCAGTCCCTCAGCTGATTACTGGGAAGATGTTCCTGACACTTGCGCAGAGGAGGACTCTAGAGATTCCATACGTCAGTCGACTTCTGAATCAGAGGTTCCAGAACCAGCAATGTTACCTAAACTTACTCCTGAAGAAGAGCCTGTGGTGCCAGAGTCAGAAGCACCAAGAGAGCAGAGGGCTCGCAGAGTCATCAGGCCTCCCAAGAAACTAACTTACCCCCAAATGGGGACGAGCTCAGAGGACTCTGTTGTAACGGCTAGGAGAAGTGTTGAACAACCTGATCCTTCCACCGTCCATTTGGTGGAGGGCAACCCCAGCTCACTCTCTGGCACAGTTAGGCAGGCCACTCATGGTAGTGTGACCTGTGGGCAAGAGAGTTCCATCCCAAAGTTTTGGTGGGAATTCCCTATGCCAACATCATGCTCGACATTGTCCAAAATGGTAAACAGTATTTGTTGAAGTTTATCTTTGGGGACCAAAGAGTTCAAGTGGGGGGAGTGTGTAGCAGGGTGTTCCCCTTTAATGCAGAGAGACAAGAAGTTCCAGGTGAGAGGTGAGTCGGGAGGAAGTAAAGAGACATTATGGAAGTGAAAGCAGAGGAGAGAGAGACTACATCTCCCAGTACATCTTGCAGCACCCAGGGTGCATTGCTCCAGAACAGAGACTGCTGGGGCAGACTTTATAAAGGGGAGGCAGAGTTTTGGTCGGCCTCTTTGGACACCCCTCTCCTAGCAAGAGGATCTCTGTGCTGAACTGCTGTGTGCACAAGGCCTGAAGCCTGGGCCTTGTGCTCCTTTCCAAAGAGCCCTCTGCCAGCCTAGCAGAGCCTTAGAGACATCTAATCCTCCTTGCTGCAGTACACCAGAAGGATTGAAGACTTGGATGTCGGTGGATTCCTGTTCCCAGACGAATCGATGGAGGAAACGGATTTGGACTTGTCCGGGTGGTGAGAGCTGTTTAAAGACAGATCCTTTATCTTTACTATTCGTTGGGATTACAAAGTTGTTCTTCAAGTGCACCACCGAAAAGATTGCTAGCGAATATTGTTTCACTGAACTTCCATTTAGATCAGTCAGGCCTGACTGCATAGGTAGACATTGCTGGGTGTTAGTCTACCCATGAGGGGAAGTAGCTGTAAAAGGGCAGCGCTAGAGTTGCATAGCAATACTTTATTATTCTGATTACTCTGTTTATCTTTATTACTGTTTATTGCAGGGAACTTTAACTTGTTATACTGTTGTTTATTACTTGCCCATTAGCCTCAGTAAAATATCTGGGTAAAGTACATTTGGTGTCAGTTCCGCTTACTTTAATAGGAGTTTTAAAGTATATTCTGTGTATGTTTGTTATAGGACTGCGTCACCAACAGTTGCGATCACGCGGTCCTATCTCTCTATCACCAGCTGTGCCACGGGAGGTTAGAGCCGATTGCCGGGGGTTGACAGCGGTGCACTGCAGGGCCCAAATCAATATCAGCGGCTCTCTTAACTGGGGGTAGCGCTACATATATATATATATATATATATATATATATATATATATATATATGTATGTATATGACCTGGAGCACAGGTGCCGCCCTTTAGCAGTAAAACTACAGGGCGAACCTGAAGTAGTTAAACCCAAAACCAAAAATGTAATATTTTGCAGCTTATCAGTCATTAGATGTGGTGGCTGCATTTGTTCTGTTTTTATAGTCCTTCCCAGATAGCAAGGATAACTTACCACAAATTTGTGGCAGTGTTGAATTGTAACTCTGTTATCTTGCTGCACATTTTCAATGGCAAGTTGTACACTTGCAGAGCACTTGAAGCACAAGTTCTAATTGACACTTTTCCAATATATGCAAATTTGCGTGGCAAGTCTCTAGCAAGCGCAAAGTTGCAGTGGTGAGTCTACAGCAAGAGCTCTGCAAGTCACAGTGACCCCTGTGGTGGGATGACTATTGCACAACATAACTGAACCAGAACTTGCAGAAAGTTGATCTGGAGTCATGCAATGGGGACTTCAATTGTTAAACATACTTGTGAAGCCTGACAATATATCCTAAAAAGCAAAAGTGCAGCGCTAAACAAACAAATAAATATACATATGAGTGATCATAAAGGCACCATGCACAATTGACAGTGCAAACGTGAGTCCAAAAAAATAAGTGAACAAATGTCCAAATAAGTGCAAGAGGAAAAAGGGAAAAATTTGATATTCCAAGAAAAACTCCAGAAGATACAGTGAGATGTGTAGGCAGGAGGATTCCCAGATTGTCCAGTGGAGATAATACAGATGGCAGCTTACCAGATGATATGGCTTTCAAATGAATGAAAAGCCAAAAAATGCCTTAGGGAGAAAAATCCCAAACACTTCCACGTGGATAATGGCAGCCCTGGTGTCACCCTCTGTTTCTTGCTTCCACTCGCGGCTCTTTTTGCACTTATTTGGACTTTTGCTTACCTCCCAACTTTTTGGGATGGGAATGAGGGAGACCTATTAGCAAAAGTATGTAGGCATAGGACACACCCCCTGTCACGCCCCCTTAACCACTTGCCGACCGCCGCACGAACATTTACGTTGACAGAATGGCACGGACAGGCAAAAGGGCGTATATATACGTCCCCTTTAAATTGCCGGCCTTGTGGTCACGCGCGCACTGCCGGCAGCACGCTCGCGACCCTGTCGCAAGCTCCGTGGCCGCGCCCGCGGTACCCGCGGACCCGATCGCCGCCGGTGTCCCGCGATCGGATCACAGAGCTGAAGAACAGGGAGATGTTAGTGTAACTCCCCGTTCTGCCTAGTGACACTGTCACTGATTGTGTTCCCTCTCACCGGGAACAGCGATCAGTGACGTGTCACGGCAAGCCACGCCCCCTAACAGTAAGAATCACTCCCTAGGTCACACTTAACCCCTTTAGCGCCCCCTACAGGTTAACCCCTTCACTCCCAGTGCCATTTTTACAGTAATCAGTGCATTTTTATTGCACTGATCGCTGTAAAAATTACAATGGTCTCAAAAGTGTCCAATGTGTCCGCCATAATGTCGCAGTCATGATAAAAATCGCTGATTGCCGCCATTACTAGTAAAAAAAAAAAATATTTATAAAAATGCCATAAAACTACCACCTATTTTGTAGACGCTATAACTTTTGCGCAAACCAATCAATAAATGCTTATTGCGATTTTTTTTTACCAAAAATATGTAGAAGAATACGAATCGGCCTAAACTGAGGGAATAAAATAATTTTTTCATATATTTTTTGGGGATATTTATTATAGCAAAAAGTAAAAAATATTGATTTTTTTTCAAAATTGTAGCTCTATTTTTGTTTATAGCGTAAAAAATAAAAACCGCGGAGGTGATCAAATACCACCAAAAGAAAGCTCTATTTGTGGGGAAAAAGGGACGTCAATTTTGTTTGGGAGCCACGTCGCACGACCGCGCAATTGTCAGTTAAAGCGACGCAGTGCCGAATCGCAAAAAGTGGCGCGGTCTTTGACCAGCAAAATGGTCCGGGGCTGAAGTGGTTAAGGGACAAAAAACAAGATTAGTGCTCTTTTTACCACTACTATTCCTTTTAAATATTACCAATGCAGAGATTTAGAAATTGGATGAAAAATTTGGCACTGTGAAACACTTTTTGAAAGATAAATAGTGCATTTTATATACAACTATATAGATCAGAGCAAAATGAGGGACAAATGAGGAGGAAAGAGGGACAGAGGGACTTTGTTCCAAATCAGGGAAAGTCCCTTGAAATCAGGAATTGGGAGCTATGGTTTTGTTCACTTATTTTTTTGGACTCACGTTTCCGCTGTCATTTGTGCATGGTGTCTTTATGGACTTTGTTTGATCACTTGTTTGTTTAGCTCTGCACTTTTGTTTTTTAGGATATATTTTGTTGGTTATTATCTATTAACCTGTGCTAGCAGCTTTTCACTGTCATACACAATTCTTTGGTCTAAGCACAATTTTTTTATGTTTTTTGCTATCTGGGTTTTTTCCTCTGTTTTCACCTGGTGATTCGGCCAGTAACACACCTCCTGTATTAGAGTGCCTTCACTCGGGATGAAGGAGCACAGGGGGCACATTTAGACAGCAGCATTGTTAATCTGGGGAAAGGGGTGTGTTAGATGTGCTAGTAGATTTAGATACACTAACAAATATAAACCAAACTCAAGCTAACACTTTATAAGTAGTGTGGTAGTGTGGTACCCCACCAGTGTAGTGACCCAGAATTCTCAACTGGACGGGTTGAGGGGCTCCAGGGTGCTTATGATGTACAGAGGAAACTGGCGTTTCAGTTTCCTCATTCTTTAATAAAGTCCACTTTGGGACCTGGAGCCCGGGGATTTCTTAGCGATCCGGGTGGGATGAAATCCCCAGTCCTGGGTCCAGATTTTGAGATTTACCAGAACACTGACTGGTCAGGTGTGTGCTGGCCTATTTGTAGACACCTGACCATGATTCTGGGCTCCACCCTCCCGAGGAGACCAGGCTTGCAAGGGAGAACCCAGAGTGTGCAGGTGTGCACTAGAATAGCTAGAGAAGCTGGAGTAGCTAGAGAAGCTAGAGAGTGCAGGCTGCACTGTGAAACCCAGAGACCTGAGTCTGAGG
This sequence comes from Rana muscosa, assembly GCA_029206835.1. Lineage (NCBI taxonomy): Eukaryota > Metazoa > Chordata > Amphibia > Anura > Ranidae > Rana > Rana muscosa. The sequence continues at coordinate 376,403,456 of CM055127.1, forward strand.
TTGCTGACAGGAGTCAGGAGGGCTCCATGCGGGAGCCTGAGCAGTGGTGCTGCTGCTGAAGAGAGCCAGGCGGCTCAGTATTTTCATTTGCAACTTTTGCATGGCTGAGCCAGGAGGCTGAACATACAACCGTTTAATGTTGATGATGAAAACCCCCTGTGAGGGAAAACACATTTGTTTTCATTTCTGGAACTTTGTTTGATTTTCTTTAATAAAAGTGGCCCAACAAACTCTCAAAAGGAAACATTTGTATGGGACTGTTCTCGCTAGCGGGTGCTTGACTTGAGCTAACAATCCCCCAACATTACAGTAGTTACAGCAACAGTCTTTTTTTTTCCTTTTGGGATAAAGGTTTTACACAAATAAATAAAAGCTGATCATTGTAAGCACCCCTGTCAGTGGTAAATGGTTTGTCTCATCCCTGTAACTTGATACATCTGCCAGAGAGCTTATTATTTCGAAAAACAACAAACTTACTGGCCAGATCACCAGATGAAAACTAATGTAGACATCACATCTAAGAATTGGTAAGCTGCAATATAATAAATGTTTGCTTGTGGGTTTATTACTGCTTTAAATTGCGGGTGCCCGGCGGACATTGTGGCCGCCGGGCACACGCATTGGGTTCCCAGTGACGCGGCGGGAGCGCGCATGCGCTCCCTAGTGGCTCGGGAAGGCGAGGACGTCATGTGACGTCCAGAACGAGAGCCGCTGTCAGGTCACCTGAAGCCAGATGACAGATGCACACCGTTGAGGTCAGGAGTGCACCGCTACGGTAGTGGACCCTACGGCTGACTGCTGCGGATGGAAATCTGGGTGGTTAAGGAAGGCAGGTCCACTGGAGAACCAACACAGATCCCACAGGGAGCTAGAGCATAAGATTCCCCAGGGCGCGGAGTCTAAGAGCTAGCAGGTGTTCACCAGAGCCTCTAGTGGTGAGGATGGACTGGGCTGCAGCTAGCTACAGGTCGCGGCCCCCAGTGTCTCCCAGCTCACGCTCACAGTAGGCTACAGGAGGATAGTAAGGGGATAAGCCAAAGGTCGGGGCGACTAGCAGAAAAGGATAAACATAGGACACGCCAAGGTCAGGGTCATAGGCAGGCAGGGCTAGACGAGAACAAGCCAAGATCGGTAACTGGAATCAGAGGTAGAAGCACATGAAAGCTAACATACAATGTTGATCAGCAGGGCTGGCTTGCAGTGCACAGGTTAATATAGAGTTTTCTGATAGGGCCTGGGGTGGAGCCATGCTTGGAGGAGAGATTACTTAAGCAGCCAGGTGAGAGTGGCTGGCCTCTAAGGTGAACACATGGAGGAGAGGTGAGCTGACAGACAAACATTACTGCATATCCATGACAGTACCCTCCCTCTTACGAGGCCTCCCCCTTCCCCGCCTGGGCCCGGGTGTAGAGGGGAACTTCAGATGAAACTTCCAGAATTTGACTGACCTCGTACTCCTGATTATCCTCAGAGACCGGCGCCACGGTAGGGAGAGGACGAGAGAACTTATTGAGGACTAAAGGCTTCAGAAGAGCGACATGGAAGGAGTTAGCGATTTTGAGGCTTTTGGGAATCTGGAGTTTGAAACAAACCGGATTCAGTTTAGAAATTATAGTGTACGGACCAATGAATCTTGGAGCAAACTTCAGAGAAGGAACTCAGAGCTTGATGTTCCTGGTGGGGAGCCAGAATTTGTCCCCTGGCTGAAGAGAAGGCGGTTTACACCTGCGGCGGTTGGCAAAGCCTTTGAATTTGTCAGCAGCTGCCCAGAGGGAATTATGAACGTCACCCCAAATAGAATTGAAAGACTCCTGAGCCGAAGCCAAAGCTGGAATATCTGGAGAACAGGCCATGGGAAGAGGAAGTTGAGGGTGTTTTCCATAAACTGTGAAAAAGGGTGTCTTTTGCGAACTGGTATTTACATGATTGTTATGTGAGAATTCTGCCCACGGGTGTAGAGAGGACCATTCATCATGATGAGCAGAGACTAAGGTGCAAAGAAAGACCTCTAACTCCTGATTAACCCTCTCAGTCTGTCCATTGGATTGAGGATGGTAAGAAGAGGAAAAATCCAAGACAATATTGAGGGATTTGCAAAAGGCTCTCCAAAAACGAGACGTAAATTGAACACCCCTGTCGGAAACAATATGAGAAGGAACCCCATGGAGGCAGAAAATTTCTCGAACAAAAATGGGAACCAAGGCAGGAGCAGAAGGAAGGCCAGGAAGAGGAACAAAATGAGCCATCTTGGAGAACCGATCGATTACCACCCAAATGATTGTATTATTCTCTAACAGTGGAAGATCGGTGATAAAATCCATGGCAATGTGAGGCCAGGGTTCCTTTGGAATGGGCAAGGGCATGAGAAGACCAGCAGGAGCTTGTGTGGAGGATTTAGACTGAGCCAAGACATGACAAGCCTTAACGTAGTCTTTGACATCTGAATGGAGATTAGGCCACCAGTAGTGACGACTGATGAGCAAGAAGGATCAGAGGAACCCAGCGTGACCTGCCACCTTGGAATCATGTCCCCAACGAAGGATCTTAGCTCTTAGCTCAGTGGGGACAAAGGTCTTGCCAGGAGGAATTTTTGACCCCAGGGTGGTAGAATGGGCAACAATGCATGAGGTTGGAATGATCGGCTCAGGTTCAGGGGTGGACTCCTCGTCCAAAGTGTCAAATGACCTAGAGAACGCATCAGCCCGACCGTTGCAGGAACCATGTTTGTACGTAATCGTGAAATTAAAACGGGAAAAGAAGAGACTCCACTTGGCCTTTCTGGGATTCAGACTATTAGCTTTCTGTAGGTACTGTAGATTCTTGTGATCAGTAAAGATCGTTATGGAGATGACACCACTCCTCTAACGCCAATTTAATTGCGAGAAGTTCCCGATCACCGATAGCATAATTTCTCTCTGCCTGAGAATTTTTTTTGGAGAAGAACGCACATGGTTGAAGTCTCTTCTCAAAGAATTGAAGAAGCACCGCTCCCACCCCCATTGAAGAAGCGTCCACTTCAATAAAAAATGGGTCCCCAGGATTTGGTCTCCTCAATAGAGGTCCAGAAACAGAGGCCTGTTTCAGGTCTTGAAACGCAGAGACAGCTTCGGGAGACCAGTCTTTGGCATTTGTACCCTTCTTGGTCAAAGCGATAATAGGCGCAGCAATGGAAGAGTAATTCCTTATGAACTGCCTATAATAATTTGTGAAGCTAAGAAAGCGCTGTGTGGCCTTGAGGCTAGCAAGAAGAAGCCAGTTGGTAATGGCCAAGACCTTTCCGGGATCCATACGAAGACCTAAACTTGAGACAAAGCATCCCAGAAACAGGACCTCAGAACATTCAAAGGAACATTTCTCCACCTTGGCATAGAGATTGTTCTCTCTAAGGCGCTGAAGTACAGTACGGACATGGTTTCTGTGGACGAGCAGATTTTCCGAAAAGATAAGAATGTCATCCAGATAGATGACAACAACTGCAGATCCCTGAAGATTTAATTGACAAAGTTTTGAAACACAGCTGGGGCATTACACAAACCAAAAGGCATAACCAGGTATTCGTAATGCCCGTCTCTAGTGTTAAACGCAGTCTTCCATTCGTCACCTATACGAATGAGATTGTATGCACCTCTGAGATCCAACTTGGTGAAAATGGAGGCACCCTTCAAACCTGTCGAATAGCTCAGATATTAGGGGTAAGGGGTATCGATTTTTGATAGTAACCGCGTTTAAACTTTGCTAGTCGATGCAGGGTCTCAAGGTACCATCCTTTTTGGAAACGAAAAAGAACCCTGCTCCTGCAGGCGATGAGGATTTCCAGGTGAATCCTCTCTCTAGATTCTCTGCGACATACTCAGACATGGCCTGGGTCTCTGGGATGGACAGAGGGTAGGTACGACCCCTGGGCAGAGTTGATCCTGGGACAAGGTCAATAGCACAGTCAAAAGACCTGTGGGGAGGAAGCACCTCAGCTGATTTCTTACAGAATCCTGGTAATCGCTGTATGCTGCGGGAAGATCAGAAGATACAGATGTGGTAGCAACCGGAAGTCTCTCCTTGGGGGCCACCTTGAGAAGACAGGACGAGAAACATGAGGGACCCCAAGCCAGGATCTGCCCAGAGACCCAGTCCACATATGGAGAGTGGAGCTGTAGCCAAGGAAGGCCCAATACAATGGGGGTAGAGGCCTTGGGTAGAATGAGGAAGGATATCCACTCCTGGTGGAGTATCCCTACCGACATCCTAATAGGTAGCGTCTGGACACGAATAGGACCCCTTGGGAGAACAGTGCCATCAATTTCCGAGACTACCAGTGGCGTAGTAAGAGGTGAAAGGGTAAGCTTCATAAAAGAAGCAGTTTTCCAGTCCATAAAATTGCCAGCAGCCCCGGAATCCAGATATGCAAGGGTCGATTGAGGAGAAGTGCCTACATGAAGGAACACTGGAAGAACAAGACGAGAAGGTGATGTTTCTGGGTCCAATACTCCACCTTCCAAATGTATTAGACCCAAGCGTTTCCCAGACGAAGCGAGCAGGAGTCACGAAAATGACCCTTGCCCCCACAATAGAGACACAAGCCCAGATAATTCTGTGCCTAGCACGTTCTTCGGGGGCTAGTCTGGTCCGGCCCAGCTGCATAGGTTCCTCAGCAGGCAGAAGATGCTCGTCCAGACCGGCGGGGATGGCTCTTCCCACTAATTCGTCTTTCACTTGGTCAGAGAGGCCATGTAAAGAGGTTGCGACCAGCGCCTACGCCTGTGTCAGGAAAGGCTTCACCCGCTGGTGGCGATGTTGGTCCTATGGATTGCAGTACTACCAGAAGGTGTCCTCTTGCAGCCAGTATCTTTGATAGAGGATCTCACCTGCTGGTGGTAATGCCTGATCCATGGGCCGTAGTACCGGCGTCCACCAGCGGGTGTATTCTGGCAGTGTGGGCAGGCAGCACTTCAGCTGTCACATGAGGACAATCACTGCAGTCCTATAAATACCCGGCAAGCCCTCACATGCTCGCCTTGGTATCTCTCTCTCCTGAGCCTGCATCTGACCCTGAGCCTGCATCTGACCCTGAGCCTGCATCTGACCCTTAACCTGCATCTGACCCTAAGCCTGCATCTGACCCGACCTGATCCTATCCTGAGCACATCCTGGACCTGCACCTTCTGTTACCTGTTGACCTTGGATTCCTGCCCCGCAGCCTTCCCATCCATCCTCTCCCTGCCCTGTTGTGTTCCCGTCCTCACCCATCTGCTGATATCCCCTGGTGTATGATCTTGGCCTGGCTTTGTTTACGGTTACAGTATCTCCCCTTGATTTGTATATACTGTTCGTTGTTGGTTGTGCACTGGTTGTTTTCACTTGTTTGTCACCTTGTAAATAAACACCTTTTTATTTCACTTACATGCGTTTTTGGTCTCCTCTGTGTAGTCACACAGTCTGGTCTACTAGTTCCCTGACAGTATACCAAGGCCACTCCCTGACCAGACGTGGCTGCATTGAGGAACCATCCTGGTGTTGTATGTTTTTCTGATATGGATTTCGATTAAATCATTTACTATTCCCTACTGGCGACAGAGGATGGTGAATATTGTCGCCAGATTTTAAAAGGGTGGACTAGTGACCAGCTGATGGAAACCATCCGATCAGCTCATTCCTGGGTGTATCAGGGCTATATGTCTTTTGAGGATGTTCAGCCATAAATCAGGTTATGTATAAAGCCAGCCCTGTCATGCATTCCCAAAGGAAGTGATGATTTCTCTCCTCCCTTCAACAGTGACCAAGTTGAATCCCTGGTATGGTTAATAGAGGATGATCCGGCTTCTTTCGATGAACATTTTTTGTCTTGTTCCCAGCAGATGTTATCTGATTGTATTAGTTCAGTGCAGTCTCTGATTAGACAGGGTGTGTGTGAACCAGCTTTTGTTCAACCTGTGCTGCAGGCATGGTCAGATCTCCTGCATTTAGCCAAGCCACAACATTCCAGCCCTGCCATTAATCATCTGCCTTCCCAAGAATCTATTCGCCCATCGCCTATGGCAACTCCAGCTACAGCTACAGCCCAGTTTACACAGCTTCCTACTAAATATTATTACCCGGTCTCTACTTGCTGCACCTACGCTGCCTTCAATCCACCTGCTTCTTCCCTTCCACCTGTAACAATTCCACAAAAACCCCCTCCAGCCACTGTTCCTGTGTCTCTGCCACATTCCAGTCCTTCCTTTTACCCAGTTCCATCTTTTTCATACATCCCTCCCGTTATTTACAAATCCGCAGTGACTAAGCCTAAAAAGAAACGGAAGTTCTTTCCGACCCACACAATCCTGCCAGCAGGGCTGGACTGGGACAAAAATTTGGCCCTGGACTTCTTCCAGACCGGCCCACTTTAATTTTGCAGACACGCACAAAAACACTATATAACTATATGCAATTGCTCGCAGTGCACCTGCCAAGGATCGGCCCTGCAAAGCGGCCAGTGGGTCCTGCTGGGAGCTGGCCGCGGACCTGTGGGTCCTACTGGCCACTGACCTGTGGGCCCTGCAGGGAGCTAGCCACAGGCCATGGCCAGCTTCCAGCAGGACCTACAGGCCTGCTCCCAGCAGGACCCACAGTGTTGAGGCCTTTTTTGAGGTACTGGGTGGGCACTGGGGCAGGGTAAATGGGGGTAGATAGATGGGATTTGGGGTCAACTGGCCCTGGGGGTGTTAGGGTCTTTCAACTCAGCGATGCCTCCCCACCCCCGGGAGCTTGAACGTGTGGGCTACAACTCCCAGAATGCAACAGCGTGCGTCAGCTAGCTAGCGGCCATGCCCCCCAGTAAACTGACACTAACAGCTCCAGCACAGCTGGCTCTGGCCACTCACACACAGCCTCCTGGTCCATGTGCCTGGGGACAGGGCCGGTGCAAGGATTTTTGTGTACTTAGGCAAAGGTGCATTTTACCACCCCCCACCCCGAGGCTACTGGATACGTCCCTGACTGCCACTGTCGTCCTATGCATACAGAAAGAGCCCCCTTTAACATCAAATCCCCCACTCACAGAAAGAGCCTCGTTTTACCATCAAATCCCCCACTCACAGAAAGAGTCCCCCTTACCATCAAATCCCCCACTCACAGAAAGAGTTCCCCTTACCATCAAATCCCCCACTCACAGAAAGAGCCCCCCTTACCATCAGATCCCCCACTCACAGAAAGAGTCCCCCCTTACCATCAAATCCCCCACTCACAGAAAGAGCCCCCCTTACCATCAGATCCCCCACTCACAGAAAGAGCCCCCCTTACCATCAGATCCCTCGCTCACAGAAAGAGCCCTCCTTTAACATCAGATCCCCCAGTCACAGAAAGAGCCCCCCTTTACCATCAAATCCCCCATTTACAGAAAGAGTCCCCCCTTTACCATCAAATCCCCCACTCACAGAAAGAGCCCCCCTTTAACATCAGATCCCCCACTCACAGAAAGAGTCCCCCCTTTAACATCAGATCCCCCACTCACAGAAAGAGTCCCCCCTTTAACATCAGATCCCCCACTCACAGAAAGAGCCTCGTTTTACCATCAAATCCCCCACTCACAGAAAGAGTTCTCCAGCAGTGCTGGAACTATATATGGTGGAGAGATTGTGGGGGAAGAAAGTGTAGCTGCAGCAGCGGGCACACACAGATCACATTATACCTGTCAGATGAGAACCAGGAAATGGAGGTTGGCGTCACTTGTTTTATGAAGTTGTTGGTTCCTTCCTCCTTGGCGGCGCTGGCTCCTCTTGCTTGCAGCAGCTCCCTACGGCTCCTCCCACCATGATAATCCCCTCCCGCCTCCACTCCGGCCGTGAGTGACGTCACGCCGCTGGGACGGGGCTGTACACTTAGGAGGAGGGAAGTGTCGTGGGCGGCCGCAATGAAGGCTATTGGCTGGCCTGGTGCCGCCGGCCCCCCGGGTGCAGAAGCATAAGCATTAGCGTAAATGTGACAGATCAGAGAGACGACGAGTGAGTGACACAGTGACAGCCGGCCTAGCCCACTGACCAATCGGCTCACCGGAAATCTCCCGGTAGTCCCGATGGCCAGTCCATCCCTGCCTGCCAGTAACCCAACCTGCCTCCACACCGACCAACCTGCTCCAGCCTGCGTTCATGCCAGTTGAACGTAAAGAAGGGGATAAGGAAAGCACTCACATTGCCACATCCGTAATAGCGTAAGGAGACAAAAAAATGTTTACTCAGAAGGAGCAAAACAAGGTCGGACTTTACAGGCAACACACAAATGGAATTGAAAAAATGCTTTAATATCAAGAAATAATGTAAAACAAAAATTAAAAACCATACAATGTATAAGACAATATGATGAGAGTCCCTTGAACGTCAAACATTGCCGCGTTTCGCCGCAAGGCTTCATCAGGACGGACAAACAGGGGGGAGGTTTTTACACACTTGGGACAAATCTCAATATCTCAGAAGAGGGTCCAGACAGCGAAATTTGCTCAGAGGTGACCAATTCCTATGTGCTTAGTATAGTATGGTAAAGGCAGATATATGTATGGTCTGTGAATCAGAAATAGTCAAAGAAAGATATTTTCGCAGGGATACACTCAACAAATGGAAAAGCCCGATGCTTGAGGCTAGCAAAAATTGCTAGGCAGATCAGGTATGTAAAATAAGGTATGCCCAGATGGGGGTAGAGGACGTCCTAGTGTAGAGAGAGGGAGAGCTTCATAGTCACCGCAGAATCTCAGTAGAAGCACTTACAATAGGAGTGCAAGCAATAAAGCCACTGCAGTGATAAATGTATCACTGTTCAAGTCTAGCCACTGGACGTCAGAAAATAACACCCCCGGGAGTCAGCCTCGCGCTGAACACATGCCAGTTGAACCTGATGACCCACTTAAATCTGCCAACTCTAGGCCTGCTACCCAGTCTAACGTCCCAGTGCCTTTTACCCAATCTGACGTCCCAGTGCCTTTTACCCAGTCTGACGTCCCAGTGCCTTTTATCCAGTCTGACGTCCCAGTGCCTTTTATCCAGTCTGACGTCCCAGTGCCTTTTATCCAGTCTGACGTCCCAGTGACTTTTACCCAGTCTGACGTCCCTGTGCCTTTTACCCAGTCTGATGTCCCGGAGCCTGCTGCCCAGCCTGATGAGCTTCTGTCTGCTGCCCAGCCTGAGGTTTTCCCGCCTGCTGCCCAGCCCGAGGTGTTCCTGCCTGCCTCCCAGCCCGAGGTGTTTCTGCCTGCTGCCCAGCATGAGGTGTTCCTGCCTGCTGCCCAGCCTGAGGTGTTCCTGCCTGCTGCCCAGACTGAGGTGTTCCTGCCTGCTGCCCAGACTGAGGTGTTCCTGCCTGCTGCCCAGCCTGAGGTGTTCCTGCCTGCTGCCCAGCCTGAGATGTTCCTGTCTGCTGCCCAGCTTGATGTGCCCGTACCTGCTGCCCAGCTTGATGTGCCCATACCTGCTGCCCTGCTTGGTGTGCCCGTGCCTGCTGCCCAGCTTGGTGTGCCTGCTGCCCAGTTTGGTGTGCCCATGCCTGCTGCCCTGCTTGATGTGCCTGCTGCCCAGCTTGGTGTGCCGATGCCTGCTACCCAGCTCGATGACCCGGAGCCTGCTGCCCAGCTCGATGACCCGGAGCCTGCTGCCCAGCTCAATGACCCGGGGCCTGCTGCCAAGCTCGATGACCCGGGGCCTGCTGCCAAGCTCGATGACCCGGAGCCTGCAGCCCAGCTCGATGACCCGGAGCCTGCAGCCCAGCTCGATGACCCAGAGCCTGCTGCCCAGCTCGATGACCCGGAGCCTGCTGCCCAGCTCGATGACCCGGAGCCTGCTGTCTACCCTGATGTGCCCGCTGTCTGCCCTGATGTACCTGCCATCTGCCCTGAGGTACCCGCGGTCTTCCCTGAGGTACCCGCCGTCTGCCCGGATGTGCCCGCTGTCCGCTTCAATGTGCCTGTTGTCCAGCTTAAAGTGCCTGATGACCAGCCTGAAGTACGTTCATCCTTTGTGCAACTCGATACCATAGACGATGGACAATTAAGACTGGTTGGAGCGTCTGGAGGCTGCTCCTTTTAGGGGGGGTACTGTCAGGAAAGGCTTCACCTGCTGATGGCACTGTTGGTCCTATGGATTGCAGTACTAGTGTCCACCAGCAGGTGTCCTCTTGCAGCCAGTATCTTTGACAGAGAATCTCACCTGCTGGTGGTAATGCCTGATCCATGGGCCGTAGTACCGGCGTCCACCAGCGGGTGCATTCCAGCATAAAACAAACAGTTTGGTGATATGGCGCACTCTGGTTATGGCTCATTATAATAGTAAAATTAAATGGAAGGAAGGAGGGGAACCGGGGTGGTAGTGGCAGTATATTTAGGAGAGTATAAGTCCATGTAAGGTAACAATAATTGGATACTGTTCAAAGAAGGCTGCCAGTTCAAAAAAAGTTGAAGTTAAAAGAACTCTGCAATAGAAGAAAGGGAAAGAGAACAGCGCCCCCTAAGTGCAGTACTGACGTGTTTAATTTGCAACAAAGTAAATGATTACACTCACAGGATGGTAATGCAAGCAGGCAAAGTATGGATCATCCGCTCCTGACTTCCAGGTGGGATGGGGTCCAGCGTCACTGTAGTGGACGGGTGTCCGCGGTGAAGTCTGTCACCCGGGAACAAGGCTGGAGACGATGCTTCCGGATGGAAGGAACTCTGTCAGCGGTGCACAATGGACTGTGTCAGGTCACTTCCGGGTCAGGTCGGCGGGGCGGTGCTAGCGTTCGGAGTATTCTTACTCCTTCATCAGGCATTGGATGGTGGCCATGTTTGGGGAGGGGGTTTAAATAGACTCACAGGCCAAGTCTGCATTGTGGTTACCATGGTAATGATAGGGGGGGTACTGGTCTGGTCTACTAGTTCCCTGACAGCCTGATTGTTCCAGCTCAATTCAGCTGTGAGGATACGGAACTGAAGAGCATATTGTCCCACTGAACAAGATTCTTGGCGAAGACGTAAAAGGGCACTAGCCGCTGAAGAAACCCAAGCCGGCTCCTCGAAGATGTTACGAAAGAGCTTCAAGAAGTCGGACAGGCTGGAAACCACCGGATCATTCTTCTCCCACAGGGGGGCAGCCTAGGCTAAAGCTTCACCGGAGAGGAGGGAAATGATATAGGCTACCTTTGCCCGATCAGACAGGAAGTTTTGAGGCTGGGGCTCAAAATGAATAGTGCATTGGCTAAGAAACCCCCTGCAGGCCTTGGAGTTCCCAGAGAAACGGGACGGAGCTGGAAGTTGTAGTGAATGTGTGGCTGCGACTGGTGCGATAGGTGCAGCCGCTGATTGTACTTGAGGTTGCTGATTCGGGGTTCCCAAGGAGGCCTGAAGCTGCTCGAAGCGGGAAGCCAGAGTCTTTTTTTCGAATCCTGGGTCTCAAGTCTGCGGACTATGCCCTGCAATGGATCATCTGCGGGAAGTGGCACGTCAGCCGGGTCCATGGCTGATCAAACTGTCAGGTCACCTGATGACAGATGCACACCGTTGAGGTCAGGAGTGCACCGCTACGGTAGTGGACCCTAGGGCTGACTGCTGCGGATGGAAATCTAAGTGGTTAAGGAAGGCAGGTCCACTGGAGAACCAACAAAGTTCCCACAGGGAGCTAGAGCATACGATTCCCCAGGGCGCAGAGTCTAAGAGCTAGCAGGTGTTCACTAGAGCCTCTAGTGGTGAGGATGGACTGGGCTGCAGCTAGCTCCAGGTCGCGGCCCCCAGAATCTCCCAGCTCACGCTCACAGTAGGCTACGGGAGGATAGTAAGGGGATAAGCCAAAGGTCTGGGCGACTAGCAGACAAGGATAAACATAGGACACGCCAAGGTCAGGGTCACAGGCAGGCAGGGATAGTCGAGAACAAGCCAAGATTGGTAACTGGAATCAGACGTAGAAGACACAGCAAGTCGCACATGAAAGCTAACATACAACGTTGATCAGCAGGGCTGTCTTGCAGTGCACAGGTTAATATAGAGTTCTCTGATAGGGCCTGGGGTGGAGCCATGCTTGGAGGAGAGATTACTTAAGCAGCCAGGTGAGAGTGACTGGCCTCTAAGGTGAACACATGGAGGAGAGGTGAGCTGACAGACAAACATTACTGCATATCCATGACAGCTGCATCATCCAGCCGTCATTTGACGGCCGGCGGTGGGCTAGCGGTTAAACTAAATCTCTCTAAAACTGAGCTGATAATGTTCCCTCCTGACCATGCCCCCCCCCCCCATGACTTTTCCATCAAAATCAATAATTCAACCATCAATCCCTCCCCTTATGCCAGGGTGTTAGGTGTAATCCTAGACTCTGACTTGTCCTTTCAGCCCCAAATCCAATCGTTGTCAAGAGCTTGTAGAATTCACCTCTGTAACATCTCTAAAATGTGCCCCTTTTTAACGAATGAAACCACCAAGCTCCTCATTCACTCCTTCGTTATCTCTCGCCTTGACTATTGCAACTCCCTCCTCATTGGCCTACCTCTCCATAGGCTCTCCCTATCATGAATGCTGCTGCCAGACTCATCCACCTTACTAACCGCTCAGTGTCTGCCACCCCAGTCCCCAATCCCTACACTGGCTCCCGATCGTCCAGCAAATTAAATTCAAAATGCTAACTACAACATACAAAGCCATTCACAACTCTGCTCCAAGCTATATCACCAATCTTATCTCCAAATCATCCTCCCCGCTCCTCTCAAGACCTTCTGCTCTCTAGCTCCCTTATCTCCTCCTCCCATGCTTGTCTCCAGGACTTCTCCAGAGTCTCTCCCATCCTCTGGCTATCTCCTACTCTGTCTGCTTTCAGGCGATCCCTGAAAACTCATCTCTTCAGGGAAGCCTATCACACCTCCAACTAATCTCCCATCAATTCCATCAGCTCATTTCCCACAGTTACAACCTTTTGTACCACTTGCCCCACCCTATTAGTTTGTAAGCTGTTCTGAGCAGGGCTCTCTTCACCCTCTTGTATATTATTGTATTGTAACTGTATTGTCTTCCTTTTATATTAAGTGCTGCGTAAACTGTTGGCACTATATAAATCCTGTATAATAATAATAATAATAATACCAAACATCTAATCGAGGCTGCAGTTTTATTGTAAAAGGTTTATGCAAAACTGCTGTCTTATGAATGTGTCCTGTTGGGGCAAGGTGAGGCAAGCTGGGCTTGGGTTGTGCCGGCCTGGACTCAGGGATGGACTGGCCATCGGGACTACCGGGAGTTTCACGGTGGGCCGATGGCTCAGTGGGCCGTTTTAAAAAAAAATTATTTTTTTTTGGGGGTCGTTTTTTTATGCAGAGTTCGGCGGCAGCGGGAGCGTGGCAGCAAACAGCGGCGGGGATTCGGGGAAGGTGGCCAGCGAGGAGGGCAGTTGGATGTAAAAGCCAAGGAGGGAGAAGAGCTCCACCCCTCCCTGACCACCGAAAAGGCGAACAGGAGCGAGCGCGGCCACCCCGGCACTCCCAGAACCTCGATTCCTCCACCTCCTCTCTGCTCCAGGAACCATGCGGCCTGGGCCGGAGGGCAGGCTGACTGGGAGCCCGGAGGAAGAGAACATGCGCCGCTGTAAGGAGCAGAGCAGCGAGAGCACCCCCTCGGATCAAGAGGGAGACTTGGCGCTGCCGCTGCTGGCCATCAGGTACCCGGCATCCTACACAAACATGCCAGAACACTGAGACAACTGGGGGGTGAGCAGAGGAGGGACTGCAGAAAGGGACAGTGCTATGTGGTCTGTCTCAGCCCTCCCCTTTGTCTCTCAGTCCCCCCTCTGTCTCTCAGTCCCCCCTCTGTCTTTCAGTCCCCGTGTCTCTCAGTCCCCTCTCTTTCAGCCCCCTCCTCTGTCTCTCAGCCCCCCACTATCTCTCAGCCCCCCCACTATCTCTCAGCCCCCCCCCACTATCTCTCAGACCCCCCTCTGTCTCTCAGACTCCTCCTCAGTCTCTCAGACCCCCCTCTGTCTCTCAGACCCCCCTTCTGTCTCTCAGACCCCCCTCTGTCTCTCAGACCCCCCTCTGTCTCTCAGTCCCCCCTCTGTCTCTCAGTCCCCCCCTCTGTCTCTCAGTCCCTGTGTCTCTCAGCCCCCCTCTTTTAGCCCCCTCCTCTGTCTCTCAGCCCCCCTCTATCTCTCAGCCCCTCTCTGTCTCTCAGACCCCCCTCTGTCTCTCAGACCCCTCCTCTGTCTCTTAGCCCCCTCCTCTATCTCTCAGCTCTCCTCCTCTGTCCCTCATCTACCCCCTCTGTCTCTCAGCTCCTCCCTCTGTCTCTCAGCTCCTCCCTCTGTCTCTCAGCTCCTCCCTCTGTCTCTCAGACCCCCTCTGTCTCTCAGACCCCTCCTCTGTCTCTCAGACCCCTCCTCTGTCTCTCAGACCCCTCCTCTGTCTCTCAGCTCTCCTCCTCTGTCTCTCAGCTCTCCTCCTCTGTCTCTCAGCTCCCCCCTCTGTCTCTCAGCTCCCCCCTCTGTCTCTCAGCTCCCCGCTCTGTCTCTCAGCTCCCCCCTCTGTCTCTCAGCCCCCCTCTGTCTCTCAGCCCCCCTCTGTCTCTCATACCCCTCCTCTGTCTCTCAGACCCCCCCACTGTCTCTCAGCTCCCCTCCTCTGTCTCTCAGCTCCCCTCCTCTGTCTCTCAGCTCCCCTCTGTCTTTCAGCTCCCCCTGTCTATCAGCTCCCCCTCTGTTTCTCAGCTCCCCCTCTGTTTCTCAGCTCCCCCTCTGTCTCTCAGCTCCCTCCCTCTGTCTCTTAGCTCCCTCCCTCTGTCTCTTAGCTCCCTCCCTCTGTCTCTTAGCTCCCCCCTCTGTCTCTCAGCTCCCCCTCTGTCTCTCAGCTCCCCCCTCTGTCTCTCTGCCCCCTCCTCTGTCTCTCTGCCCCCTCCTCTGTCTCATTCACTCCCTGACTCTTAGGCTGCTTTCACACTGGGGCGGGCATTGACGGTAAAACGCTGCTAGTTTTAGCAGCACTTTACTGTCGTTTTAGCTGCACTATTCGGCTTCTAGCAGGCGCTTTTAACCCCCGCTAGCTGCCAAATTAAAGGTTAAATACGCCCGTGTAGCGCTGCTGCCGAAGTGCTTTGCATTTTTTAATATGCCCTGGCAGCGTCCCAGTGTGAAAGCACTCAGGCTTTCACACTGGGACTGCAGCGGAGGCGTTTTTCAGCCCAAAAGCGCCTGAAAAACGCTTCAGTGTGAAAGGGGTCCTACACTCACCTCCTCTCTTTTACACTCACTCCCTCTCTCTCTTACACTCACCCCCCTCTCTCACCCACCCCCTCTCACCCCCTTTCCCTCAACCCTCCCTCTCTCTCATTCCCCTCTCTCTCACCCTCTCATGATATACAATAATGGATGTAGGGGCCTTTTGGTGGCATGATTTTTTTGGGGGGCAGCATTTTATTGAATTAAAGTGGGCCGGTCTGGATGAAGTCCAGGGCCAAATTTTTGTCCCAGTCCAGCCCTGCCTGGACTGTGCTGAGCTAGGCTATGCTGGGCGGTGATGGGTTGGGAAGTGCCTAAGAACAGCCACATTCGGCTACACAGGGTAACTGTTGTTGATGAGAGATAGGAGGGTCGCTAAATGTCTGGATTAGATGGTTGTTTCTAATCAAACATTTAGCAATTCAATTACTGCTTAATATAAAAGTTTATAAAAAAAATTCTAAGAAATAAATGGCAAATTTTTTATTTCAACTGGAATTCCACTTTAAGGTTTTTTTTTTTTTACTTTTCAAGTGACTTAAGCTGGCCATAAACATATCAAGTCCCTGCCAAACTGTTTAAAATGTGATCAGTGTGTGACCAACCCTGTTCAACAGAAGTTGATCAATTGACATGTTGGAAAACTTTTGTCGATCAGCGCTTGCAGGCGCTGGGTCCTGCTATCAGAATACAAATACCTTGCTTGTGTTGTTGGAGGAATTTTTTGTTTTTTTGCAGGTAAGAGAACCTGGCAGTTAAGCCTTTACGCCCGGTTCCCTACTGCGCATACGTAAAGCGCTCTGTGCTTTGTGAATGGCCCGGCGGTGGAGGAAGAAGGAGAGGGCCGCATTTCAGGGAGATTGGCCCGTGACCCAGTCTCCCGGTAGTGGGGAAGGGGACCTGTCAAAAACAGGTTCCCCCCTCCCCCCTGAAAGTTGCCAAATGTGACACCGGAGGGGGGGGGGAAGCAATTAAGTGGAAGTTCCACTTTTGGGTGGAACTCTGCTTTAATTTTGCGTTAAAAATGCTTAAAAGTGGGGAGCAACTAAGCAGGGTGATACGGTGTATTACTGGGTTTTAAACAGTATAGGCACTAATTCCTAATGTTTTACATAGCTAGACCTGCAAAAGGGGCCAGCCTGAAGTGATCTAACAGGACTTCATTTTCTGACTAAAGTTCCACTTGAATAAAATTGCAAATTGTTTTTTTCTTTTTTTTTTGGGTGGTTTCCACTCCTGCTTCCTCATTGACATCTCCTCAACCCACAACCTCCTGGAATAATGTTCCATATCCCAGGAGGCTACAAGACCAGTCTCACAGCAGGCTGCCATTGTGCACATGTGTAGTAGGGGGACCAGCTGTGCGTCATCAGGAAGTGACAGCCGGGTCCCAAAGCCAAGATGGCGGCCCAGCGGATCTGAAGCCCTGAGAAAATTGGCTGCATAGAAGACAGCACTGGTCTTTATAGGCTGGTAAGTATCTGTTTCTTAAAAGTCAGCATTTAGCATATTAGTAGCTGCTGGCTTTTAATTTTCACACACTGGGGTGTTTGGCACAGCTGCTACATTTCCTTCATAGTGGTAGCAGTTCAATGATTAATTGTATGTTGCCTTGGCCTGCTATTTAAAAACTTCCTGCTTGTCTTCTTCTTATGAATGAAACTCGGAAAACAATGCCATTCATGATAAACTATGAAAGAGTCAGTTCATAGCATTCATACTTGTGAAGGTGACTACTTTACGAGTCTTTGTATTGATCTTTCTGTTGTTACGGCAACTATTCTTTGGTTCACATCTCTTTGAACAATTGGAGCATTCACATTCTGCATCAGTACGAAGGACAAGTTCCTTTTAGATGTACAGTATTTCCTGTAGCTTTTTATGAAGGTAGCTGTGTACATAGCACCCTGCTTCATACCGTCTTTTAAGGTCAATGTGATGCATTCCTTCGACAAAACGACTTCTATTATTGTACATTCATGTGATGTTAAATTTAATGGGATCAGCTAAGTGTTTATGTCACTAAAAATAAGTAGTGACAGGCCATCTGAAAATAAATGAATGGAGAAGGTTTATTTATATACTCAGACATGTGTGCATTAAAACATTATTAAACGAGCAGCAATAAATACAAGTCAGTACTATGGAAGCAGTTCTTTAACCGCTTTCAGCGCTGTCGCAATTTGAATGACAATTGCGTGGTCATGCAACACTGTACCCAAACAATTTTTTATCATTTTGTTCCCACAAATAGAGCTCTCTTTCAGTGGTATTTGATCGCCTCTGCGATTTTAATTTTTTGCACAACAAATAAAAAATTGCGAAAATTTAGAAAAAAAATAAGTTTTTCTTTGTTTCTGTAAAAAATTTTTTGTAAATAAGTACCTTTTCTACTTCAATGATGGCCACTGATAAGGCGGCACTAACGGGCACTGATAAGGCGACACTGATGGGCACCGATGAGGTGGCACCAATGAGGTGGCACCGATGAGGTGGCACTGATGGGCACTGATAGGCGGCACTGATGGGCACTGATATGTGGCACTGGTATGCGGCACTGATGGGCACTCATAGGTCGGCACTGATGGGCACTCATAGGCAGCACTGATGGGCACTTATAGGCAGCACTGATGGATACTTATGGGTGGCACTGATAGGTGGCATGGACGGGCACTGATAGGTGGGCACTTATGGGCACAGATGGGCACTGATAGGTGGCACTGATGGACACTGGTAGGTGGCACTGATGACACTGGTGGCTGGCATTGCTGGGCATCATACATTTTGGTTGTGCCATGATGGTGCCAGTCAGTGCCCATTTGTGGGCACTGATTGGCATATGTTGTGTATGTATTTGTGCATGTGGATGGCCACGGGGGACTTACCTGGCCATCCACATGCTTGGGGCTTCCCTGGTGGTCCTGGGGGGCTTCCCTGGTGGTCCAGTGTGGGTATCCAAGGGGGGGCTGCGCTGATAAACAATCAGCGCGAACCCCCCCCTGTCAGGAGAGCTGCCGATCGGCTCTCCTCTACTCGCGTCTGTCAGACGTGAGTGAGGAAGAGCCGATCAACGGCTCTTCCTGTTTACATCATGATCAGCTGTGATTGGACACGGCTGATCACATGGTAAAAAGCCTCCGCTGGAGGCTCTTTCCCGAGATCAGTGTAGCGGTGTGTCAGACTGACACACCACTCCACCAATCGCCGCGATGCGCGCCCCCCCCCCCCCCGAGCGCGCGGCGGCTGTTATCCTGCAGGACGTCAATAGACGTCCAGTGTGGATAACAGAACCACTTCCCGGACGTCAATCTCCTATTGACTGGGCGGGAAGTGGTTAAAGTTGAATTTCAGGTAGAAAGGATAACAATTTATTCCAATTATATTTTCCTTAACCACTTCCAGACCAGGCCTTTTCTTACATTCATTGTTTTTGTAACAATCAGTATTTTTTTTGCTAGAAAATTACTTAGAACCCCCAAACATTAAATATTTTTTCGGAGGCCCTAGAGAATAAATTGGTGGGTTTTTCAACTTTTTATGTCACACTGTATTTTATTTGCGCAGCGGTTTTTGGAAAAAATACACCTGAATTTTTAATTTCACAATACATAGCCCAATTATTTTGTAAAATATAAAAGATGATGTTACGCTGAGTAAATAGATATCAAACATGTCGCGCTTTAAAATTGCGCATTCCTGTGCAACGGCGACAAATGTAATTTTTCTTATATATAGGCGATGCTTTAAAAGCCTTTACAGGTTACCACTTTACAGAGGAGGTCTGGTGCTAGAATTACTGCCAATGATCTGACTTTCAAGGTGATGCCTCAGATGTGTGGGATGATCGCTGTTTGCGTGAACGTGGGATTGACACCTTTGCGCGCGAGCATAGGAGGACATGGGGCACTTTAATTTTCTTTTATTATTTTTATTTTATTTTTCATGTTTTACACTGCTACTTAAATTTTTTTTTTTTTATCACTTTTAGTGCTGTTACAAGGCATGTAAATATCCTTGTGACAGCAATAGGCATGTGACAGGTACTTTTTATGGATAAATCTGGGGTCTTGTATATAATCTCTCCTCTCCTCTGCCCTTAAAAGCATTCAAAATACCCAGATTGGCAAAATGGGTGCCCCCCTTTCAGAGATAGTGCTAATAGTGTTATAAAGTTTGTAATGTATGTAGTGTTTTTAATATGCACTGAAATAGTACCAGTAGTTGCATGCACAGAACTGAAGCGTTTAAAATTGGCACACAAATATGGGGGGTGTAAATGGTAAGTGGTGTCCCTAGAAGGAAAAATGTCCAGCAGTAGTGGTGTCACTGGAAGAAAAAATTGCCCTTTGTCACTGGTGTCACTGGAAGAATGGCATGTCTCCCTTTTCCCTTCTTTCCTCTAGACTCTACGTATTAAAGTGGAGTTCCACCCTAAATTTTTTTTTTTACCAAAAATCTAAAAAAAAAAATTGAAAAAAAAAGTTTTTTCTATACTTACCAGAAATAGTGGTTGCTATGCAGAAGTTCCTAATCTGCCTCTTCATCCTCCGCGGCTGGTCTTCTTCCTCGTCCTACTCACGGTGTCTTCTGGTGAATGGGGCGCGCTGCCTTCTGGGAACTGTGTGTATCCCAGAGAGCAGCCAGCCCATTCACAAAGCGCTGCGCAACTCGCGCATGCGCAGTAGGAAACGGGCAGTGAAGCCTTAGTGAGGATGGTGGCGCGGGACCTGCCGCGATCGAGCAAACGGCCTCGGGGGGGCTGACTTCGCGGGCGCCTAGGACAGGTAAGTGTCCTTATTAAAAGTCGGCAGCTACAGTGTTTGTAGCTGTTGACTTTAAAAAAAAAAATTGCGGGTGGAACCCCGCTTTAAGTTCTTGAAGTCTCTCCTGATATGTTTTAGTCCCCAGACATTTCACCCTTTTTTATTACCCATCCCTGGACTCATTCGTTTTTATCAATATCTTTTTGTATGTGAGGTCCCCAGAATTATAAAACACAGTATTCTAAATGAGGTCTCAATAAAGATCTATATAGGGGAATCAGAACCTCCTTTCTCCTTCTGGTGACCCCTGTAGTGATGTATCCTGGAATTCTATTGCCTGGTCATACTGTTTGCTCATTTTGCAACCATCTGAAAAAAGTACCCCCAAAACTTTTTCCTCTGTAGTGCTGGCAAAAACAGGGCGGTTGCAGGGCAGTTAAGGCGCGGCCCCATTCATGACACCTTCCATTTAAATGTTGTCATGTGTACAGCCCTGAGTGGCTGCATCTACTTCTCCAGGTGGGTAGTCTAGGCAGTAAAACTGCAGCTTAACATCCTGTTTTTACTGCCTCACCTACCTGTGAAAAATTAGCCATAAGGATTAGTTTACACTTGTGGTTGGGGGTATGGTAAAAAACGGTGATTGAGGTGCAGCTTTACTGCATTCCCCCTCCCCCTTAGGCTACAAATGTAGCTATGTAGGGTATACAAATGGTGCAGCTGTGATGCTATATATCTCGGAAAATAAATTCTTCTCCAGTCACATTCAGTGGGCAGTACTGCCTGTTGAATGCGACCCATTTAAGTTCTGTAGATGTTAATAGAATCATGACAAAATGCTCTAAGGGACCTGTTATAAGGCTTGATAGAAACTCTGAGTGAAAACATTTGAATTAGAAAATAGAAAAAGAATTCCAGAATCAGTTGGGCTAGGTTCACAGATGCAGGTGTGACCGAATTAATGCGTATTTCCATGCGTCGCATGTTGGGCAGCCCATTCACTTCAATGAGATGCCTTATGTGCAAGGAATGTGGAAAAGAGGTCGCTGACTCTTTTCCACATGGTGCTTTTTGGCACGCGCAAAAAACTTGCATGCTAGCAGATACAAAGGGTTGCCTTTAACAATTAATTGCACCGCCATGCATCTGCTAAAGGGCATCATATTTTTGTGTGTGTCAGGAAAGCGTGCAGTTTTGCACGCATTCCTGACACTTAAAGGTGTGAACCTAGCCATAGGGATAAGAAAAGAGTGAATAGGCAGGGGGATCTGGATAGTAATAGTATTTGTTAATGAAGAGCAGAGGGAGGAAGGACTGCAGAGAATGTGCTAGGTTGAATCATGAAGACAGGACAGTTAGAAAAAATAAAAGTAACCTGGGATGGAAAGGGGGTCAGACAGACGGGTGTGTATTCTCCTAATGTGAAAAGTCCAGAACTGAGAAAGTAGGCTGCAGGGATGTATGCAGAGCAGATTTATGTGAGAGAAAACCCAGACAGAAGTGGGTTAAAATGAACAGGGGGAAGGGCAGGAGAATCAGGACTGGTTCACATCGTGAATCACACAGGAACCTACGTTTGGAGTGCCGTTAAGTTAATACTGACACCTACTGCAGATCATAAATGTAGTGAGTTTTGAATGTGGTGTGGTAAACGTGCTCGCAACGTGGGTTTCCATCACTGTGTTCTGGTGTGAACTGGCCCTCAGTGCAGAAAACGTCTGACTTACTGCATGATTGTACAGGGAAGGTAGAGAATTGTGTACCTAAGCCCGAAAAAAGTGAATTTATTAACAGAGAAGAAGGTGAAGTCACCTGGGATGGAGAGCTTGGAAGTTGATGGAAGTGGAGCTTGGTGAAGGAGGAGAGTGATTAATGTTCTAATAAGCAGGAGAGATAAGGCAGAGTTGGAGTGGCTTGAATGGAGGAGTTGCTACATTGTACAGTGAACATGAGGACTGACAGTCACTCTTGTCAGTGAGGCAGGAGAAGTGGCCGAAGCTCCCAGTGCACCTCTCTCCACATATATTAGGAATATGCCCAGGGCACATGTCTGTTCTGCCCCCACCACGGTCCCAGCTCTGGCTGAGGAATACCCAAAAAGTTCATCTGACTGTGATACCCCTCCTGCACAGGGCTGTCTTAATAAGAGGGCACACCTGGGCACTGCCCAAGGGCCCCAGCTGCATGGGGGGCCCCTGCACTTTCCCCAAAGCAGCTGGTGCTTGAGCCCACGCTGCCCCGTAATTGGGGGCCCCATGATGGCACTGAGAGTGATGAATACATAGGGGAGGCAGGCTGGCAGCGATGCAGAACGATACCTATTTTTTCACAGCCAGCAGGGAGGGTCAGGGCCGAAGCGCCAGAGATGCTCAGACCCCGCCCCATGCATCTTGAATACCCGGGACTCAAAGGCTGTGGGGTAGGAGCTGGAGTGGGAGCTGCTGTGTCGGCAGCACTGAGAGCCCACCTGCGGAAGTAGCATTGTGGATGGTGTCATGGTGAGCCCAGCTGTCCAGCACTGTTTGCACCGAAAGGCTTGGAATGCCCGGAGGGATGCTCCCTCCTCTGCCCCTCCTTCTGCCTGAATGATTGGTATAGGTGAGTGCAGTGCTGGAGGTGGGCACAGAGCCAAAATTTTGCATGCACTGTATCTCCACTGGAAAAGGGGGTACTACATGGATGGAATAATGGTGCTGTGGGATAGCAAGGGTGTATGGGGGAAAACAATGCTGAGGGGGGATCTAGAGTGTATTAGGGGTAGCAATGCTTGGGGTAGCTTGGGTGGCTATAGTGCTAGAGGTATCAGGGATGTAGAGAGGCCACAGTGTAGGGGGTATCATGGATGTAGTGGGGTCACAATACAAGGGGTATGGTATATGGTTACAGTGCTGGGGGAATATCTGGGGTGTAGAGGGGTCAGAGGGCTGGGGGGATATCTGGGGTGTAGAGGGGTCAGAGTGCTGGGGGTATACCTAGGGTGTAGAGATGTCAGAGTGCTGGGGGGATATCTGGGGTGTGGAGGGGCCATAGTGCTGGGGAGGCATCAATCTAGCAGATATATTATATGCACAGGACAGCTTTGTTACTTTATGTATGTAGTATTTTCCCACTGTTTCTTTGCTGTACAGAATGGTTGTTCATGTAGTTAATGCGGAGCTCCACCCAAAGGGGAAGCTCAGCTTGTCTGCCTCCTACCTACTTGATGTCTGTTTACCTGTGCTCTCTCCATTGTAGGGGCCCCAGAGCATTATATTGCCAGGGACCCATGATGCTATTAGGACGGCCCTGCTCCTGCAGGTAAAAGCTAGTAAGTCAGTGAGATGGTATCTAATTTTTCTTTTGCTGAAGACTTTATTTTGTAGTTGTACTGAAGAAAAGCCATTTTCAGTTTTTTCTGTTGGAAGCATTATTTTGGTTGCCTTTTGTATTTGTTTATTATATATATGGCTGTGCTGGAGATCCTGGATGCCCTGAACTTTACATTTGGTGGAGGATGCGGGCAGTAGCACTGTAGCTGGGAAAATCCATTTAAATAGTGAAAACTGTCATTTAAAGGTACCTTGTGCAATAGAGTAAACACTCTGTCAGCTGGTCCAGGCCAATCTGCTGCAAATACAAACTATCTAGATACAGTCACAAAAGGTATGAAGACCTACAAGAGAGTACCTCCTTTTTTGGCAGTCCAGCTTGTTCCTTAGTAGGGATGAGCTCGGTGTTCGAGTCGAACGCATGTTCGACTCGAACATCGGCTGTTCGCCTGTTCGGCGAAACCAGAACTTTGTGGGCCGTTCGCGCCAAATTCGTATGATGCGAATGGCCCACAATACACTGCGCCATCGCAGTGCATTGCCGGCGCTGTGATTGGCCAAGCATGCACTGTGACCCCGCATGCTTGGCCAATCACAGCGCCGGCAGCGAGGAGAGCCATAATTGCCCACAGGCAGGATGCCTGTGGCCAATCATAGCTCAGGGGGGTTTAGTAAATGCCCCACACTATAAAAGGCCGCCAGCGCGGCAGCCTTGTGTAGTGTGTTGGCGTGCAGGGACAGAGAAGGATAGGCAGGGACAGTGTCAGTGACATCCTTTGAAACCTTGTGCATTTACAGTGTGTTGGCGTGCAGGGACAGAGAAGGATAGGCAGGGACAGTGTCAGTGACATCCTTTGAAACCTTGTGCATTTACAGTGTGTTGGTGTGCAGGGACAGAGTAGGATAGGCAGGGACAGTGTCAGTGACATCCTTTGAAACCCTGTGCATTTACAGTGTGTTGGCATGCAGGGACAGAGGAGGATAGGCAGGGACAGTGTCAGTGACATCCTTTGAAACCTTGTGCATTTACAGTGTGTTGGTGTGCAGGGACAGAGAAGGATAGTCAGGGACAGTGTCAGTGACATCCTTTGAAACCTTGTGCATTTACAGTGTGTTGGCGTGCAGGGACAGAGAAGGATAGGCAGGGACAGTGTCAGTGACATCCTTTGAAACCCTGTGCATTTACAGTGTGTTGGCGTGCAGGGACAGAGAAGGATAGGCAGGGACAGTGTCAGTGACATCCTTTGAAACCTTGTGCATTTACAGTGTGTTGGCGTACAGGGACAGAGAAGGATAGGCAGGGACAGCGTCAGTGATATTCTTCGCTAAACCTCCTGCACAGTATACACCTGAAGCTACCCCTTATTGCTCGTGGTGTTGTTCTGTTGTGTAACACAGACAGGCATCTGCAAGCAGTTACAGTGGGTGTAGGTGCCTCCTGCACAGTATACGCTACCCCTTATTGCTTGTTGTGGTGTTGTTCTGTTGTGTAACACAGACAGGCATCTGCAAGCAGTTACAGTGGGTGTAGGTGCCTCCTGCACAGTATACGCTACCCCTTATTGCTCGTCGTGGTGTTGTTCTGTTGTGTAACACAGACAGGCATCTGCAAGCAGTTACAGTGGGTGTAGGTGCCTCCTGCACAGTATACGCTACCCCTTATTGCTCGTCATGGTGTTGTTCTGTTGTGTAACACAGACAGGCATCTGAAAGTAGTTACAGTGGGTGTAGGTGCCTCCTTCACAGCATACACCTGAAGCTACCCCGTATTGCTGGTTTTACCATCTCCCTGCAGGCCATTAGAATGTCTGGAAGGCCAACAAAGAGAGGCAGACAGTCACGATCCAATAAAAGAGGGCAAGCGGGCTCTGTGTCTGGGGGCAACAGTGCTGGTCGTGGACGCGGTGCATTGTCATCAGCACGTGGCCATGGGACACGCTTGTCCTTATTTTCGGCAGCTGGACGTGTTGAGCCGCATCATGCCGAAGACTTGGTAGAGTGGATGACTAAGCCCTCTTCTTATCCTCCTCATCCTCTCTCATCCAGGCTCAGGGTACTGGCAAAGCAGCTGCCAATGCGTCCTCTTCCCTCGTATCAATGTCATCATCAGTCACTCCTTCCCTAGATCCACCATGTCCTCCTGAGGAGTCCCCCGAACTGTTTGAGCACAGTGTTGGGTACATGCTCCAGGAGGATGCCCAGCGTTTTGAAGGGTCTGATGATGATACCCAGCTAGAGGAAGGCAGTAGCGTGAGCGCAGAGAGAGGGGATGCTCTAGAAGGACAGCAATCTGGCAGTCACGTTCCAGCAGCTGCAGCATACTGCCAGATTGGCTCCAGTGATGAGGAGGGAGGGGATGATGAGGTCACTGACTCCACATGGGTGCCTGATAGGAGAGAGGAGGATGAGGAGGAGGCACATCTCCAACGAGGCAGGATGCCCTCCGGGGGCCAGCATAAGGGCAGCACACTGACTGAATCACACCGCAGAGCTCCGCCTGTGCAGGGCGCTGCCTCTGCCCATTATTCCAAAAGTTCTTTGGTGTGGGCCTTTTTTGACTCGTGTGCATCAGATCGCACCGCTGCTATTTGCAACATATATCTCAAGCGTATCTCACGTGGCCAAAACATCAGCCGCTTGAGCACCACATGCTTGACCAGACATATGTTGACCTGCCATGCAGCTCCTTGGCAAGCGTACCTTAAAGACCCACACCAAAGAACAAAGCGGACCTCTCCTTGCTCCTCATCAGCTGAGATCTCCAACCCCACTATACCTTCAGTCCTCTCTGAAACCTGCACTGAGAGGAATGAAGGTGTAGAATTAGGTGTGTCACAGCCAAGTTCTTGCGAGCACTCTGCTAGCAGTACACAGACGTCCAATTGTAGCAGGCAAATTTCCCTGCCCCAGCTGCTGGACCGTCGAAAGAAGTTCACTCCCAGCCATCCACATGCCCAGCGGTTGAATGCTAGCTTGGCTAAATTGCTAGCACTTCAACTGCTGCCTTTTCAGTTGGTAGACTCGGCCCCCTTCCGTGAGTTTGTGCAATGTGCGGTTCCTCAGTGGCAGGTTCCCAAATGCCACTTTTTCTCACGGAAGGCAATTCCGGCTCTCTACCGGCATGTGGAAGGCAATGTCCATGCCTCGCTGGACAGGGCGGTCAGCGGTAAGGTGCATATTACCACTGACTCATGGTCCAGCAGGCATGGACAGGGACGTTACCTTTCTTTCACGGCCCATTGGGTCACTCTTTTGGCAGCTGGGAAGGATGCAGGACAAGGTGCAGTAGTGTTGGAGGTTGTTCTGCCGCCACGCCTCCAAAATGCTACTACTGGTTGTGACACACCTCTCTTCTCCACCCCCTCCTCTTCTTCTTCCTCCATGGCCTCTTCCTGTGCTTTGTCCTCGGAACCAGCGGTGCTCCGTAGGCGTTCAAGTGGCTACGCAAGTACGCAGGCAAAAAGATGCCATGCTGTGCTTGCGCTGGTGTGTTTGGGGGACAGGAGCCACACTGGGGCAGAGGTTCTGTCAGCTCTGCAGGGGCAGGCCGAGAGGTGGTTGACGCCACGCCAGCTTAAGGCAGGAATGTTGGTTTACGACAATGGCACCAACCTCCTCTCCGCCCTCCGACAGGGACAACTGACCCATGTGCCCTGTGTGGCTCACATCCTTAACCTGGTGGTGCAGCGATTCTTGGGCAGGTACCCGGGCTTACAGGATGTCCTGAGGCAGGCCAGGAAAGTCTGTGTGCATTTCCGCAGATCATATAATGCCAGTGCTCGGCTGGCTGAGCTGCAAAGGAGTTGAACATGCCCAAGAACCGCCTTATATGTGACATGCCCACCAGGTGGAACTCAACGTTGGCCATGCTGCAGCGGCTGCACACGCATCAGAGGGCCATCAATGAGTACCTGTGCGACTACGGCACCAGGACAGGGTCAGGGGAGCTCGTTTTTTTTTCACCACGCCAGTAGGGCATGATCAGGGATGCATGTACTGTCCTGGCACCATTTGAGGAGGCCACGAGGATGGTGAGCAGTGACAGTGCATGCATCAGTGACACTGTACCTCTTGTCCACCTGTTGGAGCATACGCTGCGTGGAATAATGGGCAGGGCACTTGAGGCAGAACAGAGGCAGGAAGTGGAGGACTTCCTTGCCTCTCAAGTGTTCCTTCTGTCCCACCCATCGCACAGGAAGAGGACGAGGAGGAGGAGGAGGAGGGGGAGGAGGAGGATTGTGTCAGCATGGAGGTGTAGCCTGGCACTCAGCATCAATAGCAGCAGTCTTTTAGTGATGATTTACAGTCCCAAGAAACCCGTAGACTTGTACGTGGCTGGGAGGAGGTGGCTGCGGATCATGTCGTCCTTAGTGACTCAGAGGACTCCAGACCGAATGCCTCAACTAACCTACGCTGCATGGCCTCCCTGATCCTGCAAAGTCTGCAGAAGGATCCTCGTATTCTTCGGATCAAGGAGAGGGACCATTACTGGCTGGCCACTCTCCTTGATCCACGGTACAAGGGTAAGGTTGCGGACCTTATCTTACCATCGCAGAGGAAGCAGAGGATGAGACATCTCCGGGGAGGCCTTGCAGAAAGGTCTGTGCAATGCGTTCCCAGAGACTGGGAGGTTACAAACTCCTGGTCCTGGACAACGAGTTGCTGAGGCTTCGGTCAGTCAAAGAAGGAGCGGTGGGGAAGGTGGTCGTCTGACCGATGCGTTCAGACAAATTTTTAGTCCGCAGCCCCAAGGTATGATCGGTTCCAGCAACCATCACCAGCGTCTAATATACATGGTGCAGGAATACCTAGGGGCAGCACCGGCCCAAGACATGGTGCTGCCTGGGACTAAGAATGAAATGCTGCCCCGCCCCCAAAAAAAATCACGCAAACCAAAACGCACCCACATTCATTATTTTATATCATGATAATTAAATGTCATTTAAAAAGTTATAGCGCCTACAAAATAGGGGATAGAATGACATATTTTTTTATTATTTTTTTTTCCTAGTAATGACGGCGATCTGCGATTTTTATTATGACTGCAACATTATGGCGGACACTTTTGACACATTTTTGGGACCATTCACACTTATACAGCGATCCGTGCTATAAATATGCACTGATTACTGTATAAATGTGACTGGCAGGAAAGGGTTAAATATGTTCCCTGCTAGGTGATTCTTACTGTGGGGGGAGGGGACTGACTGGGGGAGGTGACCGATGGTTGTCCCCATTTACAAGGGACACAGCATCGGTCTCCTCTCCCTGACAGGACGTGGATCTTTGTGTTTACACACAGAGATCCACGTCCCTGCTCTGTGACTGCCGTTCGCGGGTACCTGGCAGACATCGCGGCCGCCAGGCAAGCGCATCGGCACCCGCGTGACACGGCGGGCACAGCTTTTCCCTGCATCGCGGAAGTAAACAGGAGGACGTCCATGGACGCCCTCCCGGCAATTGAGCACCACGCGGCCCACGCTGTAGATGTCTTTTGTCTATAGCGCGGGCGCAAAGTGGTTAAAAGAATAAAGTTTTGCTTTAAATTACAGGGAAAACATGGGTACAAGACAAAGATCATCATCAACCACCCACATTAAAAATCCCACCTAACTCACCCGTTTCCAGATAGGCAGAGAGGCTGCCCAGGCTCAGCTCACACTGTCACTGTCCAGGGCACAGCCACAGCCGCACAGGCAGATTTCCTCAGACCCACACTGAAATCCAACACTCACGCAGGAGATGGAAGATGGATGAGGTGTGTGGGCGGAGCAATAACAATTGAGCGCTGTGAATGCTGGGGCGGCCGCGGCCTCCTGACGTCCCTGGTTGCTAGGCGACGATCGGGACTCGGCAGGCAATTTTAGCAACCAGAGCAGGAGACAGCGGCACCACACAGGCACAGCGCACCGCCGACCAGCATCCGCTCAGCCTCCGCTCTGCTCTCTGCCCGACTGAAGTAAGTCTGCTAAAAATATGTTGCCGGCCAGACTGCCGCCCCCTCCTAAATGCCGCCTGGTACCATGGTCCCATTGGGTCCCATGGTAGGGCCGGCCCTGCCTAGGGGCAAGGTCAGACTTGGACACCTTTCCCACCGAAAATCCTCTGGCTTACTGGGTCTTGAGGATGGATCACTGGCCAGAGCTTGCACAGTATGAAATTGAGCTACTGGCCTGTCCTCCATCCAGCGTTCTTTCGGAACGCACATTCAGTGCTGCTGGAGGCTTTGCCATGGATCACAGGGTGCGCCTGTCCACCGACTCGGTTGATCGACTGACCTTCATAAAGATGAACCAGTCTTGGATCACCACCAGCTACCAAGCACCTGAAGCTGATGTAACAGAATAATTTATTTTGAAATGTCACATCCCTTCAAGACTGCCTATGCTGATGCTGAGTGACTGTCCTGTTATGTTGACTGACTATCCTCCTCCTCCTCAATGATCCGATTCCTGATGATAGCTTGGAAGAACATTTTTGTTTCTGTGTGCCGCCACCAGTGGCTAAGGCCCAATTGTTCAGCCCCTGTTTAACAGGGGCATGTAATTACAATTTTTTATGCAATGATTTGCAGCAGAGCTCATTCCTGCACTCCAACTAGAGTATCTGGGAGAAGTTGCAGTGTCATGGCACCAGCACCAGTGCCTAAGGCCCAATTTTTCAGCCCCTGTTTCACAGGGGCGTGTAATTACCATTTTTTATGCAATACTTTGCAACAGGGCTCATTGCTGTGCTCCAAGTACAGTATCTGTGAGGGGTTGCAGTGTTGTGGCACAAGTGCCTAAGACCCAATTTTTCAGCCCCTGTTTAACAGGGGCGTGTAATTACAATTTTTGATGCAATACTTTGCAACAGGGCTCATTGCTGTGCTCCAAGTACAGCATCTGTGAGGGGTTGCAGTGTTGTGGCACCAGTGCCAGTGCCTAAGGCACAATTTTTCTGCCCCATATCTAATAATTCACAGCAGGGCCCATTCCTGCGCCCACCAAGAGTAACTGTGAGGGCTTACAGTGTTGTGGCAACACCACCACCACCAAAGGCCCAATTTTTCCTACCACTGTTCAACAATGGCATGTAATTACAATTCCTGATATAATAGTTCACAGCAGGGCATTCCAGCGCCCACCAAGAGTAACTGTGAGGGCTCACAGTGTTGTGGCTACACCAACATCTAAGGGGCAAATTTCAGCAGAGTATATACGGCAGGCCCCTACTTTCAAACATCCAACTTACAAACGACTCCTACTTGCAAACGGAAGGAGACAACAGGAAGTGAGAGGAAATCTACCCCTAGGAAGGCAAATTCTCTCCTGTAAGAGTTAATATGGGAAAAAGGTGTCTCCTCTCTACTGATGCGTTATCACAAATCCTTGTTTCAATAAAAACCCCACTTTTCAAAAAACATTTGTCATTGGGATGGAAAGTGAGGTGAAATGTTCTGAACAGGTGCACAGACAGCAAAACAAATGTTACAGGGGTGATAACCCTTCCCTATGTTTTCCAAAAAGCTTAAAAATATACCTTTTGCCTGGAGCTACACTTAAACAATGTACCTGTTCAAAATTACAAACAAATTCTACTTAAGAACAAACCTACAGTCCCTGTCTTGTTTGCACCACCTGTATACTGCTGTTCAGAGTATATAGGGCATTTTTTTTTTTTTGGGTGCAGGGTTCCCCTTAATATCCATACAAGACCCAAAGGGGCTGGTATTGGGCTGGGGTGGGGGGGGGGAGGGGGGTGATGGGGTAGCCATGCCATTTTTCTCAAAGATTTTCATCCATATTGCCAGGACAAGACATGACATTAAAGCCGCAAGCAGTTTTAAATGGCTTTTTTTTCCTTTAGAAATGTCATTTTGTGCAGGGACAGTTCTAAACATGGGAAACACATGCCACTTCACAGGCATACTTTAGACACCCCCCAGGTACGATATTTAAAGGAATATTTCACCTTTTTTTTCACTTTATGCATCATTAAAATGACTGCTCCCGAAAAACGGCCATTTTTAAAACTTCTTTTTGCATTGATACATGTCCCCTGGGGCAGAACCCGGGTCCCCAAACCCTTTTAAGGACAATAACATGCATTGTAACCGTTATAATTAGCACTTTAGATTTCGAACGTTCGCGTCCATTGTATTTAATAGGGTTCTAACATTCGCGCAAACTTTCGGTCCGTTCGCAAGTTCTGGTGCGAACCGAACCGGGTGGTTTTCGGCTCATCCCTATTCCTTAGCAAGAATGAACGCATTGGCGCTTTCAAGCACATGTAGGTGCTTCCATCTTCACAGGTCTTCTTTCTGTGTACACACTCTTCAGATATTTGAATGGCCAGACAGCAATGATATCACTCCCGTACACAAGCACAAAAGTCACAGTTGTGACACGGCTCTCTCAATACTTAGCATACTCTAGTGTGCTGTCCAGTCAGAGCGCAGTGCGCATTCACCGGTGAGGTCACCAGCCACTACAAATGGGAATATCTCCTAACTGGTGCGCATTTAGAAGATATTTACTGTACCTACAGGTAAGACTTATTATAGGGTTACCTGTAGGTACAAGTCATAAAGCCAAGTTTACTACTGCTTTAAAGTGTTTTAAAGAGGAGGTCCAGCCCCTCCCCACGAAAAAATGTAAAGTCAGCAGCTATAAATACTGTAGCTGCTGACTTTTAATATTAGGACACCTACCTGTCCTGGAATCCAGCGATGTCGGCACCCCAGCCGATGTTTCCATCGACTCTCGGGTGCTGCCGCCACCATTGCCTGTAAGAGAAACCCGGTGGGGGCTCAAACTTCCGGGGGGACCACCAGTGCCACCTGCCAGTGCATATTAGTGCTGCCTATTAGTGCCTCCCAGGGCCACCTACTAGTGTCCACCAGTGCCACCTATCAATGCCCTTCAATGCCCCCCAATAGTGCCTATCAGTGCTGCCAATCAGTGCCTCATCATCAGTGCTGCCTATCAGTCTCACCTACCAGTGCCCATCAGTACCACCCATTAGTGCCCACCAGTACTGCCTCATCAGTGCCACATATCAGTGCCGCCTTACCAGTGCAGCCTATCTGTGCCACCGTATCAGTGCCTAGCAGTGCAGCCTCATCAGCGCACATCAATAAAGGAGAAAAATTATCAGAAAAATTACCTGTTTGCAAATTTATATAACAAACTATGAAACTGTTTGTTTTTTTAGCAAAAAAAGAAAAAAAAACAGCAGTGATTAAATACCACCAAAAGATAAATCTATTTGTGTGGAAAAAATTATAAAAAATGTATTTGGGTACAGTGTTGCATGACCGCGCAATTGTCATTCAAAGAGTGACAGCGCTGAAAGCTGAAAATTGGCCTGGGCAGGAAGGGTGTTTAAGTGCCCAGTAAGCAAGTGGTCAATGTATGTGCCACTGGCGATTCTCCAGGCAACAGGATTCCACATATGCCATCTATATCATGTTGAAAGATAAAAGCTATGCATGTATTGCAGTCGCCACCACAAGTATGGCTAGGTTTTTACTTCTCCAGGTTCCCAAAATTTAGATGTCTATTTTTGCCTCATTATGGATCCTGGAAATAAAAAATAGTAGCAGCATAAGATTCTTAACAGTTATTATCTTTCTATAAACATATGCAACTCTCTGTTTGCCCAAAGCCCAGACCAGGCTATGGTCTCAATTTGCCAAATTTGCAGCTACTAAGTAGGATACTTCCAAGTATTAAAGTGGTTGTAAACCCGTTACAACCACTTTTACCTACAGGTAAGCCTAAATTAAGGCTTACCTGTAGGTGCCCGAAATATCTCCCAAACCTCCACAGTTTAAGAGATACTTACAAATGAGATGGGCACCGATGTCTACGGTGCAAGTGCCATGGGTGCCATATGAAGGGGGTGCTGGTAAATGGCTGGGCAGCAAGACACTTACCAGGGTCTGATGGTCTCCTCTTCCCTCCAGGCTCCCGAGCATAGGCTGGATCTAATTTTCAGCACCTTTGCTAATGGACAATGGCAGCCCTGTGAGTGGGACTATTTCTCATTTCATACTCCTGTGAGTGCAGTCACTGGTCGCGGAGTAAGCAGGTGCCTAATTTTCTGATGCTACCTCTATGGTTCCGGCTACAGCAGCCCTGACAGCTGAATATCACTCCGCCGCCTGCTGTCAGGGATGCTATAGCCAGGACTATAGCAGTGGCATCGGGGCTGGTGTATTTCTCGACAGGACTGTGGACTCAGTCAGGAAATGTCTCTGCAGATCTTCTGGCTCGGGGTCCTATCAGTGCAAAAGCAGAGCCCAGCCACCTGTCCAGCAGGAGGGACAGCTGTGCTGCCTTATGCTGAGACTGATCCTCTTGATTAAGCTGCAGGCACATTTTTTATGCTTTCCCCTCTCCCTGCAGGCCATGGCTCCTTTGTAGTCTAAATCCTATTTTTTGGGGCCCCATGAGATCAATCACAGGGGCCCAAGAGGCTGTAAAATGGAGGGATTATTTTTTCTAATTCGGCTTGCTGGATGATCAACTCCTCCCCACTTGTATGCAGTTAATGGCAATAAATTTCCAGCCGGGCAAAGTGATATCAAAAACCACTTCACTGCCTGACTCCAGCAAAATAAGTTTGAGAAGACGGCGGGTTCGGACTGAGGGGAAATTAGCAGCAGCAGTCATCATCATCATCAGTGAAGTGTCTGTGTGAACACAGAAAGTAACAGCACAGCACACTGTTTCTAGTGAGTGAGGAAACTGAAGTGGGAACCATCAGACTGCAGAGGATTTTTTTTCTCTCAAAAGGTACAGTCACAGTCAAGACTCAGCACACACAAGCCCTTTTCATCCATGCCATGCCCTGTGTTGCCCATAAAAAATGGGTAACAACATGGCCTGGGGAATGCCCAGGGAAAAACTAAGCCTACTTACCGACCAGCTCGCTGACAACCAATTAACCTGTCTAACACTATGCATTAAAAACAGGGGTTTGTCCGCACGCATTTGCAAATGCATGCGTGAGCCACAGAGCCACGCCAAGGCCCCCTGGAATCTGTGGTCCTACACTAACAATGAGTGTCCCCACAATGGAGGCACATGCATTCTGATGGTTAGATGAGGGCAGGTGGACTGAAGGGGAGCCACCCCTTCTTAAAGGTACAGGAGCACACCAAACACCCAGCATGTAGCACAATGGCTGCAAAGGTGCTGGTGCGTTGCTGGACCAATACAAGCACCATAGGTGAAAACAAAAACCATGTCCACCACCCCCATCTATAGCTGGCTATCACGGTAAGTAGCATTGGAAGGCTAAAACAGGTAACAACATGGCCTGGGGAATGCCCAGGGAAAAACCAAGCCTACTTACCGACCAGCTCGCTGACAACCAATTAACCTGTCTAACAGTATGCGTTAAAAACAGGGGTTTGTCCGCACGCATTTGCAAACGCATGCGTGAGCCACAGAGCCACGCCAAGGCCCCCTGGAGTCTGTGGTCCTACACTAACAATGAGTGTCCCCACAATGGAGGCACATGCATTCTGATGGTTAGATGAGGGCAGTGTTGCCCATGACTGAATTATACACAGCTAAATGTGATAATCTTCATTGATCATGTTGATCACATTTGGCTGCTATTGGTTTCCTAATGGTGACAACAGTGGACTATGCCTGGGTAATGTGTGTTGAAACAGCTACTTGCAGTCTCTATCAAAAGCCCATGTGACAGGGCAAAAGCCCAAATACAGGTTGATCTTAAGCCCCGTACACACGGTCGGACTTCTATCGGACTTTTCCGTGTTTTTTTGTCCGAACGGAGTTGGTCGGGAACACCCATAGCATACACACGCTCATATTTTTCTGCAAACTTTCCCAAAACGTTTTGCAACATCACGTGGTTTTTCTGCTCTTTTCTGCTCTTTACCGCCACCCTTTGGTGAACTTCTGCTATTGTTGGTTGATTTTAACATTAGTTGTTTTGTCCATCGGACAAAAGTCCGATGGTTTTCTGTACACACGGTCGGACTTTGCTTCATCTGACTTTTGTTGGGCAAAAGTTTGTCCATTTGCAGACCCAACTTTTGTCCGATGAAAACAAGAAAAAAGCAAAAAAAGTTTGTCCGATGGAGCGTACACACGGTCGGATTGTTGGTCCAACTTTCTCAAAATGAAGTTTGTTGGCTAAAAGTCCAACCGTGTGTACGGGGCTTTAGAAAAAAAACCTGATCTAGTCTGCAAAAGACTTAAAGACTTGAGACTGGGGAGGAGGTTCACCTTTCATCAGGACAATGACCTTAAACATACAGCCAGCACTACAATAGAATGCGGAGAGGCCCGGTCTTCCCCGTCGTCTCGTCTGGCTCTCCGTTGTCCT
This sequence comes from Rana muscosa, assembly GCA_029206835.1. Lineage (NCBI taxonomy): Eukaryota > Metazoa > Chordata > Amphibia > Anura > Ranidae > Rana > Rana muscosa. The sequence goes on from CM055127.1 coordinate 376,439,051, forward strand.
TCTGCCTGGCCCCTCCACTATCTTCTTCCAGCTCTTTTGCTAGTGGAGGGGCCGGTCTTCCCGTCGCCTTCACCGTCTTCTTCCCTCTTCTCCTCCTCGATGTTAACTCGTCGCTTCCTCCCGCTGTAATGCTGGCTGTTCGGTCCGCAGCAATTTATATAGGCTTCTCATGACGTCACAGTCGCATGCTCCGGGTGGCCCCGGATCATGTGACTGTGACGTCATGGGAACATGTGACTGTGACGTCATGGGAACATGTGACAGTGACGTCATGAGAAGCCTATATAAATCGCTGCGGACCGAACAGCCAGCATTACAGCGGGAGGAAGCGACGAGTCAACATCGAGGAGGAGAAGAGGGAAGAAGACGGCGACGGCGACGGGAAGACCGGCCCCTCCACTAGCAAAAGAGCTGGAAGAAGATAGTGGAGGGGACGGCAGAAGGACAACGGAGAGCCGAACGAGACGACGGGGAAGACCGGGCCTCTCCGCTAGCAAAAGAGCTGGAAGAAGATAGCGGAGGCCCGGCAGAAGGACAACGGAGAGCCGGACGAGACGACGGGGAAGACCAGGCCTCCGCTAGCAAAAGAGCTGGAAGAAGATAGCGGAGGCCCGGCAGAAGGAAGAAAGAATCGGAGAGCGTGGAGACGACACCGAAGACCCCCGAAGTCGGAAGAGACCCCCGGAGTCGGAAGAAGACCCCCGGAGCTGTGTAATAAATTACTTTAAAAAGCTGTGTGTTCTTTTTATTGCCATTTTTTTCCACCAGATGAAAGGGTAGGGGTACGATGTACCCCATACTCATTCACATAGGGTGTGGGACCGGCATCTGGGGGCCCCCTTATTAAAGGGGGCTCATGGATTCTGATCAGCCCCCCGCCCGCAGACCCCCACAACCAACGGCCAGGGTTGTCGGGAAGAGGCCCTTGTCCCCATCAACATGGGGACAGGGTGCTTTGGGGTGGGGGGGCCGCAGGTCGCCCCCCTGCCCCATAGCACCAAACCCCCCATGTTGAGGGCATGCGGCCTGGTAGGGTTCAGGAGGGAGGGGGGCCGCTCTCTCGTCCCCCCTCTTTTCCTGCGGCCTGCCAGGTTGCGTGCTCGGATAGGGGTCTGGTTTGGATTTTGAGGGGGACCCCCACGGCGATTTTTTGGCCTAGGGGATTCCCCTTCAAATCCATACCAGACCCAAGGGCCTGGTATGCTTCTGGAGGGGGAACCCATGCCGGTTTTTTATTTAAAAATTGGCGAGGAGTTCCCACTCAGGATTCATACCAAACACAGTGCCTGGTATTGGCGGGAATCCACGTCGGATCTCCGTCTACCGGCAATGCGTGTCGCTCATTGCGAAAGGAAAAACAAAATTTTTCCTTTCCCGATGACGAGACAGCTCGGCGCTGGCTCTCGCGACGGGGCTCGTAGGGTGTCAATCTCGCCGCTAGAAGAGGCGAGATTGACACAATATCGGCGGCACCTACTGTATTTGTTTTCTTTGTAAGTACTTTATACATGAAGTTTAAAGGAACATATACTGTAGATTCATATACAGTACATAAAAAAGATAGATTGGCTTATTATGCTAAAGCAATGCAGGTAGTACTGTATAAGAAAATCAGACCCACTGTATGCACTTATTTAATGCTTGGAAATCACCTAGATATGAACACGTAGGCTGTTTCAATAAATTAACAGACTCCTTCCATCTAATCTTTTGCTGTACATTCTACAGTGTAGGCTTGCCAGGATGAGTCACGAACTTGCTCTAGTAATGGGTCATTTAGTGAGGTGTCACAACTGACACTACTTTCCATGCTGTGAGAGGAAAGATCTTATCCGTTTAAGGTAACCATCTTCAAAGGGATTCTGTCAGCAAGAAATGATCTATTGAACATGTAGCAACTAACTACTTCTAAAATATTTTCTTGAGCCTATCAGTCCAGATTAATGTCATCATGTAATACAAAATCCATTCCAGTTGCAGCCTAGAATAGATTTTAAAAAAATTGCACAGAGTGGTCAAGGTTCACAACGGCATAATACCTTCTCTTATTGTATCTGAAATGTACCGTATATACTCGAGTATAGTGGCGCATACACACGATCATTATTCACGGCGGTTAAAAAACCGCAGTGAATAATGTCATTAAAAACGAGGGAACGGCTTGTTCCCCACACACGGTCGTTTTTCACGTTGTTTTTTCTCTTGTCGAGAAAAACGACCGTCTGTGGGCTCCGCGGCAGTGTTTCCCTATGGGAAACACTGCCGCGGAAAACATGTCGAAAAAAACAACGAGAAAAATTAGAACATGTTCTAATTTTTATCGTTGTTTTTAATGCCGTTTTTCTCGTCGAAAAAAACGACAGAAAGCCCACAGACTATCGTTTTTCTCGTCGAATGGGAAAAATTTTGTTTTTCTCAACGAGAAAAACGGCCGTGTGTACGCGGCATATGCCGAGTTTTTCAGCCCATTATTTTGTGCTGAAAATGCCCCCCTCGGCTTATACTCGAGTCACCTTTTTGTGCCTGATTTCTAGACTTTGGGGACCCAAACTTGGCACATATATAGCCCCACTCTTCCTCTACAAGTGTGCAAAGTTTGTTGCCCAGGGGGACCTACGGTAGGGGAGCACCGACTTTTCAAACCCGGGCACCCCTTCCATAGACTCCCATGTTAAACGGTCATTTCTCCAGTGAATTTGGGGACCCGGTACTGGCCGGTAGTAGGTCCCCTGGACCTGAAACTTGGCACACATGTAGCCCCATTCGTCCTCTACACGTGTGCAAAGCTTGTTGCCCTAGGGACCTACGGCCAGGGAGCACCGATTTTTCAAACCCAGGCACCCCTTCCATAGACTCCCATGTTAAACGTCAGTCTAGTCATGGGCACAGTGTGGCATGTACACAGTGTGGCATGGGCACAGTGAATCATGCACATGGGCACAGTGAGGCATGCAGATGGACACCCTAGGCTTATACTCAAGTCAATAAGTTTTCCCAGTTTTTTTGTGGTAAAATTAGGTGCCTCTGCTTATATTCGGGTCGGCTTATACTCGAGTATATACGGTACATAGAAATAGGATCCAGCAGGCTATGATCCATGGCAAAATAGTTACAGCTACAGAACAGAATCCCTACATACACTGTATACTGAATTGTGGCGCCCCTGGTTATCACACTTTCTCCCACCAGTTTTGATGAATCCCTGCTAGAGCCTTGACCGGTCGGTAAGCTCCTTAAAGTGGTTGTAAACCCTTACATATACCCAGTGAAAGCCTCATAGGATACACAGAGATTAAACAAATCCTCCTACACACGTTTTACTTTTTTATCTGCAGTCTTCTCTTCTCTACACCCCTTCAAAATGGTAGATCGTGTTAAAAATCCTCCTTCATCTGTTAGGAGCACAGAGGGAGAAGAGAGACTGCAGTTACAGTGTGTGAGAGCTGATTGGAGGAAAGGACACCCCCTCCCCCCCACACACACACACACTCACACACAAGAAGAACTATGTTATGAATAGACAAGCTTCGTTCTGAGCTCTCCCTCACAACACAAATTTATCTCTTGTGTCTGAAAAACTGACTCATGCTGATAACAGAGGAACGAAACACCAGAGAGAAATTACACTTAGAGCTTTGGAGAGAGATTAGTAAACACTACACATATATGTGCTTTGTTCAGATTCCATGACTGAGGTTTACAACCATTTTAATTGCATTTCTCATCCTAAAGCCTAGTACACACAAGCCAAATGTCAGGCGCATTGGCAGGTTCAATAGAAGGAGCATGATCGAAAAATTTCAGCCGATCGGCTCCTGATCAGCTTTCTCAGCCAATGGCAACCAAAGCATCGCACTGCTCCCTCTTTTTTTTTTTATTTTGTTTGCTTTTTATGAGCTTTAGTTGAAGTGTACAATACGTACACGTCATTTACTGCAATGTCCAACAGCTCGCTGCTCTGCACTCCCTGCCATCGCAGCATGATATGGGGCGGTGCGTTGCAATAAAATGCAGCATGTCTGCAATTTATTGCAGCAATAGGCTGCATTGCAATGTGAATGAGACACTTAGAAAACAATTGTTTCCTGTGTGTCCTTGCGTTGACAGATGTTTTTCCATGCGCTAAAATGTCTGTCACCACACATAGTGTGAATTGGCCCTAAATGAACATTTTTTTTTTTTTTTACAAGTACAAAAATCTTGGGAAAAAGAAGGCTCAATTCATTTGGGCCCACTTTTCATGGGCTTGCGGCTGCTTTCCTATTGCTTAAAATGGCAACAGCATTTTGCCTCAGCATTAGTGTATTTTAGATTGCCCCTTTAAGTATGTCTTCTGATGCTTAAGGCGGCAACAATTTCTGCTCAGTTGTACTATATTATTTCTATTGCCCTTTTAAGAAAGCTCTAGTTTTTTCCAGGACTTTCCAGAATCTTGAAATTCCCTATAAAAGTGGCTTCTCTCAGGAGTCTTCCCTCAGAGTGGTCGGCAGCAACACTCCAAGCTTCCCCCCCTCCCACCCTTCGTCGCTGGCACTTTAAGAGGATTGTCACCTTGTTTCAAGGGAGACTGCTGTTTAATAATTTTGATTAATTTATGCTTGAGTCATGAGGACTGAGTAAATTTATTGCTTCAAATGCATATGTTGAAAGATTTTATAAATTCATTTTGTTAATTATTTAAACCAATAAAGTGCCGCGGCCATGTTTACTCCATTCGTTTGGTGTGTTTGTTTTTTGTTTGGAATATTGCAGCCTGCAATCCCATGGCTAGGGTGTATTACTTATCATTACTTATTACTTATCATGCTCAAGGTTTTTGTAATTGCATAAATAAAGGTTTGCTAATCGATTACAGAAACTTGTTTTAGCGCTTTCTCTGTTTTATAGCTGTATATTACTGTTTACACTACTTGTGGCTTGCCAGAGTAGTGTGATCCCCATATATAAAATCATATTCAAAAGTTGTCCTTTAAAAAAAAAAAAAAAGAAACTCTATATTAAAAATTAAACATATTTTAGGGAATCATACATGAGTATCAAGAGTGAATGTTAAAAAAGTGAAGTTTTTGAAAATTAACATAGAACTTCTTATAATGAGCACAGGGAAACAGAATACTGCCAAGAATAAGGTATGACTTCAAAGCTGTCAGAGGGAGAGACCCACAGCTGAGAAAGAGCAAGAAATTATTCAGAATTCTATTATATTCAGTTACTAGTAGTACCTTGTATAACGGTATAATGTGTGTGTATATATATATATATATATATATATATATATATATATATATATACTGTATATATATATATATATATATATATATATATATATATATACGGGCAGATGGTTCTTGTTGTATAGACAAAAACTACATTTTTTTATATAACAATTTAGAATTCTAAAGCTATAAAAAATGTGTCACTTAAAGTTGTATAAAAGTAGTTAAGATTATGATAGTGATATCACACCAAATGATGCCTCAGTAAATAAACCCCAGATAATATTATGTTTCACTGCTACTTTGCAGAACATGCAACAAAAATATTTTAGATAATTCCATATGTGTGTGTGCGTCTTATGTTTGAACTGTATTAAACCATTTTTTTATACTGCAGCAAATATAATGCATATATTACAGATTATCTCTTTATCTGTGTAACGGGTATGTACTTTCCCGGGTGTAAATTTGAACTTGGCAGAGACATCAGTGATGGGTAATTCCCTGCAGCCCGGTGGGTGGCGCTGTCGCCCTGGGCTGGGGTTGAATCATTGCTGTGTGCTGTGCCTCCTTTTTGTCCTCCCTCTGCAGCGGTATGGTGGGGCGGGGAACCCACCGTGCTTGCTGGGAGAGGGTATAAAGGGGCCGGCCATCTTTGGCACGGGGTCGAAGTCCCAAGCACCTTCAGCTTGTGGACGGTGGTTCGTGTCGGTCCTCTGGGTGGCCTAGGCCTAGAGGACAACCGGAGGTCGTGTTCCATCCCAGGCACCTTTAGCCTGGGGTGAGGTACTCGGATGGAGGTCCGGAGCTCAGTGCCCAACACTGAGTTCCGCGAGGGAAGGAGATCCTAGGGAACCCCGGGAGTGGGTACCCGAATCCGGAAGGCACAATGGACCGGGGGAGCTCCTCACTTGAAGACCCGGTGCAACATATTGCCGGTGACAGGTGAGCCTCTCGTCGGAGACCGCCTGGAAGGAAATTCCCCCTCGTGCGGAGACCGTAACCCACTTTCAGGAAGGAAAGTGGAGAACACATTGTGTCTGGGCCTACTCGCATCCACACCTCCTTTCCTGTTCTGTTAACCAAGGGAGTTCCACTGATTGTGTTCATTCGCAGAAGAATAAAGGAGTGTTGAACTTTAATGGTGTGGGGCTCATTTCTTAGCAGACATTGTTTAAGGTGACTCTTGGAGGGAAGATTCAGGTGCACAGCACTGACCCGAAGGTAATACAAGAACATTGCTTATACCGCACTGACACATGTGGTGGAAGCCAGGCGTGGTGTCCCCGCTCCCTCCCCTCTAAGATACCCCTAGACAAGAGAAAGACGAGACCAGAGAAAGAGGGGAGTGAGAAGGGCGCTACAAGTGGGGGCTCGGGTCCGGTATAGTGTTTGTGCACCACAGTATTGAACGTGTCTGCTGGAGGAGTTAAGCGAATAGGCAGGCCTTCATTGGCCGAAGTGCATCCCTGCTCGAAGTCGTGGACATGACCCAATGAAGGGAAAGGCCCGCGCAGAAGAGTGGAAAAAGGGGGAGGCTCAGCCGTGTGAAGTAGTACACGTGGGGGTTTCTATTGCACTGCACCACCAGGCACACCCCCATCGCTTAGTTCATGGGCGTGACTCAGAAACAGAAAAGAAGAAAAGCCCGCGAACTGGAGCAAAGGGGAGGAGTCCAATACGTGTGAAGGACTACACGTGGGACGTTGGCGCAAAAACTTTGCAGTGTGCGATGGATCAGCAACAGGTCGCCATGTTCGGACATACATCGTGGATTCCAGTTCACCCTTCCACCACGACATTGACTGCTGCTGCTCCGGTAACAGATACGGGGATCCGGCTAAAGCCAAGGGGTCAATTCGCCCTGTACTCGTGCATGGACGTTGAGGCCCTGGGTGTGATTTGTCCCGCCTGTTCGGGACTGGTGTGCCAGCTGAAGCCATTCGGGCGATGTGAGGCCTGTGGGGAGTTCCTGTTCGAAGTGGATCCGGTGGTTGAGAGGCCGAGAACCATTTACCCCGGCCGTGCTGCGGGCAACACCACTCAGAGAGGAGGAATCACTGCTGTGAGAGCCATCCCTACACACACTGCAGCGACCGCGGAGGAGGTCGTAAAACCCCAACGTGAGAAATCCGAGGATGCTGACTCGGTCACCACTGTCTCGCAGCGTCCGCCACCGAAGAGAAAGACCGGCATGGTAGCCCCGACCAGCGGTTGTGGTGGACCGTCTCGCCCGCTTACGCCCGGCCTGGATGGATCCGTTGACAAGAGTTCCGGACGTCCCGCTTCAAGTAAAGGCCGAGGTAAGCCAGGCGGAGAGATTTGGTGTGTGGGCGGAGGTGTCGGGAAGTCATGGCCCAGCGAGTCCGCGGGAGGTGGTGGCTCCGTTTCTACAACCGGCTACATACCCGCGGAGGAGTGTGACACCTCTGACCTGGAGTCACTCTCGGACATGGGAGACGACGTTGCCATCGACGATTTGTTTGCCGAGAAGGGCTGGGACAAAGTACCTCTCGCTTCATCTCGGAGGATCAGAGATCCACCCATGTCAACAGGGGAAAGTACACCCCGGGTGGAGGCACCAGCGCCTGAAGAGAGGTCCCGTCCCCAGCCTGCTTCTACATCCCCGGTGCCATCTGTACCGAAGGCCGGGGAAAAGAGACTGTTGCTGCGGGCACCTATGCCCAGACCAGATGTGGTCAAGGTCCCTCACCACCCGGACTCGATAGTTTTGCCTGGCGAAGGGGACAAAGCTACCATGCCTCCTTTGGCGAGATTACAACGCCTATTTGGCCAAAAGGTTGCTGCAGAATACGGATGGGAGTATCCGTACTTGTCGAAGGAACTGCTTTATGAGGTAGAAGTGTGCCGGGAGCGCTGGTACAATGACTTTGTTTGGACCCACCTTCAGGTTCCACACGCCCGCAGTTACCTGGCATGCTCTCCAAAGGCCTCTCAACGTTTCAAGGTCTGCAAGGCAGAGTGGATGTTGGGACGACACATCCATGCAGACAATGTCCTGATCCGGCGCAAGGAAGGGGAAGATGTGGAGTATCATCTAGAGACCATGGACCAGCACTTGAAGCCGCTTGTTCTGCCGCATCCCCACTTTTACTTGTAGGAGAGAGAAAGACTCAGTTTGTCCTTGATTATGCTGCTGAACTTTCTGGGGCCGTTGCTTTTGTGCCCAGAGGAATGGAGAACTGTTCCTGGTTTGTTCTTCACTTTTCCCGCAAGAGATCTTGGACTCTGGGTAGATAGGGCCAAAAGAGAAGAGGAAAGTTCCACGGGTGCAGTTACCGCGATGCTGTCACCAGGTGGCAGTGTTGCGCAACGTTAAACACTTTTCACACATTCACTCTTTGGAGAAAAGGGATCTCTTCCCGAAGAAGTTTCTTTTCTCTCACACGAATACATGTGTCAGGGTTATGTGTGTTGTTTCTTTCTTTTCCCTCTGCAGGAGAGCATCCATCAAGATCACTGAGAATGGGGTGGATCTTAGTCAGGATGGGTGGGGAGAGTATGATGTAAAATGTGATTCAAAGTTATGATTACATGTTGTTGTTTCTTTCCCTTTTATTACAGGGCTCAGACACAATTGTTCCAGTAGGGTAGTTTTTCTAAAAGTTTTATTTTTTTACAATTGTTAGTGAGTTTCTGGATTGGATTATGTCAACCGTTGAGGGCATGATTTACTCCAGACACTGGGGACCAGTGTCAAACCACCAGGGGGAGAGTGTAGCGGGTATGTACTTTCCCGGGTGTAAATTTGAACTTGGCAGAGACATCAGTGATGGGTAATTCCCTGCAGCCTGGTGGGTGGCGCTGTCGCCCTGGGCTGGGGTTGAATCATTGCTGTATGCTGTGCCTCCTTTTTGTCCTCCCTCTGCAGCGGTATGGTGGGGTCGGGGAACCCGCCGTGCTTTCTGGGAGAGGGTATAAAGGGGCCGGCCATCTTTGTCGCAGGGTCGAAGTCCCAAGCACCTTCAGCTTGTGGACGGTGGTTCGTGTCGGTCCTCTGGGTGGCCTAGGCCTAGAGGACAACCGGAGTTCGTGTTCCATCCCAGGCACCTTTAGCCTGGGGTGAGGTACTCGGATGGAGGTCCGGAGCTCAGTGCCCAACACTGAGTTCCGCGAGGGAAGGAGATCCTAGGGAACCCCGGGAGTGGGTACCCGAATCCGGAAGGCGCAATGGACCGGGGGGAGCTCCTCACTTGAAGACCCGGTGCAGCATATTGCCGGTGACAGGTGAGCTTCTCGTCGGAGACCGCCTGGAAGGAAATTCCCCCTCGTGCGGAGACCGTAACCCACTTTCAGGAAGGAAAGTGGAGAACCAAATTGTGTCTGGGCCTATTCGCATCCACACCTCCTTTCCTGTTCTGTTAACCAAGGGAGTTCAACTGATTGTGTTCATTCGCAGAAGAATAAAGGAGTGTTGAACTTTAATGGTGTGGGGCTCATTTCCTTTCCTAGCAGACATTGTTCAAGGTGACTCTTGGAGGGAGGATCCAGGTGCACAGCACTGACCCGAAGGTAATACAAGAACGTTGCTTATACCGCACTGACACATGTGGTGGAAGCCAGGCGTGGTGTCCCCGCTCCCTCCCCTCTAAGATACCCCTAGACAAGAGAAAGACGAGACGAGAGAAAGAGGGGAGTGAGGAGGGCGCTACATCTGTCTGGTTTTTTTTTTATTCCGCTTTATGCAATGACATACCTAGTCTTTGCAGACAGTATGGTTACCTGCTGACTTAGCTAAACTCTTTAATAAGACACTAAAGTTGAGTCCATCGCAATTTTACTTCTGCTAATTGCAGTATAGAGGATGTCTTTACAATTCTTTAAAGTATATGAAGACAATGACTTGTGTCTGCAAAGTACTAACACTGATTGTGGGAACATGGAAGAACTGGGGAGGGTCTAGCTATCACTGAACTTGACTAGCACCAAACAGGGTGGGGGAAACAATGGGAGATACCAAATCACAAGTTGTAGTGACTCTAAACTACCACTAGATGTCAGCATATTGCAGAACAATAATACCCTGATGCAGTTCAATGCAACACAGAAAAAATACATAAAAATAGGACTGCACTGTTTTTTTATCTATAGACAAACACATACACTCAGGTCTACTGCATTAAAGCGGTTGCATACCCGCTGAACTTTTTTTTTTTAACCCTGTAAGGCAAAAGGCATAATGAGCTAGTATGCACCGCATACTATCTTATTATGAAATACTTGCCTTAGAACGAGGCGTCGGTAACATACCTGGTCCACGCCGAGGGAGATGACATGTTGCCTCGGCTTGTCTTCCGGGTATCGCGGCTCCAGCGCTGTGAGTGGCTGGAGCCGCGATGTCGTCACTCCCGCGCATGCGCGTGGGAGACTTCTTTCCGGCAAGGTCCGGTGGCTGCCGGGCCTTCAGCCGAGAATCCCCTGTGTGCATGCGCTGCTGCAGTCAGCGGCTTATTTCGAGGGGAATATCTCCTAAACCGTAAAGGTTTAGGAGATATTTTTTTTTTACCTACAGGTAAGCCTTATTATAGGCTTGCCTGTAGGTAAAAGTAAAAAAAATCACTATACAACCACTTTAATAAGTGCAAATGGCAATGAAGATATGCAAAGTACAGTAGACCATAGCAACAAATTAGCTGTATTCAGTTTAATTTATCTAATACAGATAGAGTTGTCACCTGTCTGGGATTCACCCGGACAGTCTGGGTTTTGAATCATGTGCCTGGGTTTCTGACTGCCTAAAACCCGGGCACATTATTCAACCCAGACCAGGGGCAGGCCATTCAGGTGTGGGTTCCTGTTAGCGTACTTGACACAGTGGAGACAGCAGCAGTGTCATTGCTTCTAAGACCCCTTTCCCACTGAGGGCGTTTTGCAGGCGCTATAGCGTTAAAAATAGCGCCTGCAATCCACCCTAAAAGTGCTGCATTATTGTCTCCAGTGTGAAAGCCCGGGGGGTTGCACACTGGAGCGGTGCGCTGGCAGGGCGTCAGGAAAAGTCCTGCCAGAAGCTTCTTTGCAGCGCATTAGGACCTGTGAATACACCACCTCCTAATGCTCTCCTGTCCATTGAAATCAATGGGGCAGCGGCGCCGTACCGCCGGCAATATGCCGATGTAGCGGCGCATTGCGGGCGGTTTTAACCCTTTCTCGGCCACTAGTGGGGGTTAAAAGCGCCACGCTAGCGGCCGAAATGCGCCGGAAATCTGACAGTAAAATAGCGACGTTTTACCGCTATTTTACCGCCGACGCTATGGGCGGCACCAGTGTGAAAGGGCTCTAAAGAAATACACTGTCTCTGCAGAGTGTTTTGGGAATCTTAGAAGCTCCTTTCTGCTCCCCCTCCAGTCTCCTGCACTCTCTCTGTGATATCTGACTACCCCTCCATCACCAGTGCCATGTGAGAAAACCAGGAGGCGGAGCTCACTGTAGCTACTTCCGGGCTGGCTGCTGCTCACACCACAGGCAGGGAGAAGGTGAGCCAAGTTTTTTTTTTGCTGAGGAAAGTCTCCTTGGGTGACAAAGATAATTGGAAGAGACAGCAGCTGACAGATATCTCCCAAGCTGGCACATGTCTGTCTAATACAGATTAGAAAAGATATGTTCTGATTGTTATAGATTCTTGCACTGGTGTGTATGTAATTTCAGACATTAGAAAATTACAGAATGCAATTATACTTAAATGATCCAGTGCTACAGCAATTCATTGCAAAGCTCTGCCTCATCCTGGCAATAGACAATATTTCTTTGCTCCTGTTAGTGTATGAATGGCACATCCGATGAACTGTAGATTATATTTTAGAACGTTGATTTCATTTAGCAGAATTGTGCGGAGGTGTGTGTGTCAGCATTTTGCAAAGTACAATCCTGCTTTGAAAAGTTGTGGCTTCCTCCCAAAGCAACCTCCACATTTCCACTGCTTCTTTGAAGTCTCTGCCAGTGGTGTACTGACACAAAGTCAGGTGATCACAGCACAAAACATGTCCGTGTAACTAATTCTAGCTGTGTTTCATATGAAATATGGTATAAATATATAAAGGTGCAAGGTGTAGTGTGATATTATATGAAGCACTTAAGCCGCGGACCATTTGGCTGACAAATGACGGGCCACTTTTTGCCATTCGGCACTGTGTCGATTTAACTGACAATTGCGCGGTCGTACGACGTGGCTCCCAAACAAAATTGACGTCCTTTTTTCCCCACAAATAGAGCTTTCTTTTGGTGGTATTCGATCACCTCTGCGGTTTTTATTTTTTGCGCTATAAACTAAAATAGAGCGTCAATTTTGAAAAAAACCCAATATTTTGTACTTTTTGCTATAATAAATATCCCCAATTTTTTTTTAAAAAAAAGCAATTTTTTTTCTCAGTTTAGGCCGATATGTATTCTTCTACATATTTTTGGTAAAAAAAATCGCAATAAGCGTATATTGATTGGTTTGCACAAAAGTTATAGCGTCTACAAAATAGGGGATAGTTTTATGCCATTTTTTATTAATTTTTTTTTTTTACTTATAATGGCAGCGATCTGTGATTTTTATCGTGACTGCGACTTTATGGCGGACACATCAGACACTTTTGACACTTTTTTGGGGACCATTGTCATTTTTACAGCGATCAGTGCTATAAAAATGCACTGATTACTGTAAAAATTACACTGGCAGTGAATGGGGTTAACCACTAGGGGGCGCTGAAGGGGTTAAGTGTGTCCTAGGGAGTGACTCTAACTGTTAGGGGGAGGAGCTACCAGTGACACGTCAGCGATCACTGTTCCAGATCACAGGGAACAGTAGATCCCTGACGTGTCACTAGGCAGAACAGGGGAATGCCTTGTTTACAAAGGCATCCCCCTGTTCTGCTTTGCCGACCGCAATCGCGGGCCGCCCAGGAACATCGAGTTCCCGGGACCCTCGGCGGTCGGCAAGCGGTTAAGGTAAAAGAAACCTAAAAGTAACAAAAAATAAATACCAAATCACTTAATACCAAATCATAATAACTGATAAAAGACAGAATAGTAAAAAGAAAAATAATATTATATTATATTAATAATTAATAATATTTATTAAACACAAATTAGGCCTCCTTCACACAGATGTGTTTTTCGGGAGGGGATGCAGGTGCCTGCCGGCAGAAAAATGCACGCATCTAGATCAGTGGTTGTCCACTTATGAGCTAAAAGGGGCCTTAAATAGCAACCCCTGCCATCAACAAAGGGCCACACATCATGTTCAATATATGTAGTGCTTGAGAGGACTTTCAGAAACTGACGACCTAATAGAGGAAATGAGGGTCAGAGAGTGTGGACGTGTTACATTTTTGGCTAGGGATATGCTGCAGAAGACAATACGAAACTGGGAACATGTTACATGAGGCTAGTAGAGATTAATGCTATTCAGCTTTGAATGTGTACTCTTTTTACGCTTCCGATATGGTGTCCAGGGGCATGACTATAGGGGGCGAAAGGGCCGCGATCGCGACCCGGCACCAGGCTGCAGGGGACCCCAGACTGTCAGGTTTGTCTACACTTGTATGAGCCCAAGCCGGTGTAGGGGGTGTAACTGGGAGTCCTAGGTACAGATGACTGTTTGCCTCTACACTCTGGATGCAGATAGTACCAGGCTGGATAGAAGGGCCGCCTCCCAGCTCCATCCCCCAAATCCGGCTCCCGTTTCTTGCCTCAAGACTGTTCCTGCCACCAGAATAGAGAAGAAATGCTCCCTGCACCGAGGCCGCTCCATACAGACCACGTCTACTGCCCTACTGACCATGTCCACTGTCCTACTGACCATGTCCACTGTCCTACTGACCATGTCCACTATCCTACTGACCATGTTCACTGCTCTACTTACCACATCCACTGCTCTACTGACCATGTACACTACCCTACTGACCACATTCACTGCTCTACTGACCATGTCCACTGCTCTACTGACCACATCCACTGCTCTACTGACCACATCCACTGCTCTACTGACCATGTCCACTGCTCTACTGACCACGTCTACTGCTCTACTGACTAAGTCCACTGCCCTACTGACCATGTCCATTGCTCTACTGACCACGTACACCGCCCTACTGACCATATCTACTACCTTTCTGACCATGTCCAGTGCTTTACTGACCACGTCCACTGCTCTACTGACCACGTTCACTGCTCTACTTACCGCGTCCACTGCTCTATTGACCATGTACACTGCCCTACTGACCATATCCACGGCTCTACTGACCACATCCACTGCTCTACTGACCACGTCCACTGCTCTACTGACCACGTCCACTGCCCTACTGACCACGTCCACTGCCCTACTGACCACGTCCACTGCCCTACTGACCACGTCCACTGCTCTATTGACCACATCCACTGCTCTGACCATGTACACTGCCCTACTGACTACGTACACTGCCCTACTGACCATATCTACTACCCTTCTGACCATGGCCACTGCTCTACTGACTACATCCACTGCTCTACTGACCACATTCACTGCTCTACTTACCGCATTCACTGCTCTACTGAGCATGTACACTGCCCTACTGACCACGTCCACTGTCCTACTGAGCACATCCACTGCCCTACTGACCACATCCACTGCTCTACTGACCATGTACACTGCCCTACTGACCACATCCACTGCCCTACTGACCATGTCCACTGCTCTACTGACCATGTCCACTGCTCTACGGACCACGTCCACTGCTCTACTGACCACGTCCACTGCCCTACTGTTCATGTCCATTGCTCTACTGACCACATACTCTGCCCTACTGACCATATCTACTACCTTTCTGACCATGTCCAGTGCTCTACTGACCACGTTCACTGCTCTACTTACCGCATTCACTGCTCTACTGACCATGTACACTGCCCTACTGACCACGTCCACTGCCCTACTGAGAACATCCACTGCCCTACTGACCACATCCACTGCTCTACTGACCATGTACACTGCCCTACTGACCACATCCACTGCCCTACTGACCACATCCACTGCTCTACTGACCATGTCCACTGCTCTACGGACCACGTCCACTGCTCTACTGACCACGTCCACTGCCCTACTGATCATGTACATTGCTCTACTAACCACATACTCTGCCCTACTGACCATATCTACTACCTTTCTGACCATGTCCAGTGCTCTACTGACCACGTTCACTGCTCTACTTACCGCATCCACTGCTCTACTGACCATGTACACTGCCATACTGACCACAGCCACTGCTCTACTGACCACGTCCACCACTCTACTGACCACGTCCACTGCTCTACTGACCACGTCCACTGCCCTACTGACCATGTCCATTGCTCTACTGACCAGATACACTGCCCTACTGACCATATCTACTACCCTACTGACCATGTCCACTGCTCTACTGACCACGTACTCTGCTCTATTGAACACATCCACTGCCCCACTGACCACGTCCACTGCTCTGCTGACCATGTCCACTGCCCTTCTGACCACATTCATTGCCCTTCTGACCACATTCACTGCCCTTCTGACCACATTCACTGCCCTACTGACCACATCTACTACCCTACTAATCATGTCCACTGCTCTACTGACCATGTCCACTGCTTTACTGACCCCGTCCACTGCCCTACTGACCCCGTCCACTGCCCTACTGACCACATCCACTGCCCTACTGACCACGTCCACTGCCCTACTGACCACGTCCACTGCGCTACTGACCCCGTCCACTGTGCTACTGACCCCGTCCACTGTGCTACTGACCCCGTCCACTGTGCTACTGATCCCGTCCACTGTGCTACTGATCCCGTCCACTTAACTACTGTCCCTGTCCACTGCCCTACTGACCATGTCCACTGCCCTACTGACCATGTCCATTGCTCTACTGACCAGATACTCTGCCTTACTGACCATATCTACTACCCTACTGAACATGTCCACTGCTCTACTGACCACGTACACTGCCCTATTGACCACATCCACTGCCCCACTGACCACATCCACTACTCTACTGACCATGTCCACTGCTCTACTGACCACGTCCACTGCCCTTCTGACCATGTTTACTGCCCTACTGACCACATCTACTACCCTACTGATCATGTCCACTGCTCTACTGACCATGTCCACTGCTCTACTGACTATGTCCACTGCTTTACTGACCCAGTCCACTGCGCTACTGACCCTGTCCACTGCCCTACTGACCACGTCCACTGCCCTACTGACCCCGTCCACTGCACTACTGATCCCATCCTCTGCGCTACTGTCCCTGTCCACTGCCCTACTGACCATGTCCACTGCCCTACTGACACCGTCCACTGCCCTACTGACCATGTCCACTGTCCTACTAACCACGTTCACTGCTATACTTACCGTGTCCACTGCTCTACTGACCATGTACACTGCCCTACTGACCACATCCACTGCTCTACTGACCATGTCCACTGCTCTACTGACCACTTCCACTGCCCTACTGACCACGTACACTGCCCTACTGACCATATCTACTACCCTTCTGACCATGTCCACTGCTCTACTGACCACGTCCACTGTTCTATTGACCACATCCACTGCCCTACTGACTACGTCCACTGCTCTACTGACCACGTCCACTTCCTTTCTGACCATGTCCACTGCCCTTCTGACCATGTCCACTGCCCTGCTGACCACGTCCACTGCTCTACTGACCATGTCCACTGCCCTACTGACAACATTTACTACCCTACTGATCATGTCCACTGCTCTACTGACCATGTCCACTGCTCTACTGACCCCATCCACTGCGCTACTGACCCTATCCACTGCCCTACTGACCACATCCACTGCCCTACTGACCACGTTCACTGCCCTGCTGACACCATCCACAGCCCTACTGACCCCGCCCACTGCCCTACTGACCCCGTCCACTGCCCTACTGACCACATCCACATCCCTACTCACCACGTCCACTGCCCTACTGACATCATACACTACCTTACTGACCATATCCACTGCACTACTGACACTGTCCTGTCCACTGCACTACTGACCACGTCCACTGTCCTACTGACCATGTCCACTGTCCTACTGACTACGTTCACTGCTCTACTGACCAGGTCCACTGCTCTACTGACCAGGTCCACTGCCCTACTGACCACGTCCACTGCTCTACTGACCATGTCCACTGCTCTACTGACCACATCCACTGCTCTACTGACCATGTCCACTGCTCTACTGACCATGTCCACTGCCCTACTGACCAGATACACTGCCCTACTGACCATATCTACTACCCTACTGACCATGTCCATTGCTCTACTGATCATGACCACATCCACTGCCCCACTGACCATGTCCACTGCTCTACTGACCATGTCCACTGCCCTTCTAACCACGTTCACTGCCCTACTGACCACCTCCACTGACCACGTCCACTGCCCTACTGACCACGTCCAGTGCCCCTTCTCCCATTATGCTGTGCTCACATGCTGACCTCCACTGCCTCCCTCCCATCAAAATTTTAAAAAAATCTATAAAATATAAAGTTGTAAAATAAAATAAAGTGGTAAAAAATAATAAAAAAATAAAATAACAAAAATTAAAACTACTAACCCCGTCCACTACGCTACTGACCCCGTCCACTGCCCTACTGACCAAGTTCACTGCCCTACTGACACGGTTCCCTGCCCGACTGACCATGTCCACTGCCATACTGACACCGTCCACTGCCCTACTGACTCCATCCACTGCGCTACTGACCCCATCCACTGCCCTGCTGACCAAATTCACTGATCTATTGACACCGTCCACTGCCCTACTGACTCCATCCACTGCGCTACTGACCCCGTCCACTGCCCTGCTGACCACATTCACTGCTCTACTGACCATGTCCACTGCTCTGCTGACAAAATTCACTGCTCTACTGACCACGTCCACTGCTCTACTGACCACGTCCACTGCTCTACTGACCATGTCCACTGCCCTACTGGCCATGTCCACTGCTCTACTGACCACATTTATTGCCCTACTCACCATGGCCACTGCCTTACTGACCACATCCACTGCCCTACTGACACCGTCCACTGCCCTACTGACTCCATCCACTGCACTACTGACCCCGTCTACTGCCCTGCTGACCATATTCACTACTCTATTGACACCATCCACTGCCCTACTGACTCCATCAACTGTGGTACTGACCCCGTCCACTGCCCTGCTGACCACATTCACTGCTCTACTGACCATGTTCACTGCTCTACTGACCACACCCACTGCTCTACTGACCACGTCCACTGCTCTACTGACAATGTCCACTGCCCTACTGACCACGTCCACTGCTCTACTGACCACGTTCACTGCCCTACTCACCATGTCCACTACCCTACTGACCAGGTCCACTGCCCTACTGACTGACACCAATCACAGTCCACACTGACACCAGTGGCGAAACTACCAGGGTTGCAAAGGTCGCACTTGCCATGGTGGCAGAAGGCCAGGGCCCAAGACTGCAGACCTTTTGAAAGGGATCTACTGCAGGGCCATAAAGGGTTGTGGGATCAGTGGGAAGGGCTCTGGGCTCAGATTAAATGGCCCAGGCCAGAGGTCAGGGGGCCCTTCGTGGTTTCTTGCACCAGGGCCCTGAAGGTTCTAGTTATGTCTCTGGTATCTGTTTCTGCTCTTGCTTTTCTTTTGACTTTTTATTATTGTTTTGTTATTTTGGTTTTGTACTGTAAAAACCTGTATTCAAGGTGGTTTGGACCCTACAATTATGGTTGGACACACTTGGCCAGTGACAGCCCATTGACTGTCTTAAGGACTCTAACACCTGTGCTAGTACCTTGAAGGGGTCCTGCTTTGGTATTATGTTGTGTTGTTTTTTTTTTTTTTGTACTCTTTTTCTAATAAACATATTATGGCAAAAAAATATTAGATGCATGCGAGTTACTGTATATTTTTTTTATGTGATTTGGAAAAAATAATTACTTTAATACAACTTTAAAGCAGAACTAACCCCTCCTATCGTTTTCAGCCAGGGAAGCTGCCATCTTGGCCTCTGTTTGATCTTCAACTGCCTTGGTGCTGCACATGTGATCAGTTATGACACCAGAAATTTGATGGTTTTACAGTCTGTTTGAGAGTACAACCAATGTGACAGTTACATTCCCGGCTTGTGCCGAGAATGTAACTGTTTAAACTGTTAAATTGATGAGTTTAGTTCTGCTTTAAAATTGGTCCAAGCTGGACAAATGTAAATATACAATAAAGAGCATACCTGGAGTTCAGCATTAACAGTGGAGAATTCTGATGTCATATAGATATTCCAGCCAATATTAATGCATTGGGATGAGTGAAATGAGAGCCTTACTTGACCAAAATTTCTTTAAAAATCTGTTAAAAATGTGCACAAAAAACGAAGAAATTTGACAAAATGTCTGCATTTTGGTTTGATGCCTTGGAGCCAATAAGACGTCAAAAACCATTAGGACTCAAACTTCTTGAAGGTTAACTGTGAACATGAGCTAGCTATTGAGGAACCCTAATGCTAACCCTAAAATAAGCTTAGCCCATTATCAACAATGTCATGTTATTATCACGTCAGGAAACATGAAATGATCTTTATTTTCTGATGACTAATGATCTGTGCTGTTAAAAGTAGCTATGCATATGAAACAAATCCCACGTTTTAGCATTAATTTGTACTACAAAAATCACAAGGAGTTATAGAAGGATGTCCTCATTCAAGTGAGCCTAGGGTGGTGTGTCATCTAAATAGGGTCCTGAAGATCTCATTATTGGGGTTAATAGACTATTTCCAGAAGAGAAAAAGTATATTAATATACAATAAATTTACAAAGGAGAAAATACATCCCATTAAATTGAAAGTTTGATCCTATTATAATGGCTTCTGCCTGTAGTTAAAGATGGAAAATCAAATACAGAAATCACATGACAGGAGCCCTTGGCAATATGAGAAGCTTTGAATGCAATAACTTCTGATCAAAACTAAAATACCCCATAATAGTCATATAATGAACATGGAACTGGAATCTATAAACCTGCAGGTTTCTCAAATATAAATGTATTCAAAATTAATTAGGCTTAAAATTTGGTTAATCAAGTTTGCCTTTCAGAATTTTGGTCCAGAGGAAGGCAAACCAAAACTTACTGGGCACCTACTGCCAAGTTTGCCACTCAGAGAGGAGGATTGAAATCCCTTCCTGAGTCTGTATTATGCTGTTCTATTAACCCCCCTAGATCCCCCTTTAGTGATTATAATCGTGCATTCCTTTTTGATTTTACTGGTTCATGTGGCAGGGCATTTCACAACTTACTCTAAAATACTCCTTCTTGCTAAGAATAAAAAAGTAAAATCTTCCTTCTTCTATATGCAACAGATATGATCTCTGCAGTCCTTGTGATAAAAAGTTCAATAAACTCAATCTTTATATTGATTTAGGATAGATTTAAAAATAAGAAGTCCCTTCTAAGCATGTTTTTCCAAATATATTTAATTTTTTCGAACTTTTGATTTTTGAGCCATCGCATGTATTTTAATATTTTAGCTGCCCACATTTTACCCTCTGTCACGTACCTGGTCGAGATCGAGCTGGAGAGGGGGCTTCTTTTGCACCTCCTGTCCGACACCCCTGGTAGTGATGACAGGGAGTGAAGGACACAGAGTTGCACAAGGGCCGATTTAGCAGATGGCACTGGCTGAGCCTTGGCAGGAACCAGGTGGCTGAGGAGCGCTGAGCTGACTCTGGAAACTGGAGCTCTGTATCGCTGGATCAGCAGATGGAGGCGTAGCCGGGACGTAAGCCAGGAGGTCATCAACAGCCGGACGAAACAGGTACCGAGACGATAGGCAGATGCAGAGACGAGACACAGGCCAGGTTCGGTACACAGTCGGGCAGCAAGGTACAGGAACATCAGGCAGAAGCGGAGTCAAATACAAGCCGGGATCAGGTAGGCAGGCAGAGATCAAGGAGAATGTTCAGGTGAAGCTGGGTCAGGACACAGAAACTGGAACAGGTTAGATAAACAGGCACTAGCTGAAAGACCACTCAGCAACAGGCAGATGTCAGTGTTCTGTTTAAATAGGCACTAACTGGCGCCAGCACGTGCGTGCGCCAGTGTGCCTGAGCACACCCGTGTGCACGTGAGCATGCGCCATTGCAAGTTATTCATTGTGGATACAAAGGTATACCCGCGCATGCGCGCCAATGCGCCTCTGTTACCTGGACTTCTCTTACATTGCCCCCCCCAATGGGCAACCTCTGGATGCCCATCTGTAACCTCTTCTCGGGGTGAGCTTTGAAAAACGCCTGTATCAGTCTTTTGGCATGAAGATTGGTTTCTGGCTCCCAAGAATTGTCTTCAGGCCCGTAGTCTTTCCACTTGATTAAAAACTGAATCACGTTCTTTCTTTTCCTACAGTCCACAATTGTCTCGACCTCGTATTCCTCGTTACCGTTGATAATAGTAGGTGCGGGTGGACCTGACTCATGGCCAGGAAAAGGGTCTACCCTTGCAGGTTTTAGTAGGGAAACGTGAAAAACTGGATGGATCCTGTAAGTCTCTGGGAGTGATGCCGCGTACACACGATCGTGATTCACGGCGGTGAAAACACCGCCGTGAATCACGACAGGAAAAACGAGGGAACGGCTTGTTCCCCCACACACGGCCGTTTTTCCCGTCATTTTTTCTCTTGGCGAGAAAAACGACCGTGTGTAGGCTCTGCGGCAGTGTTTCCCTATGGGAAAACTGCGGCGGAAAAAAATGACAGGAATCACAACGAGAAAAATTAGAGCATGTTCTAATTTTTCTCGTCGTGATTAATGCTGTTTTTCCCGTCGGGAAAAACGGCAAAAAGCCCACAGACGATCGTTTTTCTCGTCCAAAGGAAAACATTTCATTTTTCCCGACGGGAAAAATGATCGTGTGTACGCGGCATAAGAGTTCATAGGCAGCAGGGTTAATGTGCCTTTTGACAGGAAAAGGGCCGATGTATCTAGGTCCGAGTTTCTTGGAAGAACATGACAGTTTTAAATTAGTTGTGGATAACCAGACCTTGTCTCCTACTTGAAGTCTTAGGTCTCCTCTTCTTTTCCTGTCAAAAAACTTTTTATTGTCTAGTTGTGCTTTGGAAATGGCCTCTTGTAATATTTTGTTGTTTGACTGAAGCGTATTTATCCTATCCTGGACTGCAGGTACCTGGGAGTCAGGCACGATGTTGGGTAGGAAGGCTGGGAAAAAACCGTAATTTGCAAAAAGCGGGACTTGTCCTGTGGCCAAGTGAACAGCATCATTGTAGGCGGATTCCGCCAGGGGTAAAAGAGATGCCCAGTCATCCTGGGCAAAGGATGAAAAACACCATAGATATTGTTCCAGCATCTGGTTTGTGCGTTCGGTCTGGCCATTTGTCTGGGGGTGATAGGCTGATGAGAAACAAGTCTCGATCTTTAACATCTTGCACAGATCTCTCCAGAATTTGGAGGTAAATTGTACCCCTCGGTCGGAGGTGATGCTGCTGGGTACTCCATGGAGTCTCACCACTTCCTTGACGAAGGCACAGGTGGTCTCAGTTGCAGATGGGGTTCCTAACATGGGGACAAAATGGGCCATCTTTGTCAATCTGTCCACGATCACAAAGATTGTGGTGAATTTTTCGGAAGGTGGAAGCTCAACGATAAAGTCCATACTGATCATTTCCCAGGGTCTCTTGGGAATGGGCAATGGCCTTAACAGGCCCCAGGCTTTGGTTTTATCATTCTTACTTCTGTTGCAGACCCCACAGGTACCAAAATAATCCTTACAATCGGACCTCAAATTTGGCCACCAAAAGGTCCGCTGCACAAGCTCCACAGTCTTGGTTACCCCAAAATGTCCCGCCAAGGGGTGGTCATGGCACAGCCTGAGGATCTTGGGGCGCAAGCTTGGGGGTACGAATACCTTTTGGTTGTGTAAGAATAGCCCCTCTTGTTCCTGAAAACAGACACCTGATTGTAGAACATCCATTGTGGATGCCTGCTTAAGTTGGGAGATTAGGTCTGCTTGTAACAACAGGAAACTCTGGGCCGGCAGGATTGTGTCTGGTTGGGGATGTCCTTCTTCTTCTGGGTACATGCGAGACAACGCATCGGGTTTGCCATTCTTGGAGCCCGGTCTGAAGGTAATGTGGAAAGAGAAACGGCTAAAGAACAGTGCCCACCTGGCTTGGCGTGGCCTCAATCGTCTGGCAGTTCTAAGATACTCAAGGTTCTTATGATCGGTAAAGATCAAAATGGGGTGCGCAGCTCCTTCCAGTAGGTAACGCCATTCTTCCAGGGCTACTTTTATAGCTAGTAATTCTCGGTCACCCACATCGTACTTCTTCTCCGCGGGACTGAGTTTCCTTGAAAAGGGAGGCGATGGGATGCAACAGGGACTTTGTACCCCGATGCTGAAACAGGATGGCTCCCGCAGAGTTTTCTGAGGCGTCCACCTCAAGGACGTAGGGTGATGCGGAGTCTGGGTGCTGCAGAATGGGTGCTGAGGTGAACAATGTCTTTAGCTGGTCAAAAGCTGCTTGTGCTGCAGGTGTCCATGAAAAACGGGTGTTCTGTTCTGTGAGTTGGGTAATCGGAGAG
Organism: Rana muscosa; assembly: GCA_029206835.1. Lineage (NCBI taxonomy): Eukaryota > Metazoa > Chordata > Amphibia > Anura > Ranidae > Rana > Rana muscosa. Next base: position 376,462,864 of record CM055127.1, read on the forward strand.
ATGATGGCAGAGAAATTTTTAATAAATTTGCGATAGATATTGGCAAATCCTATGAATCTCTGTGTGCTCTTCCTGTCTGTAGGAGTATGCCATTCAAGGATGGATATAACCTTTTGGGGATCCATGGAGATGCCAGTGGTGGAAATAATAAGTCCTAGGAACTGAATTGTTTCTTTTTCAAATTCGCATTTTTCAGCTTTTGCAAATAGTCCATGATCTTTTAGCCTGCTGAGGACCTTTTTCACATGTTCACGGTGTGCTGAGAGGGAATTGGAGAAAATCAAGATGTCGTCTAAGCAGACAATCAGGGACAGATCAAGGAAATCTCAAAAAATGTCATTGACAAAATGCTGAAATGTTGCTGGGGCGTTGCACAACCGAAGGGCATGACGAGATACTCGTAGTGTCCAAATCTAGTGCAGAAAGCTGTCTTCCATTCGTCCCCTTCGCGGATCCGAACTAAGTTATATGTGCCCCGTAAGTCCTGTTTTGTGAACACCGTGGACGTCTTGAAGCGCTGAAATAGTTCCAGAACCAGGGGCAAATGATATCTATTCTTGATGGTGATCTTGTTTAGTTCCCGGTAGTCAACGCAGGGGCGCAGGGTATGATCCTTTTTTTCTATGAAAAAGATTCCAGCACCCGCGGGGGACGTTGAAGGCCGGATAAACCCCTCCTCCAAGTTTTCATCAATATATTGACGTAGTAACTTGAGTTCCAGTTCAGAGAGGGGAAAAATACACCCAAAAGGGATTTCTGCACCTGGCAACAGTTCAATTGGGCAGTCATACGGGCTGTGAGGTGGAAGGATGTCTGCCTCTGTTTATCAAAAACCTCCAGGTAGTCATGATAAGCGGCTGGTATGAGTTGTGACACGGGAGAGTCAGTATGTACCCCAAGAAGGGGTGCAGGTTTCATGGGAATAGGGTGAAGGCAGGACCGCTGGCAGTAGGAAGATGAAAGGGTCAGTTCTCCTGAATCCCAGTTAATCTGCGGGTTGTGGGCCTGCAACCAGGGGATACCCAGGAAAACAGAGGGGATGGAATAATATCCAAGCGCAGGTACTCCCGATGACCGGTATCTGATACAGCCAGTAGTCTCATGTGTTATAGGCCCAGACCTGAGACAGGATCCATCCACCAGATGGATGGACAACAGACGTGTCTTTGTTTGTAAAGGGATCTGATGATGTAGGGCAAAGTCTTTGTCCATAAAACAGCTACAGGCTCTGGAATCAATAATGGCCGATACTTTAATGTCTTTCCCGGGAATCTGTAGTGACAGAGACAGAGTGATGTGTGCAGCTTTACTCCCTAGGGAACAGTTGGCAAGATAGGTGGAGGGTAGGATCTTGGTTCTGGTAGGCCTTACAGGGCAGTTCTGAAGATAGTGTGCCGCTAACCCACAATATAGACACAAATCCTCCCGACGTCGTCGCAACTTTTCCTCACTGGAGAGAGGGGAGCGCAAAAGTCCAAGTTGCAGGGGACGTGCCTGCCGATTCGTTGGGAGAATGGAGCTGCCAGCCTTCTCTGCTCTCCTCTCATTGAATCTCCGTTCAAGCTGGATGGCAAGATTAATGAGGTTTTCAAGGGAACTGGGGGTCCCCACACGAGCAAGCTCATCCTTGAGCCCTTCCGATAGGCCTAGGCGGAACTGATGCTGAAGGGCTGCATCATTCCAGCCTGTATCAGAGGCCCACAGGCGGAATTCTGCCACATAGTCCTCAGCAGGTCGATGACCCTGGCGTAGGGCATGAAGGGTTGACTCGGCCGTGGTTGTGCGCTGGGGGTCATCATAGAGCTGAGCCATTGCTTCAAAAAATGAAGAGAGGGAGTCCAAAGTTGCACTGTTCTGTTCCCGGAGCTGATGAGCCCAAGACTGTGAGTCTCCGAGAAGTAGGGATATGAAAAACCCCACTTTAGTGGGTTCTAATGAGAACGTTCTCGGTTGAAAGGTAAAGTAAAGCTTACAAGAGTTTTTAAATGCACGGAATTTGTGCCGGTCGCCAGCAAATCACTCTGGTGCAGGAACTCAGGGTTCAGGTGGCGACATAGTCTCTAAGGATGTGTAAAAAGTCTGTTCAGAGGAGGAGCAGCCAGGTGTGGTAGCAGGTGCGGGAGTTGCCAAAGTAGGAGCCATGGGTTTAATGCGATCCTCCAGCTGCTGGTAGCTTCTCTGCAAGGTGCAGACTGCCTGGGTGAGAGATGCAAGTTGCAGGCACAGCGATTCCAGAGACGAAGCCCCTCTCTCGATCTCCGACATCTGGTTGAGTGGTACTGTCACATACCTGGTGGAGATCGAGCTGGAGAGGGGGCTTCTCTTGCACCTCCTGTCCGACACCCCTGGTAGTGATGACAGGGAGTGAAGGACACAGAGTGGCACAAGGGCCGATGTAGCAGATGGCACTGGCTGAGCCTTGGCAGGAACCAGGTGGATGAAGAGCACTGAGCTGACTCTGGAAACTGAAGCTCTGTATCGCTGGATCAGCAGATGGAGGCGTAGCCGGGACGTAAGCCAGGAGGTTATCGACAACCGGACGGAACAGGTACCGAGACGATAGGCAGAGGCAGAGACGGGACACAGGCCAGGTTCGGTACACAGTCGGACAGCAAGGTACAGGAACATCAGGCAGAAGCTGAGTCAAACACAAGCCGGGATCAGGTAGGCAGGCAGAGATCAAGGAGAAGGTTCAGGTGAAGCCGGGTCAGGACACAGAAACTGGAACAGGTTAGATAAACAGGCACTAGCTGAAAGACCACTCAGCAACAGGCAGATGTCAGTGTTCTGTTTAAATAGGCACTAACTGGCGCCAGTACGTGCACGTGCGCATGCCATTGCAAGTTATTCCTTGTGGATAAAAAGGTATACCCGCACATGCGCGCCAATGCGCCTCTGTTACCTGGACTTCTCTTACACCCCCTCTACATCACCTTCTTCATGTTGAGTCTGGAAAGTAAATGTTGATTAATCCAGCGATGTTAGGTGTACAGAGGTCATGTGCTGCCAGGGTAAAGAATTTTCTTATACATTTCTTTATAGGTAATGCTGCATAGTGACCCCATATAACGTACATGTACATAGGCAGCAGTTTCCTCATTTGACCTGCAGATGTCTGTTCTGTGCACCCCCTGCAGATCAGGCAACAGTTTTTGTCTCATGCCAAGTTCACTGCTAGTCTAGTACTCTAGATTGAAGCTTGCTTCCTGGATCACTTGATCATTGTCTCTGAGAGACCCTTTGCAACAAATATTAATCTGCCTACAGCTTGAAATGTGTAGCCTACCAGAAAAAGGATGAGCTGATCATTAATTCCACTGTTCCGACTCAGACTCAGCTGCCACTTGGTAAATTTTTGTTTTATTGCATATAAATTAAAGTTTCACAATTATGCGTGTGGCTTGCGGTTTAGAAATTGCAGTGATTCCCGCAACCACCCCTCAGTGAAAACACGCTGCTCTGCGGAAACGCATGTGATTACCATTCATTCAGAATAGCACCCCCCACGCATGTAAAAACACAGCACTATTATGAGGGTGCAGAAACAGCAAGGAGATTGCATGGTCAAAATGCATTCACATTTTTCGGCTGGAAACGCAGTCACGGCAGCCCATTCAATTGAACGAGCTACCGTGCCTGCACAAACGCTAAGGTGTGAACCTAGTGTTTCAATAAAAAAGATGGGGTTTTTGCTGGGGGAGGAGTTGTCTTTCTTGATATTTTCACAATTGTCACAACACCATCTGTTATTCACAAAGCCTCATGATTGCCCATTTGTTTTCCAAATACTACCATGAATGTCTGACATTCTGACCACATTTATCTCATATTTCAGGCCGACATTCACTCGATTTGTAATAGTGAGCACGCACCAGGTAAATGTGGCGATCTTTTGAATGTGACTTGTACAGGGAGTTGTCGAAACAGCTTTTTGCTGACTGGCAAATTTTGCAGATTGAGCTCTTCATAGTGCTAAAACTGTGCTTCTACAATTTCAGCACTAGCAGGATTATATGCAATTTTATGTTTTGTTTTTTTACATTCCCCCTGCACACAGAAAGATCCAGCCAGGTATTCCAGGTATGTTGGTATCCTCATGCCTAGGGGGCAGTGAACGTTGAGCCCAGGTGAGTACTAGTAATTAAAAACATGAAAAAAAATGTTTTTTTTTATTATGTGGCGAGCCATTTATTTACATGCCTGCTCACATGGTTACCTGGGTAATCGGTCATAAGGACACCTAAACCTAGCTCAACAGGGAGGGGGAGACCACCCACTTGACCTCCATAGAGGGGCAGATAGGTGGCATATAACCGAACATGCTGTAAAACAGTAAATCCTTATTGGAAATAGTAACATAGTATTGCTTACAATCTGAATGGATAGTGTTAACATGGGAAGCGTTGCATAAATAGTTTGTAAACAATAAGAATTAAAGTGGTTGTAACCCCAAAAAAAAGATCCTGTTTCTTTAATGCATGTTAAACAGCATAGTGCTTCTGCTATGTCATTTGTCCTTTTCTATGCTGTAAAATACCTGGTTGATCCTGCCTGTTCCGATGTCCCCCTATGTGAACTGGCTGCAGTAATCATGGCTGCTGATCCATGATTCCGTGGTCAGTTTATGTGCCTCCATCATCCCGCTGTGTTCAAAGTCTCTCCCCTCTCCCCCTCTCCCCCTTCCTCCCTGCCTGTCAGTTCCTAATCTGTGAGCCGATCTCTGTTATAACAAGCTATACTATACAGTGTATGTGTTTTTATTCTGTTGTTTTTGTTTTTTTAATTATGCAGCTAAATACCTTATTTCACGCTGACATTAAAGGGGAAATAAGGTATTTAGCTGCAAAATTAAGAAAAGGGTAGTGTAGCTTGTTATAACAGAGGGGCTGCCAGTAATTGTCAACTTTACAACCACGTCAACCTACATAGTGTATCTTCTAGGAATAAAATAATATAATAGCAGCGCTAAATTAGGTGAATGGTGACTGTTGACAACCATATAGTCGACAGAATAGTCTCTAGGAAAATAAAAGTCTCTAGATGTTGTGATGATAAGCCAAATACAGTGCAGAGATGAATTGAGTGACACTCTTGCAGGTATAGAATTATAGTGGTGACCCTCAACGATAACACCAACAAAACACTCGTGATCCACCACCACATAGATTTTCTGCTTACCAGAGGACAGGCTAAAAACAGCCTGTATGATGATTGATCCGTGGATTTCGACCAAACTCCGATAACCAAAGTAGGATAAGGCCCAGGTTAATTTACTAAAGGAGTATAGCATGTTAATTTAGTAAAGTGAGTTTTTACTTTGCATGGGAATTTTCACTTGGCTTGGTGAATTTGGTGAAAAATTACTTTGCAAAGAATACCTAATCATGTGCAAGGAAATGTGACAAAACATGGGCATTCAACAAGTGCAGAACTAGTGCTGTAGGGGTTGATTTATTAACCACTTAACGACCGCTCACTGTATATATACGTCGGCACAATGGCACCGACAGGCACAATCACGTACAGTGTACGTGATTGCCTTTGTACAGTTGGGGGGTCCAATCGGACCCCCCTTCTGTACAGTGAGCGGTCGGAATTCGTTGGGGAGCGATCCGACATGAGGGGACGGCCGTTCGATTCCGGCCACCCCCCCGCGATCGCTCCCGGCGAATGGAAATGCCCCCTCTGTCTGTCGAATGTACACACAGACAGAGGAAGCAGGAGGAAGTGATGTCATCTCTTGTGCGGCGCTCACATATACCGAGCGCCGTACAAGAGAAGACATCAAGGTTAGTGCACAAACACTACACTAACACCAGGACACATAGGCACATAAATCGCCCCCCCAGGCCCCCCCAGATCACCCCCCAGCCCCCAGTCACAGTGTCACTGATTGCAGTGACCATTTATTTACTGATCACTGCAATCAGTGACATTTGTGACTGTAAAAGTGTCACTACATTTAGTTTTAGGTCCAGTGTAGCCCCCTAACCCCCCCTAATAAAGGTTTAACCCCTTGATCACCCCCCAGATAACCCTTTCACCCCCTAGCACCGCCGTCGCTAAGCGATAATTTTTCTGATCGCTGTCTTAGCGTCGGTGATGCAGATCGGTAGCCAGTAAATTTTTTTAGGTTCGCCGCAGGTTTTTATAGCGTCAGGTACCCCCATAAATTATCTAATAAAGGTTTAACCCCCTTGATCGCCCCCCAGGTAACCCTTTCACCCCTTATCACCACTGTCGCTAAGCGATCATTTTTCTGATCGATGTCTTAGCGTCGGTGATGCAGATCGGTAGCCAGTATTTTTTTATTAGGTTCGCCGCAGGTTTTTATAGCGTCAGGTACCCCCATAGATTATCTAATAAAAGTTTAACCCCCTTGATCGCCCCCCAGGTAACCCTTTCACCCCCTATCACCTCTGTCGCTAAGCGATAATTTTTCTGATCGCTGTCTTAGCGTCGGTGATGCAGATCGGTAGCCAGTAATTTGTTTTAGGTTCGCCGCAGGTTTTTAAAGCGTCAGGTACCCCCATAAATTATCTAATAAAGGTTTAACCCCCTTGATCGCCCCCCAGGTAACCCTTTCATCCCTATCACCACTGTCGCTAAGCGATCATTTTTCTGATCGCTGTCTTAGCGTCGGTGATGCAGATCGGTAGCCAGTAATTTTTTTTAGGTTCGCCGCAGGTTTTTATAGCGTCAGGTACCCCCATATATTATCTAATAAAGGTTTTAACCCCCTAATTGCCTCTAGTTAACCCTTTCACCAGTGATCATCATATAAGTGTTACGGGTGACGCTGGTTAGTTAGTTTGCTTTTTATAGTATCAGGGCACCCGCCGTATATAACCAAATAAATGTTTAACACCCTGATTGCCCGGCGGGTGATATCAATTAGGTTTTAGCGTCAGAGAGGGTCTGCGTCACACCCCAGGCAGCGTCAGGTTAGTGCCAGTAACGCTAACACCCACGCGTGAAGCATACACCTCCCTTAGTGGTATAGTATCTGAACAGATCAATATCTGATCTGATCAGATCTATACTAGCGTCCCCAGCAGTTTAGGGTTCCCAAAAACGCAGTGTTAGCGGGATCAGCCCAGATACCTGCTAGCACCTGCGTTTTGCCCCTCCGCCCAGCCCAGGCCACCCAAGTGCAGTATCGATCGATCACTGTCACTTACAAAACACAACACACATAACTGCAGCGTTTGCAGAGACAGGCCTGATCCCTGCGACTCCAGTGCTGTAGGAGGTGATTTCACCACCACAGTTAAAAAAAAAAAGCAAATATGCCGAAGCATTGGGGCAGCAGGGGCGAAGGAGCGGAGGAGCGATTTTGCTCCTAATGCCGCGTACATACGGTCGAAATTCCGACGGAGGCTTGCCCGTGGAAAATTCCGACCATGTGTGTGCGGCATAACTTTTTTGCGGGAGGATGCCCCCATGCTTCGGCATATATAAATGGTGCATGTATGCCCATCATTAGAAGTGGGTGGATGAAGGGCGGTATTCTAATGGTGGGCATACCCACCGATCAATCTCTTTTTTCGTTCAGCCACCTGGCTGCATGAAAAAAAAAAGATTACAATACATGTCCAACAAGGACCAGCAACGTACTGGTATGTTGCTGGACTTTGAATGGTTATACCAGATTGATGCCTGCGGGTTTAGGTATCATCTTGGTATCATTCTTTTCAGCCAGCAGCCGGCTTTCATGTAAAAGCAATCCTAGTGGCTAATTAGCCTCTGGACTGCTTTTACAAGCAGTGGGAGGGAATGTCCCCCCCCCCGGATATAAAAAGCGCCATTGGGAAATTGGGAAAGCATTTATCACACCGATCTTGGTGTGGTCAGATGCTTTGAGGGCAGAGGAAAGATCTAGGGTCTAGACCCCAGTTTTTTCAAAAAAAGAGTACCTGTCACTACCTATTGCTATCATAGGGGATATTTACATTCCCTGAGATAACAATAAAAATGATAAAAAAAAAAAATATGGAAGGAACAATTTAAAAATATAATAAAAAAGCAAAATTAATAATAAAAAAAAAAAAGCACCCCTGTCCTGCCCTGCTCTTGCCCAATGGCGAACGCAAGCGTCGGTCTGGCGTCATATGTAAACAGCAATTGCACCATGCATGTGAGGTATCACCGCAAAGGTCAGATCGAGGGCAGTAATTTTAGCAGTAGACCTCCTCTGTAAATCTAACGGGGTAACCTGTAAAGGCTTTGAAAGGCTTTTAAAAATGTATGTAGTTTGTCGCCAATGCGCGTTTGTGCGAAATTTTAAAGCATGTCGTGTTTGGTATCTATGTACTCGGCCTAAGATCATCTTTTTTATTTCATCAAACATTTGGCCAATATAGTGTGTTTTAGTGCATTAAAATTAAAAAAATGCGTTTGAAAAATCGCTGCGCAAATACTGTGTAGAAAAAAAAATGCAACACCCACTATTTTATTCTGTAGGGCCTTTGCTTTAAAAATATATATAATGTTTGGGGGTTCAACATAATTTTCTTGCAAAAAAAAATATGTTTTCATGTAAACAAAAAGTGTCAAAAAGGGCTTTGTCTTCAAGTGGTTAGAAGAGTGGATGTAAGCTTCCTAATGTTGTGTATAAAATGCCAGAACAGTTCAAAACCCCCCCAAATGACCCCATTTTGGAAAGTAGACACCCCAAGCTATATACTGAGAGGCATGTCGAGTCCATGGAATATTTTATATGTTGACACAAGTTGCGGAAAAAAGACAATTTTTATTTATTTATTTATTTATTTTTTGCACAAAGTTGTCACTAAATGATATATTGCTCAAACATGCCATGGGCATATGTGGAATTACACCCCAAAATACATTCTGTTGCTTCTCCTGAGTACGGGGATACCACATGTGTGAGACTTTTTGGGAGCCTAGCCGCGTACGGGACCCCAAAAACCAATCACCGCCTTCAGGCTTTCTAAGGGTGTAAATTTTTGATTTCAGTTCTCACTGCCTATCACAGTTTCGGAGGCCATGGAATGCCCAGATGGCACAAAACCCCCCCAAATGACCCCATTTTGGAAAGTAGACACCCCAAGCTATTTGCTGAGAGGTATTGTGAGTATTTTGCAGATCTCGCTTTTTGTCACAAAGTTTTGAAAATTGAAAAAAGAAAAGAAAAAAAAAAAGTTTTTTCTTCATTTTCAAAAACAAATGAGAGCTGTAAAATACTCACCATGCCTCTCAGCAAACAGCTTGGGGTGTCTTCTTTCCAAAATGGGGTCATTTAGGGGGGTTTTGTGCTATTTTGGCATTTTATGGCCTTCGAAACTGTGATAGGTAGTGAGGAGTCAAATCAAAAATTTGTGCCTAGAAATCCTGAAGGCGGTGATTAGTTTTCGGGGTCCCGTACGCGGCTAGGCTCCTAAAAAGTCCCACACATGTGGTATCCCCGTACTCAGGAGAAGCAGCAAAATTTATTTTGGGGTGCAATTCCACATATAACCATGGCATGTGTGAGCAACATATCATTTAGTGACAACTTTTTGTAATTGTTTTTTTTTTTGTCATTATTCAATCACTTGGGACAAAAAAAAAATATTCAATGGGCTCAACAGGCCTCTCAGCAATTTCCTTGGGGTGTCTACTTTCTAAAATAGGGTCATTTGGGGGGGTTTTGTGCTATTTTGGCATTTTATGGCCTTCAAAACTGTGATAGGTAGTGAGGAGTGAAATCAAAAATTTGCGCCCTTAGAAATCCCGAAGGCGGTGCTTGGTTTCCGGGGTCCCGTACGTGGCTAGGCTCCTAAAAAGTCCCACACATGTGGTATCCCCGTACTCAGGAGAAGCAGCAGAATGTATTTTGGGGTGCAATTCCACATATAACCATGGCATGTGTGAGCAATATATCATTTAGTGACAACTTTTTGTAATTTTTTATTTATTTTTTTTGTCATTATTCAATCACTTGGGACAAAAAAAAATATTCAATGGGCTCAACATGCCTCTCAGCAATTTCCTTGGGGTGTCTACTTTCTAAAATGGGGTCATTTGGGGGGGGTTTTGTACTGCCCTGCCATTTTAGCACCTCAAGAAATGAGATAGGCAGTCATAAATTTAAAGCTGTGTAAATTCCAGAAAATGTACCCTAGTTTGTAGACGCTATAACTTTTGCGCAAACCAATAAATATACGCTTATTGACATTTTTTTTACTAAAGACATGTGGCTGAATACATTTTGGCCTAAATGTATGACTAAAATTTAGTTTATTCAATTTTTCTTATAACAAAAAGTAGAAAATATCATTTTTTTTCTCAATTTTTGGTCTTTTTCCGTTTATATTGCAAAAAATAAAAATCGCAGAGGCAATCAATTACCATTAAAAGAAAGCTCTATTTGTGGGAAGAAAAGGACGCAAATTTCGTTTGGGTACAACATTGCATGTCCGCACAATTTACAGTTAAAGCAGCGCAGTGCAAAATTCTGAATTCACCTCTGGTCCTTTAGCTACCAAATGGTCCGGGGCTTAAGTGGTTAAAGGCAAATAAGCTGTTTACTTTGAAAGGGAATCTTCCTCAAAGCTTAGTGAATGTGGAGCAATTTCATTTTGCAAAAAAAGCCCAATCATGTGAAAAGAAAAATGGAAGTCAGCAGAGCTTCACCTCATTCACTAAAGCTCTAGAAAAAATGCCATTACAATTTACAACTTCCCTTGCAAAGTGAACAGCCCATTTGCCTTCAGTAAATCAACCCTATGACTGGGTGATTTAAATTAGCAGAGCTAAGTGAATAATCTATACTAATTTAGTAAATTAACCTCAATGTGCTGGCAGTTAAAATTTGTAACTTGATTTTCACAATCCAGAGAAAATATTGTCATTATCTCTTGTTGCAAGACAACATGCTGCTCAGTCCGGGGTACTTATATGCATGGGCGTCCGCTCCATAGGGCAAGGGAGGTCAATTGCCCCCCCCCCGGAATCATAAGAGTGTTGAAGTCAGAGTGAAGACACTTGCCCTCTGTGTTGCAATGGCCCCCGCGGCCGCCTCCGCGGCAGCCATGGACTTTTTTTTCTAAGTCTGCTGCTGGCCTGCAGCTGGGGCTGCTCTCAGTCTTTTCCGACTACACATCCGTCCGTCCCTTCTCACCCCCGGCCCGAGCATCGGATTGGCTCCGTCGCTCAGGCCTCTGCTTGACATCACCGTGACCCGGCTGTTCTGTAATTGGCTGCTGCCTCAGCCTGCCTCTGCCTGTGTAAAAAATGTATGTTGTGCCTATACCGATCCAGCCGGCGTGGCGCCGGCTCCTCCTCCCACAGGTGCATGGCATGCAGTGACCGAGACAAGAGAGAATACACTGCCAGTGCCTGCCCTGGGCCTATCGCTGAAGAACTACAGGTAACAGCAGTGCCTGTGCCACGACACCACTGTGTACATCTTTTTGTATTGCAATACATCTGTGATGTGGGCGATCATATTTTGATCTTGATGAAAACAACCTATACAGTATAGGCTGTTTTCATAAAGATCAAAATATGGCCACAAGCCCCTCCCCTTCATGACATTGTCCAAAAGGGACCAAGCATGTATGACCTAATGATGCCCCCCCCCCCTGAAAAAAGTTCAGCGGACGCCCATGCTTATATGTGTCTAGAATGTCCTGCTCTCTGGGCTAATTCATGCATTCCATGTCTCTCATTGACAGGGCTCCTCCAGATACAAGTGACAAAGAAAATCTGTTCTGTTTACACAGCAAACTAATTATTATTGATATTTGGAGCGATTGTTGGGCAAATATATGGAGAACAATCCCTCAGATCATATAGACCCCTAAATGTAAAAGTATCTTTCAGTGCTATTTATAATACATTTTAACATTCAAATATGCACTGTACTGGAAGTAGTATTGCTAATGCCGCGTACACACGATCGTGATTCACGGCGGTGAAAACACCGCCGTGAATCACGACATGAAATAAAATGAAAAACGAGGGAACGGCATTTTCCCCCACACACGACCGTTTTTCCCGTCATTTTTTTCTTTGTCGAGAAAAACGACCGTCTGTGGGCTCCGCGGCAGTGTCTCCCTATGGGAAAACTGCCGCGGAAAAAAATGATGGAAAAAACGATGAGAAAATTTAGAACATGTTCTAATTTTTCTCATCGTGATTAATGCCGTTTTTCCCGTCGGGAAAAACGGCAAAAAGCCCACAGACGATCGTTTTTCTCGTCCAAAGGAAAAAATGTCATTTTTCCCGACGGGAAAAATGATCGTGTGTACGCGGCATCATAGTTGTTTGACGAGACACTGACCACAGTCTGTCTGAGCCCTGATCCATGCATTGGACTTGCAGCTGACCTGTCATTGATTTCCACAGGCTGTGCATCCTGGGTGACTGAACATGACCCTTCACACGGACGTATGAATCAGTACGCCTGTGTGAATGAGGCATAAGACTTTACTTCTTGAGTCCAGGTACACTTTAACCACTTCAGCCCCAGGGGATTAGGCTGCTGAATGACCAGACCACTTTTTACAATTTGGCACTGCGCTGCTTTAACTGGTAATTGTGCGGTCATACAATGTTGTAAACAAACAACACTTGCGTCCTTTTTTCCCCACAAATAGAGATTTATTTTGATGGTATCTAACTGCCTCTGCGATTTTTATTTTTTGCGATTTAAACGGAAAAAAAACAAAAATTTTGAGAAAAATATATATATTTTCAAAATTTGTTATAAGAAAAATCCAATAAACTCAATTTTAGTCATACATTTAGGCCAAAATGTATTCAGCCACATGTCTTTGGTAAAAAAAAAAAAATAATCGTATATTTATTGGTTTGTGCAAAAGTTGTAGCGTCTACAAACTAGGGTACATTTTCTGGAATTTACGCAGCTTTTAGTTTATGACTGCCTATCTCATTTCTTGAGGTGCTAAAATGGCAGGGCAGTACAAACCCCACCCCCAAATGACCACATTTTGGAAAGTAGACACCCCAAGGAAATTGCTGAGAGGCATGTTGAGCCCATTGAATATTTTTTTTGTCCCAAGTGATTGAAAAATGACAAAAAAAATTAAAAAATTACAAAAAGTTGTCACTAAATGATATATTGCTCACACATGCCATAGTTATATGTGGAATTACACCCCAAAATACATTCTGCTGCTTCTCCTGAGTACAGAGATACCACATGTGTGGGACTTTTTGGGAGCCTAGCCGCGTACGGGACCCTGTACTTAGGAGAAGCAGCAGAATGTATTTTGGGGTGTAATTCCACATATGCCCATGCCATGTTTGAGCAATATATCATTTAGTGACAACTTTGTGCAAAAAAAATAAATAAATAAATTGTCTTGTTCCTGCAACTTGTGTCAAAATATAAAATATTCAATGGACTCGACATGCCTCTCAGCAAATAGCTTGGGGTGTCTACTTTCCAAAATGCGGTCATTTGGGGGGGGGGGGGGGGGGGTTTGAACTGTCCTAGCATTTTATGCACAACATTTAGAAGCTTTTGTCAAACATCATCCACTCTTCTAACCACTTGAAGACAAAGCCCTTTTTGACACTTTTTGTTTACATGAAAAAAAAAAATCTTTTTTGCAGGAAAATTACTTTGAACCCAACAACATTATATTATTTTTTAAAGCAAAGGCACTACAGATTAAAATGGTGGGTGTTGCATTTTTTTTTCACACAGTATTTGCACAGCGATTTTTCAAACACATTTTTTGGGGAAAAACACACACCTTGTTTTATTTTAATGCACTAAAACACACTATATTGCCCAAATGTTTGATGAAATAAAAAAGATGAGTACAGGGATACCAATCACGACATGCTTTAAAATTGCGCACAAACGCGCAGCGGCGACAAACTACATACATTTTTAAAAGCCTTTACAGGTTACCGTTTTAGATTTGCTGTTTACATATGACGCCAGACCAACGCTTGCGTTCGCCTTTGCGCGAGAGCAGGGGGGGACAGGGGTGCTTTTTTTTTATTATTTATTTAACTTTTTTATTTTATTTTTAAACTGTTCCTTTCATTTTTTATCATTTTTATTGTTATCTCAGGGAATGTAAATATCCCCTATGATAGCACTAGGTAGTGACAAGTACTCTTTTTAAAAAAAATTGGGGTCTATTAGACCCTAGATCTCTCCTCTGCCTCAAAGCATCTGACCACACCAAGATCGGTGTGATAAAATGCTTTCCCAATTTCCCAATGGCGCTGTTTATATCTGGCGAAATCTAAGTCATGAAATGCTCGTGTCTTCCGGTTTCTTAGGCCATAGAATCGATTGGAGCCATTCTGGTCTCTGATCAGCTCTATGGTCAGCTGGCGGAACCACCGGCTGCATTCTCAGGTTCCCTGTTGGGACAGGAGAGCCAGAGAAAACCATGGAAGACGGTGGGGGGGGGGGGGACGTTCCCTCCCACTGCTTGTAAAAGCAGTTTAGAGGCTAATTAGCCACTAGAATTGCTTTTACATAAAAGCCGACCCCTGGCTGAAAAGAATGATACCAAGATGATACCTAAGCCCGCAGGCATCATTCTAATATAACCACTCAAAGTCCAGCAACATACCAGTACGTTGCTGGTCCTTGTTGGGCATATATTGTAATCTTTTTTTTCATGCAGACTGTGGGCTGAACGAAAAAAAAGAGATTGATCGGTGGGTATGCCCACCATTAGAATACCGCCCTTTATCCACCCACTTCTAATGATGGGTATACATGCACCATTTTGTTTTTAACTGTGATGGTGAAATCACCTCCTACAGCGCTGGAGTCGCTAATTTATGTATCGTGGGAGCAAACGCTGTTGCTGTCAAGATAAATAAATCAGTGCTGCAGCTGAATGGCGTACCTGCTTAGCAAATGATGGTTAACAATAAAACAAAGTAAATTACAGTATAACAGTAAGACATACCATACCTGCAAAGCAAATACAAAAAAATAGTAAAAAATAAAACATTTTTTAACGCAATCTGTGCCTAAAATATATATATATACCGAAGCATGGGGGCAATCCGCCCCTAATGTTAGGAGCAAATCGCTCCTCCACCCCTGCCCCCATGCTTCGGCATGTATGCTCTTTTTTTTTTAACAGTGATGGTGAAATCACCTCCTACGGCGCTGGAGTCACGGCTTTATGTATCGTGGGAGCAAACCCTGTTGCTGTCAAGATAAATAAATCCGTGCTGCAGCTGAATGGCATACCTGAAAACAAAAAAATGGTTAACAATAAAACACAGTAAACAGTAAAGTATAAAATAATTACATACCTGAAAAGCAAACATGATAAAACATAATAACAATAAAACATTGTAGTTAAGCATATAATACAGTAAAACAGAGCAGAACAATAGAGAGAGAGAGAGAATAATAAAACGACAACTATTTTTTTTAATTTTTTTGTGTTTTTTTTTTTTACACTTTTATTTGTAACTGTAACGGTTTGGGTCTCTCAAAATGTGATGGCATCTTGGGAGACCCTGTGAAAATGTGTCCTAGTCTGTGCAGTGCTGTACCCTATGCTAATACTCCACTAGTGTATGGTAGCTTTCAAAACATTCACCAGTGCAAAGACCAGGATTGTCAGGACAGCAGGGACAATAATAACGGGTGTCACGCCTATATCCGCGCTTGCTACAAGCACGACATCTTCTTTGGGGGGCTTTTTGGGTAGGGGTACCAGGGAGGACATACAGAAAATGCCTCTCATGCAGCCGGCTTACTGCATTTGCGTTGGGAAGGTGGGGTGTAGCACCGTCTGGAAACAGAAGGGCTGTGACGATCTCTTCCTGGAATTTAAGGAAGGATCCAGTCCGTCCTGAAGCTCTGTATAGCACATGAGCGTTCAGCAAAGCCAATTGAAATAAGTATACAGGCACTTTTTTGTACCAGCGTCTGGTCTTACGGGCAACTAGGTATGGCATCAACATCTGGTCGTTGAGGTCCACCCCTCCCATATTAAGGTTATATTCGTGGACACAGATGGGTTTCTCCACAACACCAGTCGCCGCAGGAATTTGGACCTTGGTGTCTGCGTGAAGGGAGGACAGAACGAAAACATTCTTATTATCCCTCCACTTCACAGCGAGCAAATTATTATACTTCAAGCAGGCTTTCTCCCCCAGCCTAAGACGGGAATCTACAAGCCGCTGGGGTAAGCCCCGGCGACTAGATCGCATGCTGCCACATGTGCCAATTTGATGATCAAACAAGTGACTAAAAAGTGGCACGCTCGTGTAATAATTGTCCACATACAAGTGGTACCCCTTTCCGAATAAGGGTGACACCAAGTCCCACACAATCTTGCCAGCGCTCCCTATGTAGTCTGGGCAGTTCTCCGGCTCTATGTACCTATCTCTTCCCTCAAACCGTAAAACTCCATGTATAGCCTGTTGCCCTGTCACAGAGCTTATAAATCTTAACCCCATATCTGGCACGCTTGCTGGGAAGATGCTATTTGAAAGACAAGCGGCCAGAAAATTTAATCAGGGACTCATCAATGCAGACAACTTGATCGGGAGTAAACAAGGCTGCAATACGTTCGTTGAAGTGGTTTACAAGGGGCCGAATTTTGTAGAGACAAATTGTATCCGGGGTCTCCCCGAGGACGACAGAGTTCATTATCATTGAAGTGCATAAACCGCAAGATCTGCTCATATCGTGCCCTCGCCATGGAGGCAGAGAACAGGGGCATATTGTGAATTCGGTCAGTGGACCAATATGACCGAATTTCACACTTTTTAGTTATGCCCATGAGAAGGGATAGGCCCAGAAAGGTCTTAAATTCACAAACCGTAATTGGTTTCCAATCTCTGGCAAGGGAGGACAACTGGGGATTATCAGCGATGAATTGACCAGCATACAAATTACTTTGGTCCACAATAGATCTATAGCAGGGGTGTCAAACTCAATCTCATCGTGGGCCGCATCAGCATTATGATTGCCCTCAAAGGGGGCGGTTGTATCTGTAAGATTAGATGTCCAGCGCATCCCCTCCCCTTTACATTAGATGTCAAGAGCCACCCCACCATCAGAAGTTGAGTCCCCCACTCTCCTTTACATCACAGTGCACCCCTCTTTCCTTGGGCCGGGTTCACACTGGTGCGACTAACGCTCTGACATTGGGAGCTTGTCGCATGACGTGTGAAAATCAATGTTTCCCTATGGAAGCCGACTTAACTGGTCCGACACATGTCGGTCCGACTTTGAAAATGCTCCCTGTACTACTTTGGTCCGACTCTGATCCTACTTCAGCCCACTGACTATCATTAAAGTCGGATCAAAGTCGGAACCCCGTCTTGCATGATCCGACTTTGTCATGCGACTTGTGCTCTGATGATCTTGAGGGGGAACTCCACGCCAAATTTTAAATAAAAAACCGGCATGGGTTCACCCTCCAAGAGCATACCAGGCCCTTGGGTCTGGTATAGATTTTAAGGGGAACCCCTATGCTGAAAAAACGGCGTGGGGGTCCCCCCAAAATCCATACCAGACCCTTATCTGAGCATGCAGCCCGGCCGGTCAGGAAAGGGGGTGGGGATGAGCGAACGCCCCCCTCCTGAACCGTGCCGGCCGCATGCCCTCAACATGGGGGTGGGTGCTTTGGGGCAGGGGGGTGCCCTGCGGCCCCCCCACCCCAAAGCACCCACCCCCCATGTTGATGAGGATAAGGGCCTCTTCCCGACAACACTGGCCGTTGGTTGTCAGGGTCTGCGGGCGGGGGACTTATCGGAATCTGGGAGCCCCCTTTAATAAGGGGGCCCCCAGATCCCAGCCCCCACCCTATGTGAATGAGTATGGGGTACATCGTACCCGTACCCATTCACCTGGGGGGAAAACATGTAAAAAAAAAAACACACTAGACAGGTTTTTAAGGTAATTTATTAGGCAGCTCCCATAATGCCCCGAGGCTGTGACGTCATAAGGGGCGGGGTCACCATGTGACATCACCCGGTGACCACGCCCCATGCCTATATAAGTCGTTGAACGCCGCGCACACGGCATTACAGCGGGAGAGAGCGGTGTGTCAACATCGGGACAAGAGAAGAGGGAAGAAGATGACGGGGAAGACCGGGCCCCCGCTAGCAAAAGAGCTGGCAGAAGATAGCGGAGGTGCCTGCAGAAGGCAGAAAGCACCGGAGAGCGGGAGAAGAACCGGAGAGCGTAGAGAAAGCACCGAAGAGCGGGAGAAGAAGCCGGAGAGTCGGAAGAGACCCCCGAAGTCGGAAGAAGACCCCCAAAGTCGGAAGAAGACCCCCGGAGTTGCCTAATAAATGACTTTAAAAACCTGTCTAGTGTGTTTTTTTATTTTTTTTTCCCCCCAGGTGAATGAGTAGGGGTACGATGTATCCCATACTCATTCACATAGGGTGGGGGCCGGGATCTGGGGGCCCCCTTATTAAAAGGGGCTCCCGGATTCCGATAAGCCCCCCGCCCGCAGACCCTGACAACCAACAGCCAGGGTTGTCGGGAAGAGGCCCTTGTACTCATCAACATGGGGACAGGGTGTTTTGGGGTGGGGGGGGCCGCAGGGCGCCCCCTACCCCAAAGCACACACCCCCCCATGTTGAGGGCATGCGGCCAGCATGGTTCAGGAGGGGGGGCGCTCGCTCATCCCCACCCCCTTTCCTGACCGGCCGGGCTGCGTGCTTGGATAAGGGTCTGGTATGGTTTTTGGGGGGACCCCCACACCGTTTTTTCGGCGTAGAGGGTTCCCCTTTATATCCATACCAGACCGAAGGGCCTGGTATGCTCCTGAAGGGGGAACCCATGCCGGTTTTTTATTTAAAATTTGGCGTGGAGTTCCCCCTCAAGATTCATACCAAACACAGTGCCTGTTATTGGCGGGGATCCAAGTCGGATCCCCGTTCATTGAAAGTCGGACGTATGTCGGCTTCAAGTCGCAGGGCAAAGTCGGATGCAAAGTAGGATGGCTGCCGTGTCGCACCAGTGTGAACCCGGTCTCATGCTGCTGCTGGGAAGAAGCTGGGTAAATTGCTTGAAAGCAGAAAGTAAGGGTCTGGAGTAGGACCAGAGGAGGGCTGGAGCTCTCCTGCAGCTGCAGGAGAGGTGGGGGGGCCACAGGAAATGGCCTGGAGGGCCAGATTCGGCTTGCGGGCCTTGTGTTTGACACCTGTGATCTATAGAGATCTTCCGTGAACAACAGCAGATAAAAATCAATTGACGTAAAATCAACTGTTTCCACCTGAATTCCGGGTTGGCCAGTGAATGGGGGAAGTACGGGTGCTGCAGAAGTGGTGGGCTCCCAATCAAGGCCATTGGAAGGAATTTGGGGGCCCCAAGCAAATTGGACATGGAGGCCCCCCAACCCCCACCAACCCGCACGTACACGCAAAGCCTACAGGAACCACAGCATAGAGATACAGTTTAAGTTCACCCACACTTTATATAAGTAAAAAATGTTTACAGAGCAAATACTGCTGTTGCATATACTGTGCATAAATAAAAAATGTTTACAGTGCAAATACTGCTGTTGCATATAATGTGCATAAAATTTGAATATTTTCAACAATTGAACATTTGCAAAAAACACCACTGTACCATAAAATCAATTAATATACATTAAAAAAGTGCACAATAACTAAATCCAAGATACTTAAAACACACACATACATACACACTCACATTAACATTTTTCAGTTCTCACAGACATGTGAAAATTATCTAAAACTGCGAGCCTTGTTTTCTTGTTTCGTTTTACTCCCCCCCCCCCATATTTTTTTTACTCCCCTCCCTATGTTTTTTTTACTCCCCCCGTGTTATTTTTACTCCCCCGTGTTCTTTTTACTCCCCCCTCCCTTCCTATGTTCTTTTTACTCCCCCCCCCACCATACCGCGCAGCAGGAGATTCAGTTTCCTGTTCCCGGCCGGACTGAAAGGAAGTGAGCACTCAGTGAAAGGAGGAACGAAGAGAAGCTCGGCCACGTTACAGGGAAGGGGAAGTGACGAGAGAGGCAGCAGTGCTGCAGCCGCCTGGGGCTCTCTATAGAGCGCTCAGGCGGCTGCAGCATTTATAGGAAGTGCGGCAAGCAGAGGCGTATCTAGTGAAAATGGCGTCTATGGCAAGCACCAAAACTGCGCCCCTGTCAAAACATTCACCCCCCACAGTAGTGTAGTAGTATATCCTCCTCTGCCCAATTCACCCCCCACAGCATACCTCCCAACCCTCCCGGATTCCGTGGGACTTTCCCGCGTTTTGAGGTAAGTCCCGCAGTCCCGCAATCAGGGCTGGATTCCCGCATCCCAGGGCTGGAACAAGTTCCAGTCCTGGGCTCCACTTCATAGTGGTATCCTCAATGGGTGCAATGTGTGTTCTCACACACGGCACCAAGTGAGGATTTTTGGGAGAATATCTGGCCGGCAATCTCTGCTCTTCCCCCCCTCCCCAATGCAGTCACCGGTTGTTAGGACCGCCGGTGTCCCAGCAACCGATGACATCATTTGCAGGCCACCTCTCAGCTCCGCTCCTTTTTGGCTCCCGATCCCACCTCTCAGCTGTCCCCATCGCGTCTATCAGGAGCCCTGATCCCATCTGCCAGTGGCCCAGATCCCGGCCGCATCTCAAGTCAACTGCCCTGATTCTGACTGTCAGTGCTCCTGAAACTAAGGTAAGAGGAACTTTTCTTCTCACATGGAAGCACTCCACGTGCTTCTGTGTGTTAGCGCCAGGCACTCAGGGGGGTCATGGCCCACATTTTCTGGTGGGTGCCCTGAATCCCAGTGCCACAACTGCCTGCATTGCTGCCCTCGCATTGAGGATGCCTTAGGTGTCTTTCCCTGCCTGTCAGGACTGTTAGTGCAATGGGGGAGGCAGCTGGGGCAACGTTCAGAATGGCGCAGAAAGTCCTGTGCGGGTAAGACTGTGGAACAGTGAGTGCAGCGGTAAGTCACGTTAGGCTGGGGAACATGTGCGCCTTATGTCCTGTCTATACAATGACTGCGGGTGAGAGCTCTGTAGTCCTCAGTCACTGAGGAGTGCTAGTAGGACTTGTCAGTACGGGAGCAGTCCTCATTGTACCCTGATACAGTGCACCCCTCCCTGTGCATGGCATCTTCTGGTGGGCGTATCCCTTCTACCAACAGGTGATTATCCTGCACGGACCTGGGTGATAGCAGGTAAGTGGCTTCTCTCCTTCCTGTGCTGTCATGGCTGTGTCATCATCCCCTGTGTATTGGGTGTGTGTATACTTAGCTGTACATATAGATCCCCAGCTCTTCTGCTCTCCCTCCATGGGTGAGTCGGGGAGGGTCGCAGCTTTCCTGGATTCCTCCTACCTTTGCAGGCAGGCTTGCTCAAAACTTTGTGTTGTCACTCCTTGCCTGCAGCAATGTGAAGCTGCACAGAGACGGCTGAGCTTCTCTTTCTCTCCCCTCCCCTCATTCAGCCTCTGAAGACTCTGGAAAGCCAAGTTGTACCCCCCTGACCAATCCAAAGCTCAGCAAGTCCTGCAAGCCAGTGTAGCGATACCCCCAGTTAAGAGAGCCGCTGGTTCTGTTTCGGGCCCTGTACACAGCACCGCCAACCCCCGGCAATCTACTCGACCCTCTTTTGGCACAGTTAGTCTAGGGGATGTTCTAGTAATATAGCTCTCTATACCTGGTTATGCACAATCTAGCAGTAATATGAGCAGTCAATATATGCAATAATGAACACTGATACCGGAGTGATAAACCGTAAATGATTTATTTTGGTATAAAGGTAAATGATAACTTGTCACATAACATACATGCAGAGCCCTGCAGTAATAAACATACTAATCAGCAATAGTGCAGAGTGATCACACGCCACGTGCAGCTATCTTCTCTATGCGCAATGTGGCCTCAGGCCTTGCACTGCAGCAGATCCGCACAGGGAGTCCTATTGATTGCAGTGCGGTGTCCAAATAGGCCGAGCTTAGCCTCGCCCCTTCCCTTTATAGCCCCACCCATGAGTCTCTGCGGTGGCCAAATGCACCCTGGGTGCCAAACGGGGTTCTGGGTAACGTAGTCCATAGGGCCTTAAAGGAGACCCCGCTACACCAGCTTTAGTTGCTGCTTTGTCATTTGTCACAATGACCCTGGACCCACAAGGGGGTTCTGCTTCACAGGATCAGCCAAGTATTCTGGAGATCCCCCCCTCCCCACCTTAGCTAAGCTGGAATCAGTTTATTTTCTTTAATTGGGCTTGGTATTAGAGAAGGCTTTGCTTCTGGGTGTGTTGTCAGCATGTGGACTTGGGCTCTATTACTCTTTTTCTTTCTGTCTCTCTTCCTTGGCTTTTAGTGGCTGAGCTTCAATTAGACCTCTTCTCAGTGTCTTCCCAGATCTCTAGCACTTCTCCACTACTTCAGAAAGCTTTTGTGTAAAGGCAGGAGAGTTGGGATTGAATAGTCTCTAGGTTCTCCTGCAGCTTCAATTATTTATGACCCTCTTCTGTTATCCTAACCCTTCCCAGGCCAGTCTGTTCTTTAAGCAGTGACTTAAAACTTTCACATGTTCAGGTTTTGCTGTAAATCTGTGTCACCTCGGTTTGGTTACATACTGTGCTGGTGGGGGTGCTGGGCTATGGGCAACAGGAATATAGGGGGGCACATTAGTAAGAGAGAAGGGGGGAATTGATGGGAGAGCTGGGGGGGGGGGTATTAGTAACGGGTACAGGGGGCATTTGTAAGAGAGCCAGGGGGAATTGCTGAGAAAGCTAGGGTGGGG
The DNA here is from genome assembly GCA_029206835.1 of Rana muscosa. Classification (NCBI taxonomy): domain Eukaryota; kingdom Metazoa; phylum Chordata; class Amphibia; order Anura; family Ranidae; genus Rana; species Rana muscosa. Next base: position 376,485,572 of record CM055127.1, read on the forward strand.
GCATTGGTGAGAGAGTTGGGGGGGTGCATTTGTGAGAGGTGAGAGATCTGGGTTTTGTTTAACTACCCCCCTTAAGACCCTCCATGCATTAAGATTTTGGCAACACCCACAGTTTGCTGTAACGCGCGCCGCAGCTCACTTACTCCCTCATTTGTCCCTCATTCTGAAGTTCAAAAGTTGGGAGGTATGCCCCACAGTAGTGTAGTGTCCTGACCTTCTTTGTTGTGGGGGAGTGCCACTGCCTCAGAACCGCCGAGACCGCCACCAAGTGCCACCAAGTGCCTTGCCTTTCTTTGATCCTCCATCACACCATCCCTCCTTCCTCCATTCCTCCTGTCACCATCACACCATCCCTCCTGTCACCATCACACCATCCCTCTTTCCTCCATCCCTCCTGTCACCATCGCACCATCCATCCTTCCTCCATGAGCCATCCCTCCTGTCACCATCACACCCTCCCTCCCGCCTCCATGATTCATGATTCCTGTCACCATCACACCATCCATCCTTCCTCCATGAGCCATCCCTCCTGTCACCATCACACCCTCCCTCCCGCCTCCATGATTCATGACTCCTGTCACCATCACACCATCTCTCCTCCCTCCATGAACCATCTCTCCTGTCACCATCACACCATCCCTCCTTACTCCATGATTCACCCCTTCTCTCACCATCACACCATCCCTCCCGCCTGCATGATCCATCCCTCCTGTCACCAACACACCATCCCTCCTCCCTCCATGAGCCATCCCTCCTGTCACCATCACACCATCCCTCCTTCCTCCATGATTCACCCCTTCTGTCACCATCACACCATCCCTCCCACCTCCATGATTCATGACTCCTGTCACTATCACACCATCCATTTTTACTCCATGAGCCATCCCTTCTGTCACCATCACACCATCTATCCCGCCTCCATGATCCATCCTCCATGAGCCTTCACTCCTGTCACCATCACACCATCCCTCCTGCCTCCATGATCCATCCCTCCTGTCACCATCACACCATCCATCCTTCCTCCATGATCCACCCCTCCTTCCTCCCGTGATCCATCCCTCCAGCCTCCATGATCCAACCCTCTTGCCTCCGTGATCCATCCCTCCTGCCTCCGTGATCCATCCCTCCTGCCTCCGTGATCCATCCCTCCTGCCTCCGTGATCCATCCCTCCTGCCTCCGTGATCCATCCCTCCTGCCTCCGTGATCCATCCTTCCTGCCTCCGTGATCCATCCCTCCTGCCTCCGCGATCCATCCCTCCTGCCACCGTGATCCATCCCTCCTGCCTCTGTGATCCATCCCTCCTGCCTCTGTGATCCATCCCTCCTGCCTCTGTGATCCATCCCTCCTGCCTCTGTGATCCATCCCTCCTGCCTCCGTTATCCATCCCTCCTGCCTCCGTTATCCATCCCTCCTGCCTCCGTTATCCATCCCCCCTGCCTCCGTGATCCATCCATCCTGCCTCCATCACCTCCTCTATTTATTACTTTAGGGTGTGCCTGCCCACCCTGGGCTGGTCAGTTTGTGCTGTGGATGCCTGGGCTGGGCTGTCACGCTGTCCCTGACTCTCTGGATCGTCAGAAAAAAACTCAGACCACTACGACGGCTCCTCCAATCCGCCTGCGCAGCTTGCCTACCCCTGCTCCTGGTGACTGATTTTCAATTCTGGCGCGCCTTGTGGATATGCGCCATGAGATGACATCACTCGCCTTGCCACCAGTAGTAGCGCGCTGCCAGCTCAGCCTCTGTCAAGTCCGTCCTCGTGGCTGGGCGGCCCCGCCCGCTGGCCAAATACAGGATCGGATCGGGCCGCTCCGGAAACTGCCGAAAAGTACAGGCGACCGTGGTTGGCATTGGCAACACTGCTTTTTTCCCCAGCCACTCACCTCACCTCACGAGTGCCCCCTTCATATGGCGCCCATGGCACATGTCATATGTTCCATACCCTAGATACGCCGCTGGCAGCAAGGGCCCTGCTTGGGGCCCCAGGCCAGCTCGGGGGCCCAAGCAATTGCTTGGTTTGCTTGCCTTGTTGCGACGGGCCTGATCCCAATTAGGATTGGCACATTCTGCATAAAGGGCACTATGGGCACGACGGGCCTGTCTTTTCTTCTTGGTGGCTGCGGGAGTCTACTCGTGCTAGCCACCTCACCAGCTTGAACTGCACTCATGGGACTCTCCACGTCACCACGTGATACTGCAGTGCTGGATGTACGACCAGGGTGTACTAGGCCGCTGGTGCTTGCCAGTTCACCAGAAGGATGAGCGGCACTAGTACTGGCTCTCTGCTCCATACGAGAGCCCTGTGGTTCTTGCACCTCAACAACAGCAGAAGAAGAATGAGGTCAGGTACACCTGACCTTGGCAGGGACCACAACTCCGTCGTCAGAGCTATCTGTCAGGGAGCCGCTGCCATCTATAGGATCGTATTCTGAGCCTGAATCTGACAGATGAGTGACTTCCTCTTCACTATCTGTCATGCTCAGAAATGTGTAGGCCTCTTCACTAGTGTACCTTCGATTTTCCATTTTGGTCTCTAAATTTACTGGTACACAAGTAAAACTCACAGGAAAAAAAGCTCCCGACTGTCAGCAACTGTATAAAACGCTACCAAAAAAACTGTTACCGTTCGCAGGAATCAGGCCTGACTCTGCGAATGCTGCAGTTATGTGTTTAGTGTTTTGTAAGTGACAGTGATCGATCGATACTGCACTTGGGTGGGCTGGGCTGGGCAGAGGGCCAAAACGCAGGTGCTAGCAGGTATCTGGGCTGATCCCACTAACACTGCGTTTTTGGGAACCCTAAACTGCTGGGGACGCTAGTATAGATCTGATCATATCAGATATTAATCCGTTCAGATACTATACTATTAAGGGAGGTGTATGGTGCTTGCGTGGGTGTTATCGCTACTGGCACTAATCTGACGCTGCCTGGGGTGACCCTATCTGACGCTAAAACCTAACTGATAGCACCCGCTATAAAAAACAAACTAACCAGCCTCACCCATAACACTAATACGGAGATCACTGGTGACAGGGGGTGAAAGGGTTAACTAGGGGGCAATCAGGGGGTTAAAACTTTTATTAGATAATAGGTAATCAGGTACCTGATGCTATAAAAACGGTGAACCTAAATAACTAACTGGCTAACTAGCGTCACCCGTGACACTAATATGGCGATCAGAAAAAAAGATCTATTAGTGACACTGGAGACAGGGGGTGTAAGGGTTAACTGGGGGGCGATCAAGGGGTTAAACCTTTATTAGGGGGGGTTAGGGGGTTCCCTAGATATAACTGGGCCTACCACTAATTGCCCTAACACTTTTTACAGTCACAAATGACACCAATGCAGTGATCAGTAAAAAAATGAACACTGCAATTGGTGACACTGTGACAGGGGGTGCAGGAGTTAACTGGGGCGTGATCGGGGCGGTGATGGGGGTAAAAAGTGTACATACGTGTACTGGTGTCAGTGTACTGTTGGTGCACTTACTGTGAGATGTCTTCCTCTCCTCGGTCTGCAACAAAAAGGCAGCACCAGGAGAGGTGACATCACTTCCCTTGTCTGTGTTTACAGTTTCACAGACAAGGGAAGCATTTATTGAACCAAAGCCGACCGCCTCAGGCACCAGGGGGGGGGGGGTGGGCGATCGTTAACAGGTACGGTACGTTACTTTGCCTGCCCGTGCCATTCTGCCAACGTATACTATTGTGAGGTGGGCGGCAAATGTTTAAATTGATTATTTTCTTCATAAATTGCAGATATAAAATGAATACTGGATGAAAAATCCAATACAGAAAATGACTAGTTAACGGAGAAGTATGGGATGGGTTGAATAACTAGTACATATCACATTAGTCACATATCAGCTAATCTTTTTTTCCTACCTCTTATTGTTTTTAAAGCATGTGCACATGAACTTTCCTTCTCCTGGCAAAAACGATCCATTTTCAGTTTGAAAAGTTCTCAGGGGGTGTGAACATCTCCACCAACACACCCCCTGCCTCTGTCCCCACTCCCCTAAGAGACGTGGCTGTGCTGATAGATAGGGAGGGGGAGGAGGGAGAAGGGAAAGGGAGGGGGGAGCAGCTACCTCTGTGAAATCTCAGAAACAAGCAGAGGGAGGAGAGCCGACATCAATCAAGCAAAATGACAGGAAAGGGGGTGTATCCAGACTCTATATTCACACCATTGTCTGGATGATGCTGTATGAAAGACTGTAGAACCTCCCACAGGTATTTATCTCGATTTTAACAGAATGGGGGCACTTCTGATAGGGCTGGGAGGGCTTATAGATTTTAGCAGCTCACATAGAATAGATGTAAGCAAAAAAAAGGAAACCCATACTTCTCTTTTAAAGTATAGACAGAAAATAATTCTCTCTCCTGCGCTTGTGTGGAGGGCCTTTAGTAAAGGTGGTAGTATTTTCGTGGTGGTGTTAATATGTAGTTGATCATAGTAGTAGTTGATCATGCATACCTCGCTGCCTAGGCCGACTAGGGGAAGTCCGAGGTACTATATAGGAAAGAGCAAAGGAAGGCGTGTGGCCTGATGCATGAATCCTTGAAAAAGTTTATTTAAAACAAAGTGGTGTATACAGAAAATACTACAAATTCATGGGTGTAGATAAATATATATTATATAATCATATCACTTGATTGAACAGTATTAAAATGATAATAACAATAGTGAAAAAATAAAATAATGTGCACCCCTTTCCTTTCTTACACCCCACTGCACCCTGGAATAAGCTTGACAGAGTCAGGCTTGTGTAAATAAACCTAAAGCTGCTACTTTAAATAAAAAAATATTGGAAAAATAATTTTGAATAAACAAAATAGTAGCGCTGTGTTCAGTGAATAAACAAATCTAAGCAAAATAAATAAATGTACACCCTGTGAAGGAGATAAAATGTACATATATCAAATATAGAAATAATAAGTGTCCATAACCAGTGGTGTACTAAGTGGGGGGCGGGGGGGGGCAGGCCGCACCGGGGTGCCACACACTGGGGGGCGTCAGGCCGGCGCCCCCCCTCCGTGACTGAAGCGGTGACAGCGTCAGGCCAGCGCCGCAGACTCGGAGTGACTTTAGGCAGCGCCCCAGCGGCAGTCAGCGATACCGCGATACAAGGGGGGGTGCGGGGTGACACCGCTGCACCATCCATCCCCTCCTCTCACGGCCGTGGGCTGTGAGCGGTCCTGGTTAGCGGTGTTCAGCACTTGACCTGATGTCACACAGGCACAGCCGAGTAAAGCCGCCTCCCCCTCCTCTCTGTTTATGTGTACAGAGGGGGAGGAGACCTTCTGTCCATGTGCCAATGCTGCGCTGATCTGAGGTACTGAATGGGGAGGGGGGTTTGCACTGAGGGGGGTTTGCACTAGGGGGGTCTTCCCTGGGGGGTTTGCACTGAGGGGGGTCTTCACTGGGGGGGTTTGCCCTGGGGGGTCTGCACTGGGGGGGTCTGCACTGAGGGGGGTTTGCACTGAGGGGGGTCTGCACTGGGGGGGGTTTGGACTAAGGGGTGTCTGCACTGAAGGGGGGGTGTGAACTGAAGGGGGTCTGTGTAACATGCAGGTGGTCCAGAGCTGTGGGGGCTGTATAATGTAAAAGGGGTGCAGTGATGCAGGGTGCTGTGTAATGTAAAAGGGTCCAGAGGTGCAGGGGACTGTGTGATGTAAAGTGGTCCAGTGATGCAGGGTGCTGTTTAATTTAAAAGGGTTCAATGATGCAGGGTGCTGTGTAATGTAAAGGGGTGCAGGGGGGCTGTGTAATGTAAAGGGGTCCAGAGGTGCAGGGGGCTGTGTAATGTAAAGGGGTGCAGGGTGCTGTGTAATGTAAAGGGGTGCAGGGTGCTGTGTAATGTAAAGGGGTCCAGATGTGCAGGGGGCACTTTTTGGCTCTGAGGAAGAGGGCTCGCCCTCGCAACGCGTCAGCCGTAGCTGTAACATCTGTCATCTTGACTCTCTGGTTATCTGCTTATCTGGTTCCAGCAAGAGGCTACCTCCTTGGATGGAATGTTATATGCCTATAATTTTACTTGCTTTGTGAGTATGCATGATCTTTTAATTTACTTTTAATTTACTTTTAAATAAACCTAGCCATTGGTAATGCACTAGGTCGGTGCGCCCACTTTTTTCTTCTACTTTCTAGTCCTAAGAATACCAATTATTCTGAGGAGGAAAGCAAGACTCCTGGTCATTCCCTTTTGAACGGAATACTCTGGTTGTGCCACCAAGAGACCAAGCTTCCGAGCGCAGGAGACTGTTTGTGTTAATGTAAAGGGGTGCAGGGGCTGTGTAATGTAAAGGGGTCCAGAGGTGCAGGGGGCTGTGTAATGTAAAGGGGTGCAGGGTGCTGTGTAATGTAAAGGGGTGCAGGGTGCTGTGTAATGTAAAGGGGTCCAGATGTGCAGGGGGCTGTGTAATGTAAAGGGGTGCAGGGGGCTGTGTAATGTAAAGGGGTCCAGATGTGCAGGGGGCTGTGTAATGTAAAGGGGTGCAGGGGGCTGTGTAATGTAAAGGGGTCCAGAGGTGCAGGGGCTGTGTAATGTAAAGGGGTACAGGGTGCTGTGTAATGTAAAGGGGTCCAGAGGTGCAGGAGGCTGTGTAATGTAAAGGGGTGCAGGGTGCTGTGTAATGTAAAGGGGTGCAGGGTGCTGTGTAATGTAAAGGGGTCCAGAGGTGCAGGGGGCTGTGTAATGTAAAGGGGTGCAGGGGGCTGTGTAATGTAAAGGGGTGCAGGGTGCTGTGTAATGTAAAGGGGTCCAGAGGTGCAGTTGTGGAGAGGGGTTAACAGTAGTAACAAAGAGATATTGAAGGATGCAGAGGTATGCAGGGGGCACAGTGGGGTGTTTTTACATTTTAACGTGGGGGGGTGCCAGATATTGGATCCACCCCGGGTGCCAAATGCTCTAGGTACGCCCCTGTCCATAACGTTCATACAATGCTTGGAGAGCAAATGAAAAAAGTGATAAATGAGTCCACAAGTGATTATAATATTTCCAAGTGTTTAAACTTCAGTGAAAAATCAATCTTCATGTGATATCTTGAATGAAAACTTCCACCACACCATAAGTGCTCAGTGATTCCACACCCTAAGGACTTGCACTCACCAATAGGATATGCCTCGCACTCTCATGCTTGGCATCACAGCTTAATTAACCCCCAAGGGTATCAGACAGATCCAAACGGTGTATTAGCAAGCCAGATCACTCCACATATAAAAATAAAATGTCTTCAATAGTGAAGTATATCAAACTCTTTATTAAAACAGCACAAGTAGCCTTCAAATATTGCACTCACATCTAATGGAACAGGTAAAAGCACTTCAGCAGTAAAACTTCCAAACGCCAGACAAGCTTGCGGTGGCAGCCGTTTTGTAATACGGTCTCGGCGGACCCGGATTTAAATCACAAATCTCACCCTCCACTGCACTCGCTTGCCTCTCCACTTCACTCCAAAGCACTGCAAACTCCTGCACACTCAATGGCCGATGCGGTCAGTAAGTGGTCGGTAAGATCAGAACGTTATGCACCTTGAGCGACAGCCGTGTAGCCACTCCAGGCTAATACACAGTTTGGATCTGTCTGATACCCTTGGGGGTTAATTAAGCTGTGATGCCAAGCATGAGAGTGCGAGGCATATCCTATTGGTGAGTGCAAGTCCTTAGGGTGTGGAATCACTGAGCACTTATGGTGTGGTGGAAGTTTTCATTCAAGATATCACATGAAGATTGATTTTTCACTGATGTTTAAACACTTGGAAATATTATAATCACTTGTGGACTCATTTAGCGGCTCCTCCCCACATTAGATAACTCCCACTGGGAAGCTCTCTCCCGAGGGGTTACCTTGCGGGCGCGCTCCTGTGTCATACACCCTGCGTGCATAGCCCCGCCCCCGACGCCCGCGTCCTTGGATTTGATTGACAGCAGCGGGAGCCAATGGCTGCGCTGCTATCAATCTATCCAATCAAAGGCGGGACTCCAAGGAGAGAAGAACGGCGGGGACGCGCCCATGGAAATTCGGGGTAAGGTAAGTAAAACAGGGGGGCTGGGGGGCCGGACACTGCAGGATGCATTAAGGTGAAAAAACACTTAGGTTTACAACCCCTTTAAGGGAAGATTCTCCTCAGCTTTAGGAATGTTCCTTCAACATCACAGCACTCTACATTGAACAGACACCAACAGATATAGAATAAATTGCAGACACCTGTGCAAATTTAAAAAAATATATTTTAAGAAATATATATATATACCGTAATTTATCGGCGTATAACACGCACAGGCGTATAACACGCACCCTAACTTTAGAAGGGAAGTTTCAGGAAAAAACTTTCCACAGCCCCCTGCGTATAACACGCAGGCACAGTTTACCCTCTATTTTCAGGGTAAAAAAGTGAGCGTTATACGCCAATAAATACAGTTGTAGCACACAGACCTTTTTCCTGCCTTTGGCTCACTTGCAGGTCAAGGCACACCGCGCTATATGCCCGTACCCTCCTGTTTTAAGAGGTTGAGCGGTGTTAACAATTTTGGGTCCTGCAGCAAGTTATCCCCTTCAACTGGTTATTGTCTCCTAGAGTGTAGGGACAAGTCTCTATTTCTCCCCAGGAAGGCCTATGTCCACACCACTTTAACTCCAACGCTGAGTTTATTTTATAAGCAAAGTTCAAGTTCAGCAGACAGGAAAGGTGATTGAGAGAAAGGACAGTAAGGTTTGGGAGATAAGTCCAGGCACAAACTGGTACAATAGTCACCACTCGATCCCGAGTAGGTTTAGCTCACCCGAATAGTCCCCTGTAAGAGCGGATCCTAGCAGCCGGAGTGATGCTCGAACGTTCACTTTAGGTTTCCTAGAGATACGATCAGGAGATCCTCTGCCACAGAATCTTTCAGTCCCAAACTTCTCAGTATTTACAATACAAGGACAGGTGCTAGCGATAGCACGTTGCAAGGCCTGTGACGGATCTTTGAATCCCTCCAGAAGGTAACCAGGCCTCTCTTTCATCGTGAACTCTCACCGGTCCATCAGAAAGGTCCTCCCCGGTCTCCTCTTCTTAGAGCGGGTCCACCCTCTCCCGGGCACCCTGGGATTCCTCTTTTGGAGATAAGCCTCAGCTAAAGGTGCTGGGCCTACTAGTGAAGTTGCAGCCCCAGGCTAAAGGTGTCTGAGACTGATACTCGCGCGCACCCCTGGCCTGGAGGGCCAGGTGGCGCGAACCGCTCACTCTCCAGTGCTCCACTCTTCTTTTAAAGATGGTGTCTGCCCCTTATGTATCTTCTCCTAGCATACACAGCCGGCCAACCACGCCCACCGCACCACTGCCGAGAGAGGAGACCCTAAGGCATAGCAATGTCACCCTGGTTCAACCCTGGCCTGATATGGCAGTGCCACCTACAGGCCACAGGGAACTGTACATCAGGTTACATCACATAGGCAGAAGCGAATACTAACAATCAAAGTGGTCTGAGCCTGGCTACTAGCTCAGACCAACCCCTAAATTTAAGTACATAGCACCCCTGAAAGTAAAGGGGCGCAACACAGTATATATATATATATATATATATATATATATATATATATATAGTACTGTACATGCACATATATGTTATATGAAAAACACATGCACATATTTTTAGCCAAGCATTGTTGCAAACATAAACCACTATAGTCAAACCACTACAGATGCCATCTTTGATCGAATATAAAATGTGTATATATAAACATACAGCTCTCTATACATACACAAGTACTGTACATGCACATGAATATGTTGGGAGAGCTCTATAATAATTTGAATGAGAAAATGCATAGCATGAAAATGAATATGAAAATGAAAATAGCGATGAAGGTAGTAATAGCATTACAGACCTGACTTGCTGCACAATACTATGGTAATGCAATAGTGATGGTATTGATAAACTATAGCAAAAATTATTGTAGCATATAAAAGGCGCTAACTTCGGGTAAAACAAACATATAAAAATAAATAATAAATGGTAAACAAAAATAAAAAGCGTATAAAAATAATTGATCGTGGATATTTGATAATAAATGATGGTAATATGAAGGAGGTATAAATGACCTACCTCAGCACCATAGGGGGGTCTAGATAACGAGTGGTCTCTTGATGCAGGAAACCTATAGATGTAACATAATGTAGTGAATGAAGCCCTATGAGGTGGACTAAGCTGTATAATGCTTAACTGTGTAGTAATGATAGATGGACTCTGTGTAACAGGGTGTGTCTTAGACTAGCCAGGAATGATGGTATAGTATAATGCAATTAAATATAATGGGCTTTAGTAAGGGTAAAATAAAAGGTGCATACTGATAACCTACCTAATGGTTAATGCTGATGATACAGCCTCTCTCACATATGCTGACCCCTGGCTGGATGTCCAAGTCGGGACTAGGCTATCCTGCCGTACACTCTTGATGGAGCTGTGCAGGATCCTCTGCGGTGTTGCGACTGTGTGGCACTCAACGGCCGAACCTCTCGCAATGTGGTTGCTCGGAGGGGCAGAGGTGCGCAGCTGCACACTGAGACCATGTGACGTGTGGGGAAGTATTTCTTCTGGTTGCTGGAACGCACGCCATCATCTAGATGAGATGTGGACGGGGTAATGTGTTCCAACATGGACCGCACAGCATCCTGTAACCTGACAGATCTCAGAGAGGCAGTCTGTGGGTGGGCCCGCATGCGTAGTGACCTATTAGAGGTCATGCTGCTATCCTATACACTGTAGAGCAAAAAGAATGAAATAAATAGAAGGGCATTGCATTGTATGAGTGATAGTGGTACTAAATGGGTGAATATGTGTAAAAATGGGAAGAGAATGCAATTATTATTGCTGGTGGCCCGTGTTTATATGATACAGTAAATGATACATGAGATGTAATAGCCCAACAGAACATATAATAGTGAGAGGGCGAACGGGTATGAACTCCACACATTTCGAAGACAGGGTGGAGCACATCCCATGCAGGGAGACAAGGGTTATGGCAGAAGACCTCCAAACATTACACAACTCTATGGACCTCTAGCTCTACGTTCATTTTGTCAGGAGCCAGGGAACCAAGGGTGAAGATCCAAAATGTTTCTCTCTTGCATAACCTTCGGAATCTTCTCCCACAGTCGGGGTCCTTATTGATGGCTTTTATGCCGAATACTTGCATACCCGCTGGGTCCCCATTGTGACATTCCTTGAAATGGCGTGATACTGAGTAGTTGTGTCTCCTTTTGTTTTTTATGTTGCCATTGGTGATGTTGCACTTATGTTCACTGAACCTTACCCTTATTGGGCGTATTGTACGTCCTATCCCCACCACCTCTTTCTTACAATGTGACATGAACGCACAGGTACCACAATTCTTGACCCCACATTTGTAGTTTCCTTTTTGGTCAAATATTGATGACCAAGGGCCGGTGGGGATCTTAGTTTCATTCATGGCTTTGCGTACTCTGCTTGGTGCTATGAAGCTTCTGAGATCTCTGGGTTTACGAAACACGACTTCTGGTCTAGAGGGCAAGACCTGGCTCAGGATTGGGTCTTGCTTCAGATTATTCCAATTGCGCTTTATGACTCGATGTCAAATGCCTTAGTGTTAAATCTAGTACTAAATCTAATAGAATTTGCATTGTCCTGTTTACTGTAGATCTGTTTGCTCTTTTGAATGGCTCTGTCACCTTCCTGCATACCCTGTGGATAACCGTCATTATACTGCATCCAATATTTCATGAAGGCTTGCTCCTAATGATCTTCCTTATACCCTTTTTCCAAAAATTAATTTTTTAGGATGCACCCTTGCTTTTCTTAGTCGCTCTTTCTTGTGCATGTTCTCTTTAAACTACAAAATTGCCCGTATGGGACATTATAAATCTTTTTTGGATGATGGTGACTTTTGGTGTGGAGGTATAAGTTGCCTGCGCTGGGTTTAAAGTGAGTTTTAGAGAAGATATTACCCTCTTCATCCACCCGTAATTCAAGATCTAAAAATACAAGTGATGCTTGATCTACAACATGGGTGAAGGATATGCCGAATGGGTTGGAGTTACAATATTCTAGGAAGCTGTTCAGTTCTGTTTCCAATCCATTCCAGGTGATTAAGATATCATCTATGTATCTTGCATACAAGGCAAGATTGGCTTTGGGTTGTTTGCCCAAATCGATAAGTCATCCCAGAAACCCATAAACAAATTTGCGTAGCTGGGAGAAAATCTGGCCCCCATGGCTGTCCCTCTAACCTGCCCATAAAATTCTCCCACATAACAGAAATAATTATGAGTAGGGGCATATTCTATGAAATCAATAAGGAACCTAGTTTGTAGGGGATGCAAATTACTCATAGATAAATAGTATTCGACAGTTTTGATGCCATATTGATGTTCGATGGACGTGTATAGTGATGATGTCTAACCACAGCCACTTGTAGTTGGAGTGCCAAGCAAATGATGACAGAATCTCAAGCATGTGTCCTGAGTCTCTGACATAGGATGGGAGTTGTGTTACTACATCTTGTAGGAAATGGTCAATGTAACACTCCATGTTACTTGTCAGGCTGTCTATCCCAGCGATGATAGGTCTTCCGGGTGGGTTCTTATGATCTTTGTGGATCTTGGGAATGTGATAGAAATGAGGTGTTAGTGGATGTGATTTGTTTAGAAATAAGTATTCACTCTTAGTGATCACACCATCCTTACTGGCTCGATCCAGTAATTGTTCCAGGGTGATTATATAGCTTGGTAGTGGGTCTGCAGGGCTTTTTTGATAGGTATCTTTATCTCCCAAGAGTCTCAAGGCCTCAGCCAGATATGCTTCTCTGTTCTGGATGACCAGACCTCCTCCTTTGTCTGCCTGTCTGATAATGATGTCATCCCTGTCCTTGAATCTCTTGATGACTTCCTTTGATACGTCACAGTTACTGTGCAGAGTGTACTCAGATTTACTATTAAGGTGGCATTTCTGGCATATCTTTTCTATCTCGTACATCACTACTTCGTAAAACGTGGAAATATGTTTGCCAAGCATCCATGTTTTTTCCCTTGTATGGGCATCATTTTAATACTGTTCAATCAAGTGATATGATTATATAATATATTTTATCTACACCCATAAATACATTGTTTTTTCTGTATACATCACTTTGTTTTAAATAAACGTTTTGAAGGATTCATGCATCAGGCCACGCTCCTTCCTTTGCTCTTTCCTATACAGATAATGACTAGTCATGGTGACACTGGTGTCCCACAGTCTACCTATTAGATCTTTCCTAGTCCATATACAGGAAAAATAATGCAAGAAGCTGCTATAAACACTCACATTGTGGGATGATCTCTACTCATGTATGGCAGGCGTTAAGCCTTTTAAATGGCAGCAGCTGTAAACTTTTTGAATCTGAAGTTCAAACTGTCTAAATTAATTTAAATTGATGCTCTTCAAATTAATTAAATTTGGAGATATGAATATAACTTGCACAATAAGCTGCATGACCTTATCTCTCTAGATATCCCTACAATCATGTCCCATTTGGATAAAGCAGTATCTTTAGAATTTTGTGTTCCGATATCGCTCTATACCCCAGATGAAAATAAATGAAGCCTGCAAATTGTATTTGACAGATGCTTGGGTAGAGATAACAGAATACATTAGTAATGTAAATTAGCCTATATTGTATTCTGTAGGGGTTTGTTATAAAAAAAAAGAAAAAGTAAAACTTTGGGTTCATAGCTTTCTAAGTTTCCCTTTATAAAATAGGAATATGATTAAAACATGCTATTTCTTGGTAATCCAGCACTGATACATGTTGGTGCACGGTTTATAAATTCCATACAGAGACAGACTAATTATTATAAGGTAGTCAACAAGATGCAAAAGTGCAGTAACCCATGACAGACAATCAGAAAACTTCTTTCTTTGTTCTAACTGATTTAAACTGATGATGGGGGACTGTGGTTGGTAGCTATGGGCTTCTGTCCTTTGCATTATAATTGCTCCTTGTACTGCTTTAGTAAAAGCATAGGAAGCGAATAATCCCTGGAATGCATAAAGACTGGTGCAGATAGATTTATAAAAGTGGCTCTCATGCATTTCTAAAAGCGGTGAAGAATGTGTCAAAATCATATACAGTACCTCTCTAGAACTTGTACTTGAATTAGGCTCATGCTGAGATACTTTTAGACTGCATTTGAGACACTGCATTTGCAAAATCGTTCTGAGACAGTTTTTCTCTCTGTACGCCAAAAGAGAGCTGGTCTTAATTAGCTCCACTTTTACATTTGGCGCATTTAATGCGACACAATGTGAAAGTGGCACATTCAATGTGACACAATGTAAAAGCGGCATATTTTAGAATGATCTGAATTTGGTGAACGAGTTGCTGTCAGAACCAAAAGTGTTGCAGATGCTTCATGAATTTGGTGCAATATATTAACAAGAGGGATTAACTCCATTAAAGTAACGCCAAAGTTTATTGAATTCCCCCAATGTGTTTCCATACATTTTCTTTCTTTATGTATTATGCATGCTTAGGTGTAGGAAACAACTGACTGGTTCAAAATTGAAAAAGGAGTGTGGCAAGGATGTATATTGTTACCCTACTTATTAAATTTATATGCAGAGTACATCATGCGAGATGCCAGGATAGGCGAATCACAAGCCGTAATTATGATTTCTGGGAGAAATATCAACAACCGGGACGATACCACACTAATGGCAGAAAGTGAAGAAAAATGAAAGAGTCTCTTAATGGAGGTGAAAGAGGACAGCTCAAAAGCTGGCCTGAAATTTAACATTAAAAAAACAAGGATCATGGCAACTGGTCCCATTCCTCATAGGCGAATAGAAGGAGAAGAAATGGAAACAGTGACAGATTTTACCTTCTTAGGCTCCAAGATCATGGCAGACGGTGACTATAGCCATGAAATTAAGAGACGCTTGTTTCTTGGGAGGAAAGCAATGGCAAACCTAGGCAACATTATAAAGAGCAGAGACGTCATCCTACTGACAAAGTGCCGTATAGTCAAAGCTATGGTATTCCCAGTAGTAACCTATGGCTGTGAAAGTGCGACCATAAGGTAGAATTGACGCTTTTGAACCATGGTGTTGGAGAAGACTCTTTAAAGTCCCTTGGGCGGCAAGAAGATCAAACCAGTCAATCTTGAAGGAAATCAAGTCTGAATATTCACTGGAAGGACAGATCCTGAAGCTGAAACTCAAATATTTTGGCCACCTAATGTGAAGAGAGGACTCATTGAAAAAGACACTGATGCTGAGAATCATGGAAGGAAAAAGGAGAAGAGGACGACAGAAATCAAGATGGATAGACAACTATCAGGGCTGTGCTCAGCCCTCCCTTTTAGAGCTCAGGCTGTTCAGCTGTCGGTTAATTGCCAGCACTGATCATTCCTCACCTGGTGATCATATCCTGCTCCTTAACAAGCCCTGCTGGCTATTTAAGCTGCGTGAATTAGATCTCCTGTGCCTTTGCCTTGGTCAACATATCTAGAGACTCTCTGCTGTGTTCCTGTTGAAGACTTGCCTGGCTGACGTCCCTTCTGGTTCCTGATCCTGTCTGCTGCTCTGACTACGCTGATCTCTGGCTCCCTAATTTCCTGGCTTGTTCTGACTACCCAATTTGGTTACCGAACCCTGGCTATATTTTGACTACGTTTACTATTTGCACCATTTTTACCACTATATTAAATGGTGTGATTTTTACTGCATTTTCTGTCTCCGTCTAATTCACGGTTCCTGACAGTAGGCGAAGGCCATGAATTCAGAAGATGCAGGCAATCCACTTGCTGGTAATTTTTTTTCCAGGTTGAATGAGCAGGATCACTGCATAGATCAGTTTGCCATAGCGTTACGACTGCTTCTCATTCGCACTGCTCTACTGGACCCTCCCACTGTGGCTGCTCCGATACAACCTGTGTCGGAGGCCGTGCCTGCTGCTGCTCCGGTCTCTGTGCAGGCATCCGCCTCGAGTATTACCTCTATAAGAGGTATGTCTGGTTCCGCTCTGCTTCTCCAGCGATTCGGATGCGATCCAGTTCAATGCAGAGGGTTTCTCAACCAGATTGAGATATACTTTGAGATGCTGCCCCAGGCATTTCCCACGGACAGAAGCAAAGTAGGCTTGGTGATAGCTTTTCTTTCTGGGAGAGCCTTGGCCTGTGCAAACCCTCTATGGGAGACACAAAAACTTGTTGTCCTGAGTTACCCAGAGTTTGTGGCTTCCTTTAAAAGGGTATTTTACATTCCCGCACGCTCCACTTCTGCCGCCAAGAGCCTCATGTTCAGCAAACAGAGTACGAGAACTGTTGCTGATTACACCATTGAATTCTGTACTCTGAAGGCAGAGGCTACTTGGAACAATGAGGCCCTCGTGGCTGCTTTTTCTCATGGTCTCTCGGATAACATCAAAGATGAGATAGCAGCCCGAGACATACCCACTGAGGTGGAGAAGTTGATCACGTTTGCCATTCTCATTGACTCCAGACTCCGAGAGAGATCTTCCTTTAAGGAGCGCTTGTTTAAGTGTCTTGTATGTTTGGCTCCAAGCTTTGTTATTCCACCTTTGCCTCCCTCACCTCCCATACCTCCTGGTATAGAGTCTGCCAGTGAGGTAGAACCCATGCAATTGGGCTTTACACTTTTCACTGCAGATGAGAGGGCCTATAGGAGGGGGGAGAGATTGTGCCTTTATTGTGGCCAGGCAGGTCACTTTTTGAAGTCTTGTCCTACCTGTCCGGGGAAACGCTTGCACCTGAGGTCCTGTAGGGGATAGACCTTAGGTGACGTTGTTACGTCCCTAGTCATCCAGAAGGATAAGCCCCTGATTCCGGTTACCCTTTCTTGGTCTGTCCATCGAGATACAGGCTCTAATCGACTCTGGGGCCGTAGGCCTGTTCATAGATGGTGCCTTTGTGTCTAAGCACTCGATTCCACTGCAACTTTGTGCCACTCCACTTGCTATTGAGGCTATTGATGGGAGACCTCTACAGCCTGCCCATGTGACTCACGAGACTGCTCAGTTGACCCTAGCTATAGGGGCTCTTCACCATGAGAAAATCAGATTCTAAGTAATTTCCTCTCTTTATTTTCCGGTGGTTATTGGTTATCCTTGGTTACAGAGACACAACCCCTCTTTTGATTGCCTTCGTGCTGAGGTTCTTTCCTGGTCGCCTCAATGCAGTAAGACATGTTTTCAGGAAGTGGCTAAAGTCTTGTGCACCTCTTCACTCTCCTCCCTGCCAGAGGAGTAGCGCGATTTTAGCAATGTCTTTGACAAAGGTCAAGTCGGTAGTTTGCCTCCACACCAGTCGAATGATTGCGCAATTGACCTTCAACCTGGTGCCATACCCCCTTGTGGCCAGGTTTACACTTTGTCTGTCTCGGAGGACAAAGACATGGAGGAGTATGTTGCAGGCACACTTTCTCGAGGATTCATCTGTAAATCCTTGTCTCCTGCTGGTGCTGGATTCTTCTTTGTGAAGAAGAAGAGTGGTGAACTGAGACCTTGTATTAATTATAGGGGTCTCAATTGTTTCACAATTAAGAATGCTTATCCGATTCCATTAATTACAGAGGTATTTGACCGCCTCAAGGGAGCAACGGTTTTCACAAAGCTTGATTTGAGAGGGGCATACAATCTCGTGAGGATCAAGGAGGACGACGAATGGAAAACTGCGTTTAATACCAGAACAGGTCATTATAAGTACCTCTTAATGCCGTTTGGCCTTTGCAACGCTTCGGCAGTTTTTCAGGAATTTATGAACGATATCCTCTGAGATTTGTTGCAGCTATGTGTGGTGGTATATCTCGATGATATCCTCATATTTTCCAATTCCCTAGAGAGCCACCACACAAATGTCTGTCGTGTGCTTCAGAGGCTGAGAGAAAATAACCTGTATTGTAAATTGGAGAAATGTGAGTTCCATCGTGAACAGGTTAAATTCCTGGGTTATGTAATTTCTACTGCTGGTTTTTCGATGGACACAGAGAAACTTTCTGCAGTCCTACAGTGGCCCCGACCCGTGGGTTTTGTCCACTGCAACGTTTTCTTGGCTTTGCCAATAATTATCGGAAGTTTATTCATAACTTCTCGTCTCTGGTCAAACCCCTGACTGATATAACCAGAAAGGACGGTAACCCACAGAATTGGTCTCTGGATTCCATTAAAGAGGAAGTAAACCCTCCTGAAAAAAAAATACACCCTGCAAGACAAAGGCATAATGAGCTTGTATGCATAGCATACTAGCTCATTATGAGGTACCGTATTTATCGGCGTATAACACGCGCCGGCGTATAACACGCACCCCAAGTTTAGGAGGGAATTTTAGGGAAAAAAACTTTTAGGAGGGAAGTTTAAGGAAAAAAAACGTACATTTAAATGCAGCCTTACCAGTGTCCATTGCAGCCTTGTCAGTGCAGCCTTGCCCCAGTGTCCATTGCAGCCTTGTCAGTGCAGCCTTTCCCCAGTGTCCATTGCAGCCTTTCCACAGTGTCCAGTGCAGCCTTGCCCCAGTGTCCAGTGTAGCCTTGCCCCAGTGTCCAGTGCAGCCTTGCCCCAGTGTCCAGTGCAGCCTTGCCCCAGTGTCCAGTGCAGCCTTGTCAGTGCAGCCTTGCTAGCAGTGTCCAGTGCAGCCTTGCCCCAGTGTCCAGTGCAGCCTTGCCCCAGTGTCCAGTGCAGCCTTGCCCCAGTTTTCATTGCAGCCTTGTCCGAAATTCAAAATTGGCGCCGCCGAGATCGCCGCAGGGCGGAGCGAACGCCGCCGAGAATGCAGGGACTGGGCGGAGCCGAGATACACATAGCCGAGTGTACTCGGCTCTAGTCGGCTCTTCTCGGCTCCGCTCACAGTCACGCCGAGTCCCGCCCTATGATGGACATAACACAGGTCCAATGGCGCGAATGGGCGTGACTGTGAGCGGAGCCGAGAAAAGCCGAGTACACTCGGCTATGTGTATCTCGGCGGCGATCGCTGCGCTCCAGGATCAGTGAGTATCGGCGTATAACACGCACCCACGATTTTCCCCTGATTTTAAGGGGGAAAAAGTGCGTGTTATACGCCGATAAATACGGTACTTACCTGAGATCGAAGCCCCCACAGCGGCCCTCATTCGCCTCCTCCATCGCCGCCATCTCTCATGCCATCTCTTCCGTGTATCGCGGCTCCGGCACTGTGACTGGCCAGAGCTGCGATGACGTCACTCCTGCGCATGCCCGTGAGAGCCGCCAGTGACGGCACGATCGCCTTCACTAACGGCATGCTCAGTGCGCCTGCGCTGTTGTCTACGGCGCGCATGCACCGTAGACATCTGTGCCGTCTTTTCTGCAAATATCTCCTAAATTGTGTAGGTTTAGGAGATATTTCTTGTACCTACAGGTAAGCCTTAATCTAGGCTTATCTGTAGGTAAAAGCGGTCTGTAAGGGTTTACAACCACTTTAATGTCTTTGAGAGTCTCAAGACTGCCTTTGTTTCTGCTCCTGTGTTGGCACATCCTGATCCTACGTTACCCTTTATTCTTGAGGTTGATGCATCCGAGACTGGAGTTGGTGCCCTTCTGTCTTAACGTCCTACCTCTGAGAGCGCTTTGCATCCTTGTGGCTACTTTTCCAAGAAATTGTCACCTGACAGTGCAAATACGAGATTGGGGACAGAGAGTTGTTAGCAATCATTTTAGCACTTAAACAATGAAGGTACCACTGTGCCGGTTCTCATTCTAACTGACCCTAAGAATCTCACATTCTTGTCTGAGGCTAAACGCCTCTCGCCCAGAAGGGTGCGAAGGGCCTTTTTTCTTGTCAAGCTCCAATTATATAGTCTCATTCTTACCTGGTACTAAGAATGTAAAGGCTGATGCAACAGTTTTCCTCCGATTCCAAGATGGAGTGAGTTCCTGTTTCTGTGATACCTCCCGATCGTATTCTGGCTATGGTTCGTACCAGTCTCACTACACCTTTGGGTGACAGAATTCTTGCCGCTCAGATTCATTCTCCACCTGAGAAACCTTGTGACTGCTGTTTTGTCCCTGGGAGCAGAGGCGTAACTAGAAACTTCAGGGCCCCGGTGCAAGAAATCATGAAGGCCCCCCGAAAAGCATGATTTTAAAACTTTATTTTTTTTACACTGTACAACAAAGTAAAACATTTATTGATCATTGGAGGAGAGCACACGGAGTTACCAGCCTAACTAGAGTATTGACCATGCTGTGCGCTCCTGCCTAGTGTGGTAAGTTGGAAAGCAGAGGGACTGACCATATCACCAGGGATTTCACATAAATGAAGCAATACATTGGTTGCGGATCCTATGAAGCAATCATAGAATCAATTAAATCTGACCTGGGGAATGGGATCAGTAACAGTGCTGGTGGGGAGGAGGGATGTGATCCGTGGAAGTGCTGGTGTTGAGGGGGGGTGGCAGCGGTTGTACTTGAGGGGGGGTGGCTGCGGTGGCAGTGGTGGTGCCATCCTCTCCCACCACCACCTGTGCCTCTTACTGATCCCATCGCCCCACCACTGATCTCATCCCTATCCCCCCTCATCACCTCTGTTGTAGAAGTAATGGGGGGGGATAGGGATGAGATCAGTGATGGGGGGATGAGATCAGTAAGAGGCACAGTGGTGGAGGTTGGCATCGATTGCTCAGCTCTGTCACTTGATTGACTTACCGTTGATGTCACCTGGTGCGGAAAAAATTGGTGTCACCCCCCCTCCACCAACTATAGTCCCCCCTCAGTACAGACCCCCCTCAGTACAGACCCCTCTCCACTAACTACAGACCCCCCTCCCACAGTATAGATCCCCCTCACTAAGAACAGACCCTCCTCCCTCAGTACAGACCCCCCTCATCAGTACAGACCCCCCTCACTAAGTACTGACCCCCTCCCTCAGTACAGACCCCCCTCATCAGTACAGACCCCCCTCATCAGTGTAGAATCCCCCCCTCTTAGTGCAGACACCCCCTTTAGTGCAGACCCCATCAGTATAGAATCCCCCTTTAGTGCAGAACCCCCCATCAGTATAGAATCCCCCTTAGTGCAGACCCCCGCAGTATAGACACATTCCTTAGTGCAGACCCCCCATCAGTAAAGACACCCCCTTTAGTACAGACCCCCCTTTAGTACAGACCCCCATCAGTAAAGACACCCCCCTTTAGTACAGACCCCCCATCAGTATAGACTCCCCCTTAGTGAAAACCCCCATCAGTATAGAATCCCCCTTTAGTGCAGAACCCCCCATCAGTATAGAATCCCCCTTAGTGCAGACCCCCGCAGTATAGACACATTCCTTAGTGCAGACCCCCCATCAGTAAAGACACCCCCCTTTAGTACAGACCCCCCCTTTAGTACAGACCCCCATCAGTAAAGACACCCCCCTTTAGTACAGACTCCCCATCAGTATAGACACCCCCTTAGTGCAAACCCCCGCAGTATAGACACCCCCACAGTGCAGACCCCCCCATCAGTATAGACACCCCCTTAGTGCAAACCCCCACAGTATACACACCCTCTTAGTGCAGACCCCACCATCAGTATAGAATCCCCCCTTAGTACAGACCCCCACAGTATACACCCCCCCTTAGTACAGACCCCTGCAGTATACACACACACCCTTAGTACAGACTCCCGCAGTATACACCCTCCTTAGTACAGACCCCTGAAGTATACACACACACCCTTAGTACAGACCCCTGCAGTATGCACACACCCCCTTAGTACAGACCCCTGCAGTATGCACACACCCCTTAGTACAGACCCCTGCAGTATACACACCCCTCTTAGTACAGACCCCTGCAGTATACACGCGCAGCATGGGGGGGTTGGGTTGGGAGCAGTCAGCGAGTGAGCGGGCAGCGGAGCAGAGAGATGATGTCATCTCTCCCCGCCGCCCTGCATCACCACAGTTTCACCCTCACTGTGCTGCCTGCCTTCACTCTGGGACACAGCAAGTGACAACCCGCAACGTGTGACAGGTGACGTCGTGACAATCCGCAACGTGTGGCAAGTGACAATACGCAACGTGTGGCAGGTGACGCTTGGCAAGTGACAATCCGCAACGTGTGGCACGGGACTATCTGCAACGTGTGGCAGGTGACGCAGTGGCAAGTGACAATCCGCAACGTGTGGCACGGGACTATCCGCAACGTGTGGCAGGTGATGTTGTGGCAAGTGACAATCCGCAACGTGTGGCAGGTGACGTTGTGGCAAGTGACAATGTGCAACGTGTGGCAGGTGACGTTGTGGCATGTGACGTGGCAAGTGACGTGGCAAGTGACAACCCGCAACATGTGGCAGATGACAATCCGCAATGTGTGGCAGGTGACGTGGCAAGTGACAATCCGCAACGTGTGGCAGGTGACGTAAGTGACCATGCGCAACATGTGGCAGCCGACAATCCGCAACGTGTGGCAGGTGACAACCCGCATCTGGTGGTGTAGTTCGAAGCAAAACTGTAAGTACAAACACACATCACAAGTTGTATGAGACATGAGAGCCTCTGAGAGGGACTTGCCTTGCCCAGCCCCAGCCCTGATTAACCACTTAAGGACCGGAAGGATTTGCCCACTTAAAGCGGTTGTATGGCTTTGTTTTTTTTAAATAACAAACATGTTATACTTACCTCCACAGTTCGTTTGGAAAAGAGTGGCCCCAATTCTCTGGTTCTTGGGTCCCTCGGCGGCTGTCTTGGCTCCTCCCTGCATCAGCTAACCCCCTTCTGGGAAGCACTCTCCCAAGGGGGTTAGCTTGCGGGCGGGCTCCCTGTTATACACGCTGCATCCATAGACACAGCGTGTATGACTCGTTCCCGCTCCCCCCAGGGCCCAGGTCATTGGATGTGATTGACAGCAGCGCGAGCCAATGGCTGCACTGCTATCAATCTAGCCAATTAACGGCCAGACTCCGTGGAAAAGAGGACGCCGGGGGACGCACACAGCAAGTGAACGGGCTTAGGTAAGAAAAACAGGGGGGCTGGGGGGCAGTCATTGCCAGGTGTTTTTTCACCTTAATGCATAGGATGCATTAAGGTGAAAAAACACGAACCTTTACAAACCCTTTAACCTCCCTGGCGGTATGATTCTGTCTGGAATTATGTACCAAAAGCGGTACAATTATTTTGCATGGAAATTTGGTGTTATGTATTGTAGGCCTGTAATTCTTAGTAATTACTTACTTAAACCTGACCAAACAAGAGTCTAGTAGACATCCCGGGTATGATAAAGTTTGAAATACAAAATAATAAATTATAATATAATAAATAACTATAAATAATTATAACAAATAGTAATGTAATTATAATAAAAATTATTCAATAATGTAATCAAATCAAAAACACTGAAATTTGCTCAGTTGCAGAATTGTCACTGTCATTAGATTTTTTGTTTGATGATGAATTTCCCCACAAATCGCTATCGCTCAATTCTGCGAGTGATTCTAATTTATTATCGCTGTTTTTTAGCTGGTTTAAAACCACTTTTGACATAAAGGGACACTTTTTGGTTGCTATGGACAATCTTCAGTTTCCAGGCAGAAAGAAAAGTTTTTATTATATAAAAGTGCATGCAGGACACTGGACAGACCACTAGGGACAAAGGGGGTGTGTAATTATTACATACAGTACTGTAATCTGTAAGATTACAGTATACTGTATGTATACTATGTGTTTACTTTTTTGAATTTGGCGCCGAACTCCGTCCCCGTGCGTCGCAACGTCGCAGGGAACGGAGCTCGGCACTCGGCAGTGAGGATCGAGCGAGACACGGCTCGCACACACTGCGGGGAGACATCGCAGAATCCAGGGAACAAGGTAAGTTACTTCCCCTGGATACTGCGATGCAGCCCGAGTCTGGCTCGGGGTTACCGCTCTTAGCATTGAAAACTCACCCCGAGCCAGACTCGGGATTACCGCTAAGGAGGTTAATGACCAGGCCATTTTTTGCGATACGGCACTGTGTCGCTTTAACTGACAATTGCGCGGTAATGCGACATTGTACCCAAATAAAATTGATGTCCTTTTTTTCCCACAAATAGAGCTTTCTTTTGGTGATATTTGATCACCTCTGCGGTTTTTATTTTTTGCACTATAAACAACAAAAGAGCAACAATTAAAAAAACAAACAAACAATATTTTTTACTTTATGCTATAATAAATATCCCAAAAATTTATAAAAAAATAATAATTTCTTCATCAGTTTAGGCCAATATGTATTCTTCTACATATTTTTGGTACCAAAAAAACACAATTAGCGTACATTGATTAGTTTGCGCAAAAGACATTGCGGCTGCCCGCCATGCACAGGTCCCTTTATACTCCTATATACATGTATAGAGCCCTGACAGGTCCTTTTATACGCCTATATGCACGTATAGAGCCATGACAGGTCCTCTTTATACTCCTTTATACATGTATAGAGCCATGACAGGTCCTCTTTATACTCCTTTATACATGTATAGAGCCATGACAGGTCCTCTTTATTATCCTTGTATAGAGCCATGGCAGGTCCTCTTTATACTCATTTATGCACGTATAGAGCCATGACAGGTCCTCTTTATACATGTATAGAGCCATGACAGGTCCTCTTTATACTCATTTATACAGGTATAGAGCCATGACAGGTCCTCTTTATACATGTATAGAGCTATGACAGGTCCTCTTTATACTCATTTATACATGTATAGAGCCATGACAGGTCCTCTTTATTATCCTTGTATAGAGCCATGACAGGTCCTCTTTATACTCATTTATGCACGTATAGAGCCATGACAGGTCCTCTTTATACTCCTTTATACATGTATAGAGCCATGACAGGTCCTCTTTATACTCCTTTATACATGTATAGAGCCATGACAGGTCCTCTTTATTATCCTTGTATAGAGCCATGACAGGTCCTCTTTATACTCATTTATACATGTATAGAGCCATGACAGGTCCTCTTTATACATGTATAGAGCCACGACAGGTCCTCTTTATACTCATTTATACAGGTATAGAGCCATGACAGGTCCTCTTTATACATGTATAGAGCTATGACAGGTCCTCTTTATACTCATTTATACATGTATAGAGCCATGACAGGTCCTCTTTATACATGTATAGAGCCACGACAGGTCCTCTTTATACATGTATAGAGCCACGACAGGTCCTCTTTATACATGTATAGAGCCACGACAGGTCCTCTTTTTACTCCTATACATGTATAGAGCCATGACAGGTCCTCTTTATACTCCTTTATACATGTATAGAGCCATGACAGGTCCTCTTTATTATCCTTGTATAGAGCCATGACAGGTCCTCTTTATACTCATTTATACATGTATAGAGCCATGACAAGTCCTCTTTATACATGTATAGAGCCACGACAGGTCCTCTTTATACTCATTTATACAGGTATAGAGCCATGACAGGTCCTCTTTATACTCCTTTATACATGTATAGAGCCATGACAGGTCCTCTTTATACATGTATAGAGCCACGACAGGTCCTCTTTATACTCATTTATACAGGTATAGAGCCATGACAGGTCCTCTTTATACTCCTTTATACATGTATAGAGCCACGACAGGTCCTCTTTATACATGTATAGAGCCACGACAGGTCCTCTTTTTACTCATTTATACAGGTATAGAGCCATGACAGGTCCTCTTTATACATGTATAGAGCTATGACAGGTCCTCTTTATACTCATTTATACATGTATAGAGCCATGACAGGTCCTCTTTATTATCCTTGTATAGAGCCATGACAGGTCCTCTTTATACTCATTTATGCACGTATAGAGCCATGACAGGTCCTCTTTATACTCCTTTATACATGTATAGAGCCATGACAGGTCCTCTTTATACTCCTTTATACATGTATAGAGCCATGACAGGTCCTCTTTATTATCCTTGTATAGAGCCATGACAGGTCCTCTTTATACTCATTTATACATGTATAGAGCCATGACAGGTCCTCTTTATACATGTATAGAGCCACGACAGGTCCTCTTTATACTCATTTATACAGGTATAGAGCCATGACAGGTCCTCTTTATACATGTATAGAGCTATGACAGGTCCTCTTTATACTCATTTATACATGTATAGAGCCATGACAGGTCCTCTTTATACATGTATAGAGCCACGACAGGTCCTCTTTATACATGTATAGAGCCACGACAGGTCCTCTTTATACATGTATAGAGCCACGACAGGTCCTCTTTTTACTCCTATACATGTATAGAGCCATGACAGGTCCTCTTTATACTCCTTTATACATGTATAGAGCCATGACAGGTCCTCTTTATTATCCTTGTATAGAGCCATGACAGGTCCTCTTTATACTCATTTATACATGTATAGAGCCATGACAAGTCCTCTTTATACATGTATAGAGCCACGACAGGTCCTCTTTATACTCATTTATACAGGTATAGAGCCATGACAGGTCCTCTTTATACTCCTTTATACATGTATAGAGCCATGACAGGTCCTCTTTATACATGTATAGAGCCACGACAGGTCCTCTTTATACTCATTTATACAGGTATAGAGCCATGACAGGTCCTCTTTATACTCCTTTATACATGTATAGAGCCACGACAGGTCCTCTTTATACATGTATAGAGCCACGACAGGTCCTCTTTTTACTCCTATACATGTATAGAGCCATGACAGGTCCTCTTTATACTCATTTATACATGTATAGAGCCATGACAAGTCCTCTTTATACATGTATAGAGCCACGACAGGTCCTCTTTATACTCATTTATACAGGTATAGAGCCATGACAGGTCCTCTTTATACTCCTTTATACATGTATAGAGCCATGACACGTCCTCTTTATTATCCTTGTATAGAGCCATGACAGGTCCTCTTTATACTCATTTATACATGTATAGAGCCATGACAGGTCCTCTTTATACATGTATAGAGCCACGACAGGTCCTCTTTATACTCATTTATACAGGTATAGAGCCATGACAGGTCCTCTTTATACATGTATAGAGCTATGACAGGTCCTCTTTATACTCATTTATACATGTATAGAGCCATGACAGGTCCTCTTTATACATGTATAGAGCCATGACAGGTCCTCTTTATACATGTATAGAGCCACGACAGGTCCTCTTTTTACTCCTATACATGTATAGAGCCATGACAGGTCCTCTTTATACTCCTTTATACATGTATAGAGCCATGACAGGTCCTCTTTATTATCCTTGTATAGAGCCATGACAGGTCCTCTTTATACTCATTTATACATGTATAGAGCCATGACAAGTCCTCTTTATACATGTATAGAGCCACGACAGGTCCTCTTTATACTCATTTATAAAGGTATAGAGCCATGACAGGTCCTCTTTATACATATATAGAGCCATGACAGGTCCTCTTTATACTCATTTATACATGTATAGAGCCATGACAGGTCCTCTTTATACATGTATAGAGCCACGACAGGTCATCTTTATTATCCTTTATACATGTATAGAGCCATGACAGGTCCTCTTTATACATGTATAGAGCCACGACAGGTCCTCTTTTTACTCCTATACATGTATAGAGCCATGACGGGTCCCCTTTAGTTATCATGATATAAAATAATGAATGTGGGGGCCTTTTGGTGGACGTGATTTTTTTTTTGGGGGGGGGGGGGCAGCATTTCATTCTTGGTCCCAGGCAGCACAATGTCTTGGGCCGGCCCTGTATACACACACACTATACATACAGTATACACACACACACACTATACAAACAGTATATACACACACTATACATACAGTATATACACACACACAGTATACATACATTATATACACACACTATACACACACACACCAGCATTTTTCACCCAAAAATCAGCCTGATTGAACACACTGCTGCCCCCATCCTCCTGGCATGCTGGGACTTGTAGTGCCTCAGCAGCTCACAGACACATTAGTTAGTAATACAGGCGAGGAGGGGACTGTGCTTGTTTAGTGGTAGGCAGCTAATGAGTAGGAGATGTAGTTAGTAGAGATTGGGGAGACATTCATGTTCTTCCTCCAGCAGCAGTGCACTTCTCACTAGGGATGAGCTTTGTGTTCGAGTCGAACATACGTTTGACTCGAACATCGGCTGTTCGATCGTTCGACGAAGATCGAACGATTTGGGCCGTTCGCGCCAAATTCGAGTGACGCGAACGGCCCACAATGCACTACGCCATCGCAGTGTCATCCAGGCGCTGTGATTGGCCAAGCATGCACTGTGACCCCGCATGCTTGGCCAATCACAGCGCCGGCAGCGAGGAGAGCAATGATTGGCCACAGGCAGGATGCCTGTGGCCAATTATTGCTGAGGGGGTTTAGTACACGCCCCACACTATAAAAGGCCGCCAGCGCTGCGGCCTTGTGTAGTGTGTTCCGGAGCAGGGAAAGAGAAGCATAGGCAGGGACAGTGTCATTATTTTTCCTTTACTAATCCTGGATTCCTTGTGATTAGGGACAAATAAGGATAGGTAGGGAGAGTGTCAGTGACAGTGTGCTATTCTGTGCTAATCCTTGTTTGTAGGGACAGAGAGGTACAGTGAGGGAAAGTGTCAGTGTGCTATTCTGTTCTAAATCTAAACCAATCTTGCTGAACCATATTTTCAATCCTTGAGTTTAGGGACAGAGAGGTACAGTGAGGGAAAGTGTCAGTGTGCTATTTTGTGCTAAATCTTGTTTGTAGGGAGGGACAGAGTAGGACAGTGAGGGAAAGTGTCAGTGTGCTATTCTGTTCTAAACCAATTTTGCTGTTCCATATTTTCAATCCTTGAGTTTAGGGACAGAGAAGGACACTCGTGGCAATTATCAGTGTGCTATTCTGTGCTAAATCTTCTTTGTAGGGAGGGACAGAGTAGGACAGTGAGGGAAAGTGTCAGTGTGCTATTCTGTTCTAAACCAATTTTGCTGTTCCATATTTTCAATCCTTGAGTTTAGGGACAGAGAAGGACACTTGTGGCAATTATCAGTGTGCTATTCTGTGCTAAATCTTCTTTGTAGGGAGGGACAGAGTAGGACAGTGAGGGAAAGTGTCAGGGTGCTATTCTGTTCTAAACCAATTTTGCTGTTCCATATTTTCAATCCTTGAGTTTAGGGACAGAGAAGGACACTCGTGGCAATTATCAGTGTGCTATTCTGTGCTAAATCTTCTTTGTAGGGAGGGACAGAGTAGGCCAGTGAGGGAAAGTGTCAGTGTGCTATTCTGTTCTAAACCAATTTTGCTGTTACATATTTTCAATCCTTGAGTTTAGGGACAGAGAAGGACACTCGTGGCAATTATCAGTGTGCTATTCTGTGCTAAATCTTGTTTGTAGGGAGGGACAGAGTAGGCCAGTGAGGGAAAGTGTCAGTGTGCTATTCTGTTCTAAACCAATTTTGCTGTTCCATATTTTCAATCCTTGAGCTTAGGGACAGAGAAGGACACTCGTGGCAATTATCAGTGTGCTATTCTGTGCTAAATCTTCTTTGTAGGGAGGGACAGAGTAGGACAGTGAGGGAAAGTGTCAGTGTGCTATTCTGTTCTAAACCAATTTTGCTGTTCCATATTTTCAATCCTTGAGTTTAGGGACAGAGAAGGAAACTCGTGGCAATTATCAGTGTGCTATTCTGTGCTAAATCTTCTTTGTAGGGAGGGACAGAGTAGGACAGTGAGGGAAAGTGTCAGTGTGCTATTCTGTTCTAAACCAATTTTGCTGTTCCACATTTTCAATCCTTGAGTTTAGGGACAGAGAAGGACACTCGTGGCAATTATCAGTGTGCTATTCTGTGCTAAATCTTGTTTGTAGGGAGGGACAGAGTAGGACAGTGAGGGAAAGTGTCAGTGTGCTATTCTGTTCTAAACCAATTTTGTTGTTCCACATTTTCAATCCTTGAGTTTAGGGACAGAGAAGGACACTCGTGGCAATTATCAGTGTGCTATTCTGTGCTAAATCTTCTTTGTAGGGATGGACAGAGTAGGACAGTGAGGGAAAGTGTCAGTGTGCTATTCTGTTCTAAACCAATTTTGCTGTTCCATATTTTCAATCCTTGAGTTTAGGGACAGAGAAGGACACTTGTGGCAATTATCAGTGTGCTATTCTGTGCTAAATCTTCTTTGTAGGGAGGGACAGAGTAGGCCAGTGAGGGAAAGTGTCAGTGTGCTATTCTGTTCTAAACCAATTTTGCTGTTCCATATTTTCAATCCTTGAGTTTAGGGACAGAGAAGGACACTCGTGGCAATTATCAGTGTGCTATTCTGTGCTAAATCTTGTTTGTAGGGAGGGACAGAGTAGGACAGTGAGGGAAAGTGTCAGTGTGCTATTCTGTTCTAAACCAATTTTGCTGTTCCATATTTTCAATCCTTGAGTTTAGGGACAGAGAAGGATAGGCAGGGGACAGTGTCAGTGTCATTGTTGCTAAGCCTCCTGCACAGTATACACCTGAAGGTAGCCCTTATTGCTATTTTTCCCATCTCCCTGCAGGCCATCCATTAAAATGTCTGGAAGGCAAACAAGGAGAGGCAGACAGTCAGGAGGCAAAAAAAGAGGGCAAGCAGGCTCTGTGTCTGGGGGCAACAGTGCTGGTCGTGGATGCGGTGCATTGTCATCAGCACATGGCAATGGGACACGCTTGTCCTTCTTTTCGGCAGCTGGACATGTTGAGCCACATCATGCCGAAGACTTGGTAGAGTGGATGACCAAGCCCACCTCATCCTCCTCATCCTCTCTCACCCAGGCTCAGGGTACTGGCAAAGCAGCTGCCAAAGCGTCCTCTTCTCTGGTATCATTATCTTCATTAGTCAATCCTTCCCTAGACCCACCATGTCCTCCTCCTGAGGAGTCCCCCAAACTGTTTGAGCACAGTGTTGGGTACATGCTCCAGGAGGATGCCCAGCGTTTCGAAGGATCTGATGATGATACCCAGCTACAGGAAGGCAGCAGCGTGAGAGCAGAGAGAGGGGATGCTCAAGAAGGACACCAATCTGGCAGTCATGCTCCAGCAGCTGCAGCATACTGCCAGATTGGCTCCAGTGATGAGGAGGGAGGGGATGATGAGGTCACTGACTCCACGTGGGTGCCTAATAGGAGAGAGGAGGAGGAGGAGGAGGATGAGGAGGAGGAGGAGGCACATCTCCAACGAGGCAGGATGCCCTTGAGTGGCCAGCGTATGGGCAGCACACCGACGGAATCACACCGCAGAGCTCCGCCTGTGCAGGGCGCTGCCTCTGCCCGTCATTCAAAAAGTTCTTTGGTGTGGGCCTTTTTTGAGGCGAGTGCATCAGATCGCACAGCTGCTGTTTGCAACATATGTCTCAAGCGTATATCGCGTGGCCAAAACATCAGCCGCTTGGGCACCAAATGCTTGATCAGACATATGTTGACCTGCCATGCAGCTCGTTGGCAAGCCTACCTTAAAGACCCACACCAAAGAACAAAGCTGACCTCTTCTTGCACCGCATCAGCTGGGATCTCCAACCCCACTATACCTTCACTCCTCTCTGAAACCTGCTCTGAGAGGAATGAAGGTGTAGAATTAGGTGTGTCACAGGCAAGTACTTGCGGGCACTCTGCTAGCAGTACACCAACGTCCGATTCTAGCAGGCAAATTTCCCTGCCCCAGCTGCTGGACCGTCGAAAGAAGTTCACTCCCAGCCATCCACATGCCCAGCGGTTGAATGCTAGCTTGGCTAAATTGCTAGCGCTTCAACTGCTGCCTTTTCAGTTGGTAGACTCGGCCCCCTTCCGTGAGTTTGTGCAATGTGCGGTTCCTCAGTGGCAGGTTCCCAAACGCCACTTTTTTGCACGGAAGGCGATTCCGGCTCTCTACAGGCATGTGGAAGGCAATGTCTTGGCCTCCCTGGACAGGGCGGTCAGCGGTAAGGTGCATATTACCGCTGACTCATGGTCCAGCAGGCATGGACAGGGACGTTACCTTTCTTTCACGGCCCATTGGGTCACTCTTTTGGCAGCTGGGAAGGATGCAGGACAAGGTGCAGTAGTGTTGGAGGTTGTTCCACCGCCACGCCTCCAAAATGCTACTACTGGTTATGACACACCTCTCTCCTCCACCCCCTCCTCTTCTTCTTCCTCCATGGCCTCTTCCTGTGGTTTGTCCTCGGAACCAGCGGTGCTCCGTAGGCGTTCAAGGGGCTACGCAAGTACACAGGCAAAAAGATGCCATGCCGTGCTTGCGCTGGTGTGTTTGGGGGACAGGAGCCACACTGGGGCAGAGGTCCTGTCTGCTCTGCAGGGGCAGGCCGAGAGGTGGTTGACGCCACGCCAGCTTAAGCCAGGAATGGTGGTTTGCGACAATGGCACCAACCTCCTCTCCGCCCTCCGACAGGGACAACTGACCCATGTGCCCTGTATGGCTCACGTCCTTAACCTGGTGGTGCAGCGGTTCTTGGGCAGGTACCCGGGCTTACAGGATGTTCTGAGGCAGGCCAGGAAAGTCTGTGTGCATTTCCGCAGATCTTATAATGCCAGTGCTCGCCTGGCTGAGCTGCAAAAGGAGTTGAACCTGCCCAAGAACCGCCTTATATGTGACATGCCCACCAGGTGGAACTCAACGTTGGCCATGCTGCAGCGGCTGCACACGCAGCAGAGGGCCATCAATGAGTACCTGTGCGACTACGGCACCAGGACAGGGTCAGGGGAGCTCGGGTTTTTTTCACCACGCCAGTGGGGCATGATCAGGGATGCATGCACTGTCCTGGCACCATTTGAGGAGGCCACGAGGATGGTGAGCAGTGACAGTGCATGCATCAGTGACACTGTACCTCTTGTCCACCTGTTGGAGCACACGCTGCGTGGAATAATGGACAGGGCACTTGAGGCAGAACAGAGGCAGGAAGAGGAGGACTTCCTTGCCTCTCAAGGCCCCCTTTACCCAGACAGTGTTCCTTCTGTCCCACCCATCGCACAGGAAGAGGAGGAGGAGGAGGAGGAGGAGGATTGTGTCAGCATGGAGGTGGAGGCTGGCACTCAGCATCATCAGCAGCAGTCTTTTAGGGATGATTTACAGTCCCAAGAAACCAGTGGACTTGTACGTGGCTGGGAGGAGGTGGCTGCGGATCATGTCGTCCTTAGTGACCCAGAGGACTCCGGACTGAATGCCTCAGCTAACCTACGCTGCATGGCCTCCCTGATCCTGCAAAGTCTGCGGAAGGATCCTTGTATTCTTCGGATCAAGGAGAGGGACCATTACTGGCTGGCCACTCTCCTTGATCCACAGTACAAGGGTAAGGTTGCGGACCTTATGTTACCGTCGCAGAGGGAGCAGAGGATGAGACAACTCCGGGAGGCCTTGCAGAAAGGTCTGTGCAACGCGTTCCCAGAGACTGGGAGGTTACAAACTCCTGGTCCTGGACAACGAGTTGCTGAGGCTTCGGGCAGTCAAAGAAGGAGCGGTGGGGAAGGTGGCCGTCTGACCGATGCGTTCAGACAATTCTTTAGTCCGCAGCCCCAAAGTATGATCGGTTCCAGCAACCATCGCCAGCGTCTGATATACATGGTCCAGGAATACCTAGGGGCAAGGTCAGACTTGGACACCTTCCCCACCGAAAATCCTCTGGCTTACTGGGTCTTGAGGATGGATCACTGGCCAGAGCTTGCACAGTATGCAATTGAGCTACTGGCCTGTCCTGCATCCAGCGTTCTTTCAGAACGCACATTCAGTGCTGCTGGAGGATTTGTCACGGATCACAGGGTGCGCCTGTCCACCGACTCGGTTGATCGACTGACTTTCATCAAGATGAACCAGTCTTGGATCACCACCAGCTACCACACACCAGATGCTGATATAACAGACTAATTGATTTTAAAATGTCACATCCCTTCAAGACTGATGCTGATGCTGAGTGCCTGTGCTGTTATGTTGACTGGCTATCCTCCTCCTCCTCCTCAATGATACGATTAATGATGATAGCTTGGAAGATCATTTTGGTTTATGGGTGACGCCACCAGTGGCTAAGGCCCAATTTTTCAGCCCCTGTTTAACAGGGGCGTGTAATTAAAATTTTTGATGCAATACTTTGCAACAGGCCTCATTGCTGTGCTCCAAGTACAGTATCTGTGAGGGGTTGCAGTGTTGTGCCACCAGTGCCTAAGGCCCAATTTTTCAGCCCCTGTTCAACAGGGGCATGCAATTATAATTATTGATCTAATAATTCACAGCAGGGCCCATTGCTGCGCCCACCAAGAGTAACTGTCAGGCCTTACAGTGTTGTGGCACCAGCACCACCATCACCACCACCACCACCACCAAAGGCCCAATTTTTCAGCCCCTGTTTAACAGGGGCGTGTAATTAAAATTTTTGATGCAATACTTTGCAACAGGCCTCATTGCTGTGCTCCAAGTACAGTATCTGTGAGGGGTTGCAGTGTTGTGCCACCAGTGCCTAAGGCCCAATTTTTCAGCCCCTGTTCAACAGGGGCATGCAATTATAATTATTGTTCGAATAATTCACAGCAGGGCCCATTGCTGCGCCCACCAAGAGTAACTGTCAGGCCTTACAGTGTTGTGGCACCAGCACCACCATCAAAGGCCCAATTTTTACTACCACTGATCAACAATTATATGTTATTACAATTCCTGATATAATAGTTGACAGCAGGGCGTTCCAGCACCCACCAAGAATAACTGTGAGTGCTTTCAGTGTTGTGCCAACACCAACACCTAAGGGGCCAATTTCTGCAGAGTATATACGGCAGGTCCCTACTTTCAAACATCCAACTTACAAACTACTACTACTTGCAAACGGAAGAAGACAACAGGAAGTGAGAGGAAATCTACCCCTTGGAAGGAAAATTCTCTCCTGTAAGAATTAATATGGGAGAAAGGTGTCTCCTCTCTACTGATGCTTTATCACCAATCCTTGTTTCAATAAAAACACCACATTTCAAAAACAGTTGTCATTGGGACGCAAAGTGAGGTGAAATGTTCTGAACAGGGGCACAGACAGCAAAAAAAATGTGACAGGGGTGATAACCGTTCCCTATGTTTTCCAAAAAGCTAAAAAAAAGGAATTTGGCATGGAGCTACACTTAAACAATGCAGCTGTTCAAAATTACAAACAGATTCTACATAAGAACAAACCTACAGTCCCTGTCTTGTATGCACCGCCTGTATACGGCTGTTCAGAGTATATAGGGCCTTTTTTATTTTGTGTGCGGGGTTCCCCTTAATATCCATACAAGACCCAAAGGGGCTGGTAATGGGCTGGGGTAGGGGGGGGGGGGGGTTGATGGGGTAGCTATGCCAATTTCATAAAGATTTTCATCCATATTACCGGGAACAGACATTGCATTAAAGCCGCAAGCAGTTTTAAATGGCTTTTTTTCCTTTAGAAATGTTATTTTGTGCAGGGACAGTTCTAAACACGGGAAACACGTGGCACTTCACAGGCATACTTTAGACACCCCCCAGGTACAATATTTAAAGGAATATTTGACTTTTTTTTTTTCACTTTATGCATCATTAAAATGACTGCTCCCGGAAAACGTCCGTTTTTAAAACTTCTTTTTGCATTGATACATGTCCCCTGGTGAAGAACCCGGGTTCCCAAACTCTGTTTCGGACAATAACATGGATAATAGTCGTTATAATTAGCACTTTAGAATCCGAACGTTCGCATCCATTGTATTTAATAGGGTTCTAATGTTCGTGCGAACTTTCGGTCCGTTCGCAGGTTCTGGTGCGAACCGAACCCGGGGGTGTTCGGCTCATCACTACTTCTCACACACAAAATCGATCTACTAGCCTCAGAGACAGGAGGAGCCATGCTGGAGGTAACACATCCTCTCCCTCACTGCTCACCAGGGTAATCCACCGACAAGAATCCATTATGTAAAGCTCAGACAGCTTACCTTATCAGGCAGCAGTCCGTCCCACACTGCAGGCTGTGTCCCCGCCTCCCTCTCCTCTCCTCCAGCAGTTGGAATCTCCTGCTCTTGGGTCAAAAAAGCCGCGCTGTGGAAGGGGGCGTGTACAGCGTGTTCCTATTGGCTGAGGGGGCAGTGCAGAGGCGGGGCAGCTATAATCTGACCGAATGGTCAGTCCGCCCCTGCCAGCAACCCCGTGACGAACGGCGATTGGGCCCCTCACACGGGGGCCCCCGGACTTGGTCAGAACTACAGGGCCCAGTCGCAACTGCGACTGTTGCGACCCTGAAAATTCTGCCACTGCCTGGGAGTCTTCGTACCGCTGTGCTCCAGACTTACCATTCTCCCAAGGCTGCTGGCCACCCTGGGAAGAATCAACTCATTTGGGCTATTTCCCAACCATTCTGGTGGCCTAGTCTCCGTGCTGATGTAGCCACCTTCATAGCTGCCTGTTCCTTGTGTGCTATGAGTTATGTGCTATGCACCACGACACCTTACAATGAGCCTCCTACAACCCATACCCAGGGCCGTCTTTAATATTGATTGGACCCTGGGCAAACATTTTCTTGTGCCCCTCTCCATGCAAGTTCACTCTCCACCTCCTCTGAGACATACAATAAATAGCAGCTAGACTCAATATCAGTTTACTGAATCAGATCAGGCAGCGATTGTGATTGGTTGCCAGAGGTTACAGTGTATCATTACCACTTACTGACTGGTTGCTAGAGGTTACAGCAGACATTACGGCTCACTGGTTAGTTGCTAGAGGTTACAGCACATGATTTCTGCTTGTTGATTGGTTGCTAGAGATTACTGTACATCAATGCTTCTCACTGATTGATTGCTAGAGGTCACAGAACATCATCTCCTCACTGCCTGCACACCATGGACTGGGGTGGTGAGGGGACCCATCAATAAACAGGAAACTCCTAGGAATTCAAGAACTCTTTGAATCAGTGGCAGTACCAGGGGAAGGGGAGGGTGGGATCAACACTGACCACCAATGTAATAGGGGTGTAATGTAATAGAAGCATTCACAGTAACCACCAATCTAAAGAGGGATTTACAATGACCACCAATGTAAGGGGGACCTTTGCTCTGGCCACTAGTGTGAATGAAAGGATTGTACACCAAGCCCCAATGTAATGAGAAGATTTACACTGACCACCAATGTAACTGAGACATTTAGCCTGCATTCATATTTGTGTGTGTCGGGAACACATACAAAATTGCTTTCCTGACACCACAGAAATGTGCTGCCCTTTAGCAGATACACTGCAGTGCCATTAATTGTTAATGACACCCTCACGCATCTGCTGACGTGCTGTGGAACCGTGTGATTTTGAAAAAGCTTTAGGGTCTGTATTCCGCATTTCTAGCACATAGAGCAGCCCATTGAAATTAATGTGACCTACATCTTTATCCACCCTGTCAGTACACCTTTGCATCTTAAAACCCATGCTAACCTCTGCACCCCATACATATCAATGTAAACAAAGAGCCTGCAGGTGAGTCATCTGTAAACAACAATAGGGCAGAACATTAGTAGCAGCACTTCACACTGAGATATCAGGACACATCACAGGACTAAAACTTCAAGGGACAAGGGAATTTAAACTGGGATAGTTGACAAGTATGAGGCAGCTGCTTTTGGCCCCACAACAATGATGGGGCCCAGGGCAGCTGCCCTTTTTGCCCTGCCTTAAAGACGGCCCTGCCCATACCCAATGAAGAGAGGCCTTGGACCCACCTGTCTATGGATTTTATTGTGGAGTTACCCAACTCCCAGGGCAACACAAGTTATACCCATGACTATGGCCCGATTGTTAAGTGGTTAATAAACTCTCTGCAGCTTAGGGCACTTAGTGATTCAAGCAAGAGAGACAATTGTAATGAAATACACGTAACAATTATGTGAACCGCGCAAATAGTGCTCAAACTGCAAAGCAGCAAACACTGAAAGAAGAGATCCCTTCAAACATTCAAATTAAAGTAATAATGTGTTGCACTAAAAATAGAAGGTTACTCAACATAACAAATCATATTACATGATGAAACAGGGAAAAAGTCTAATTAAATTGCACTTAAATGAAAGTGAAGATCGCACTTAAAGGAAAGTCCAAATAATAAAGGGGAATCCCATGTGTAAAAGAATCCTTTCTAATGTGGAAAGTGTCCCATTTCTTACTCAACAATTGTGTGTCAATAGTGCCAAAAACGTCCACCGCCACCGAGTGATGTCAGGATGCAAGCTTACTGGATTTATTTAACCCCCTTACAAAGTGGTCATAAAGAGCTTAACCCATTAACATGGACATCAAACTCAAACTCATACACTCCAACCCTCCAAGACACTGCTCACAAACCACCATAGATAGGTCTCTCAATGAAAAGAACCATGCAGGAATAAGCAGACAAACACTTTACATACAGTGCCTTGAAAAAGTATTCATACCCCTTGAAATTTTGCACATTTTGTCATGTTAGAACTAAAATTTATGTGATAGACCAACACCAAATGGCACATACTTGTGAACTGGAAGAAAAATGATAAATGGTTTTCAATTTTCTTTACAAATAAATATGTTTAAAGTGTATTTGTATTCATCCCCCTTTCTCTGATACCCCTAACTAAAATCTAGTGTGACCAATTGCCTTCAGAAGTCACCTAATTAGTGAATATAGTCCACCTGTGTGTAATTTAATCTCAGTATAAATACAGCTGTTCTATGAAGCCCTCAGAGGTTTGTTAGAGCACCGTAGTGAACAAACAGCATTAAGAAGGCCAAGGAACACACCAGACAGGTCAGGGATAAAGTTGTGGAAAAGTTTAAAGCAGGGTTATGTTATAAAATAATATCCCAAGCTTTGAGCATCTCACTGAGCACTGTTCAATCCATCATCCAATTTGGAAAGTGTATGGCAGGAGTGCAAACCTACCAAGACATGGTCGTCCACCTAAACTGACAGGCCATGTAAGGGGAGCATTAATCAGAGAAGCAGCCAAGAGGCCCATGGTATATCTGGAGGAGCTGCAGAGATCCACAGCTCAGGTGGGAGAATCTGTCCACAGGACAACTATTAGTCGTGCACTCCACAAATCTGGCATTTATGGAAAAGTGTCAAGAAGAAAGCCATTGTTGAATGAAGGCCATAAGAAGTCCCGTTTGCACTTTGCAAAAAGCCATGTGGGAGACACAGCAAACGTGGAAGAAGGTGCTCTGGTTAGATGAGATAAAAATTTAACTTTTTGTCCTAAAAGCAATACGCTATGTGTGGCAGAAAACTAACACTGCACATCACCCTGAACACACCATCCCCACCGAACAACATGTTGGTGGCAGCATCATGTTGTGAGGATGCTTTTCTTCAGTAGGGACAGGGAAGCTAGTCAGAGTTGATGGGAAGATGGATGGAGCCAAATAAAGGGCGATTTTAGAAAAAAACCTGTTAGAGCCTGCAAAAGAC
The DNA here is from genome assembly GCA_029206835.1 of Rana muscosa. Lineage (NCBI taxonomy): Eukaryota > Metazoa > Chordata > Amphibia > Anura > Ranidae > Rana > Rana muscosa. Next base: position 376,524,909 of record CM055127.1, read on the forward strand.
TTGAGACTGGGGCAGAGGTTCACCTCCCAGCTGGGCCATGACCATAAACATACAGCCAGATCTACAATGGAATGGTTTATATCAAAGCATAGTCATGTGTTAGAATAACACAGTCAAAGTCCAGGCCTAAATCCAATTGATAATCTGTGGCAAGACTTGAAAATTGCTCTCCATCCAATCTGACAGAGCTTGAGCTATTTTGCAAAGAAGAATGGGCACACATTTCACTCTCTAGATGTACACAGCTGGTAGAGACATACCCAAAAAGACTTACAGCTGTAATTGCAGCGAAAGGTGGTTCTACAAACTATTGACTCAAGGGGGCTGAATACAAATGCAGGCCATACTTTTCACATATTTATTTGTAAAAAAAAAATTAAAACTATTTATAATTTTCCTTCCAGTTCACACTGTAATATATATATATATATATATATATATATATATATATATATATATATATGTAGCGGCCTCACCCTCTCTCTCTTCTTTAACGGTTACTTTGGCTTCGGTCTAGGGGTACCTTGAAGGGGAGAGCGAGGTGCGCCCCGGCCCATGTCCTCTATATTACTGCGTGTAGAGGTGAAGGCCAGAATCAGATTACACCGGGCTGTGTATACGCTCAGAGCCATGTCTGTTCTGCTGATAACCCCCTTTGCTCCCAGTAATTGGAATACCACACACTGAAAAGGTCCAACACTTATTTATTCCATAACGGCAAACAAATAGTCCTTTGTGAGCAGACAGTTTGAGACCCATAGAACAGTTCAGTATTGGTGGGGAGTAGGCCAAGGCACAATCCTCAAAGAAACTAAACCGTTGAGGTTTCACCAACGGTTGCTAAGCACAGTGGCTGTTAAATGGACTTCTGGCACAGAGTCTCTTCCAGCGACTCTAGTGAATAGGAACTGGAGTTACCTTTGTTACGTTGCAGCCCCTGTCAGGGGGAAGAAATCCCTCCAAGGGAGTTACCAGAGGCCCCGCCGTCACCGGGTTAATGCTGTACCGGACTATCCGGAAGGGTTACACTCCCCGGCCTCCTCGCCTCAGATACGGGTCCCAACACCTTAGGGCCCCTCGGACTCCTCCACCCTTGCGGAACCCAGTCAAAGTTACTGGGCTCCAGGCCTTGACCGTAGTACCTCACCCCAGGCTTAAGGTGCCTGGGATGGACTCCATCCCTCGCTCCGGCCAGGTCAAGGGCACCTGGGCCCGGAACTCCGGAATGCCAGCACCCAGGCTGAAGATGCCTGGGTGCGGCCGCGTCCTCCAACTCTGAACCCCGAGGTCAGGGCGTCCGCCCCTTTTATCTCCTCTCCCTTTGCGTCACAGCGGGTTCCCCGCCCCGCTGTACCGGCACCAGGAAAGGACAAAAAGGCACAGTCTTGCGGTGCAGGTTCAACTCCGACCCAGGGCAACAACGCCACCTGCAGGTCACAGGGAACCTTGCACCATCAGAGTCCTCCAAAAACCACAAAAGGGATTCTCAGATTCCCTTACAATTAGTACATCTGGGTTAAATAACCCAGATGTCCCCCCCCCCCCAAATTTAAATACCCACTACATATATATATATATATATATATATATATATATATATATATACACACACTGTATATACACATGTCGTGCTTTCCGCTCATTTCAATGTCAGCTCTCCAGCGCTGTCTCCAACTCCAGTATCACTCCTTTACTTCCTGCTTTCACAGGAGAAATCGAGGACAGCAGAGCAATAGGCTCCTGCTTAAACATGTGCAGAACAGAAAAATTTGCTTAATTTTGGATAGATTTGTTATGCTACTAATTTTGTTTCATTGATTCATTTTGGAATTCGGTTAGTTTCATTTAGCTTTGTTATCAATTTTCAGAGGAATTACGAATTTTCGGAACAATTCAATCTTCTTTCGACCGATTCAAATTCTGTGTGAATATATATATATATATTTATATATGTATATATAAAACTGTTTATTCAAAGAAAAATGTTCAAATTTTACATAGAAGAATAAAGAGAAAATAAAAGAAAAATTAATCCAGAGAAATATACCATGGGTATTAGAAATCACTGCAGTATAAGGTTGTACATATGACAATGTAAACATCCCTTGTAATAGGAATGTGTGTGACAGGTCCTCTTTATTGAGAGATGCGGGGTCAATAAAACCCCACATCTCTCCTCCAGGCTGGAAAGTATGAGATCAGTGAAATTTTTTTCACCGATCTCATACTTACAAGCCGCAATGGCGGCTTTGTTTACATCTGAGGACCCGGGCGTGACGTCATCATATCGCGCCCGGGCCTCCGACGATCATAGAGATGACTGGTGACCATCTGGTCATCAGTCATCTCTATGCTCGTCACGTGACCCACCAACGACACCGGACGATTCTCTCCGGGTCCCGATCACACGGGAGAGCCCGGAGAAGCACCGGATGGCGGCGGGAGAGGGGGTGTCCCCTCCCGCCGCCTATAAGAACGATCAAGCGGTGGAACCGCCGCTATGATCATTCTTATGGTGCGCAGAATCGCCGGCACAAGAAATGGATATCTGAATGATGCCTCTAGCTGCAGGCATCATTCAGATATCCCCCCTCAAACAGAGGACGTCATATGACGTCCACCCAGGATGGGAGATCCCATCTGTGGACGTCATATGACTATGGGCGGTAGGGAAGTGGTTAATTGTGTGCACTGGATTACCAGTCAGACTGATCTGCTGCCCTATGCTGCCTGTTTAGGAAGATGCTCTGCCTGGGTCTTCTGTGGCATTTTGAAAGAAACTGAGACTGGCTGCTTTGATGTGGATGGTGCTGTTTCCACTTCCTGTGATTTTTCAATATTCTCCTCTTCTTACACATCATCTTCAGAGTCAGACAGATCCTCATCTTGTAAGTGGGGCAATGTGGATTTTCTTATGGCATGGGCATACTCCTCTGCCTTCTTAAACAGTTCCTGAATATTCTCATCTGCTACATCAACAAGGGTTTTCACAGACCGCAAAATTGACAAATAAACAAGCAGCTGCTGCAAGCACTGGCGAAAACATTTCATCAGTTACTTGGATCTAATGCCGCGTACACACGCCCGTTTTTAATGTCATGGAAAAAAACAATGTTTTTCTCGACATGATTCTTCTCAAGCCTGCCTTGCATACACACTATCGGAAAAAAAAATGCTTGAGCAAAGCGCGGTGACGTACGGCACTATAAAGGGGAAGTTCCATTCGGATGGCGCCACCCTTTGGGCTGCTTTTACTGATTTTGTGTTACCGCGTGTTAGTAAAAGTTTGGTGAGAGACGATTTGCGCTTTTCAGTCTTCGTGCTTTAAAGATAATTTTCTGGTGTTCAGTTTGTGCTTGTGGATTTGTATCTGTCTTTCAGTGCCTGTAGTCAGTTCGTATCTGTTTTTTCAGTGCGTTCTTGTCCGCTCGTTACTGTTTTTCAGGTCGTTCTTCATAGGCCTTGCTGTTCTTCAGTGCGTTCTTTTAGTTCATTTTGATTAGACAAGCGTTTTCTAGCCATGTTGCGGGAACGTTCTCGTCGCCGAGATCGTGCTGTGCTTGGTGCTGGGATTGTTGCTTTATCCCGACTCCAGTCCATGAACAGGGTGAGGAAGAGTTCATGGACCAATAACTGGTTGCTCCAGCGGGACCAATTCTCTCACATGGCTCTGCTGCGGGAAATCCAGGAGAATAACCCTGATGACTACAGGAATTTTCTTAGGATGTCTGACCCCGTTTTTCAGCATCTGTTGGCTTTGGTGTCCCCCTATATCACCAGGCAGGACACCGTTATGCGGGAAGCCATCACTGCTGAGCAGAGGCTAGTTGCCACGATGGACATGCGCCAGCGTCTCATATGCGAAAAGCATCATTTTGAAGGCGGTCAACATGGGCTTGAGGGGGAAGCTCACTCATTACACAGACCTTGTGGAGGTCGCTCCTCCTGCTCCTGCTCCTACTCCTGCCACTACTCCTGCCACAAGCTCTCCTCCAGGGACACAGCCTACGAAGACGCGGTTAGCAAAGACTGCAGAGAAGGCTGCAGGGAAGGCTGCAAAGAAGGCTGCAGGGAAGGCTACAAAGAAGACAATAAAATAATGATATGATATGTGCTTCTCATGGTCCCAATTTTGTTATTCACATCCTTGGTTGTTTGCTGTGGGGATCTGTGTCTGCACAAATTCAAGCAGGGTCTCCAGTGCTGCCTTCCTGGCTTCTTTGTTTTTATTACCTGTGTTTTTGGTTTGCCTTCACCTTTCATTTTTTTGGAGCCTGAATAAATGGAATTTTGGTTTACAGTTAAAACTTAAACATGTGTTTTTATTCAAAATAGAGAGTTTGCTAGTGAGTAGGCAGGGACATTACAAAAAAACATTTTCAAATTAACAAGGGACACTAACCTCCTTGAGGGTAAATAATACTAAATAATAATGTTGTTGTGGTAACTTGACACACTCAAAAAAAAAAAAAAATGGAAATCAGTCTAAAATATTATCCAATTACCGTATATACTCGAGTATAAGCCGAGTTTTTCAGCACATTTTTTTGTGCTGAATATGCCCCCCTCGGCTTATACTCGAGTCACCTTTTTGCGCTTGATCTCCCGGACTTTGTAGACTCAGTACAGGCCGGCCGTAGGACCCCAAACTTGGCACACATGTAGCTCCACTCTTCCTCTACAATTGTGCAAAGTTTTTTGTCCTGGGGACCTACGGCCGGGGAGAACCGATTTTTTAAATCCGGGCACCCCTTCCATAGACTCCCATGTTAAACGGTAATTTCTTTGGTGATTTTGGGGACGCGGTGCCGGTCGGTCGTAGGTCTCCTGGACCCGAAACTTGGCACACATGTAGCCCCATTTCCCCTCTACAATTATGCAAAGTTTGTTGTCTGGATAACCTACGGCCGGGGAGTACTGATTTTTCAAAGCCAGGCACCCCTTCCATAGACTCCCATGTTAAGCGTCAGTCTAGTCATGGGCACAGTGAGGCATGGGCACAGTGAGGCATGAACACAGTGAGGCATGGGCACAGTGAGGCATGGGCACAGTGAGGCATGGGTACAGTGAGGCATGGGTACAGTGAGGCATGGGTACAGTGAGGCATGGACACAGTGAGGCATGGGCACAGTGAGGCATGGGCACAGTGAGGCATGGGCACAGTGAGGTATGGGCACAGTGAGGCATGGGCACAGTGAGGCATGGGCACAGTGAGGCATGGGCACAGTGAGGCATGCACATGGACATGGTGAAGCAAAGTGAGGCACAGTGAGGCATGCAGATGGACACCCTAGGCTTATACTCGAGTCAATACGTTTTCCCAGTTTTTTGTGATAAAATTAGGTGCCTCGGCTTATACTCGAGTATATACGGTAATAACCAAAAAAGAAGATCTTCATTAAAAGATTGTAAAAATTAATAATTTTTTTTTTAGGGAGATCTGGCTTACAAAAAATAAAGATTCTTCATGAGATTATGATAAATAATAAAGAAACAAGTTTGTCATAACTCTGTGAGAATATCAGCAGCAAACGAATTTGATTATTGTAGCATTATAAAGAAGAAAAGAATGCGCTGCATTAAACAATGCAAAAATTTACAGCATGACGAATGTGCTATCTCCATTACGAACGCTAGTTTTACCAGAACGAGCACTCCCATCTCATAACTTGCTTCTGAGCATGGGCGTTTTTTTTTCCTGTCGTTAAAGCGTACACACGACCGTTTTTCACGACAAGAAAGACGTCGACGTGAAAAACGACGAGAAAAAATAGAGCAGGTTCTAAATTTTTAATGGCCATTTTTCTCGTCGAGAAAAATGCTCTGGAGCCTACACACGACCGTTTTTCACGACCAATTTAAAAAATGGCATGTTTCTCGTCATGAAAAACGGTTGCGTGTACGCGGCATAAGAATGAATAAAGCAAAATGCTGATTCACATTCTCTTTCATTTTCTGTGCAATTTGGCACGGTCTTGGTAGCTAGTGTTCTATTTAAAGTCCTCAAGGTGGCTGAGTAGAGAATAGATCAAAGAGGGCAGGGACATGGACATGGTGTCTCTCTGGAGGGTTTATTATGTTCTGCTCCGCAAAATGTAGCATTAGGTCATGCAATGATGTGAGCTTTTTCTATTTAACTAAGAAGCAAGCTGTGTGATTTGGCAGACCGACTTTTTCAGTATGAAGAGTCTTTCGATCATGTTGAACGTACTAGTAGTATTATTTGACCAGCATGTGGGGCAGTCATTTAAAAGAGTAAGGCCACAATGCTCCAATATCTTCAGTGTTGCAATGGAATGGAAGACTTGAACATGTTCACTATTGATTTAGCTTTTTCAAAGATTCTTTTAACACTTGCCTCCATGCACCAGACGAGACCGCACACGGTGTCCGGTCCAACATCTTATGGGAAGTTTTACACGAGATACAAAAAAAGTGGAAAAATAACAAAGATACATCAGTAGAGCAGACAGCCCCAAGACCAATAATTTCATATGCATTTGATAATTGACTGTAGTGTCCTCATGTAAAAGAATAATAAAAATGGCTCACCGCAGATCATTCATTTTGGACTCAGTCTCACAGTCACTTTCTGTCATAGGGGAGTCTTCCTCTCTAGAGCTGGGTGGTTCTTCTGCTACTGCAGTGGTTTGTTTCAATGCTGCCACCATATTACTCCTATTGTCTGTTATAACGTTTTGGATCTTCCTCTTTGTTATGTCCCACTCGTGCAAACATTTGTCCACACAGTTATTTAATTGACTGTGCAGTGTGTGGATGGGCTTTGGGCTACTTGTTCTCAACATTCAACAGAAAAGTAGCATGCACTTATAGCAAGGAATGAAGCCGTATGACAACAAAAAACAATATTTTTGTAATGAGACTTGGTTTTACAGAGTAAAGACGTTATATAATGGCTAAATTTATGTCTGTGTAGTTTAGAGCTGCATCTAACGATTATTTTTTCTGTTGACTAATCTAGCGATTATTTTTTCGATTAGTCGACTACTCTAACGATTATTTTTATTTAATGTTTTTACTTAATCTAGTGTTTTTTTTTGATTAGCTAATTAATCCTTCTAGGCTGCAACTTTCAGTCTTTCTTTTTTCCTTTAGGCCTCAAATACACTAGCAGTTGTGAAGGGCAGCAAAACCATGTGGTTGAGCAGCAGTATTACCGCCCCTAACTGCTTCCCCTTAGCTGCAAAGACAGTACATATGCTGCAGCAAAAATAATCCCCTCTGTTGCATTCAGCTGGCAGTACCATCCGAGTGTGACTTGTGCAACTGAATGGGGGGGGCGCCCTGCAACCATGTGCAATGCACATGGGTGCGGCAAGCTTGTACAGGGTCCATGGGGTTAAAGCAGGTGGCTAGGAGGAGTTGTACAAGGGGTTAAAGCAGGTGGTGAGGAGGTATTACAACTCCTCCTCACCGCCTGTCAAATGCTCTCTGAAGAGCAATCCAAACTCAGATTACTAGTGTAAGCTAGTCTTTGTTCTTTACCTGTCTTTACTTCAATTAAATACACTGGTGTGACAGGTGGCTGGGGTATCTTCACTAGGTGGTAGGGCTGAACTTTTGCATTGAAATTACAAATTATAAATTAAAGGAGAAGTATGGGATGGGTTAAATAACTAGTACATATTACATTAGTCACATATCAGCTAATGTTTTTTTCCTACCTTTTTTAGTTTTTACAGCATGTCCACATGAACTTTCCTTCTGCTGGCAAAAACGGTCCGTTTTCAGTTTGAAAGTTCTCAGGGGGTGTGTACATCTTCACCAACACACCCCCTGCCTCTGTCCCCCCTCCCCTAAGAGACGTGGCTGTGCTGATAGATAGAAATATATAGTGTAGATTCTCATACACAGCACTATCAATGCTGAAATCTCTGCCGACTCTTCTGACCATTGAAACATGCTGCAGAGGAGGAGGGAGGGGGAGGAGAGAGGAGTGAGAAAGGAGGGGGGAGCAGCTATTCTCTGTGAAGTCTCAGAAACGATCAGAGGGAGGAGAGAGGACTTAAATCAAGCAAAATGACAAGAAAGGGGGTGGATCCAGACTTCATATCCAGGCCATTTTCAGGATGATGCTGCATGAAAGACTGTAGAACCTCCCACAGGTATTTATCTCGATTTTGACAGAATGGGGGCACTTCTGAGAGGGCTGGAAGTTTATAGATATCAGCAGCTCACATAAAATAGATGTAAGCAAAAAAAAGGAAACCCATACTTCTCTTTTAAACAAGCAAATTGTTTACTCCGAAACCATGTGCTCTGTGCATTTTCTATTTTTCTTTAAGAACTTGGCAACATTTTCCATAAAACTTCTGTTATTGATAGCAGAGCAACCAGACTTGTAGTTTAAAACAATTAAAGACAAAACAAATAGTGTGATATTTTGTATTTAATAAAACAATGGGGGTTATTTACGAAAGATAAATCCACTTTGCACTACAAGTGCAAACTACAAGTGCAAAGTGCACTTGAAATTGCACTGAAAGTGCAATTGGAAGTGTAGTCGCTGTAAATCTGAGGGGTAGATCTGAAATGAGATGAAGCTCTGCTGATTTTGTCATCCAATCATGTGCAAGCTAAAATGCTGTTTTTTATTTTCCTTGCATGTCCCCCTCGGATCTACAACAACTGCACTTCCAAGTGCACTTTCAGTGCAATTTCAAGTGCACCTTGCAATTGTAGTTTGCACTTGTAGTGCAAAGTGGATTTGCCTTTAGTAAATAACCCCCAATGTGTTTATAGCTTTATCAGAGGCATACACCATAGCACAGCTCACGGCAGCAAAATCCTTGCACATTTTATTCAAACATAACAAAAAACAACCTACCACCTTTCAAGTTAAAATTTTGAAGCTGAATTTATTAAATCTTTATGATGAAGAGGAACAAAGTTAAGAATGTGTTTTGAAAATCTTAAGAGACAAAGGTAGAATATAAAAGAACACTTGCTTGGCAGCTTAGAAAAATAGGGGGAAATATTCTGCAATTAAAACAGCTTTTGACGGTGGGGATTACTTATTAACATCTTAGAGATGCAACTGATTGTAAAGATATGAATATACTGTCATTCAAACTGTTCCCTATTTTGGAAGGAAGGTTTAAAGAAAATCTGTGAGGAAAGAAATACAGAGACTGACAATGCTGACTGCAATGTGAAAATGCTAGTTGCCTGGCTGTAATTGGCTTTATTACGTTTTGAGACACATTCTCAGAACAAGCATGCTATTTAGGAAGGTCAGGATGAAATAGGAACTTTCAATGTGACAGAATCTCCTTAAATTCAGCCCAATCCACTTTTACTTATCATTCGCACTATACACTGAAGTAATTTTGAGATATGGTTGCACACAAAACTAGACTATACTTGACTGCTTAACCACTTAAGCCCCGGACCATTTGGTAGCTAAAGGACCAGAGGTGAATTCAGAATTTTGTACTGCGCTGCTTTAACTGTAAATTGTGCGGACATGCAATGTTGTACCCAAACGAAATTTGCGTCCTTTTCTTCCCACAAACAGAGCTTTCTTTTAATGGTATTTGATTGCCTCTGCGATTTTTATTTTTTGCGATATAAACGGAAAAAGACCGAAAATTTTGAAAAAAAATGATATTTTCTACTTTTTGTTATAAGAAAAATCGAATAAACTCAATTTTAGTCATACATTTAGGCCAAAATGTATTCAGCCACATGTCTTTAGTAAAAAAAAATGTCAATAAGTGTATATTTATTGGTTTGCGCAAAAGTTATAGCGTTTACAAACTAGGGTACATTTTCTGGAATTTACACAGCTTTAAATTTATGACTGCCTATCTCATTTCTTGAGGTGCTAAAATGGCAGGGCAGTACAAAACCCCCCAAATGACCCCATTTTGGAAAGTAGACACCCCAAGGAAATTGCTGAGAGGCATGTTGAGCCCATTGAATATTTTTTTTTGTCCCAAGTGATTGAATAATGACAAAAAAAAAAAAATTACAAAAAGTTGTCACTAAATGATATATTGCTCACACATGCCATGGTTATATGTAGAATTGCACCCCAAAATACATTTTGCTGCTTCTCCTGAGTACGGGTATACCACATGTGTGGGACTTTTTAGGAGCCTAGCCGCGTACGGGACCCCGAAAACCAATCACCGCCTTCAGGATTTCTAGGCACAAATTTTTGATTTGACTCCTCACTACCTATCACAGTTTCGAAGGCCATAAAATGCCAAAATAGCACAAAACCCCCCCAAATGACCCCATTTTGGAAAGTAGACACCCCAAGCTGTTTGCTGAGAGGCATGGTGAGTATTTTACAGCTCTCATTTGTTTTTGAAAATGAAGAAAGAACATTTTTTTTTTCTTTTTTTTTTTCAATTTTCAAAACTTTGTGACAAAAAGCGAGATCTGCAAAATACTCACAATACCTCTCAGCAAATAGCTTGGGGTGTCTACTTTCCAAAATGGGGTCATTTGGGGGGGGGTTTGTGCCATCTGGGCATTCCATGGCCTCCGAAACTGTGATAGGCAGTGAGAAGTGAAATCAAAAATTTACACCCTTAGAAAGCCTGAAGGCGGTGATTGGTTTTTGGGGTCCCGTACGCGGCTAGGCTCCCAAAAAGTCTCACACATGTGGTATCCCCGTACTCAGGAGAAGCAACAGAATGTATTTTGGGGTGTAATTCCACATATGCCCATGGCATGTTTTAGCAATATATCATTTAGTGACAACTTTGTGCAAAAAAAAATAAAATAAAAAAAAAATTGTCTTTTTTCCGCAACTTGTGTCAACATATAAAATATTCCATGGACATGCCTCTCAGTATATAGCTTGGGGTGTCTACTTTCCAAAATGGGGTCATTTGGGGGGGTTTTGAACTGTTCTGGCATTTTATACACAACATTAGGAAGCTTACATCCACTCTTCTAACCACTTGAAGACAAAGCCCTTTTTGACACTTTTTGTTTACATGAAAACATTTTTTTTTTTTGCAGGAAAATTATGTTGAACCCCCAAACATTATATATATTTTTAAAGCAAAGGCCCTACAGAATAAAATGGTGGGTGTTGCATTTTTTTTTTCTACACAGTATTTGCGCAGCGATTTTTCAAACGCATTTTTTGGGGGAAAAATACACTTTTTTTAATTTTAATGCACTAAAACACACTATATTGCCCAAATGTTTGATGAAATAAAAAAGATGATCTTAGGCCGAGTACATAGATACCAAACACGACATGCTTTAAAATTTCGCACAAACGCGCATTGGCGACAAACAACATACATTTTTAAAAGCCTTTAAAAGCCTTTACAGGTTACCCCGTTAGATTTACAGAGGAGGTCTACTGCTAAAATTACTGCCCTCGATCTGACCTTCGCGGTGATACCTCACATGCATGATGCAATTGCTGTTTACATATGACGCCAGACCGACACTTGCGTTCGCCATTGGGCAAGAGCAGGGCAGGACAGGGGTGCTTTTTTTTTTTTTATTAATTTTGCTTTTTTATTTTATTTTTAAATTGTTCCTTCCATATTTTTTTTTAATCATTTTTATTGTTATCTCAGGGAATGTAAATATCCCCTATGATAGCAATAGGTAGTGACAGGTACTCTTTTTTTGAAAAAACTGGGGTCTAGACCCTAGATCTTTCCTCTGCCCTCAAAGCATCTGACCACACCAAGATCGGTGTGATAAAATGCTTTCCCAATGGCGCTTTTTATATCCGGGGGGGGGACATTCCCTCCCACTGCTTGTAAAAGCAGTCCAGAGGCTAATTAGCCACTAGGATTGCTTTTACATGAAAGCCGGCCGCTGGCTGAAAAGAATGATACCAAGATGATACCTAAACCCGCAGGCATCAATCTGGTATAACCATTCAAAGTCCAGCAACATACCAGTTGCTGGTCCTTGTTGGACATGTATTGTAATCTTTTTTTTTCATGTAGCCAGGTGGCTGAACGAAAAAAGAGATTGATCGGTGGGTATGCCCACCATTAGAATACCGCCCTTCATCCACCCACTTCTAATGATGGGCATACATGCACCATTTATATATGCCGAAGCATGGGGGCATCCTCCTACAAAAAAGTTATGCCGCATACACATGGTCGGACTTTTCCACGGGCAAGCCTCCGTCGGAATTTCGACCGTATGTACGTGGCATTAGGAGCAAAATCGCTCCTCCACTCCTCCGCCCCTGCTGCCCCAATGCTTCGGCATATATGCTTTTTTTTTTTAACTGTGGTGGTGAAATCACCTCCTACAGCACTGGAGTCGCAGGGATCAGGCCTGTCTCTGCGAACGCTGCAGTTATGTGTGTTGTGTTTTGTAAGTGACAGTGATCAATCGATACTGCACTTGGGTGGCCTGGGCTGGGCGGAGGGGCAAAACGCAGGTGCTAGCAGGTATCTGGGCTGATCCCGCTAACACTGCGTTTTTGGGAACCCTAAACTGCTGGGGACGCTAGTATAGATCTGATCAGATCAGATATTGATCTGTTCAGATACTATACCACTAAGGGGGGTGTATGCTTCACGCGTGGGTGTTAGCGTTACTGGCACTAACCTGACGCTGCCTGGGGTGTGACGCAGACCCTCTCTGACGCTAAAACCTAATTGATATCACCCGCCGGGCGATCAGGGTGTTAAACATTTATTTGGTTATATACGGCGGGTGCCCTGATACTATAAAAAGCAAACTAACTAACCAGCGTCACCCGTAATACTTATATGATGATCACTGGTGAAAGGGTTAACTAGGGGCAATTAGGGGGTTAAAACCTTTATTAGATAATATATGGGGGTACCTGACGCTATAAAAACCTGCGGCGAACCTAAAAAAAATTACTGGCTACCGATCTGCATCACCGACGCTAAGACAGCGATCAGAAAAATGATCGCTTAGCGACAGTGGTGATAGGGGGTGAAAGGGTTACCTGGGGGGCGATCAAGGGGGTTAAACCTTTATTAGATCATTTATGGGGGTACCTGACGCTATAAAAACCTGCGGCGAACCTAAAAAAATTTACTGGCTACCGATCTGCATCACAGACGCTAAGACAGTGATCAGAAAAATGATCGCTTAGCGACAGTGGTGATAGGGGGTGAAAGGGTTACCTGGGGGGTGATCAAGGGGGTTAAACCTTTATTAGATAATTTATGGGGGTACCTGACGCTATAAAAACCTGCGGCGAACCTAAAAAAAAATACTGGCTACCGATCTGCATCACCGACGCTAAGACATCGATCAGAAAAATGATCGCTTAGCGACAGTGGTGATAGGGGGTGAAAGGGTTACCTGGGGGGCGATCAAGGGGTTAAACCTTTATTAGGGGGGGTTAGGGGGCTACACTGGACCTAAAACTAAATGTAGTGACACTTTTACAGTCACAAATGTCACTGATTGCAGTGATCACTAAATAAATGGTCACTGCAATCAGTGACACTGTGACTGGGGGCTGGGGGGTGATCTGGGGGGGCCTGGGGGGGCGATTTATGTGCCTATGTGTCCTGGTGTTAGTGTAGTGTTTGTGCACTAACCTGTGTGTCTTCTCTTGTACGGCGCTCGGTATATGTGAGCGCCGCACAGGAGATGACATCACTTCCTCCTGCTTTCTCTGTCTGTGTGTACATTCCACAGACAGAGGGGACATTTCTATTCGCCGGGAGCGATCGCGGGGGGGTGGCCGGAATCGAACGGCCGTCCCCTCATGTCGGATCGCTCCCTAACGAATTCCGACCGCTCACTGTACAGAAGGGGGGTCCGATTGGACCCCCCAACTGTACAAAGGCAATCACGTACACTCTACGTGATTGTGCCTGTCGGTACCATTGTGCCGACATATATATACAGTGAGCGGTCGTTAAGGGGTTAAGAATAGCTTTTAAAGTGAAAAGTGTATTGGACCACATTTATTATAAGAGAAGTATGGACTTTAAAAAAAACAAAAAACTTTAAACTCACGCAGATGAATGCAGCATCAATCCCCCACTGACTCTGCAGTGAGAACTGAGTGATCAAACACCGCCGATCACTTAGTTCTCCCCTCCGCTCTATCAGTCACCAGCTCTCTGTTCTGCCCCTCCAGTGCTCACTGGAGCGCTTGGCCGTGGAGGGGACGGTATCAGCTGGCTTAGGCTCTCAGCGAATCACTGAGAGGCTGAGCCATGTGCCGATCCAGGCTTTTGGGTTGATCCTGACCACATGGTCAGAATCTTTTCATAGCCTGGACCAGATCTGTAATGTCAGCAATGTGAAAATGTCAGTAATGGGGAAAAGTTTAGCTTCAGGGAGATCCAAGCAATACTGGTGACTAGTCCTTTACCCACCGTTTGCCTTTTTGTGGGCATAGCACAGGTCCTCTTTAAGTGGAAATGACAATATCATGGTTTTGGGTCAATATTATAAAAAAAAAAATGTAACCACACGCAGGTATACGTCGGCAGAATGGCAGGCAAAAGGACGTATATATACGTCCCCTTTAAGAAGCGGCATTGTGGACGCACGCTTGCCGCACCGTGACTCCGACCGCGGGTCCCGCGGACTCGATGTCCACGGGCATACCCGCGATTGTGTCACTGTGAGGGAAAACGGGGAAATGCTGATGTAAACAAGCATTTTCCCAGTCTTTCTAGTGACAGGACAGTGACCACAGCTTCCTGTAATCGAAAGCGGTGATCACTGTCGTGTCACACATAGCCCATCCCTCCTACAGTTAGAAGCACTCCCTAGGGCACACTTAACCCCTTCATCGCCACCTAGTGGTTAACCCCTTCACTGCCAGTGTCATTTTCACAGTAATCGGTGCATTTTTATAGCACTGATTGCTGTAAAAATGACAATGGTCCCAAAAATGTGTCAAAAGTGTCCGATGTGTCCGCCATAAAGTCGCAGTCATGATAAAAATTGCAGATCGCCGGCATTAATAGTTAAAAAAAATAATAATAATAATAGAAATGCCATAATTCTATCCCCTATTTTGTAGACGCTATAACTTTTGCGCAAACCAATCAAAATACGTTTATTGCGGGGTTTTTTAACCAAAAATATGTAGAAGAATACTTATCGGCCTAAACTGAGGGAAAAATTTTTTTTTTTATATATTTTTGGTGATATTTATTAAAGCAAAAAGTAAAAAATATTGCATGTTTTTCAAAATTGTCGCTCTATTTTTGTTTATAGCGCAAAAAATAGAAACCACAGAGGTGATCAAATACCACCAAAATAAAGCTCTATTTGTGGGAAAAAAAGGACGTCAATTTTGTTTTGGAGCCACGTCGCACAACCGCGCAATTGTCAGCTAAAACGATGCAGTGCCGAATCGCAAAAAGTGGCCTGGTCTTTGGCCAGCAAAATGGTCCGGGGCTTAAGTGGTTAAATAATTGTTAAACTGATGTATTTTATGATATGCATGCTATATACAGTTTTTGTTTTACAAATGCACATTTAATACATAACAAAGGATGTACCCTAGCGCTATGGGTTACCTAAAGAGACCGCAAAGCAGCAGCTGCTTGCCTTCAGCCTTGCCTTGTCTGAACCCACTTTCTGATAAGGAATTCTCTGCTGCATTTACTTGTATGTGTATATTTCAGTGCTATGGAGATACAGAGGAAAACAAGTAAAATGTTAACACCTCACCTCACCTGCTGACCAAAAAGACTAAATAATATAAAAATGGTTTTGTATTTATCTTGTTTTAGTCTTGACCCTAATAAATAAAGAGAGGAAATAGGTACAAAGCCACTAGACATTCCCTTTTTTTTTTTAAAGGGTCAATTTTATTCATTTTTCAAGTATAACACAGGTTTATATTGTACAAAGCATTTACTTTACATAGGAGATTAACCCTCGGATGCCAAAACAGTAATCGATTTGTATGGTAGCAGAAACACGTGGATAGTACACAAATTACACATAGATTGATAAATCATCCGTGCTTAGATCCAGCCTCCTACATCTCCGGGGAAATACCCCTATGTACATGCATATAAATGATGATGACGTAAAAGATTACAGAAAAACAAACAAACCCAAGAACAAAAGAACACTGTGACGGAAGTATTCCATTTTTGAAGGCCAATCTGTATTTCCCTCTGAGGAGGTCCAGGATCCCTCTAGGGCCCGTCCAGTCCGCCACACACCTCTATATCCCCTGACACTGATTTAATCCAACCAGTCCATATTTTGTTACATTTTTTCAGGCAACCCCTGGAAATGTAAGTCAGCTTATATTTTGGCAGGGCTCCATTAACCAGGTCAATCCAGCAGTGGAGGGACGGAGGCCTATCCATCATTCCACTTCAGAGCCAATGCTTTTTTAGCATTGAAGAAAAGTATCCTGTCAAGCTGAGTCCAGCGATTCCAACCATCTGTTAGCTTCCTTGGGGAAGTGAAACTTTGCACCTGTCCTTTGTGGACCACTCTGAGCTTGGCTGGGTACAGCATGCTGTAAGGTAGGCTCCGTTCCCGCAGGCGGTGCTTTACACTCTGGAACGCCGCTCTCAGTTTCTGTTTGGCGGCCGAGAAATCTGGGAAAATCGTAATACGGTTGTTATTAAATAGTAATTCTGGCATATTGCGAGCTGAGCAGAGGATAGTTTCTTTATCCCGGTAATACAAGAAGCGAGCTAGCATGGGTCTGGGAAACCTACCTGGTGGCGGGGCTCTCAATGGCACACGATGCGCCCTTTCAATAACGAATAAGTGGGAGAAGGATTCAGCTCCAAAGATATTTTTGAGCCAGGACAAGAGGAATTCTTCTGGCTGTTTCCCCTCTGTGCCCTCTGGAAATCCCAAGAAACACAAGTTGTTTCTGCGGAGTCTGTCCTCAATGTCCCCAATTTTGACTTGCTGGGACTTGTGGTCCTCCGCCACCTCCCAAACCGTTATCATGAGTGGTGTTAAATCATCTTCCACTGCACTAGTCCTCTGTTCAGCAGTGGTGACCCGTTCCCTAACTTTGCGGACATCATCCTTCAGCA
Organism: Rana muscosa; assembly: GCA_029206835.1. NCBI lineage: Eukaryota > Metazoa > Chordata > Amphibia > Anura > Ranidae > Rana > Rana muscosa. Next base: position 376,541,900 of record CM055127.1, read on the forward strand.
GTGCAAAGTCCACCCTTATGGTCTCAATTTGAGTCGACAGGGACGCATAGCAGCTTTTAATGGTCACCATTATTTGTGATAGTGACAGCTGTCCTACCTGAGAACCGGAGCCTGAAGCCTCTTCATCCGAGGGTGGGACCGGGATTGCCAGGGGGTCTGTAGCATCCATCCATTCCGCCTCCCCCTCAGCCCAGTGTTGATTGTCCGGGGAAGCTGCCCGCTGCCTGTCCTCCTGGTTTCGGGCGCCATCTTGGCCGGCCTCGTGGGAAAAACGAGCGAGTCTCTTCGCGGGCGATGGATCCAGGCTCGGGCCGTATTTAACCATTTTCCTGCTCCACAAATGTTCCCCTACCCGCTCAGGCACTTTTCGGCAAGAAATTGTGGCGTTTGGCAGCACAGAATAGTGTAGGATTTCAGCGCGGTCTGGAGCTCAGAAGAAACACTGCTCACATCCCGGACGTTGACACGCTGCCCCAGACATTCCCTTTAATATATATCACAGGACATACTGGCATCTCTTCTAAAATAATCATTTAAAAGTACAGATGATCTGAAGCTGAGACTACTGTTAGACATAAAACATAGACAATGTTAGATGAGTATGTCAAACCTAAGTTGGCGAAGGCTGTACTGTGATAGGAGACGATGGTGGAAGGAACACACACAGCTTCAGAAAGGCATTTGGCTGATTAGGTCAAATCTATTTTTATGTCTCCATTGGCATTCAGTAAACAATAGAAGCACTGTTAAAAAGTCACTGAAGCACTGATAGCCCTTGTGCTTTTTAAAGCAAGCTTTTTAGAAGATATAATGTATGTTTATTCAGAGACTCAGGTTAAAGTTTTACCCTAATATATATATATATATATATATATATATATATATATATATATATATATATATATACATACATACATATATTTTTACTCTCAGTTAATCCTCTGACCTCAATACCCTGCTTCATAAAACATTTCTTATTGCAAACGTTGATTTCACTGCACATCTGGAGTTCCCATTCGTCAAATTTGCTTTATTTACATACAGAAAATGTTTTTTATAGTCTCATTCCAGATTCCTTATGTAGCGGGTATGTACTTTTAAATCTGGTGAAGACATCAGTGATGTCTAGTTCCCTGCGGCCCAGCAGGTTTCGCTGTCACTTTGGGCCGGGGTTGAACCATCGCTGCAGTGCCGTACCCTTTGTGACCTCTCGCAGCAGTTGTACGGCGGGGCGGGGAACCCGCTGTGCTTGCTGGGGGAGGGTATAAAGGGGGTGGACATCTTCGCCACGAGGTTCGAGTCCCAGGCACCTTCAGCCTGAGGGCTGCTGTTCGTGGTCGGTGTCCAGGCGGCCTAGGCCTGGACACTTGGAGTTCGTGTTCCATCCCAGACACCTTCAGTCTGGGGTGAAGTACTCAGCTGGAGGCCTGGGGCCCAGTACCTTCCGCTGGGTCCCACGAGGGAGGGATTGTCCTAGGGGGCCCCGGGAGTTGGGCACCCAAATCCAGAGGCGTAAGGGACCGGAGGAGGGATTCATCCGAAGATCTGGTGCAGCATATTGCCAGTGCCGGGTGAACCTCTGGAGACCGCCCGGAGGGATATCTTTCCCGAACAGGGGCCAAGTTCATAGAGGAAGGTGGTTCATGTTCTATGACCAGTGGCAGCGGTCCAACTATTTAACTCAGGTCAGTGGCAGAGACCTGCTATTAGGCCTGTGGCAGGGGCCTCAACAGTTCATCCGGTCGGTGGCAGCGACCAAAACTCACGGTCGGTGGCAGAGACCGTGCTCCAAGCCTATTCGCTAGCAAAGGAATAGGAGAGTTCATTTGTGCCTGGGCCTACTCATATCCACACCCCTGTCTGTCTGTTACTAAAAGTTCAACTAATTGTGTTCACCCTGAAAGCAGAGAAACAAAAGAGTGTTGGACTTTTGATTGGTGTGGTGCTCTATTATTGGCAGACACATCTCCACGGTACAAGGAGAGGCTTCGTACGCAGTGAACAGACCCGGAGGTAATTCAAGTGACTTTGCTCAACCCTCATACACATACGAGGGGAGGGCTTGGCGTAGTGTTCCTGCACTCTTGTCTCCCAGGTACCCCTAGACACAAGCCACTCAAACGAGAAAACCGAGAGGGAGAGTGAGGCTCCGCTACACTTATTACCAGGGCCTTTTTTTCTGGTGAAACGTGCAAAAACGATGTTCCGACACCTCCGCCAGAGGTGGGAGGCACTGGGAGCAAAGCCCGCTGCTGCGCTGGAGTTATCATACAGCGGAGCGGGCGAGCAGCCTGAGAGAGCAGAAGGAGGAGTGTTTTGCACTCCGCTTCTCCTCTCCCTGCAAACCGGAAACTCATTTTGGCGCACCTGCACCAGTGAAGTTGCTGTCGCTGTGTAGCAGAGGTAAGGAGCGATGGACCATGTGTCTCCATGGGTACAAGTTTTGCTTGCCACTGCTTTTTATGTAGAACCTGTTACCTCCTTATAGCACAACTGTGGTTACAGTTTTTATTTAGTTAACCGCCATCAGACCTGCCCACTTACCTACAGCCCTGATCAAGCAAGCTTCACTGTATGGCCCTCCTCGGAGCTGCACAACCTGTCCTATGAAAATGGCTGCTTTGTCATGCAGATGCACACTGAGACTGAATTCAAATTCCTATAATAAAGCAGTACTCATGGCAGCCTCAAGTGGTCACTCGGAAACATGGCCTGTGCATATTCCCCCAGTCTCCATCTTGAAATAATCCCCCCGCAGCAGCTGGTGGGAGAGGAAAGAAGGGGAATCTGGCAACGCTGCGAGGACGGTAACCACGGGAGTACACAGGGGGCCTGGGCAGAAGAAGAATGTGGAACTTGGACAGAAGGAGTGATCCCCTGTATTTTCCTCCTGCAGAGGCTTAGTGCTAATGGGAGGGAGAGGAGAAAAAGCAGTCTTTGAGCGGCTGCAGGAGGAAAATACAGGGATCGGTTCCAGGAAATTCCACCGATGCTCCTGTCCTGGTGTAAAACCTAATGTGACAGGGAGGCTACGCTGGCTCCCTGGAGCATGGGCAGGGTTGCTGTTGCAACCCCTGCAACCCTTAAAGCTCCACCAGTTCTGCCCCCTGTCCTGGTACGCAAAGCAGCCTTATGCTGGCACTGTCCCTGCTTGGAGTATGCCTTTCCCCGTAGGAATGAATGGGTAAGTATAAGACCAAGTGGACAGCAGTCAAGGGGGTCGGGAAACTGATTAATGCTTTTAACCTGAACCCTACTCATCCCCCCCCCCCCAAAAAAAAGTTTTGGCTATGCATATAGCCAAAGGTAACCTTTCCTAAAGAAAGAACATGGAAGCTGCTGCCTTTCTTCTGCTAGGAACATAAGGACTTCTGACTTTTCTTTCACTTTTCTAATATTCTTGCTTGTTCTAGGTCAGTAAAGCTAGATGGTCATCTTAACAGCAAGGCAATGAGGATTTTTAGAAGGACTCCATAATTTGACAATGAAGGACTTCATAATTGATTACTGGAGCTCAATATCACCCATACAATATCTAAATATATCCTAAAATCTTCAAAATGTAGTTTATGCTTTGTCACATATAACTTTTAGATGCTGCTTTTCTGGGGTTTTTTTGTTTTACATTGACACTTATTGATGTTAGCTGATTGAAATATTGAATGTTAAGATTTTGTTTTGTCCTTCAGCAAGTCACCCAATTCTGCTTTGACTTTGTAACCAACATTAAAAAATTATAGCTGGGAATATGATTGGTTGCCTTGGGCATCCCCTTCACTTTCCTTTTTCTTCAGTTTATATGAATACGTTTCCGCATGTAGAATAATATAGAATGTGGCTGCACAGGAATAGGAAGGATTACTGAATAGGTTATTTTAATAATGCACCTTTCACATAAAGGACATACAACGACATTGTAAAATTTGTGGTGGCCTTTTTTGCACTTGTGAACAGCAAAAAAGACTGATTTGTAAGGAACATTATCTGCATGGAACATTGAGCAAGAAAACTCAATAGCTGGTGCCTCGACAATAACTCATTTCAGAGCACTTCTTCGGGTGAACAAGCTTTAAATTTACCTTCCATTGTACCATTTATGGGGCACTTGTTTTTTGTATCAGAAATGAATTGGAAGAAAGATATGAATACATTTCTCTCACAGTGTGAAATCTCGGTTATATGCACTCTCCAAGCATGTAAATTCTAGAAAGAACACAACTAAATACATACCAATCTTGCTTGTTGAAATCAAGTGCCTATTGTGTTCAAGTATGTGTTCAGTTGGACCCACAACCTTGCTAACATGCAAGCATTTTTTTGGAAATAATTCAAGCAAATAGATTACTTTAGGCCAAGCTCTGCTTTAATATTTTTTAGTGATTACATTTTTTTTAGCCCTCGTGTGTATAAAACTTGTGAATACACTACTCACCTTCTTTAGGAATCATGCACACTGGGCATTTAGCCACAATGCACGAGGCTCTAGCATTTAGCTGCAGATGGAGGGCACAGATGAGCAATCCGACCCTGCAGCTGAGGCTGACAGCTGCTCTGGTTGGAGAGCACTTTACAGTGTACCTAGCAGTACAAACATTTAGAGCAGTTTATAAATAGTCCTTTTCACAAAATTAAAAAATTTTAAACATACAAAATTGCAAAATTATGGGGCACTGGAGGCAGCAATCACAAAGCAGGGCATATTTGAAACGGTACATTTTGTGAAAAGGAATATTGTTTGTGTATGTAAACAGGATTTAATGTTTATATTCGTTCTAATATTCTCTTTTTTAATACATAGTGGTTACTATTATCTCCTTACTGGATCCTCTACTGGTCCTGAAGAAGCTGCATTAGAAACACATTGACCTAAGGGGACAATTGCTATGAGGCAATATATGTAAAATATCTCATATGACGACTATACAGTATGTAATACATTGTATAATGAATCTCTGATGGGATATGAGATACCAGTTGGTAACCTAAGTCTAGGATCTTATAGATCCATGTATTCATGTTTTAATCTCGTCAATAAAGTATTGTAAAATAGATTTGAGTAATATCGAGTGTTCATCTTATACCCGTAAAATCTGTGTATACATCATTGAGGAATTTCTAGAAAATAGCATGTTGATATAAAGCAAATCTGTCACAAACCTGGTTATTTCAAACTCAGGATATCAAAATGATCCCACCCCTTATGATGCCCAAATTTCCTGACCTGTATCCCTGGATGTAAGGACCGTTTTCACATAGTAACCACTGCCTATGGATGTTTGAGGGCCCATGCATACCTTTCCAGTGCAGTACAATGTGGTAAAATGTGGCACTGCCATTCGTGGAATAGTACTTCAATGCACTAAGGCAGTGGTCTCCAAACAGCGGCCGGTGGACCAAATTCGGCCCTTTTTTGTGGCCCTAGGGTCACTATTCCTCTCACCGACACCAGCAATGGACCATTATTCCTCCCAATGACACCAACGATGGGGCACTATTCCTCCAATAACAATACAGGGCACTATGCCTGCTCCTACTGATTAGAGGTGGTAAGTCAGAGGTATTGTTTACTCCCTCTGACACTGGTACATTTTCTACTCCTGGGGGACCACAGTCCCCCCCCTCCCCTAATGTCTGAAGGACAATAAACTGGCCCTTTGCTTAAAAAGTTTGGAGACTCCCAGCACTAAGGCAATGCAGGTCGAAGGCACATGCAGTGCAGTGCATTACAAGGCACAGTGATGCAGTACTGTGCATTGTGGTGCACGGTGTTTTACCAAAAATTTTTTTTAATGTTTTAGCGCAATGCAAGCCCAATCATTAAGACCCCTTTCACACTGGTGCCGCACATAGCGTCGGTGGTAAAATAGTGGTAAAACACCACTATTTTACCGTCGGATTTGCGGTGCATTTTAGCCGCTATCGGGGCGCTTTTAACCCCCGATAGCGGCCGAGAAAGGGTTAAAACCGCCCGCAATGCGCCGCTACAGCGGCATATTGCCGGCGGTACGGCGACGCTGCCCATTGATTTCAATGGGCAGGAGCGCATTAGGAGTGGTGAGTTCACCGCTCCTAATGCGCTCCAAAGAAGCTGCTGGCAGGACTTTTCCTGACGCCCTGCCAGCGCACCGCTCCAGTGTGAAAGCCCTCTGGCTTTTACACTGGATACAATAGAGCAGCAGTTTAAGGGCGGATTGCAGGTGCTATTTATAACGCTATAGCGCCTGCAATACGCCCTCAGTGTGAAAGGGGTCTTAGTACACAAGTAAAAATGCGCAAAAGACCAGAACAGCAGGTATCAAGTCATTATTTAGTTAACTTGGTGTACATCATAAATTGTACAGTCAGAAAGCGGTGAGAGTCCAAACTCTGATAGTATGGCATAAAGGGTCCAGGGGCCGGGAAAGGATAATATAGCTGGGGTGAGGACTACACTCTCAGGGCTGCCATCAGAGGGGAACAGAAACCATGTTGAAAGGGGTCTTAAGCCAGGGAAAAAAACAGACAAAAAAAGCACAATCCATGTGCTCAGAACCACCTGTTCATATGGGGAGACTATAATGCTGCATGATTGGTGCAATAACAAGGGGCAACCCATACACAGCTATAAACCAATAACCAAAGCAAAAATACTCATCTTCCAGATATAAAAGCAAATAAATATGAACATATCAAAAATTTAGTAAATAATAATAATTTAACCAAATAGCGCCACTCCACAAGTATGTTTGTAGAACATGTATGTCTCTTTTAAAACTTTTTTAAAATATGTGTTACATTTACTTCGTTGTTTGTGATCTGTACTGCTGTTTTTATTTCTGTTGTCACTCAGTAGTCTTGATCATGTAAGGTGCTGCCTCTAATTCATACCTTATCCTGCACCGCCTTTAAAAGAAACAGGTGGCTTTTCACAGAAGGCTGATGAGGATTTCCCAGAAACGCGTCCCTACCAGCACAAAACTGATGTGACATTACTCCAGAGGGCGGACATTATCTGTGCTTATGTCTTCTCCAGCTACAGAGGATTTCATTGCTCTCCTGGGCCAGGTTCACACAGAGACTGAGAGGATTCCACTGGCATGCTGTGCTGCTATATACTCTGTCCAGATCCCATCTGTGTGTGCAATACTATAGAATGCGTCTTAATAAACTTTATGGTTTTCATTTACTACACATGCAGGCTCCTTTTTTGTGCTTGGCCTTTTATTTTTATCTGTTCGTTTAAATGGACTGCCTTATCTCAGTGTACATTAACACAGTGCATCAGGGTGCCAAGGTCTGAATAGGACCTAAAAGTCAAAAGATATGACCAACCTGTCAATTTCTGTAATTTCCGTCCGTGGAATGATCTTGTGAAGCCAATCTTCTTGCTAACTACTTTCTTATTTTTGAAAGCTCCCATATCTATGAAAATGCAGGCTGGGTGTTCACTGGTTCCATGCATTGCTTTTTGTAATTAACCCTGAAAAGGTTTAATACATGTATTAAAAACAATAAAAGAAAAAAGGAAAAATATGAGAAATACCTGGCTGGATAGAAAGGGGTGATACAATTGTGGAGCTGAACATTCTATGTGCTGTTTAATGAACCCATGTCTATGGATAGGACATTAACCAGGAAAGAATATATCAGTTGCAATGCCATTTGATATATTTAATTAATCAATCATTTAAGAAATTATTTATTTGACATTTCAATTAATTAAAAACTGATGTAAAAATAAATTTTATTGATTGTCATGCTTCAAATTATTGGTTGTTTCCAGTCTGGTAAATGTAAAGTCTAAACTCTGAATAAATTAGATAATGATGTAGCAGCTGTGCAGTAAAGGGGTTTACTTGATTTTACTTTGCATTCTACACACCCTGATGAATTCAACTATAACTGGAATTTATCCTACTTTTATTATTGCAGTAGATGTAAACCCAGCTAAATTACACTATGGTTGATTTACTAAAGGAAATAGACTGTGCACTTTATAGTAAAGAATACCCAATCAGATTCAAGGAAAATGCAAAGAGCATTATTGCTTGCACATGATTGGATGAAGGAAATCAGCAGAGCTTTACCACATTCACTAAGCTTTACGGAAAATTAGGGCAACTGCACTTGCAAAGTTTACAGTCTATTTACCTTTAGTAAATCAACTCCAGTGTGTATAATAAACTATTTCCATTTTTTTATTATTATTATTATTATAATACAATTTTCATCTTTTGTTGCATCTCAGTGCTGCTGGTCATCCGCAGCCTATTTTTCACCACGTCGTGTCTACATGCATACTGTATGCTCCAGCAACCGATGAATGTTGCATCTCAGGCTGAGTTTCCTTTTGGTGACAACAGTGGCTGGGAAGCCTATGCAATGTTCATCAGCATGGCAGATTGTAGTCTGCATTGGAAGAGCATGTGATAAATTGATGAAGCCGGAGAACACTTTGGAGACAGGGACAAAGCGTTCTCACCCTATAACAGGATATGCCTGAACTAGTACCTTCATGGCAGGATCACCAGGTATTATTTTAATAAAAGCCACACATTTAGAAATATTGGATGTGAATTTTAGTGATTGAGTTTACTTTAAACAATAATTGTGTTTATAACAACTTTCTCTCCATGCAGTTGCAAAATCAACAATAGGTCAATGTACATAATCAGTTAAACTTATATTTTTATTAGGAATAAACATGTACTACCTAAACTATTTTTTTCTTTTATACATTGTAGCTACAGCCATTTTCTTTTCCTTGACGTATTATTATAATTTTAGCAAGTATTTTCCTTAGTGTTTTGTTTTAGGATTTTTATTCAGCATTTATAGGGTTATGTATATAGTGGTAATTGTTTAAAAAATATAGCACATATGGTTTTTAAAAGTGATTAGATGTGGTATACTTTAATCTGACTGTGAATTTGATTCAGTATCTTTTGATCGACCTAACTTGCATCATACGTGTTCTGTAGGTATTGTTTCCAGATAAATAAACAATAAAAGCTGTGGAGGCAGTGTGGAGGGTGTGTTTTGTCTACAGTTTGTATTGGACTGTTACCGAATGTCAATGGGATGTGCCTGCACCCAGCAGCTGCAGTGGTATGTGTGGAAGTTGGTTGTGTGTAAATACATTACCCTCTTTAATCCTGAGAGAGAGAACAAGAAAAAGCTCAGAGTCAAGAGGCTGCACCTCTAGCCTAAAGCAGTGTGGACAGCTACTGAAATACAATTGCAATGTATTACATAAATCTCAGAATAAAGGTTCAGTGAGCAAATTCCAGTTGCAATTTGGCACAGGATTTCAATTATGTGTCCCTCCCTTTTTGATTGTTACTGCTGGCAGTTGGGTTTTCAGTTCTGACCTTGGAGACTTCTTTAATTCTCTTTTGGGTTACTATTTTTGTTTTTTTTTTGGTTTCATATAAGTTTATTTTCCATTCAGTTATTCAGATATGAATTTGGTCCTGAGGGCAACCAAGTATCTGTAGGGTCATCCCCAAGGGTACAATGGGGGTGCTTCAGTTGAAAACTGTAGGGTGAAAGCCCAACTCTAGTCAAAATTGTTTTTAGTTCTGGTTTAAGTGAGGTAGGGTTAGAACCATTGTCATGTTTTCAATATTGTCCCTGTTTGAGAAATTTCACAACACATTACGGTTACTTAGACAGCAATAAAAATGATTTTTATTGGAATTGGGGAAGGTTTAGAATATGGTTACTCACCCTTTCCCTAATCCCCTCAGTTTCTTTGTGGTCATTAGAAAATACACATGGAGTGAGTCTCCCAAAGAGTAATACAGAGAGCCTTGAAAACTTCATAGTGGTTCTAGTTCTTCCATATCCTATATGAGACCCTATATTGTAGACTAGGGCACCATCTGTATAGAATTTATTTGGTCTCCTTGGTGCCAATACAGCCATAGTCCTTATTTTATTTATTATGTACTAGATACACCAGTAGAAATTACTTGTTTTTGGGATTCTGTTTGACATTTAAGCTGCTCATCTACACAGCTGGGTTATCACAGAGTCCAGTAACAGAGTTCTACAGAATATTATAACTTCTGGAGATTTTTATTTGTTCAGTCAAGGGACATCAGTAACATCTTGTGGCCCAGTTTTTCCTATCTTATCTGCCTCAGGGAGTTGTTCCCTTTGCTTGTAAACAACATCTGTGCCTACAAATTTGCATCATTGCTTCACCATGGTTTTCTGAACTCACATCACTATGAATATGACAGACATAAATAATAGACAGAAACGTAATGGGTGAATTGGAAGCTAACCATTACAGTTTAACTATGTGAGGAAGGAAAGAGATGACTCATATACAGTCAGTGGCAAATTGTACAGGTCACAGAACAGTTGTCCATTGACTTTCTGCCATTGGCCAAAAGTTTGAGGCTTTTCTAGAGCAGCTGGGGAACTTTAAGTTTTAGCAAACTATTTCATCTCCAAAACTGCATAGAGTTTTGTTTTAAATCTTATAATTAGAATATTGTGTTATTTTAAAGTGGTTGTATAACCTCCTTTGCAAGTTACACCTACAGGTAAGCCTAGATTAAGGCTTACCTGTAGGTGTTTGTAATATCTCCTAAACCTACACGGTTTAGGAGATATTTGCTGAAAGGTATACACCGTTGTCTACGGCGCATGCGCGCCGTAGACAACGGCGCAGGCGCAGTGAAAAGCCCATTTATAAAACCGGCAACGCGCGGAGTGACGTCTTCGCCGCTCCGGCCAATCACAGCGCTGGAGCGGCGATATCCGGAACCTTCCGGCGAGATGACTGCTGCCGGAGGGGAAGACGTGGACGGCTTCGGGGGCTTCGTTCTAAGGTAAGTACTGCATAATGAACTATTATGCTAGTCATACTAGCTCATTATGTCTTTGTCTTGCAGGTTGTTCGTTTTAAAAAAATATATATTTATGGGTTTACAAACTATGGTTGCATTAGCAAGCATGGTGCTGCAGTGTTTAAAAGATCCAAGGACACTATCTGCATGGAGTTTGTGTATTTCCCCTGTGTTTACACGGGTTCTTTCTACAATTATATCTCACAACTCAAAAACATACTAGTGGGTTACTTGAATCCTAAACAAGTAGCATTAAACATGCAATAGAATCTTTAAACAAGACCCCCAAACTGTTTTATAGTACTGTAACACACACAGTACATTGTGGTGCAGATGTATTGTGAAGGCACATCGGGGTGTAATAGCGGGTGTTGCGGTAACGCTTTTATTTTGCTGCACACTACTACTGCAATACAAATTTGTGAAACTGGCCTCTGTAGTCCATGCTAATTTATAACTTACGATGCATTAACATTTAGCAAGTTTTTCAATCAGCAAATACTGTATACAAATATATTTTTTGAAAATAATTTTATTTTCTAAAATACTTTTAAATACTTTTAAATTAATATACCATGTTGCAAAATTTTGTAGAATTACTTTTAAATGTGGTAAGCATGGCCTAAGTAGAAACCAATTCTGTAGCTATGCTATTTAGTTTGATATTATTTTTCAGTTTGATTTGTCTGTATAACTGTGGTGGGGGTGGGCACTAACTACTTCTGGGGTGGTGGTTACTGTGAATAGTTCTATGACATAATAAGTCACTGATGTATAAGTGCAAAAAAAGATAAAATTTAGCTAAATCAGTTTCTCATCATATAACTTTATAGAAGGAGAAGCCGTGCTGATAAAGTCCCAAATTATACTAGTGGATCCTTGATTGCATATCATGACAATATGTGTCCATAATCGGAATGATGAGGTAGATCCCAATCACAATGCCACCACAGTGATTCACATCAAAAAGTGTGCCGCCACCTTAAAGAATTCTTGCTTACCAGATAGTAAGCAAACAAGGCATGTGGCTATAGACCAGCCAAGGCCTTTACTTGCACCAAAGATCCTATGAACGATTAACAGGGTGGATGGCTGCAATGTCTCTCACACACTGCCAGCGCTGTAGAATCTGTGACCATCTCATTCCGGAAAGACCCAAAAAGAAAGACTGGCCATAGCGTAATATTGTCTAACTCCTTTTATTAAAAAAAGATTATTGCACTAACATTGGTAGTTTTAAAATGTGCATGGATTAAAACTTAGCCGGCCGGCTTGCAGCAGGTGCCCGTTCTCCTAGTACAGACAGCGTGGGGACATTAACACATACCCTCCTAGATGTGTTTCGTCATACGTGACGTTATCAACAATAAGAGAAGGGTGCAAATAATATTAATATTAAAAATAATAAGAAATAATAAGAAGAATAAAAGCAACAAGTGGTATGCTCACAAACGCATGGCATGTATATGTATATCATAGCAAGTGAGAACAATCACCTCCAGGTCTGCTGTAGTCAACCAGCAGTATGGAAAGACCAGGCAGCGTCTATAATGGCTAATGCATTTTAAGGGAGCACCCTCTTTACCAGAGCCAAAGTAGTAAATGACCAATAACTAATTTAAGTTCACATATATGCACGTATCATGCAGTGTCCACATTAATAGACTCCACCACCCTCAAATAATTAGGGGCGGAGTCACAACTTCCAACATCTGTATAGCCCATGATAAATGGAATAAATAGCAGTATATGTACCAAACCTAATGAATTTCACTTATACACACTGTACAATAAATGACTTAGTAATTGGTGAGGAAAAAGTGACGCAAATACATGTGTTTGTTAGTGTGCATCAAACCTTCCAGACCTGATACCTGTATTGTGTGTATAAGTGAAATGCTTTAAATTTGGTATATAAGCTGCTATTTAATTCTTGTATCATAGGCTATATAGATATGGGAAGTTGTGATTCCACCCCCTAATTATTTGAGGGACTGGAGTCTATTAATGTGGACACTGCATGATACGTGTATATATGTGCACTTAACTGAGTGGTTGGTCATTCACTACTTTGATGAAGCTCTGATGAAGAGGGTTTCTTCCTTGAAACGCGTTAGCCATTATAGACGCTGCCTGGTATTCCCATACTACTGGTTGACTACAGCTGACCTGGAGGCGATCGTTCTCATTTGCTATGATACAGTATGCATATACATGCCATGCATTTGAAAGTATAACACTTGTTGCTTTTATTCTTAAATAAAGTTTATTTTGGTAATGCACTCGGTCGGTACACCCTACTTTTGTTGTTGTTTTGTAATCCATAAGGATACCTATTGTCCTTATGGGGCATGAAGGCTTCTGGCACTGATGAAGAATCCATATACTATATACCTCTAAGCATACCACTCAAGCGCAGGAGAGCAGCTTTTGGATTACATAGAGGTAGATTGTCAGCACAATCTGTGTGTTGTGCCTGCAGAATGTTTTGCAGTTCCTCCCAGTGTTACTCGACTATATAACTTATCATCTTGAGTCTCTGAAAAGATCCTTCCTCCCAAGATGTCACTTTTAAAACTGAGCGTAGGACAGCAAGATCGTGTGACCTCAGGGCAGCCATCAGAAATTTCTGGGCCCCTTACATAGCTTTAGTACTTGGCCCCCCGGGCCTGACCACCAACATTCCCCAGGGTAGACCCACTGGCCGTCTCACAGAATCTGCTGTAAATGGGGAGGAATACAATTTACAACTTACCAATACTTAGATGTGGTGGCTGCATTCATATTATTTTTAGGCTTTTTATTTTCTGTTTTTCCCTGGTGATCTGGTCAGTAACACACCGACTGTATTAAAGTGCCCCCACTCTGGATGAAGGAGCAACAGAGACACCTTTGAACAGCAGTCTGAGGGGCAGGGAGGTGGTGGGTGTTAGATGTACTAGAAGATTTAGGTAAACAAAATAAATTGTAGCCATTTTCCAGCTCACACTTTATAATCAGTTACAGCAAAAAAAAAAAAATCCCTTTTGGGATAAAGGTGTTTTTTGAATAAATAGAAAATTTCCATTGTAAGCACCTCTGCCAGTGTTAAATGGAGGAAGAGGGCAGAGAAAGAGAGGGCAGGGAGAGCGAGAGAGAGGGGGGGCGGAGAGAGAGATGGAGAGGGATAGAGGGGGTGGAGAGAGAGAGAGAGCGGGCGGCACCAATGGGAGTCGGGACTATTGTAGGGAGAGGAAAAGAGCAAAGGGGAGGTGCCAACTTGGGGCCCGGGACGCCGGGCCCCTCAGGATGGGCGGGCCCCTTACACTTGTATGGGCTGTACCCCCCTGATTGCGGCCCTTAACCTGACCTTAAAAAACAATTGTATGGAATTGCACATTCCGTGGAAATCTCTGCTGAATTAGGTCTTTAATCTGTCCTTGACTTCCACTTAAATTTTTAAAATTGTGATAGAGGAGTCTTTTGCCTGTTTTATTTTATAGTAAAGCTATGGTTTTCATTAAACCTCTGTGCAAAATCAGTTTATATCAGTATTTGACTATGGTATGCTTAATATAAAAAAAAAGCATAGCGAGTGATGGCCTACCGTAATGCCGCGTACACACGATCGGTTTTTCTGATGAAAAAAAGACCGATGGATTTTTTTCAACGGACAAACCGATCGTGTGTGGGCCCTATTGGAGAAAAAACCCACGCATGCTCAGAATCAAGTCGACACAGTATTGAACCTAATTTTTCTCGGCTCTTCTGAGTGTTTTACGTGAACGCGTTTGGGACGGTCGGATTTTTGACTGATGGTGTGTAGGCAAGACTGATGGAAGTCAGCTTCATCGGATTTCCGATGGAAAAATCCATCGGATTTTATTCCATCGGAAATCCGATCGTGTGTACAGGGCATGAGAGATGAGGGTCAGTATCAGTTTATCTGGTAAATTCAGGAGACAGTTTCTTATTTGTTGGATTTTTTTTTTTTTTTTAAAGAAAACCTGTTGATATCCATTGCACATTGCTTTTTTTTTATGTATTCATAACAGTTATTAGCCACATCATACAGAGTATGGTTTTAGTAGCTTCTTTTTTTATTTTATTTTATAGGTTATGCAGATGTACCTCCCATTCTGTGGAATTGCCATATCCAATGCTCAACTTTTTTCTGCCTCAAGAAAGGAATATGACAGGAGTCGGGTGAGTGTCTTTGAGTGTTTAATCGAGTAGACATATTGGTCTTTAACCAATTACAGACTGGAAGATTTTCCCCCTTAATAAACAGTCCATTTTTAGCGAAATACAGCACTGCGTCGATTTAACTGACAATTGCGCGGTCATGCGATGCTGTACCAAACAAAATTGACGTCCTTTTTTTCCCACAAATAGAGCTTTCTTTTGGTGGTATTTGATCACCGCTGCGGTTTTTATTTTTTGCGCTATAAACAAAAAAAGAGCGACAATTTTGAAAAAACAAAAACTTTATGTTTTACTTTTTGCTATAATAAATATCCCCCCAAAAAATTTAAAAAAACAAATTTCTTCATCAGTTTAGGCTGATACATATTCAAAAAAAATCGCAATCGGTGTATATTGATTGGTTTGCGCAAAAGTTATAGCGTCTACAAAGTAGGGGATAGATTTATGGCATTTGTAGTTTTTATTTTTATTTTTTCTAGTAATGTCGGTGATCTGCGATTTTTAGCGGGACTGCGACATTGCAGTGGACAGATCGGACACTTTTTTGGGACCATTGACATTTATACAGGGATCAGTGCTATAAAAATGCACTGATTACTATGCAAATGTCACTGGCAGGGAAGGGGTTAACACTAGGGGGTGATCAAGGGTTTAAGTGTGTTCCCTGGGAGGTGTTTCTAACTGTGGGTGGATGGGACTGACTAGGGGAGGAGACAGATTGCTGTTCCTAATCACTAGTAACAGCAGATCTGTCTCTCCTCCCCTGTCAGAACGGGATCTGTCTGTTTACATTGACAGATCCCCGTTCTGGCTCTCGTTCCCCCGATCGGGGGTGGCTGGCGGATATCTCGGCCACGCGCATCGGTTGCCCCGACGTGAAGCGGGCGTGCATGTGCGCCTGCTATTGCTCTTAAATTTGCCGACGTACACCTACGGCGATTTGCAGGGACGTGCCGGCAAGTGGTTAACAGCAATGAAAAAATATGGAATGAATCAAGTATATAATTAGGTTTTAACAACAAGTATAATTGAAAAATTCATGTCAATCAATCAGCAATCATCCTTAAAGGAGAAGTACAACCAAAGCTGCTGATTGATTGACAGTCACCAGCTCTCTGCTCACGGAGCTGTGAGTACTGAGCGATCAGCAGTGTTTGATCGCTCATTTCTCAGTGTTCGAGGGTCGGGGGAAAGATGCAGCATCGGATTGATGCTGCATTCACCTAGGTAAGTATGAATAAAAAAAAAAAAACATACTTCTCTTTTAACTGCTTTGGCTTCTGCAAATTGATAAAAGTTGATCTCTGGTTGGTTACTGTTGATATTTAATATCATAAGAGCTTGTGTGCTAGATAGGGATAAGTAGAATGGACCTGAAATCTGCATGGTAATCCAGACTTCACTGAAATCAATGGTAGCTGAATCTTTAAAATCAATTCTGACCATTTTAAAGGCTAATAGGCAAAGTATTGTCAAACGAATGTAAATGGGGATGCCCACATCTAGGGGAGACATGTATTATTTGCAAATAAAATACCATAGCAGCAAGATGACATTAAAAAAATGCTAATTTCCTTAAAAAAACATACCTGGGGATGCCTTAAACGTACCTTTGAAGTGACGCACCTATACCATGTATACAGCAAAACTGAAATTTCCGAAGGAAAAAGATGCTTCTTAAAGCGGAAGTAAACCCATCAATTTAACAGTTTCAAAAAGCAGTTACATTCCCGGCATGCCGGGAATGTAACTGTCACATTGGTTGCGCTCTCAACCAAACTGTCAAACCATCCAATGGCTGGTGTCATAACTGATCACATGTGCAGCATCATGGCAGTTGAAGATTAAACAGAGGCCAAGATGGCAGCTCCCTTGCCTGAAAATGATAGGAGGGTTTACTTCCACTTTAAAGGGGTGGGTGGCTTCCCAGGGGAAACTGCCCTAAATGTTTGTACCACTCAATGCACCATCCAGCCCTGTCCAGTCACAGTAGCTGTCAGACTCTCATGCATCGGGGGTAAATGGCCAGCGTGCATTGGAGCCTTTAACCACTTAACGACCATGCACTGTACGTCGGCAGAATAGCTCGTACAGGCACAATCACGTACGTGTACGTCCCCTTTAACTGCCCGACGTGGGGGTCGCGCGCGCGCCGCCAGCGGCACGCACGCGACCCCCCTGCCTTCCCCGTGAGTCGGACCGCGGGTCCCGCGGACTCGATCCCCGCGGGGATCCCCGCGATCGTCTCACGGAGGCATGGAGCGGGGAGATGTTAGTGTAAACACAACATCTCCCCGCTCCCCTACTGACAATGTCACCGATCTCCGCTCTGTGTAATCAGAGCGGAGATCGGTCACGTGTCACCCGTAGCCACGCCCCCACACAGTAGTAATCACTCTCCTAGGCACACTTAACCCTTTCAGCGCCCCTAGTGGTTAACCCCTTCACTGCCAGTGTAATTTTTACAGTAACCAGTGCATTTTTATTGCACTGATCGCTGTAAAAATGACAATGGTCCCAAAAATGTGTCAAAAGTGTCCGATGTGTCCGCCATAATGTCGCAGTCAGGAAAAAAAATCGCTGATTGCCGCCATTACTAGTAAAAAAAAATTTTTTATAAAAATGCCATAAAACTACCCCCTATTTTGTAAACGCTAAAACTTTTGCGCAAACCAATCCAGCCGATTGCGTTTTTTTTTTTACCAAAAATATGTAGAATACATATCGGCCTAAACTGAGGAAAAAAAATGTTTTTTTATATATTTTTGGGGGATATTTATTATAGCAAAAAGCAAAAAAATATTGAATTTTTTTCCAAATTGTCGCTCTATTTTTGTTTATAGCGCAAAAAATAAAAACCGCAGAGGTGATCAAATACCACCAAAAGAAAACTCTATTTGTGGGAAAAAAGGACATCAATTTTGTTTGGGAGCCACGTCGCACAACCGCGCAATTGTCAGTTAAAGCGACGCAGTGCCGAATCGCAAAAAGGGGCCTGGTCTTTATGCTGCGTATTGGTCCGGGGCTTAAGTGGTTAAAGCAGGAACATCTAAACACAGGAAAAAGTGATCTGGGAGGCATAAACTTTTTTCTACTTCCCAGATGACTTCACCTGTATTTAGAAAAGTTAAATACAGGAGTACCATCAGTGTGAATGAGGCCTAAAAGATTACACTAATGCCCTGTACACACAATCGTTTTTTCCGATGAAAAAAGTCAGATGGAAAAACCGATCGTGTGTGGTCCCCATTGGACTTTTTTCCATCGGTGCAAAAAAAGACAGCATGTTTTAAATTTTTCTGATGGAAAAAAAAATGATAGGAAATTCCGATCGTCTGTGTGGAACTCCAACGGAGAAAAAACCCACGCATGCTCAGAATCAAGTCGACGCATGCTCAGAAGCATTGAACTTAATTTTCTCGGCTCGTCGGAGTGTTTTACGTCACTGAGTTTAGGACGGTCGGAATTTTGTCTGATGGTGTGTATGCAAGACTGATGAAAGTTAGCTTCATCGGAATTCCGACGGAAAATTCTATCGGATTTTATTCCATCGGAAATCCGATCGTGTGTACAGGGCATAACAAGTCTATTAGATAACAATGCATATTGTTTTTTAATTCATTAAAACATAGAATCTGTTTTTATATTAACATCTATTGTAAAAAAAAATAGAACAATACAGTGCACAATGCATATGATTTGCACATTAAGTCAATAATATTGTCCCATAATTGTTAATGAAATGGTTTCTCATGTTACACAGGCTTTGCTGGAGGTCGTGAATGACCTGTTTGAGGAACAAACAGACCTGGAGAAAGTTGTCAAGAAAATTATGCATCGGGCTCAGACACTGCTGAAGTGTGAACGCTGTTCTGTGCTGCTTCTGGAGGACATTGAGTCACCAGTGAGTTGTCTTCCAAGTTTAATATCATTCATAATTAATGCTTGGGAAAGCATTCCACAGCTGTCAGGCGGTGTTGTTTTAGAAAGTTTAGAATAGTGTTCCATGTACTACCCTTGTAAAATCAACTGTGGTGTAAAGTTCCACCTGACATATGCTCCTGCTGTGTTTGCCAATGTGGGATCAATATGGAAACCCAAACAACTTCAGACTTCAGATCCCACAGCACTCCACTCCTTTACTGTCACCAGTGCATTAACATTGTCTTATCTGAAACATTTTTATTTAGTAGTGGTATATATATATATATATATATATATATATATATATATATATATATATACTCTGTGTATATATATATATATATATATATATATATATATATATATATATATATATATATATTGTGACAGCAGGAAGGTAAAGTCACCTGGTTGCATCCAGGGGGGTAGATATATTTCGCCCAGATTCAGGCTTTACGCCGACTTATACAACTAGGTGGAGAGTTGTATAAGCCCAGCTAAGGCTAGTGGGCTCATGGATGACTCATACCTCTAGGGAGAGGGCTGGGCGTCGTGCAGGCAGGGAGTTGATGAGGCCAGCTGAAGCCTGTCAGTTCGTTTAAGGCCTCTATAAAAACTCCCAGATTCATTAGGTGTTAGCTCATGCCTGGACCCAGACCTGTGTGGACTGTCTAGGGAGAGTGAACCCCTGTGCGGTGAGACAAAAGCCTGTGTGGCTATTTGCTTGGACATTTAAAACCAGGGACTTAGGGACTAGGACAGCACTAGGCTGATCCCAGTTGTTAGTTAGGAAACCTGTATGTTTAGTCAGAGGTCAAGTTGACCAGGATTTATTTTGTTTATATGTTTCTTTTGGCTTTGCTGTGTTTTGTCACTGTAAATAGAAAATAAACCGCACCTTTTTTTTTGATTTTGAAAACCACAACCTCCGTTTGCTGGGCCTGTTTTTGTGTGGGGAGCCCATCCCGGGGGTCACACACACCCGCTGCCGAGCTAACCCCCTCACAGTTGGTGGAGAATACAGGCAGTTTTTTTTAAGCCAGCATGGAGGAGATACTGAAGCAGCTGGCTCTAGCAAATGCCAATCAACAGCAGACAAATGCAGGTTTGCAAAAGAGCCTTGCAGCTCAACAACAGAACTTCGCAGCCCAGCAGCAAGCTCATCAACAGAGCCTTGCAGCCCAGCAGCAAGCTCACCAACAGAGTCTGGAAGCTCAGCAACAAGCCCAGCAGCAATCTGAGGCCCGCTTCATAGACCTGTTACAGAAGCAAGAGCAGAGACTACAACAAATGGAAGCAGTAATGCAGCAACGTCCGCAGACCAGTGAGGAAAGCCGTCCCACTAATACCGCGTCCTTTGGGGTGAGTCGTTTATTGACAAAAATGACTGGAGAGGATGATCCAGAGGTATTTTTGACCACATTTGAAAGGACTGCTGAAAGAGAAAAGTGGCCTGAGGAGCAGTGGGCTGGACTGGTGGCTCCTCTGTTAACTGGTGAATCGCAGAAGGCTTACTATGACCTAGAGCCTGACCAAGCAAAAGACTATGTGATGCTAAAAGCTGAGATATTGGCAAGGCTGGGTGTCACCCAGGCTGTCCGGGCTCAGCGTGTGCATAACTGGACTTTCCAGCTTGGAAAACCCCCCAGGTCTCAAATGTATGATCTCATTCACCTGAGCAGAAAGTGGCTACAGCCAGAGACTTTGTCCGCACCAAAGATTGTGGAACGTGTTGTAATGGATCGGTTTTTGAGAGCTCTTCCTACTGCCATCCAAAAGTGGGTAAGCCATGGAGACCCAGAGACGGCCGATGGTCTTGTGGATCGTGTGGAGAAATACTTGGCTACAGAGAACCTGACGGCCTCTTCCAGAGACACTCGGACTTTCCACCCTAAGACCAGACCATCCCCAGGGGCGGATAAGAGGATTCCAAGGGGTAAGGGTGGAGAGAGTGAGAGGGTGGGAGCTCTACCCCAAGTTTGGCGAGAACAGCCTGGGAAATCAGCGGCTCAAGAGGCGGCAAGAAGGATCGTTTGCTACCGCTGCCGGCAAGCGGGACATATTGCAGCCAATTGCCCGGTTGTGGAGGAACCCATGCAGTGTGACTTTCTGACGGGCAGACGTCAGTCGCTGTGTGCGACAGTCGCATGCACTGCCATTCGAGGAATTGAGAAACATTTATGCAAAATGTGTGTTAATGGTAGAAATGTTGTGGTATTGCTGGATTCAGGTAGCCTTGTGACCCTGATAAAGGCTGAGTTAGTTAAAACAGAGGTCTCTGGGAATAGCAAGGTAGCTGTTATTTGTGTGCATGGGGACACCCGAGAGTATCCAGTGACTACAGTGTGTTTCGAGACCCCCAAAGGTACCCTCTCTCATCCAGTGGGCTTAGTATCTCAGTTACCGTATGACGCCATTGTGGGAAGGGATTTTCCGAAGTTCTGGGAACTGTGGGATGATCCTGAGCCCCCCACTGGTGCCCCTATGTACCAGGAATGTGATAGCCAGAACTCCCCTGAGAGTGGTGAGGACTCTCCGGAATTTCCCTTATCAGTATTGGCAGGGGAGACTCAAGAAACTGGAGAGGAGCCCACCTCCTCAGACGAAAACCTACCGTCTGTGGAGTTTTCTGATCTTGAGGTTCACAGGGAAAACTTTGCCACAGAACAGTTGAAAGACCCCGCCCTAATAAAGGCACGCGAAAACGTAGTGAAAATAGATGGCGAGTTAGTGAACCCAGATAATACCTGCACTTACCCATACTTCAGCGTAGAGAAGGACCTACTGTATCGGGTGGCAAAAAGGGCAGAAGAAACCGTTGAGCAGCTTGTGGTGCCCAAACCTTACAGGAAGTTGGTGTTGGAGTTGGCCCATGGGCACATTCTTGGAGGTCATCTGGGGACAGAGAAAACCCGAGAGAGGGTATTACAGAGATTCTATTGGCCGGGGGTGATGAAGGACATAGAAAATTATTGTTCCTCCTGCCCTGTGTGTCAGAGGTCGGCCCCGATGCCACATTTCCGTAGCCCGCTGGTCCCTCTACCCATCATTGAGGTCCCGTTTGAGAGGATCGCCATGGATTTGGTAGGTCCTATAATCAAGTCCGCTAGGGGGCACCAGTACATATTAGTTATAATGGACTATGCCACCCGTTATCCAGAAGCGATCCCTCTCCGAAATACCTCGGCCAAAACCATAGCCAAAGAGCTATCTCTTGTGTTTAGCCGGGTGGGTATTTGTAAAGAACTGCTTACGGACCAAGGTACACCCTTTATGTCCCGGGTTATGAAGGAGCTGTGTAAATTGTTCAAAGTGACGCAATTACGTACATCTGTGTATCACCCCCAAACCGATGGGCTGGTTGAAAGATTCAACAAAACCCTAAAACAAATGTTGAAGAAAGTGGTGGATAGAGATGGAAAGGATTGGGACTGTCTACTTCCTTATCTGATGTTTGCTATTAGGGAGGTGCCCCAATCCTCTACGGGATTCTCCCCCTTTGAGTTACTGTATGGGAGACACCCAAGAGGGCTGTTGGATATTGCCAAGGAAACTTGGGAAAGTGAGAGTTCTCCCCACAGGAGTGTGATTGAGCATGTCGCCCTGATGCAAGACCGAATTGCACAGGTAATGCCCATCGTGAAGGAACATTTGGCCCAAGCGCAGTTAGCACAGCAGAGAGTGTACAACCGTGGAGCCAAGACCCGTACCTTTTCCCCGGGGGATAGGATACTGGTACTTGTCCCTACGGTTGAAAGTAAATTCCTTGCCAAATGGCAAGGCCCCTACGAGATAATGGAAAAAGTGAGCGAAGTGAATTACAAGGTCAGACAACCAGGAAGGCGAAAGCCCGAACAGATCTATCACGTTAATCTGTTGAAAGCCTGGAGGGATAGAGAGTCCCTAGTCGCAGACACTTGGTCACCAGCTCAAACTGGTTGCGTGATTCCTGAGGTTGGAATAGCAGCCACCTTGTCACAACCCCAACAACAGGAGGTTAAGGAGTTTGTGCTTCGCAACAAGGAGGTATTCTCTGAGCTGCCGGGACAAACATTTGGGGTAGAGCATGACATCATTACCCCGCCCGGTGAAAGGGTGAAGTTAAAACCCTATCGGATCCCAGAGGCCCGACGGGAGGCAATACGGGAGGAAGTACAGAAAATGCTGAACTTAGGGGTGATAGAGGAGTCCCAAAGTGATTGGTCTAGTCCCATTGTGTTGGTGCCTAAACCGGATGGGAGCTGGCGATTTTGTAACGATTTTCGTCAGTTGAACAAAGTTACAAAATTTGACACCTACCCCATGCCACGTATAGATGAGTTGATCGACCGGCTGGGAACAGCCCGATACATGACGACTCTTGACCTCACAAAAGGGTATTGGCAAATCCCCCTGGCCAAATTGGCCAAAGAGAAAACCGCATTTGTAACCCCAGACGGGGCGTTCCAATATAAAAGAATGCCGTTCGGGTTACAGAATGCGCCGGCCACATTCCAGCGGAAAATGGACCAGATGCTGAGGCCCCATCGGAAGTATGCTGCGGCTTACCTGGATGACGTAATTGTCCATAGCACAGATTGGGCCTCACATCTGCCAAAAGTGCAAGCAGTCCTGGACTCTGTTCGGGAAACGGGGTTTACGGCTAACCCCAAGAAGTGTACCATTGGGCAGGAGGAGGCCAAATATCTTGGGTACACCATTGGGAGGGGAGTAATAAAACCCCAACTCAACAAAGTCGAGGCCATCCAGAGTTGGCCACGTCCCAACAGCAAGAAGCAGGTACGAGCCTTTCTGGGAAGTGCTGGGTATTATCGGCGATTCATTCCCCACTTTGCTTCTAAGGCTGTGCCCCTAACCAACCTAACGAAGGGGAAAGGGTCGGTCATGATTAAATGGACCCCCGAGGCTGAGGCAGCATTCCAATTCTTGAAACAAGCCTTATGTAGCCAGCCAGTGTTGTACTCACCCGACTTCTCTAAAGACTTTGTCGTACAAAGTGATGCGTCAGATGTGGGGTTAGGAGCAGTATTGTCCCAGGTCTGGAACGGGGAAGAGCACCCAGTCATTTACCTCAGCAGGAAGTTGAAGTCCCATGAGGTAAATTACGCCACCGTTGAAAAGGAGTGTTTAGCGGTGAAGTGGGCTCTAGATTCCCTTCGGTACTACCTGCTAGGTAGGCACTTTGACATGGTTACGGATCACGCTCCGTTAAAGTGGATGGCTCAAAACAAGGAAACAAATAGAAGAGTGAATAGGTGGTTCCTGGCCCTCCAGGAATTCAACTTCACAGTAAAGCATCGCCCTGGCGTTCAAATGGGGAATGTGGATGCTTTGTCTCGAGTACATGAATGCCTGATTGCTGGTGTTCCAACCCCGAGGTTAAAACAAGAGGGGGGGTATGTGACAGCAGGAAGGTAAAGTCACCTGGTTGCATCCAGGGGGGTAGATATATTTCGCCCAGATTCAGGCTTTACGCCGACTTATACAACTAGGTGGAGAGTTGTATAAGCCCAGCTAAGGCTAGTGGGCTCATGGATGACTCATACCTCTAGGGAGAGGGCTGGGCGTCGTGCAGGCAGGGAGTTGATGAGGCCAGCTGAAGCCTGTCAGTTCGTTTAAGGCCTCTATAAAAACTCCCAGATTCATTAGGTGTTAGCTCATGCCTGGACCCAGACCTGTGTGGACTGTCTAGGGAGAGTGAACCCCTGTGCGGTGAGACAAAAGCTTGTGTGGCTATTTGCTTGGACATTTAAAACCAGGGACTTAGGGACTAGGACAGCACTAGGCTGATCCCAGTTGTTAGTTAGGAAACCTGTATGTTTAGTCAGAGGTCAAGTTGACCAGGATTTATTTTGTTTATATGTTTCTTTTGGCTTTGCTGTGTTTTGTCACTGTAAATAGAAAATAAACCGCACCTTTTTTTTTGATTTTGAAAACCACAACCTCCGTTTGCTGGGCCTGTTTTTGTGTGGGGAGCCCATCCCGGGGGTCACACACACCCGCTGCCGAGCTAACCCCCTCACAATATATATATATACAGTATATATACCGTATATATACAGTATCTCACAAAAGTGAGTACACCCCTCACATTTTTGTAAATATTTTATTATATCTTTTCATGTGACAACACTGAAGAAATGACACTTTGCTACAATGTAAAGTAGTGAGTGTACAGCTTGTATAACAGTGTCAATTTGCTGTCCTCTAAAAATAACTCAACACACAGCCATTAATGTCTAAACCGCTGGCAACAAAAGTGAGTACACCCATAAGTGAAAATATCCAAATTGGGCCCAAAGTGTCAATATTTTTTGTGGCAACCATTTTTTCCAGCACTGCCTTAACCCTCTTGGGCATGGAGTTCACCAGAGCTTCACAGGTTGCCACTGAATTCCTCTGCCACTCCTCCATGATGACATCACGGAGCTGATGGATGTTGGAGACCTTGCGCTCCTCCATCTTCCATTTGAGGATGCCCCACAGATGCTCAATAGGGTTTAGATCTGGAGACATGCTTGGCCAGTCCATCACCTTTACCCTCAGCTTCTTTAGCAAGGCAGTGGTCGTCTTGGAGGTGTGTTTGGGGTCGTTATCATGTTGGAATACTGTCCTGCAGCCCAGTCTCCAAAGGGAAGGGATCATGCTCTGTTCAGTATGTCACAGTAAATATTGCCATTCATGGTTCCCTCAATGAACTGTAGCTCCCCAGTGCCGACAACACTCATGCAGCCCCAGACCATGACACTCCCACCACCATGCTTGACTGTGGGCAAGATACACTTGTCTTTGTGCTCCTCACCTGGTTGCCGTCACACACGCTTGACACTATCTGAACCAAATAAGTTTATCTTGGTCTCATCAGACCACAGGACAAGGTTCCAGTAATCCATGTCCTTAGTTTGCTTGTCTTCAGCAAAATGTTTGCAGACTTTCTTATGCATCATCTTTAGAAGAGGCTTCCTTCTGGGATGACAGCCGTGCAGACCAATTTGATGCAGTGTGCCGCGTATGGTCTGAGCACTGACAGGCTGACCCCCCACCCCTTCAACCTCTGCAGCAATGCTGGCAGCACTCATACGTCTATTTCCCAAAGACAACCTCTAGATATGACGCAACTTCTTTGGTCGACCATGGCGAGGCCTGTTCTGAGTGGAACCTGTCCTGTTAAACCGCTGTATGGTCTTGGCCATCGTGCTGCAGCTGAGTTTCAGGGTCTTGCCAATCTTCGTATAGCCTAGGCCTTCTTTATGTAGAGCAACAATACTTTTTTTTAGATTCCAGAGAGTTCTTTGCCATCAGGTGCCATGTTGAACTTCCAGTGACCAGTATGAAAGAGTGAGAACGATAACACCAAATTTAACACACCTGCACCCCATTCACAACTGAGACCTTGTAACACTAGTGAGTCACATGACACCGGGGAGGGAAAATTGCAATTTGGGCCCAAATTGGACATTTTCATTAAGGGGTGTACTCATTTTTGTTGCCAGCGGTTTAGACATTAATGGCTGTGGGTTGAGTTATTTTGAGGGGACAGCAAATTTACACTGTTATACAAGATATACACTCACTACTTTACATTGTAGCAAAGTATCATTTCTTCAGTGTTGTCACATGAAAAGATATAATAAAATATATACAAAAATGTGAGGGGTGTACTCACTTTTGTGAGATACTGTATGTGTGTGTATATATATATATATATATATATATATATATATATATATATATATATACTGTATATGTAGATTTTGTCACTTGGGCTTCAGTTCATAGTAACTGGAAGTAGCAGCTCTTTGTTTGTTTGCATTTAAGACCAAGTGCACTAATTCCTTCTTTTTTTTTTCCACTCCAGTTCATAGTAGCTCAGCACAGCACAGGACAGCTGAGTATACAAACATGTGGGTAATATTAGGTTTGGGACTGCTGGGAGGGTTAATGTTATGGAAGGGGTTGCAGGGATGGTTGGTGTAATACAGGGCCTTGAAAAAGTATTCATACCCCTTGACATTTTGCACATTTTGTCATGTTACAAAAAAATGTAAATGTATTTTATTGGGATTTTATGTGATAGACCAACACAAAGTGGCACATAATTGTGTAGTGGAAGGAAATTGATAAATCGTTTTTTAACATTTTTTACAAATAAATATCTGAAAAGTGTGGCATGCATTTGTATTCAGCCCCCTTTACTCTGATATCCCTAACTAAAATCTAGTGGAACCAATTGCCTTCAGAAGTCACCATAATTAGTAAATAGAGTCCACCTGTGTGTAATTTCATCTCAGTGTAAATACAACTGTTCTGTGAAGCCCTCAGAGGTTTTTTAGAGAACCTTAGTGAACAAACAGCATCATGAAGGCCAAGGAACACACCAGACAGGTCAGGGATAAAGTTGTGGAGAAGTTTAAAGCAGGGTTAGGTTATAAAAAACTATCCGAAGCTTTGAACATCTCACAGAGCACTTGTTAAGCCATCATCTAAATATGGAAAGAGTATGGCACAACTGCAAACCTACCAAGACATGGCCGCTGACAGGCTGGTCAAGGCGATCATTAATCAGAGAAGCAGCCAAGAGGTGGTAACTCTAGAGGAGCTACAGAGATCCACAGCTCAGGGGGGAGAATCTGTCAACAGGACAACTATTAGTCGTGCACTCCAAAAATCTGGCCTTTATGGAAGAGTGGCAGGAGAAAGCCATTATTGAAAGAAAGCCATAAGAAGTCCTGTTTGCAGTTTAAGAGAAGCCATGTGGGAGACACAGCAAACATTTGGAAGAAGGTGTTCTGGTCAAATGAGGCCAAAATTGAACTTTTTGGTCTAAAAGCAAAATCCTATGTGTGGCAGAAAACTAACACTGCACATCACCCTGAACACACAATTCCCACCGTGAAACATGGTGGTGGCAGCATCATGTTGTGAGGATGCTTTTCTTCAGCAGGGAAGGGAAGCTGGTCAGAGTTGATGGGAAGATGGATGGAGCCAAACACAGGGCAATCTCAGAAGAAAACCAATTAGAGTCTGCAAAAGACTTGAGACTGGGGTGGAGGTTCACCTTCCAGCAGGACAACGACCCTAAACATACAGCCAGAGCTACAATGGAATGGTTTAGAGTAAAGCATATTCATGTGTTTGAATGGCCCAGTCAAAATCCAGGCCTAAATCCAATTGAGAATCTGTAGCAAGACTTGAAAATTGCTGTTCACAGACGCTCTCTATCCAGTCTGACAGAGCTTGAGCTATTTTGCAAAGAAGAATGGGCTAAAATTTCATTCTCTAGATGTGCAAAGCTGGTAGAGACATAACCAAAAAGACTTACAGCTGTAATTGCAGCAAAAGGGGGTTCTACAAAGTATTGACTTAGGGGTGCTGAATACAAATGCATGCCACACTTTTCAGATATTTATTTTGAAAAAAAATTGAAAACCATTTTTCATTTTCCTTCCACTTCATAATTATGTGCCACTTTGTGTTGGTCTATCACATAAAAACCCAATAAAATACAATTATGTTTTTGGTTGTAACATGAAAAAATTTGGAAAATTTCAAGAGGTGTGAATACTTTTTCAAGGCACTGTAGATCTGGTTACAGACAAGGGTTTGGTGACAGGGGAGGTTACAGAGAATTCTTGGGTTAAAGGGAAGGTTAGTATTATGGTAGGGGCTAAATTAAAGGTTAGTGTTAGGGTTGTAATTTCTGGGAGGTTAGTGTTATGGATTTGGGATATATATACAAAGAGTATTAAGCCCTGTACACACGATCGGATATCCTATGGATTCTAATCCAATGATTTTGTCCATCGGAAATCCGATGAAGCTGACTTCCATCATTCTTGCCTACACACCATCAGTCAAAAAACCGACCGTTCCAAATGCGGTGACGTAAAACACTCCGATGAGCCGAGAAAAATTAAGTTCAATGCTTCTGAGCATGCGTCGACTTGATTCTGAGCATGCGTGGGTTTTTTATCCGATGGACTTGCTCATAGACGATCGGAATTTGCTATCGGTTTTTGATCCATCGGAAAAATGTAAAACATGTTCTATTTTTTAAAACCGATGGAAAAAAGACCGATGGGTCCCATACACGATCGGTTTGTCCGATGAAAAAAGTCCATCGGACTGTTTTCATCGGTAAAACCGATCGTGTGTGCAGGGCTTTAGAGTTACAGGGATAGATAATGTTAGTGTGAGGGTTACATGAAAGGTTCGTTTAGGGTTGCAGGAAGCTTTAAAGTCATGGGGGAGGTTACAGGTAGAGTTAGTGTTGGGGTGAAAGGAAGCCTAAGTGTTAGGGATGAGTTCACTGACCACATCTGTGCTACTTTTGTCCTTTCTGTGAATTTAAAAACTGCAGTACCAACCTCTGGATAGTAGTGTGAGCTTAACCAAGTGGGGATACCTCTTCTTTTCACTAACAGAAGGCACAAGGGATTATAGGCGTATTGCTCTGGCTTTCCTAACATGTTGGCCACACATGATCTGCTAAGGGCTCCAAAAGACTTGTAATACAGTATGATATCACTAGTTTTGTTAAAAATGTAAAACCTTAATCTTTTATTCTTTGGCTACCCTGTCAAGAACATACACTCCTGATGAAGGCAATGGATAGTCATGAAACATGTTGAGATCTGTGATGTGCTTTATCTTGGTATTGACTTATTATTTTGGGAATGTTAATCTGAATGTTCACAGATAACATATCACATTGAAATTATGAACCAATCTTCTTCAGCAAACTGACAATAGTAAATCAGCCTCTTTTTTTAAACTGTTTTTATATGTGGCTATGGCTGATTTTATTGTTGAATATTTAAAAAAAAAAAAAAATGTTACCTATTTTTTGGTGTTCCTCAAAGAAAGTCCTCTTGGCAAGTTAGTTTACTTTCTTTAATCAGGGAATGAAAGACAATTTTTTGAGCAATCAGCCATTCAAGGACATTGGGGTTGATTTGCTAAAATTTGAGAGTGCAAAATCTGGTGCAGCTCTGCATAGAAACCAATCAGCTTCTAAGTTTTTTAGTAAAGCTCCCCCACTGTTTGGACAGACACAAGTCACAACATATTATGGCCTGGTTTAGAAAAAGTGGAGGAAAGAAAAATATCTTTGTGGCCCAATAGGCTGGACCAGCCAACACAAACTTTTACTTCCTTCAAATTTTACAAAACAGCCTAAATATTTATTTGGTCTTGCAACTGGTACAATTTCAATATTTCCAATTGGCAGCTACCAGCAAGCTACTTGAAGGTCTCACAGGAAGAAAGCAAAGAAACTCTATTTTAAATACTTATTGTTCAAGTTACATTGTTTCCTGTCCTGTCTTATGGAGATAGTTTGATAAGATAAAAGTAAAGGAGAAACCTGTTGTAGCTAAAATATCAGAGTGAAAGGAAACAAGCTGAAAAAATAGAATAAGTAAAAGGGTTGTTGTGACATTTGTTGTGTGTATGTTTGTGTGTATATATATATATATATATATATATATATATATATATATATATATATATATATAAATTTTTTTTTTTTTTTTACAAACAATTTCTGCTTGACTGCTTCGCATACTGTGCACTGATGCATTATATATTGCCATTTATTAATAAACCATTGAAATTTTACTCTGAATCAGACACAGTTGCTTAAATGTTTAAATGCATATTAAGCAACAGATTTGTTTGGTGAACTCATGCGCATCATTTTAAACCTGCAGCATTCAAAGGGGATATGCAGTTTTCATGAAATAGTAAAGTATTTTTTTTTCTTTTTTATGCTGCAAGTGTTTTAGGCATCTTCACTAAAACTGATTTTTCATTTTACATTATTGACAAGTTCAGTATTATACGGGGCTTAAAGTGGATGTAAACCCAATTCATGAAATTTGAGCTGGGCACATATATCTGCAGTATTTTTGTTATCTCTCTTCAAAGAGCTAAGTCCCGTAGCCCTCTCCTGAACAGTTCCTCTGTTATCAGCCTGATAACTCCTAAAAAAAATTGGACACATCAGATAAAAGCAGCCTGAAATTTCTGTCCGGGATGGTTGCTAAAATAGATTAGCAGGGAGCTGGCCCTATTACAAAACACCTCTGAGAGTCTCTGCCTATGTGGAGAGGGGGTGTGTGACTTTCCTCCAATCAAGAATTTTAGCTATCTTGGCTGTATGCCCAGACATCAGACTCTGTGTTAAACAGGAAGAGAAAATTTCCTAACATGATCTGATCATTCTAAACAGTATATAAATGTGAAGACAGCAGATATACATGTAAAACCTATGTAGGGAGATTTGGTTCATCTCTGTGCATCATCTGAGGCTGTTCACTTCACTGGGTGTATGGAGGGTTTACATCCTCTTTAATTTACAAAAGAAGTAGAGAATAATCACTTTGCAAAATTAATGTTCTCTTAGAATAATGTGACGCTAAAATAGGGTGACCATCCAAACATGGGAAATCAAGAAATACTGGAATTCTTCTTGAGCATAACAGGGTGGTGGATGTAATTACAACTTCACTTATTTACCCATCTAAAAGTGAACATTTGCTTGGCAAAATAAAAAATCTTCATTCCTAATTCTGAAATTTTTCAAAGACTATGCCCGTGAGATATCCATCCACTTGCAAAAAAATAGAAAAATTGGGGGGGGGGGGGGATAGCTGTTTGAACTAATTGTTCTCCATCAGCATTCACAGCTCTGTCTGCCACCACTACCATCTTCTCCACTGATTCTTCTGGATTGGCATCTTCTCTCTTCAGTCATTGGGCATCCAGTGATGATGAAACTCCCTGCTCCCTGCATGTGCACTAGAATTACATTATCATACTACTTGGCTCTATTCTTATTCAGGTGCCAGGAGTATATACAGCATTGAGCATGTGCCGCAGATAGCGCACACAAACAAAAAATTGCAAGCAGGCAGGTAAAGCAGTTTTTTTGGGCAGATGGGACATACAAAGTTTCTTCCACCGAACAAAAAAAACTCTGCCTACCAGTTGTTTTAATTTTTTTTCCCCCTATTTTAAAACTGCTGTAACAAAATTTAGTAAGTTTGTGATAAAAGGCAGGTATTGTACACAAAGGGGAAAAATTGCCAGCAGGCAGTGGCAAATGAAACATACAAAGTCGCTTCTGCAAAGAAAATAAATAACTACCTGCCAGAAATGTTTTGCTACTTAAGTACTGCTGTAACAAATTAAATTAAATGTATTTACTACACAAGTTTGTCATAAAGTACAGATCTAAACAAAATCACCAAATAACTCTTTACATACAAAACATTTTGATCTGTTTGGCCAGCAGAAATAAAAAGGGACTGCAGGAAGAACGGGCATTGCCAGTTTGAATATTAGCTAGACATGTGCACACTGAAATATTTTGTTTCGGAATTTCATCCGAAAAATAAAATTATTTAGTTACTCATTCGTTTTTATTTATTTTGTTTCGTTAAAAAATGCATTCGTCCGAAAATCCGAATTAATTAAGGTTGAATCTGTCATTGAAGGCTTATGGTGTTTGTCGAATGTTCTAAGAAGATTTGACGAAGCAGCTAAACTGTACGACGCCGCAATCGTACATTTCCGGTCGAATGCTCCACCCACAAGCTATAGTAGAATTCTAATGTTGTATGACTAGTAATAATTATATTTATTAATTATTATTACTAGTCAACCAACATTAGAATTCTTTTATAGCCTATGGGCGGAGCATTTGACAGTAAATGTCCGCTCGCGGCGATCGTATGTTTTTAGCTGCTTCGTCGAATCTTCATGTCTCTATAATGTCGAATCTTTTCTCTCTATGTTGAATAATCTTGGACTAATAGAGTTAGGTTAGGCACATTCAACCACAGGTTAGATAGATACAGATTGCTATTGTCACCGTCATGTCGAATCTTCTATCTATATCGAACTGTTGTCGCAACGAAACGAAAATAAAGCATTTTTAATGTCGGATCTTTCGGATTATGCACGTTCATTATCGTTTGTTAAAACAAACACAAAAATCCCCGAAATTCAGACGAAGATGCATTCGGAAGAAAACGTCTAATATTAGCATAGAATGATCCTTTGTTGTTAATAAATAAAAAAAATAGTTGGGTACCCATATTTCTGTTGTCCAAAGTGCTTGATGGGCTGAAGATTGAGCACTAGTTAATTATGCACAGTCACATGCTGTAATGTTGGTCTGCATTTACTTTGCAGCCCTTGTTTGTATGAATAGCTCCCAAGGACCACCCATCTGGCAGAATGGTAAACACAGTTCTGTGCTTTAGTTGTTGAATGATGCCATTTTTACATTTTCTCTCATTAAGGGATTCAGGATTCAGACACAGTTGGGTTATACTGCTTCCTAAAAGAGCCATTGGATGCTAGCACGCAAAGAATATTAATGACCCACCATGAATAACCCTTTCCAATTTTAGCATGCCTCAGTTTTCTACTAAGCTCCTAGGAAGATGGATATCTATTCTCTACTGAGGGAAAATTAAATGTTTTACCAGACATTTTTTCTTTTTTCAAAATTATCTTTTTATTCAATCAAGACTTCAGTTCTAAACACTGCTCAAGCTGGTCTTTCTATGCATCCATCCAAATCATTGTATTATTCAGCAATAAATTTGAAAGTTGTCCCCTGACCACAGTGGACAAAAGATTGCGAGGCCTGAGTGGAATGTGACCTTCAGGCACTGGACTCTGTAGAGCTTTATGTACACTGTGTCAGTTAGTCACAGAGCACTTTCCAGGTCCAGAGCCATGGCTCAGCCTCTGGTGTTATACAATCCCTGAAGACTCATTTAGGAGTAATCCACTTGAGCCAGGCAACAGAAGCTACTATATTTACTAAAACCATCGGGCATTTATATCACTCCTTTATCAACACTTTTTACCACTGGTCTCAACAGAAAGGGTAATGCTCTGAGAAATGATGTGCTATATCACTGACTTGAGCATCGCATATGCACATTCTGTGTTCTTTTGCTGTGTTTCAGCATGAGGTAGCATTTTCCCACCATTGCTTATATTCACAATAAAGTGCAAGATGTTGGGTCTCAAACACAAGGGGAGAAATACCTATGTATAAGGTCTCTCCAATGCGCAATCTGCTAACAATTTTTGGACCACCTACAGTGCCTCTCCTCATGGACCTGATACTGACAGCCAAGATGGCGGTCCTCTGCTTGAGCTCATAATTTCCTTGGTCTTAGCTCCATCAGGTGTAACCCACTCCTTGACCTTATCCAAAGAGAAGTTCTTTGCAGTTATTCTGGAGATTATGGGCCAAGTGCACCTTTGATTGCTGATCCTTTAAACAGAAACTGTAAATGTTTTCCCCTATATTGTATATAGTGTATATACAGTATATGCACATTACATGTGTGTGTGTGTATATATATATATATATATATATATATATATATATAATGCCCCTAGAACGCCTGAAGTTGCTCCTTAGATTTTGGTCCCCTCTATGCACCTGGGCTGTGAAAAGGTCTCACACATGTGGTATATCCATACTCAGTACTCAGGAGGAGTATCATGTGTTGGATATAATTATTAGTATGCTTATGCTGTGTTTAAGAAATAACATGTTGAAATAACATCTTTGTGAAAAAGAAAAACACACTTTATTTAACCTCTTCATTTTCCCAAACATTGTAACAAAGGTTAGAACTTCAAAAAATTCACCATGCCTCTTACTAAATACCTTTGACTGTCTATTTTCCAAAAGGGGTCATTTTGGAGGTATATGTACTGTCCTGGCATTTTAGGGTATCAAGAAATGACATAGGCAGTCAGTGCCCCAGGACTGATCGATTCTCAAATATATATATATATATCATAGTTTGTAGACTCGTATAGACTTTCTATGACTTTCACACAGACTAATTAATATACACTGATTTGTTTTTTAATTCCACAAATATTTTATTTGAAAGGAGGTGCGAATACATGGGCCCAAAGCCTGAAGCCGTGTACACACGATCGGTTTTTCCGATGAAAACAGTCCGATGGACTGTTTTCATCCGACAAACCGATCATGTATGGGCCCCATCGGTCTTTTT
The DNA here is from genome assembly GCA_029206835.1 of Rana muscosa. Taxonomy (NCBI): domain Eukaryota; kingdom Metazoa; phylum Chordata; class Amphibia; order Anura; family Ranidae; genus Rana; species Rana muscosa. The sequence continues at coordinate 376,576,911 of CM055127.1, forward strand.
TCCATCGGTGTGAAAAAATAGAACATGTTTTAAATTTATCCGATGGGAAAAAAAATGATAGCAAAATCTGATCGTCTGTGTGGAAATCCATCGGATAAAAAACCCACGCATGCTCAGAATCAAGTCGATGCATGCTCAGAAGCATTGAACTTAATTTTTCTCGGCTCATCGGAGTGTTTTACGTCACCGCGTTTGAAACGGTCCGTTTTTTGACTGATGGTGTGTGGGCAAGACTGATGGAAGACAGTTTCATCGGATTTCCGATGGAAAAAACCATCGGATTAGAATCCATAGGATATCCGATCGTGTGTACAGGGCTTAAGAGTATACAAAGGTAATGCACAATTATCTGTAACATCCATTTGCAAAAACAACACAAACGGTAATGATAGTATGTTTAGACCTTAACACGAATAAACACTTTTTTTCTCTAAGCCCAGGATTTCAAAGGGCAACGAGGAAAGCAAATCCAGGTCATATCCATAGAAAATGTGTGTTGAGCTGAAGTCTTAAAACAGGAGGGAAGGGGCAGAAAGAAGCCCAGAAGCTAAGGAAAGAGTTGGAATACCTAGCCTCATTGGTGGGTAGGTGCATCCAAAAGGCTGGTAGGCCAGCTGGCAGCCTTGTTTAGGACTAAACAAGAACTTTAGAACTCAAAGAGATGGGACTCGAGTAGTCCCCCAGAAAACAGGCATGCAAAGCTTGGCTGTGTTTAGCATGTGCATGGCAAATGACTTGAGGAATGATCGTTTAGGTAGAGTAATATGGTGTCAAAGGAATTGGGTGGGAGAGAAGTCTAAGGCAAAGGTTGAAACTGAAGCACTTAAGCTGTGAACCTCAGACCAGAACTTTTGAAGGTTGGGGCATATCCACCAGTTGTGCAACCCTAAACCTTTTTCCGATTCGCATCTCCAGTATAGACTTGATGCAGATGGTGAACATTTATGAATGGTCATCAGGACTCTGTACCAACATGACAAAACCGTATATCCATTTTCTTTGACTGTCACGTTTACCAAGCTTTTATGAATGCATTTATGAATGTGCTCCCATTGCTCTTCCATGAGGTCCAAGGAAGGTTTCAAAATCGCCAGATCTTATCCTCTTTCACAGAATGTGTAGTGAAAAGGAGTGTGTGAAGAATGCAGACTAGATGCTGCCATGGTGTGGATCCAGAGCATAAAGACTCAAAGGGGGTAAACTGGCGGCTCAAATAGTTCGAACCCCCCAAAAAAAATTGTATTTGAAGGTAGGTCCATGGGGGGAACTCTTGGTCTATTATTTGGGAAGCCAGATATTCTTGACTCAAGAGGTTCCCTCTTTGGAAGAAGTGCTTGGCCAGGACCTGCTCGTGTGGCTAGATACCAACTATGAACCGCCTGGACATCCCCAGGGGGAAATCGGGGGTTAAGGTGGAGAGGTGTCAGAGGACCTGGTGTAGAGAGTGGCGTCTTTCTGCAGATTTCTTGAAAGCACTGTTTAGTGGGGCCTATAAGAAGGTGATCTGTACCAACAGACGGAACATATTTAGGGGTCTAATAGGGGGGTGGAGGCAAGGGGCCTAAGAGAGAAAGTCTTCCAGCCCAACCCACTGTTTTGTATGTGCATGGACATTCCAATCCACTATTCTAGTAAGAAAGCAAGTGCTATGGTAGTTGCGAAGGCTGTGTAAGCCTATACCCCCCTTGAGTTTCAGAAGGATCAGTTGGGCGTATTTGATGCAAGGGCGTTTATTATGCCAGAGGTATTTCGTACATATTGCTTGTAAGAGAAAAAAGTAGAGGGTAAATGAATGGGTATATCTTGCCTAAGGTCCCGAACCACAAAAAAGGGGGAGTGTCCCACTTCTGAATGTTGTCTCGTGTAGCAGTCAGCCTGACAAAGGGTCACCATTTCTGTAAGCAGGGTGTTGTTTAAAGCGTATAACTTTGCCAAGTTGATTTTAAGAAATGGTCTGAAAATTAGCAAAGTCTTTCCATCAGTTTGGAAAAGAATTATGGGGGTCTGTAAGAAAGAGTAGGATGTTGTCTGAAAAGGCTGCAAGTTTTTTTATTTTATTTTTTTCCACCAAAGAAAAATAGCAGATTATAGCTTGACTTTAATTTATGAAGAAAGATTATTTATTTGCAAAGTTTTATAATAGAGAAAAAGGCATTTTTTTCAAAATGTTTAGTCTTCTTGTCCTTTATAGAGTAGAAAGTAAAAAAAAAAAAAAAAAACAGTTGTGATTAACTACCACCAAAAGAAAGCCTTATATTTCTAAAAAAAAAAAAAAAAAAATAACACATTCATTTGCGTACAGTGTTGCATGACAAAGCAAGTGTCATTCAAAATGTGACAGCGCTGAAAACTGAAAAATGACCTGGACTGGAAGGGGATATAACTGTCTGATCTTCAAGTGGTTAAAGAAAGCACTGACCATTCCTGTTGAAGATGCAGTGTTTAAAGTGATTGTAAAGTCTTGTTTAAAAAAAAAAATAACAAACAAACAAAAAAATATGAAAAAAACAAACATAACAAATACCTGCCCTGTTGCAGTGGTTTTGCACAGAACAGCCTGGATCCTCCTCTTCCCAGGTTCCTTTTTGCTGCCTCTGGCCCCTCTCTGCTGTTGAGTGCCCCCACAGCAAGCAGCTTGCTATAGGGGCATCCAAGCTGAGCTGCAGCTCCCTGTGTCCATTCACACACAGAGCTGACGTTCGGCCCTGCCCCCTCTCTCCCCTGATTGGCTAACTGACTTTAATTGACAGCCTCTGGACTGCTGCTGTGTCTCAGCCAATCAGCCAATCAGGGGGGAGAGTTGCTGGACAGAGAGGGGGCTCAGGTAAGTATTAGGGGGTGCTGGGGGGGCTGCTACACATAGAAGGCTTTTTATTTTAATGCATTGAATACATTAAGATGAAAAACATTCTGCCTTTACAACTCCTTTAAGGACCGATTGATAAACATTAGGAAATGGACCCACCGTTGATCTGGGGTTGTTCTGCCCTAAAGTAAGCACTTCCCGTTCTTGTTGAGTATGCCATATTTAGGGACCCCGTGAGAAACATTTGGAAGCTCTTTCCAAATCCTTGTCTTCTCTAGCATACCCTACATTTGCAACCTGCCATGGCAATCATATGAATCTTCCATGTCTTAGCAGAATAGTCTAAACTCATGTTAAAGGATATCCCACACCCACACTCTTGCATATGGGTTAGTTGCTATCTCTTGTTTTATCTAATACATGTCTCCTATCAGTGATTATGCTAAAACATTGCTTAAAATGTTGGTCTGCAAAACAGCATGCAAAAAGCATCTGTGGGCATACTCTTTGAGGGTGAACATCTCATTGGAGATGCTTTGGACACCCTCACTAAGAGTGTCACTGGGGCTAAGACTACCTATTTGCCCCAGTTGTAGAAGTTTAAGCTGGGAAGTTTCCCCCCTCCTCTGAGGCTAGGAAGAATTTCTGATCCGAGAGTACTGCCAAGCTTCAGCCTCCAAGGCTAGACCCAAGCCAGGAGCCCAATTCAGCTGTAAGTCTTGGCCCCTCAAACCTGCAGACAAGTCCTCTTCAACATGAAGGGACTCCCAAAATTTCCAAAGTGAGGGAACATCTGTTGGCTTTTGCAGACACCTGGTCAGAAAGAAAAAAAGAAAGTTCTCAAAACAAAAAGTGTTATCTGTCCAATCTTGGATATGAAGGGCTTAAAAGTCTTCCAGTCCAAAAATGTTGCATGGAATTTGCCAGGTCCGTAATAGATTCCCTTCATCAGGGAAACTTTCTAACTTCTGTGGACATCAAACGTGCATCCAATTTGCCATAGTGTGAACCCAGCCTTAAGGATCAGGTTCATACCTTTCCTGTTAAAGCTCAATCCACTAGGTCTGAGAGTGCCTTTTGGGCCTTTTAGCATCAGGCAATTGTTTTACAGATTTTCAGGTTTTACCTGGTTTAGGCATAAGGTCTTTCAGGCAGCACTTTGAGCTGCAGGTTGCCCCCAGTATCGTTATTTTGTTATGTGGGCCTGCTTTGGATATCCCAGTTGTTTCTGAATCCTTTTTCCTTAATGATGTGAAAGAATATAGGGTATTTGTAAGCAATACATTTTATGGTAAGTATAAAAATCCTATTTTAAACTGTATAATCCAGTGTATCTCAATTTACCAGGACTTTCACAATATAAAGCACCACATCTTCTTGTTTCATGATTCTGTGCAGCCTGCCTTTTCATCCTCTCAAGCTGGCAGCTGTGGATTTAAGGTAATGTAGTATAGAAGATGAATGTCAGAATAAAAATGATAGCTCCTTAGTAGGCTGGCTTTGTCAATCACATTTGATTAACTGAAAACTTTCCAACTTGACTTGGCTGCAGCTTTAATATGTTCAATACAATGAGTAAAAGTTAATTATTTGTTATAATAAATGCTTTTCCCTATTGAACCTTTGGCTCCTTTCTCTTCTGAGTTAGTTCTGCCTAGCAAACAACAGCCAGCACTAACAACACATTGTTCTAGCTAAGCTTATCCATATGAACAAGTCCTGCACAATGAGTTAAAGACATATTTTTCTGCATATTAAACAATATTGATTTTCCTGTATTGATTACACTTCTTAATTAATAATAAAGTAACATTGATTAACAGTAATTTACTGGAACATTATTTGAATGCATGTCACAGTATAATTTATATGAAAAGGATTGTGCCACCAGTATGTGACTGTTTTTTATTATTCTAGGTGGTGAAATTTACCAAATCGTTTGAGCTGCTGTCCCCCAAATGCAGTGCTGATGCAGAGAGCAGGTAAATTTCGATAATAAACTGTATTAAATGACATGTATTAGGGCATTACTACTATGCTGTAATAGAGGTTTTTGTGGTCTGGTCAACCTACCCTTTTGTTTACTTAAGTATCCCTTCTCTGATAACGCTTTTGTTCATATAGACAGACACCCAGGAATAGAGCCCCACATAGGAATGTTTTAAAAAAAATTAAGTGTTACTAAACCCACAACAGTAAAATCAGTCTGTATATGCAGTAAAGCATGCTTGTTATACTCACTGTGGAACCTAAGGGGTTAATCCTCCGCATTGTGTATAAAGGCTGTGTGATCCTGTCTCTCTGATCCTCCTCTTCTTCCACTCACTCCAGTCCATTTCCTGATAGAACAGAGCATTTGGGGACAAGCTGCACATGCTCAGTTTGGTGTGTATTGCTATAGAGTTTTTTTTTTCTTGGGAGGGTGTATGTGATCAGCACAGGGCCAATCAGCACTGTCCAGACAGAGGTCGGGGGTCCTCCAGTCTTATAGGTCAATCAGGGGACACAGGTATAAGTCACAAGACTGCTCTAACTGCTGATGAAAAAAGGTATTTAGCGGTTTATATTTACTAAAATAATTGCATTTCCATGTTCTGTGTACTGTGGAAGACCAGATATAGTGAATGCAGGGTTTTGGCTTTAGTAACACTTTAAGTGCACTTTAAGGGTGAACTCCAGAGAGGTATTAAAAAGACTCAAATTCATGTAGTATTTATTGAAAAAAAACCATTAATTGTGTTTGTGACATGTCCACCTCCCCCCCTTCCATTTTCTGCCTTCAGCACTAGAGCTCTACTGTATGATCAGAGCTTGTTCCCACTTGCAACCTTGAGAGGGTGCCAAATGTTGCCAAATCTTGCGAGTTGCCCCAATCCACCCAAGAAGGTCCTTACATAAAGGTGAAACATATATAAAGGAAAATGTATGTAAATTAAGGTGGGGTTCATTGCCCACAATGAATGAATGAATATGTTCAGTTTTCCACCCCTACTCCTTTAAATCTGAGGTTCACCCACTCCCTCCCTGAACTTATGTCAGCGCAAATCAGGCACCAAGCTCCTCCAACTTTCTGCTCAGTCCCCACCCTGCAATCCTCCACTCTCTCTCGTCTTGTTCAGTCCAGAATAATATTACTATTATCAGTATTTGTATCATACTGTATGTGTTATCATTTGTATCTATCAATGTACTGTAAGTGTATGGTATATACTGATAATGATGCCAATCAAATTCTGTTTGGATGCATAAGCACTGATCTAACAGTGTGATTTAGCCCTGTCCTACCTGTTGCTCCAATTTGTGGAAGGGGTTACGATTGGTATGCATATGTATGCATCTCGGCCCTGTTGTGTGTGTTTTTATTAGTGAAAACGTTGTCCACTTTGATTTTTATATTGGTGTTTGGAGGGTGTGTGGCCAATCTGGCTGATTTTTTGCTATAAGTTGTACTTCAAAAAAGTTTTTTCTAATTGGTAATACTGCGGTGGGTTATCTTTTACAACTACTTTTGGGTAGTCGCTCTACGACTCCCCGTTATTTTTAGTATGGTATATATTTTTATACATTTTAAATGTATATACCTTTTACATAAATTCTAGCCCTAATAAAGAGAACACAGGTGAGCCAGTGAAACATGTTGTTTATTTATAGAGACTTTTATTGGAATAAACGTATTCTTATTCTAATGGGATAAAGGTCTTTACTTTTTTTTTTTTGACTATCAGCCGATCAAATAGAGAGGCCTTTGACAGTCAGCAGAAGTAGAATGATGACAACCTTTCCATTATTTTATTTTAAAAAAACATCTGTAGGAATATTTGAAGCTTGTCAGTGTTTGTATAAATGCAGTTTCAGTATTTTGCCTTTTATAAATTGGGGAATTCTTTATAAATACAATTATGGCACCAGTATAGCTGATAAAGCTTTTATTCACAGCCCCTTGCATGTACTCTACTGAGAAATATACGTTCTGTAGAACTAATATCACAATACACACAGATACTTTCTTTATTACTCTGTTCTTCCCCTATCCCCATGTTATAAACACATTTTTTTTCTGAAGACTAGTTCATATCTTTGTTTTTCATGATGTTACACAAAATGTGAATTCTCATTGATTTCCACTGCAAAGCTTTAAAAGACTTATAAAATATTTATCTGCTTTTTTCTTTTGCAGTCAGACTGAAAGGTATTTTCTAGAATGTGTTGTATACTAAATTTTAGAAGAAATTTATGTTTTTGAGATTAAATAAAATTCACAGTGCTTTTTTAGTTTTATAAGGATTGGTTTTATGTCACTTACAAAACTGCTTTTTTTTAAATTGGTCCAACAAATTTCATGACAGTGCAAAATGTGTAGTGGGAACTGTTATATGCTATTTTCTGTGTCAAGATGGTTGGTTTACAAGGCATGAAAAGCAAATCAGGAAGATTAATTTTAGTAATAATAAATAATGATGTACTGTATCACAATAATGAAACAGTAGAGAAATAATGTTTGACTTAAGCAGGCAGATTTTCATCAATAACAATTAAGACTGAATGTACGATAAGGAAATGGTTTCTTCACAGTTGGGCTTTGGCTACAAAGAGATAATGAAAATAGCAAAAATCTCACCTGAACGAAAATGTTTCTATAGTTCATAATGGCAGAAATGTAGATACTACTTCCTTCCTATTCAATATTTTTATTGTTTTTCTATATAAATGCACAATTACAGCCGAGCACTTCAGAAAAGTTCACATAAAGAAATCAGAATTACAGCGAGAAGCTCTGAAGTGTACAATTACAAATGTGAAGGTACAAAAAGGCTTGACAGACTCGTGAACTGTCAAACAAATGGAGATTTACAATGAAATTATATACAGGAATAGTTTATGACTGTAATGTTAATCTGATGCCAGGGACATGGGCCTAGTCCTTGTAATGAAGTGCTCAAAGTTACTAAGAGGTACTTGGAAAACAACAGAAGGGTAAAAATAAACAGATGTGGTAGAAAAAGAAATAGGTAGGGGAGGAGAAGGGGGAAGGGGATAGAGACAGTTAGAAGTACTCCACGTCCCACCACAGAAGCCTTATTCAAATTGATCCTGCAACTTAGAGTTCAAGGTGGAGGCGGTCAAAAGTTCCCTGAAGACAGTGGGAAATCCAGGGGCCCCAGATCCACCTACCGTAGATCCAGTGTTGATGGGGGAAACCCTTCCACAGCTCTATTGTGTTCTGCCAGTGAGGAGCCTTCCCTGCCAGCAGAACATAAGGATCACTGTTGACAGCTATAGCTGCTAATGTGATTGCATGAAAAAAATCAGACAGGTTGTTTGTACTGAAGTCAATCAATGGACCAACTTTAGTACAACCAGCCTGCCCAAAGATGTCCTGCTGAACCAGCCGAGATTCGATTCATCTATGGTCAGCTTTAACTGTAAATTTTTCATTAATCAGAACCCATTGCATAGGGTAGTGAACTTTAGCTATCCGTAACATGTTGCTCAACCATGCCCTTGCAATCCTCTGCTCAGGACGTGTACCATCAGAGCATGTTCCTCCATAGATTGAGGAGGGCTTCTTGTGGCAGCAAGGGTATTGATTTTTGCCATAGCTTATGTAAAATGTCATAAACTTGGGTCCAGAATGCGTGTGCCACTGGACAGGACAACCAAATATGGAAATATGAGCCTAGTTCCAAGCAACCGCGAAAGCAGGTTGGAGGGTTGATCAAGTATGCTCGAGCCAGCCTGGTGGGCATCATATGCCAGTGGATCAGGACTTACAGAAAAACACAAAACAGAAAGAAAAGAATATGTAAGGCCAAATAATGCATATACAATCATGGATAATCTCTGAAATGTAATAAACATTGTAAAGAATCATAAATGCACACAATGAACATCATATACAAAATCAATCTGAGTTTTCTGCATCTATCTTTTGGTTAACTATGGTTGGAGGGAAGTGTGGGCCTATCACGTAAAGTTTGGGGAAGAGCAGGGCAGGAGGATCGCCTGAATGTAAAGACGGGCGAAGAAATCACAAAATGTAATCATCAATTTTTAAACACCATGGCCATTAGTGGCCTCTTAAGAGGCCCTGGTAGAGGGGAATCCATAAATAAACACGCGCAAGTAGGAGAGGAGATCCCTCCCCTATTCCCTTTTATGCTTTTTTTTTTTTTAAAGTTTGTTCGTTTTTACTTAAGTTGGGGAACTAGGCCATGGGGGCCACTACACACAAGTACGGGTAACTAATACTTAACCACGAGGCACAGATGGATGTGTATGTGTATATATATGTGTATGTGTATGTATATGTGTGTGTGTGTGTGTGTGTGTGTATGTATGTATATATATTTTTTTTCTTTTTTTTTTTCTATTTTCTTTTCTTTTTTTTTCTTTTTCTTTTTTCTTTTCACCACTCAAAAAGAATAGTCACTATGGCCATTAGTGGCCTCTTTGGAAGTAGGAGGGGGCACTGTTTAAGTGACAAAGGACACAGTAGGAGAACCCATGACTTAAGTAGAAGGAATGGAGCGAGTGGGGACAGAGCAGACTTACTCCACCGCAGCCAGGGATGGTGTGGAGGGAGGGGGGAGAGGGAATTGCCTTGTTTGTTTTTTTTGGGGGGGGGGTAGTATAATTGATAATGACAATTTTTGTACTTAGTTCTTTCTTGCAATGTTCATTCTATGTTGTATGTAAATGTACAATGCTGAATGAAAATGTTGAAGCTATAAAATAACAATTTTGATTATAAAAAAAAACAAAACTAATGACCAATAGAGGAACTAAAATATAAATTTGACTATCCTAACCTAACCTGGACATGGCGGTGAAAAACATACCATGTATGGGACTGTGTGTACCATACATATGTATTCCCAAGAAGAATATGTAGATATATAATTATATAGAAAATCTCCATCAAAATATATCATGATACAAAACATGATAAACATCATGGTTATACCAGAGGAGATAGAGAGAACCAAGGAGCAAATATGGAGTAGAGAATGAGATGAAGTAATATAATTAAATATGATAAGCTACCCATATGACAATGTATACTACACTGCAGGGAGTTGCCAGGAATTATTCGTAAAAATTACTCATCCCATTCAAAATTCAAACCCATGGGATAGCGAGTCTGGAGATGGGATAGCGAGTCTGGAGATGGAATATCCACCTCTCTTTGGGACTCTAATCTTGTCTATGACTTTGACCTGCATGGTGGATTTGTTACTTCCATGGCAACAAATGAAATGTTTGGCTATATTTGTGGATTTATTTTTATCAAAACTATAGACATGTTCATAAAACCGTCTAGTTGTCCTCCCCACAAATTGTACACAGCAAGCACTACATGAAATAAGATAAATCACGAAGCTCGTATTGCAATTGTAGAAGGCGTCAATATTAAATTCTCTCTTGTTATAAGCAGAGGTAAACTTATTACCCCCCAAAATATATTTGCAACAAGGACACTCAACGGCCCCTCATTTATAATTCCCCTTGCAGTGTAACCACGTTAGGGATTTATTGGTTTCATATTAAAGAAACTGGGGGACAAGGACCCTCCCAAAGTGGGTGCCCAACGGGATACCATATTGATGCCCTCCTTTAAGATCTCCAAACAGATCTCTGTACATAAAATTGGTAAACCTTTAGGCTGGATTCACACTTTTGCGTTGCGTTTTTGAGCTCCGGAGTCTTTGGCAAGATATTAATCAGTGGTTCAGCGGTTTGTCTGCGGTCTAGCTGCGGATTTGCTGACCTAGGAGAGGAGAGGGGAGGTGAGGGAAGCCGCTGTTATCATGAGGGGGGAACTCCACGCCAAATTTTGAATAAAAACCGGCATGGGTTCCCCTCCAGGAGCATACCAGGCCCTTAGGTCTGGTATGGATTTTAAGCGGAACCCCTACGCCGAAAAAACAGCGAGGGGGTCCCCCCAAAATCCATACCACACCCTTATCCGAGCACGCAGACCGGCCGGTCAGGAAAGGGGGTGGGAACAAGCGAATGGTGGGACTGTTACGTCATATGGAGGCAGGGCCGCCGGGTAGCATCACCCGGTGACCACGCCCCATGCCTATATAAATCGTTGCGCACCGCACACATGGCATTACAGCGGGAGGCAGCCTTGTGTCAACATCGAAGAAGAGAAGAGGGAAGAAGACTACGGAGAAGACAGGGCCGCCGCTAGCAAAAGAGCTGGAAGAAGATAGTGGAGGCGCCCGGCAGAAGGAAGAAGGCAATGAAAAGCGGGAGAAGAACCAGAGAGCGCGGAGGCGACACCAGAGAGCAGAAGAAGAGACCCCCCGAAGTCAGAAGAAGACCCCCGGAGCTGCCTAATAAATTACTTTAAAAACCTGTGTAGTGTGTTTTTTTATTGACATACTCATTCACATAGGGTGGGGGGCTGGGATCTGGGGGCCCCCTTATTGAAGGGGGCTCCCGAATTCCGATAAGTCCCCCACTCGCAGACCCCGACAACCAACGGCCAGGGTTGTCGGGTAGAGGCCCTTGTCCTCATCAACATGGGGGCAAGGGGCTTTGGGGTGGGGGGCTGCAGGGCGCCCCCCGCCCCAAAGCACCCACCCCCCCATGTTGAGGGCATGCGGCCTGGCACGGTTCAGGAGGGGGGGGCGCTCGCTCGTCCCCACTCCCTTTTCTGACCGGCCGGGCTGCGTGCTCAGATAAGGGTTTGGTATAGATTTTGGTGGGCCCTCCACGCCGTTTTTCGGCGTAGGGGTTCTGCTTAAAATCCATACCAGACCTGAGAGCCTGGTATGCTCCTGGAGGGGAACCCATGCCAGTTTTTTATTTAAAATTTGGCGTGGAGTTCCCCCTCATGATTCATACGTACTGTGTTCAGAACGCAACACATCTGCGAATCAGATGCGTTCCCATAGAACATAATGGGCAGACAATTCGCACCGCAAAACCTAGAAAACGCACACGTTTTTTGGGCAATGCGCAGTGCGAATGCATCGCACATATGTGAACCAGCCTCATTGAAATCAATATATTTTAAAATGTTATGCGAATTGGATGCAGTTTAAGCCACAACCAATTCCCATAAGTGTGAATTATCTAAAGGATAATTTTTCTGATGGAGTCAAATTCTGCACTATAAGAGGTTGTAATCAGGGCTTTTTTTCAGGGGGAACGCGGGGGAACGCAGTTCCCGCACCTTCAGCAATGAATGTACTGTATGTAATAGCATAGAGTGCTGGGGTGTGCTGGAGGGTCCATTGATGCTGGCTGCTGGGGAATCTATTTTTGTGTGGAGATCTATTGTTGCTCGGTAGGTTTATTGATGCTGATGGGGGGGATGTTATGTTTCTGGGGGGGTCAATTGTTGCTGGGAGGGATCTACTGTTGAGGGGGAGGTCTATTGTTGCTGTCTTTTGGAGGATCTATTGATGCCGGCTGCTGGGGGTCTATTGTTGGCGGGGGTGGTATTTTGTTGCAGTGGGTCCATTGTTGCTGGGGGGAAGTCTATTGTTGTGTGGGCGATCTATTGTTGCTGGTGTGAGGTCTATCGTTGCTGGGGTGGGGTCTATTGTTGCTTACTGCACTCTATTTTACTGTCTTTCTTCTTATTAACAAATTCCATGCAAATCACTTAGTAGCACAAGATGATACTTGGTTCTGTATTCTCTAAAAGGGTTGGTACTGGGAGGTGGATAGGAAGTGGAACCAAGGAACAATGCTCAGAGGTGGGTAGGGAGCAGAAATGAAGGGTAACTCAGAAGAGGGGGAGTTCCTGCACCTATTCTCTGAGAAAAAAAGCCCTGGTTGTAATAGTAAGTCTACGGTCTTGCTCCCTATTTAATTTTTTATTTTTAATGTACTAATATCCCAATAAGTCCGGATCTCTTTAATCATGCTGCGTTCAAGCAGGCGAAAAAGCAGTTTAACAGAGCCTGTTCCATTGTCCGGATTACTATGCAATCCATCATGGGCATTGGCTCTCAAGAGGTTGTCTCCCAACTGCCTGAAGGTGTGGCTGGCAACTTGTGGTGTAGTATCGTCAGTCATCTGTAGTAAAGTCTATGCAAGATCAAATGGAATCTAACTCACCGAGCCTGGCGTAACATCAAAACACTGGAGGAAACAATAAGGGGAACTGCCGTTCCAGGTGAGTGACTGCAAATTTAAATCAATTGGATGGAACTCCTTATGCGGTTGCAAGCCCCGGGTCGCCTGCCATAGAAGACTGAATGAAAAGGATTGGCTGCACACCGACGTGATTGAAGTCCATTTATTGCATGTTCCATAAAAATGACATGACATACACCACAAGTGCAAAAAAAACAAAAAAATAAAACAAAGGTGTATGCATTTTACACAGCTACACTCTGCTTACTCATCACCTTGAGGTGTACCACTGACATTCCTTAAATAGGCCCCCCACCCACACCCGTGTCCACAGGTGTGGGCAGGTATCAGTGGACACCCCACCTGTCCTAAGTACTTGAAGAGCTGTGTACTGAGAAACAGATGGGGGAAAAGCCAAGAAAAAGACCCATATTGTCTCATTTGGTTACATTTGGGCTTACATATTCTTTTCTTTATCTTTTTCTTTTTCTTTTTGTTTTGTGTTTTTCTGAAAGTTTTTGGAAGTTTGTTTTCTTAGCACATATGTATAGTTTTTAATTTTATTATATATATTTATATATATATTTGTTTAATGTTTAAGGATTTTACATATTTGTTGTGGTCAATTATCTGTTGGTATCCAACTGGTTTTGGGCTGTTTCTGAGTGACAGGGTGTTATTTGGCTTTTATTAATTTGTATTTCATACTTTGAGTCAAAATAATTCCTTTCTACTATGTAACCAAATGAGACAATATGGGTCTTTTTCTTGCCTTTTCCCCCCTGTCTGTTTCTCAGTACACAGCTCTTCAAGTAATTGGGACAGGTGGGGTGTCCACTGATACCCGCCCACACCACGGGTGTGGGTGGGGGGGCCTATTTAAGGAATGTCAGTGGTACACCTTAAGGTAATGAGTAAGCAGTGTAGCTGTGTAAAACGCATACACCTTTGTTTTGGCTTTTGTACTTGTGGTGTATGTCATGTCATTTTTATGGAACATACAATAATTGGACTTCAATCACATCGGTGTACAGCCAATCCTTTTCATTTAGAAAAGAGAGGCAGACAAATGATCTCTTCCATGTAAGAGAGCCAAAGTTACCAAAAGTACAGTGTTGACTGTAGTATTTGGTATATACAAATAACATTGCGACAATATACTAAGACAATATTGCCCAAAAAAAGGCTTGTTTGTCCCTAAAAAATATATCCTACTTCAGTATTATAAGTAACGACAAAATTATTGCCGAAATAATGGCCTATAGTTGAAATGTACAAATTGCTCTGCTCAGGTTTGGGAGCCAAAGTGGTTAAGATCAGGGTTAGGTGGGCTAAATGGAACAGAAAACTCCTCTACTGAAATGCTGTGAAGCACAGCATTGCTTTCTAAAAACAGGTGTTATTTATATACCAAGTAAAAATCAAGGAGTTTATTGCTTATTTTAGTGTAGTGAGCTGAGACATTAAAATCATACCTGCAAGTTTGTGTGGCCAGCTGCGCATCCGGAATTGGTTTTTAATCTCCTAATTGTTTTTGGATTTGCTATGAAAGTGAAGATCTGTGGATGCAACCTGTTTTATAAAAGGAACATTATTTTACTTGAGTTTTTTGGCTCTTTTTGACACACCTCGACATAAACACAATCTGTGAGCACCACAGGATTTTCAGCATGCTAGAAGACTTTTATGACTAATGACACATATTTTGACACTTTAAAGCTCAATACAACCACCTTTGAAAACCTTGACAATCAGTTTAGGGCACAGCAATAAGTCAATGAGCTGTCTTGCCTTGATTTTGGTGCTGTATCTGAACAACCGTGCGTGCAAAATAACCCATGAGTCAAGCTAGCTACCCATTGAGTGGGACTTTGGCCTGTCTGTGGGTAAATGTTCAGAGGCTCACACAAGGCTAAAAGCTAAAAAATTGCTGTAATGTTCCACACGTTCTTATTGGCCCATCACTGTGATGGGCTGACTCAGTAGGAATGTGGAGCGGTAGGACGGGATGGGCAAGCTTTAGCTTTAGCAGGAAGCACGAAAGCTTTGCATGTCAAAATGGTTAGAGTTTGGCACATTCCTGGTGCCTGCTGGTCCCAGCATTTGTCAACCCTTGCTCCCACCTTTAGTTTGTAATGTCAGTAAATTGAATGCTGTGCCAGTGGTAGAGCAGGGCATCCGTGGAGGCAGGAAGGTGGCGGTGTGGAGACACAGTTCAGTTGGGTCCTGTGACTGAGTCAGTCGCTCTGTAAACACTGACCACCAGTGAATGGAGGGGGGGGGGGACACAGCAATGCCACTGACTAGTAATAGGGGGGGGGGGGGGTTATTTAGCAAATTGTTGACTACTAATGTGTGGCATAATATTGGGGTTACTGACACCAATGTTGTTGATTATTGCAGTCAGTGCACCACTACTGGGGGTATTGCTTCAATTAATGACATATCCTGGGGGTTATTATTACTTTTATCACTGACACAAAGGCTGGATAATATTATTATTATACAGGACTTACCGTATTTATCGGCGTATAACACGCACCGGCGTATAACACGCACCCCAAGTTTAGGAGGGAATTTTAGGGAAAAAAACTTTTAGGAGGGAAGTTTAAGGAAAAAAAAACTTACATTTAAATGCAGCCTTACCAGTGTCCGTTGCAGCCTTGTCAGTGCAGCCTTGCCAGCAGTGTCCAGTGCAGCCTTTGCCCAGTGTCCAGTGCAGCCTTTGCCCAGTGTCCAGTGCAGCCTTTGCCCAGTGCAGCTTTACCAAGTGTCCAGTGCAGCCTTTGCCCAGTGCAGCCTTTGCCCAGTGTAGCTTTGCCCAGTGTCCAGTGCAGCTTTACCCAGTGTCCAGTGCAGCCTTTGCCCAGTGCAGCCTTTGCCCAGTGTAGCTTTGCCCAGTGCCCAGTGCAGCTTTACATAGTGTCCAGTGCAGCCTTTGCCCAGTGTCCAGTGCAGCTTTGTCCAGTGCAGCCTTTGCCCAGTGTCCAGTGCAGCTTTGCCCAATGTCCAGTGCAGCCTTTGCTAAGTGCAGCCTTTGCCCAGTGTCCAGTGCAGCCTTGCCCCAGTTTTCAAAATTGGCGCTGCCGAGATCGCCGCAGAGACTGGGCGGAGCGGGGCGAACGCCGCCGAGAATGCAGGGACTGGGCGGAGCCGAGATACACATAGCCGAGTGTACTCAGCTATACTCGGCTTTTCTCGGCTTCGCTCACAGTCACGCCGAGTCCCGCCCTATGATGGACATATCACAGGTCCAATGGCGGGACTGGGCGTGACTGTGAGCAGAGCCGAGAAAAGCCGAGTATAGCCGAGTACACTCGGCTATGTGTATCTCGGCGGCGATCGCTGCGCTCCGCTCAGTCAGCGGAGATCGCCGGGATCAGTGGGTATCGGCGTATAACACGCACCCACGATTTTCCCCTGATTTTAAGGGGAAAAAAGTGCGTGTTATACGCCGATAAATACGGTATATAGTGCCAACAGTTTACGCAGCACATAAGGGCAGACAGTACACTTACAATACAATTTAGTACAGTAGGAATAAGAGGGCCCTGGTCATTAGTGCTTACAATCAAAGAGGGAGGGTCAAAAGATGAAAAAGGTTATAACAGTGGGGTATGAGCTGATGGAGAAAATACAATTATTGTTGTTAGGTGGAGGCAAGGTAGGCCTCTCTGAAGAGAAGGGTTTTCAGGAATCATCTAAAAGTGGACAGAGTAGGAGATAGTCAGACAGATTGGAGTAGGGAGTTCCAGAGGATGGGAGAGGCTATATTACTTAGGTTACAGACACTAGTGAAGGGGGTTATTATTAAGTCATGCCCAGTAATCAGTACAATGCAAACCACAAGCACGTTTTGCTATTTTGTGCTGCAAAAAGCACAGTCTTAAAGCCCACAGGCCCACTGCATGCAGAAAATACTCCTGAGCAGAAGGATGACCTGATTAGTGTGCTTACCCTCATTCTTTTTCCAATCACTGACTGGGTGTGGGTCCTGAACTGGGCCAAACTATAGTCTGCAAGGAGGTCCAGGTCTTGGCTGTTACTTTGATAGGAATGCCTAGATACATGACTGGCTTAACAGGCTGACAGGTCAAGAGGTCAAGCAGTTTGTGTATTTGTATTTCAGGTATGCATTTAGCTGTTTGCAGTAAGGTTAGCTTTATACTAAACCTCTGTATTCAGTTAGTCTTACTTCTGTCTAGGACTACAATTTCCTTAAAATTGTATTTGTGTTAACTATGTTTTTTTGATCTGGGCTTGCTGCTTCCAATTCCCCAAGCAAGCTAGTGAGTTTATTCTCCATAGTACCTAACGGAGTATAAAGGAGTCTACACGAAGACCATCCATGATTCAGGTGCCCAGGTGACCCTTGTATACAGGGACATGTACAATAAACATCTGAAATACTTGGTTCTAATTAGGGTGGAATACCTAGAAATTTGGGGTATTGGAACCAACAAGCTGCCATACGATGGGTATCTTCTGCTGGAATTCAGTCTGTTAATCATCGGGACGTTTGATACAATAGCCATCGTGTGTCCCAGACCACCAGGAATTCCATCATCATTGGAATAAATACTGTTTTAGGAAGATATCACCTAGAATGTGTGCCAGTGTAACTGCCCATGTGTACCAGTAACTTAAGGACATAAGGGAAGATTGGACCTCTAAAAACTTGGCACAGGATTCACCTCTCACCCCTGAGAGAGCGGTTTGGTTGTCGACTAACTTGCCCTCCACAGATCGAGCTCTGATGAACAGTCCTCTCTGGGAAAAGAGGAAGACAATTGTGAAGAAGACTTCAGATTGGGATGGTTATGGTCAGCTGAGCTTATGCCTTCCACTGCATCAAATACGGAAACCTACTCAAGACACTCAGTATGGATTTGAGCTTGTACCTTGCATGCAAAAGGGGGCAAAAGAGGAAACCTCTCAGTTAGCCCCTGAACTCAATTAAGAGTTTTTTGATGAGGGTCACTCTGACCCCATTGAATGACTTGCTGATGAAATCTACCCTGAACCTAAAAACTCTCAGGGCAACAGTTCAGAGGAGGCTATTTATACTGTGCAATGGACCTCTGACACTCAGATGTTGTTTACCTTGGTACCAGAGGAATTGAATGCCCATAGCTCCTCTCCTGACACCCCTTGATGGGAGTTTCCATTGTCTGATTTGTTTGCTAAATATTGTATTATATAATACAATCAGTTCTAGATAACTTATTAAATAATTTTTGGTATTTCCATATTATCTTCCAATTCTTTGGGGGACCAAAGACTTTTGGTGGGGAGTGTATATTGTCAGGACAGTGACTGCTAGCTGTTGCAAAACATTCTTCTGTTTAAAATATATCACTCCGTACCTGAGGTAAAGCAGAACCAATCTCCCAGAAACACTCACCTGCTCATTCCAGTAATGCATCAGGGAAATCTCTTACCGGGCGCTGTCATCTTCCCCAGGGTACCTCTGCGTGCCAGGTCAAGATCCTCTTGGTTGGCCGGTCAGAGAATTACTTTATCTTGTGCATGCGTATGGGAGTACATCATTCCGGAACAGCCGGAATGTACCAGGAATGCATGTTGCCCATGTAATAAAGAGCTGTCTGCTCACAGTTTTTTATTAGTTAAAGTTACTAAACTCGCAACAGTAAAATCAGTCAGTATATGCAGACTAGCATACTTGTTATACTCACTGTGGAATTTAAAGGGGTTAATCCTCTGCATTGTGTAAAAGGGCTCTTTGATCCTGTATGCACAGATCCTCCCCCTCCTGCATCGGTACACTGGACAAGTCAAGATAAGACACAGTAAGGGCAGTCGAGCGGCACATGCTCAGTTTGGTCTCTATTGCTGTCATGAAGATCCTGCCAGAAACAGGCGCCTCAGACTCTCCGGTTCCCGATCGCGGGTGCAACCGCTCATGCGCATGCGCGCATGTGCGCGCCTCTGCTGGCGCCAGGCTGGCTATCTAAGCCTGCCAGTCACATACGGTCCGCGCTGTCTGCTCTACAGCGTTGTGTGCCTTAAAACCTGATCTGAGACTGTTACCTGTATTAAGACCTGGCTTACCTTTGACCATCCAGTTATCTGCCTGCATCTGACCTCGGCCTGTTTATGACTACTCTTTGCCTGCACCTCTGTACCTTTGCTGCCCGCCTGATACCTGACCCGGCCTGTCTGACTATCCCTGTGTTGGTCCTATCTGTCCTGGTTCCGATCCAGTCTGCTGAGCTGATCCAGTCTGCTGAGCTACCCCTGATCCAGTCTGCTAAGCTGATCCAGCCTGCTAAGCTGATCCAGTCTGCTGAGCTATTCCTGATTCAGTCTGCTGAACTATTCCTGATCCAGCCTGCTAAGCTGATCCAGTCTGATGAGCTGCTCCTGATCCAGTCTGCTAAGCTGATCCAGTTCCTGTATCCCAGTTCCTGCAAGAAAGTTTCCGGGTGTCTGATTTACTTCCTCACCTCTGTTGATCCTGTCAGGCACCTGTGCCACTCCTTACTCTTGTGCCTACTGTTACCTTACCAGGGGGCCACGAGTGGGAGCCGTAAGGGAGGCCGTCCTCTGCAATTCGGGCTCACAACCATCAGGTACGTGACAGTAGCAGACAGCCATGTCTGAGCCTGAGCAGGGAGCCTCTCCTATGGAAGAACTGTGTCAACACCTGGCAGGATTGACCGAAGCAGTTAAGAACCTTCAGCAAGGCTACACCCGGCTGGAAGAATGGGTGCTGGTTCTATCTAATCCTACCGGAACCCAGGGATCCCTTCACGCATCAACCTCTTCAGCTGGGGCAGGATCAACACCAACGGTTGTGATGCTTCCTCCAGAACCTAGAGTTTCTACACCCGAAAAGTTCTCTGGGAATCGAAGTAGCTTTAGGGCATTCCGCAATTCCTGCAAACTGTATTTCGCCCTTCAGCCACGAACATTTTCTCTGGAAGCCACCAAGGTGGGATTCTTGGTTTACTTGCTTACTGGAGACCCCCAAACCTGAGCCCACCGTCTCTTAGAACAGAAGGATGCAGTGTTGACCAACCTTACCACCATCTTTGACGCTATGGCCCAGCTGTACAGGGACCCCCAGCTTTCAGCAACTGCAGAAGCTGCTTTGCTTACCCTTCAGCAAGGACGCAGGGCAGCAGAGGACTACGTGGCTGAATTTAGGCGGTGGAGCGCATATATAAACTGGAATGATGTCGCTCTCCGCCATTAGTTCCGCATGGGACTGTCTGACCCTCTGAAAGACGAACTGGCTAGAGTTGCTATACCACAGACTTTGAATGCGCTGATCGATTTAGCCATAAAAATCGATCTACGCCTGAGGGTACGAAGGGCTGAGAGAGCTACGGGTTTTTCTCGCCCAACCTGGATGCTTCCAAGGGCTCCAAGTCACCTGCATCCG
The DNA here is from genome assembly GCA_029206835.1 of Rana muscosa. Classification (NCBI taxonomy): domain Eukaryota; kingdom Metazoa; phylum Chordata; class Amphibia; order Anura; family Ranidae; genus Rana; species Rana muscosa. Next base: position 376,597,223 of record CM055127.1, read on the forward strand.
GTACCCGCTGCATTACTAGTTTTTGCACCTGACGCACCTGAACCTATGCAGCTTGGGGTCCTTCATCCTTCCTTTACCCCAGAAGAGCGTCAACGACGTCGGACGAACAACTTGTGTCTTTACTGCGGAGAACCTGGACACTACGTCAGAAACTGCCCTCTAAAACTCCGTAAGTGTCCTTCTACGCCTTCTACCCACACAGGTCCTATAGCAAAGACTGCAACCCATCTTGCCCTGTCTGTTTTATTACAGCTTCCAGGAGAGACTCTGCAAACACCTGCCATTATTGACTCTGGAGCCTGCAGCTGTTTCATGGACTCATCTTTCGCTGCTAAACACCAGATTCCTCTCCTTCCGAAGACCCATGGACTCTCTGTTCACCTGGCTGATGGGTCCGCCATCAAATCTGGCCCAGTAGTGCTAGAGACTGTTCCTATACCCACTGTTACCTCTGGTTCTCACCACAAACTTTTACATATGGACATAATTTCCTCTCCATTATTTCCTATAATCCTCGGTATGCCTAGGCTACAAGCCCACAATCCTGTCATCAACTGGGCCACAGGGGAGGTTATCTTCTCTTCACCTTACTGCCAGCAGTTCTGTGGCTCTCACAACCCTCATGAGCCATCTACCTTACTGTGCCTGGGTTCAAAAGCCGGAATACGTCAATCCATTCCAGAAGCCTACCACGACTTCCTTGACATGTTCAGCAAACAAAGGGGCAGAGGCTTTACCACCCCATCGAGCCTACGACTGCCCCAGTGCCTGGATTCAAAAGCCGGAATACGTCAATCCATTCCAGAAGCCTACCACGACTTCCTTGACATGTTCAGCAAACAAGGGGCAGAGGCTTTACCAACCCATCGAGCCTACGACTGCCCCATTGAACTGTTGCCCGGAGCCGAAATTCCTTTTGGTAGGATTTTTCCTTTGACAGAGGAAGAACAAGGGGCTCTAAAAGAATATATTGATGAAAACCTAAAGAAGGGGTTTATTCGCCCGTCAACGTCCCCGGCAGGCGCGGGTATCTTTTTTGTTGAAAAGAAGGACCATACCCTTCGACCTTGCGTGGACTACCGCAAATTAAATAAAATCACAGTAAAAAAACCTTCCTTTGGTGCCAGAGTTATTTCAGAGACTGGGGGCTGCTAATGTTTTCACTAAACTTGATCTCCGTGGGGCCTATAATCTGGTTTGCATCAGGGACGGGGACCCACAGTTCCTATCTTGTTTGTAACCCGGGGACTGCCTGTAAGTTTATCTTGGTCTCATCAGACCACAGGACATGGTTCCAGTAATCCATGTCCTAAGTCTGCTTTTCTTTAGCAAACTGTTTGCGGGCTTTCTTGTGCATCATCTTTAGAAGAAGCTTCCTTCTGGGACAACATCCATGCAAACCAATTTGATGCAGTGTGTGGCGTATGGTCTGAGCACTGACAGGCTGACCCCATCAACCTCTGCAGCAATTCTGACAGCACTCATACGTCTATTTCCCAAAGTCAACCTCTGGATATGATGCTGGGCACGTGCACTTAACTTCTTTGGTCGACCATGGCGAGGCCTGTTCTGAGTGGAACCTGTCCTGTTAAACTGCTGTATGGTCTTGGCCACTGTGCTGCAGCTCAGTTTCAGGGTCTTGGCAATCTTCTTATAGCCTAGGCCATCTTTATGTAGAGCAACAATTATTTTTTTCAGATCCTCAGAGAGTTCTTTGCCATGATGTGCCATGTTGACCTTCCAGTGACCAGTATGAGATAGTGAGAGCGATAACACCAAATTTAACACACCTGCTCCCTATTCACACCTGAGACCGTGTAACACTAACAAGTCACATGACACCAGGGAGGGAAAATGGCTAATTGGGCACAATTGGGGTGTACTAAATTTTGTTGCCAGCAGTTTAGACAATGGCTGCGTTGAGTTATTTTGAGGGGACAGCAAAGTTACACTGTTATGCAAGCTGTACACTCACTACTTTACACTGTAGTAAGGTGTAATTTCTTCAGTGTTGTCACATGAATAGATATAATAAAATATTTTCAAAAATGTGAGGGGTGTACTCACTTTTGTGAGATACTGTAGATGAATGCATTATGGTTATGCTTTAGCATAAATGTATTTATTAATTAACATATTGCTGCACTTTTCTCAAAACATGTTAATTTGTTTATGGAGATATGTGGTAGCCAGACTATTAATTTTTTATTTGCATTATTTTGGTGCATTGAGAGTATAGTGAAATTCTTGCACTTTTAATTATATTATGGAATCTGTCCTTTTTCTGAATTGAATAAAAACAATAATAATGTTCTCCCAAACAGTCTTCAATTTATTACTTGGTTGTGCACCACTCAGTGGTTGAATATTTCGGACAGTTTGTGGTGAGAATGTACTTTTGTGTATAGCATAGCATTTTGGTCACCTTATCCCCTGCTGTCGGTGTAATTGGGCAACCAGTGGTAGTCAAAGTGAACCCTGACCATAGATGATGATTGCCACTATATACATATTCCCCCACCCCATCACCACCCCTATGGATGCCTAGTTTTTCACAAACCAAATGATGGCATTTCAAATCGGTGGTTTGTGCAGTTCTGGTGTCCTGGACCCATTTCTTAACAAGTACACTCACATTTCCATGTTCTCTCCTTGTGAAATTAGAACATGCTCTTATTTTTTCTCGTCGCGAATCGCGGCATTTTTTTCCCGCGGCAGTTTTCCCATAGGGAAACACTGCCAGGGAGCCTACACACGGCCGGTTTTCTCGACCAAGAGAAAACCTGTCATGAAAACCGGCCGTGTGTAGGGGACCAAGCCGGTCCTCGTTTTTCCCGTCGGGTTTCACGGCGGTGTTTTCACTGCCGTGAAACTCGATCGTGTGTACACGGCATAAGACAGGTCTGTATGCCATGGCTTTGCGGGATACATTTTGGCAATTATTATAAATAAAAATACTTTCCATTAAATAAAAACTGCTTCAACAAAATTACTAATGTACATTTTTATGTTATATACCATTTATTACATTAATAGAAAATGTAATGTAAATTAAACTAATAGCATGCTTCCCACTGCTTTTATAGCATGCTTTCCTTTCATTTTAACTATTATCAGCCATTCTGTAGATAGATCTACATACTTCTACAGTATGAGTCACTGTTTTTTCAGCCTTTGTAGAAACATATGTTGGCTGTTTAAATTATTCCCAATATCTGTGACTCATAAATATTGCTACAAAGATTCTGAACCTAAATAAAATGCATTAATGATAAATATCTCATATATTTTATTAGAATAAATACGTTTCTACTACTCTGACTCAAAAGCCCTGTACACACGATCGGATATGCTATGGATTTTCGTCCGATGGATTCTTTTCATCAGACAAACCGATCGTGTATGGGACCCATCGGTCTTTTTTCCATTGGTTTTAAAAAATAGAACATGTTTTAAATTTTTCCGATGGATAAAAAACTGATCGAAAACTCAGATCGTCTATGGGCAAGTCCATCGGATCAAAAACCCACGCATGCTCAGAATCAAGTCGACGCATGCTCAGAAGCATTAAACTTCATTTTTCTCGGCTCATCTGAGTGTTTTACGTCACCGCGTTTGGAATGGTCGTTTTTTTGACTGATGGTGTGTGGGCAAGACTGATGGAAAACAGTTTCATCGGATATCCGATGGACAAATCCATCGGACTAGAATCCATAGGAAATCTGATCGTGTGTACAGGGCTTTAATGTTTGACTCTATGAACTAAGTTTTATACACTCTATATTTGATGTCACAGTGCATCTGTACTGACAGGTTGAATATTTCAGAATGCAACTTTGACCAAATGTGCGGTCACAGGGTTTGATCTGCCAGAGGAATATTATGACAGCTTCTCAGGACCTAGCAGTTGTTACCCGTAGAAGGGTAGATCTCTACATGTAATGGTTTGAAGCAACCACAAGAGGTGGCAGGACCCAGAAATGTTCTATCACTCCCTAATGCAGGGATTCTAAGCCTTTTATGATTAAAGACCCCAATGGATTGCTAAATATGTCCCCATTTGTGCGATGCTTTGTCAAACCTCGGTGAACAAAAAAGTGAACCATGAAATCACATCACACAAAAAATGTGCACAGAGAGTACAGAAAATGGGCAAAGGGCTCTTATTCTGAACTGCCCCAGAGCACAAGGCTCCTGCCAGTGGCAAGGTATGCCATGGTCTACCTAGGCCAAAGCTAAGTGGACTCCACTCTCTAGGGACCAGCCGAAGCTCATCAACCAAGTACTTGGTCAGGGGCTCTCCTGAAAAAAGAACCCTTCAGATGGGGAGAGTCAAAAGTCCTGAAGGCCACAGAACCTCCCATACCCCGAGGTACAAATTTGAATTCAAAAGATGCCAAAGGCTTTGTTTACCTTACTTATAGATAGCTAGAAACAGAACGGCTAAACATATTATATCATATTTTTCTATATAAAAATGGCAAATCACAAATACACACACAAACTACAACTAGTGATATTTTTTCTGTTTTTGTGTAATCGAAACATGGGATTGAGGTACAGTTCCTTTTTTTTTTTCTTTTAATTTATTAGCACTTTATTAATTTTCTTTTCCGCTTAAAACAAAATACATATACATCATATCATCTCAACAACTTACATTTCTTCCGTACTTTGATCCTTGCATCCATTCTACAAACACACTGCTCCATCTGTGTAATAGGCTCACTTCTTCTCTAAGCCTTCTCATTCACCACTTACTGCTCCTAACCTATCTTCACTTCTTTACCCTTTCTATTATGACATAAGAGTCGTGAATTTTTCGTTTTTTTAACTTGAACTATGCATCCTATATTTCAGAGAATTTTCCCATCTTATCTTCACCTGAATAGTAAAATTCTTCCATTTTACTGATATATTATTCTCTCCTAACCCATTCTCTTACTGTTGGAACCTCTTGCGATTGCCAGAATTGTGTGGAATAAGTGACTTCCTATATCAGGGGTTCCCAAACTTTCTAAACAAAGGGCCAGTTTACTGTCCTTTAGATGTTAGGGGGGCCGGACTGATTATTCAGGATATAAATGGTCCTGGTGTCAGTGGGAGTAAACAATTATTCTTTGGTATTGTGGGGGGAGGATAGTGCCCCAACATTGGTGTCAGTAGGAGGAACATCACCCAGTCAGTGGGAGGAACAGCGCCCCGTCAGTGGAAAGAACAACGTACTATCATTGGGGTCAGTGGGAGGAACAGCGCCCCATCATTGGGGTCAGTGGGAATAGTGGTACCCCATCATTGGTATCAGTGGGAGGAATAGCACCCCATCATTGGGGTCAGTGGGAGAAATAGTACCCCATCATTGGTGCCAGTGGAAGACATAGCACCCCATAGTGCACCATTGTTGATGTCATTGGAAGGAATAGTTTCCCATATCAGTGGGAGGTAAAGTGCCCCAAGGGCCGAATAAAGGTGAGCAAGCGCTGCACCTTACTTATATAAATTTTATTCACCACTTGCTGTTCCGTGTGTTTTCATAATTTCCAGGCTTTGCTGTAACATTTTTGGTTTCCCTGCTTTTACCCTATTTGTAAAACATTTTTTATTTTTTTTTATTTGTTTTTAGTTTAGTATTCGTTTTAAACCTTTTTTTGCACAGTGAGCCGCATTTAGCTTGACTTGGCATTGTATTTAATAAAGGTCAAAAATCAATATCAGTTTTGTTGGATTCATTTTCTTCAGTTAAATCTGGGTGTTAAGCCCTGTACACACGATCGGTTTTACCAATGAAAACAGTCCGATGGACTTTTTTCATCGGACAAACCGATCGTGTATGGGACCCATCGGTCTTTTTTCCATCGGTTTTAAAAAATAGAACATGTTTTAAATTTTTCCGATGGATCAAAAACCGATAGCAAATTCCGATCGTCTATGGGCAAGTCCATCGGATGCATGCTCAGAATCAAGTTGACGCATGCTCAGAAGCATTAAACTTCATTTTTCTCGGCTCATCAGAGTGTTTTACGTCACCGCGTTTGGAACGGTCGGTTTTTTGACTGATGGTGTGTAGGCAAGACTGATGGAAGTCAGCTTCGTCGGATTTCCGATGGACAAAACCATCGGATTAGAATCCATAGGATATCCAATCGTGTGTACGAGGTTTCAGTCATTGTTTTCAGTTTCTATTTTCTATTGATTTAAAGTCGATTGTAATTGATTGTTATAGAGGTTGAAATCACTATGAAAAATTTTACAAATTGTACAACAGAGTATATAAATGTTTATTATGAATGCATTTACCTGAAAATTGCACACTGAAATTTTGAAATCAATATCAATACATTTCTATTATATTTTGTTAAATACATTTAAACTGTATCAAACAATTGAGAGTACAATACAAACATGCAGAAATGTGTTTAATTTTTTTCTAGTCAGGATTCTGTCCCTCCACAGTAGGGTTTTTATGTTAGTTTATTTTATATATTATGAATGCCAAAGTTATAGTAACAGATGTCTGCAGTAGTGTATGCAAACGTGAACTTTAATGTTTTTTTTTAGATAGAATAAACAAGGATTAGAACCCCTGTTAAGTTTTTATTGCTGTCTGTGTACCCAAGTGAGTGAAAATGTAAAATTTTGAGTTGTCACAAGGGGGAACGAATAGAGGTAAAATCCTCCAATGGGAACACCTGTTCCAGTGACAACTGTCTAAGAGGGGATTTCCCTCACTTTAGAGAGATTTAATCTCACTTACTGTTGAGTACAGGCAGTCTCCAAGTTACGAACATCCGAGTTACGAAACGACTCCTAGTTACGAAAGGAGGCGGCGTGATGTCACTGCCGGACGCTTGCGCTCCACACTGATCCCGGATACAGCCGAGCAACCATCTTGCAGCACCAGACACATCCCACACTGCAGTAATGCATGGCCACAAGAACCCCAAATAACATGACTGCATGTGCAGAAGCACCCGGATCATCTCACATCACTGCACAGGCTGAAGTTACACTTAGAAATGTACTGATCCCACTTACAAACAAATTCGAAGTAAGAGCAAACCTACAGTCCCTAACTTGTTCGTAACCCATGGACCGCCTGTATATAGGACAGAAAGCGAGAGGCACATTTTCCCCACTGGGATACAGACAGGGGTTTTAACTATTACCTACTGTATATAAATAAAAAGAAAGGCTTTAGATATATTTTTATGCTGACATCAGTAGTGTATTTAGGTTTTGTGCTGCCCTAGGCCTGACTAAACTCGTGCACCCCCTAATTTAAATATGACCCACCCCTTCCTGTCAAGGCCTCATCCCTTTATGTTTAAGACCTGCCCTGAAATTTTTGAGTGGGGACACTAGTTCTGAGGGCCTGGGGGGGGGGGGGTAATGGATTCCCTCAATTTGCATAGATTTCCTCTCACTTCCTGTTTGGCTATGAGGCAGGAAGTGTAGGGAAACCTCTACAATGGGACAGGGATGGTAAAAAATAACTGGCAGAGGCTATAACCCTCCCTTGCTCTATCCAAAATGAAAAAAAAGTGCTGCCTATAGTTCTACTTTAGGCACAAATTTCTGATAATTTTATGGAGAGGACTAAGAAGATATAACCATGCCAATAGTGCAGCAGAAAACATATAGCACAGTGAGGAAGGTTTGGGGTCCAAGATGATAGGACAGTCAAAATTAGAAGCAGCGCCCCCCCCCCCCCCACAGTTGCGGAATGCCGGCCGCCCGCATACCGGAAGCAGGGGGGACTCTTTTCGTGCTGCCCCCCTGCAAAGTGCTGCCCTAAGCCTGGGCCTAAGCCTTGGCCTAGGCCAGGATACAGCATTGGCTGACATACATACATACACGTCCATGTGATAATTTCTGTATGTTTGAAGCACTCACCCAGTGCATGTTTTGTTTAGGCTGCTTTCACATTGGGGCGGTGGGAGCATCAGCGGTAAAGCGCCGCTATTTTTAGCAGCGCTTTACCATAGTTTTTTTGGGGTTTAAACCCCGCTAGCGGCCAAAAAAGGATTAAAACCACCCGCAAAGCGCCGCTGCAGCAGCGCTTTGCTGGCGGTATAGCTTTGCTGCCCCATTGATTTCATTGGGCAGGAGCGGTGAAGAAGCAGTATACACACCGCTCCTTCACAGCTCCAAAGATGGTACTAGCAGGACTTTTTTTAGTGTCCTGCCAGCACACCGCTCCTGTGTGAAAGCCCTCGGGCTTTCACACTGGAGAGACAGGAGCGGCTCTTTCAGGGCACTTTACAGGTGCTATTTTTAGCGCTGTAGCGCCTGCAAAGTACCCCAGTGTGAAAGTGGTCTTATGGATCTGGTTTTAAACACCTCCGGTCCGGGCCTTTTCTGACACTTTTTGTTCACATGTAACAATCAGTATTTTTTGCTAGAATTCCCAAACATTATATATTCTTTTAAAGTAGGGGCCCTAGAAAATAAATTGGTGGGTTTTGCAATTTTCTTCTGCAATTCTCCCAGTTTGCTATTCTCCCATAGGGGGGTATACTCCGTAAGTCCTCTATACTTCAATATTACCTTCACTGTATCCCACACTCTCATCATTAGACTCAGGGTGGGGAGTCCCGGGGGAAAAGATCCTTAAAATGGTTTATTTATATTATTTATTTATTTTTACTCTGTATCCTAAAGGCTGTTTTTTATTTATGTTGAACATGTGACTAGCAACAGGGGACTAGAAGCTCCTCTTGTATATGTTTCCCTGCAGACAGACTGGGAAAGATCTGGGTCATGTGACAGCTGTATATCAATTAGAAAAAAAGGTACTTAGATGTTTGTTTTTTATTATTAAAATAATTACAGTGCCATCATCCACATATAGAAAGAGAAGGGACAATGTAAATTAAAGTGTGTGTTTAGTATCACTTTAACCATTTCCCCCTGTTTATAAAACTGCAAAACTAGATTTTAAGATCAGAAAACGTCGACTTATGCGTTTAATGGTGGGTTCTTAAATGAAAACTCCAATGACATTTTGTAGAGTGCATTTCTTGAGACATGTGATCAAACCTTTGCCCTGCTGGCTGAAGGGACCCTGCATGGTCCTAAGTGTTTTATGACCTTAATGCATTAGTGACCTTTATGTACAAACAGAAAACATGGGTGTGCCAGCAATGCATCTCCCTGCATGCTTGTTCCAGCTCTTCCATTTTCTTGTGCAGTTTTCTTCTCAGCTATTAAAATCAACTTTCCTGCTCCCTGATCTGGCAATATCCTAAAAACATCCATACCAGCACAATGACAAATCTATAGATACATTTTAACAGCTATTACCCATTTACCACTGCAGAACGTTCATTGCCGTAGGCCCCTCTGGCAGGAAAAAGATTCAACAGACATCTGTGATCTCATCTAAATGGAACAAAATTGACACACACCATTTTGATATATCACATTATATGCTAAGATACAGTCTTTTTTTTGGGGTTAAACCCTTTGGTACAAAAAGAGCTTAGTATTAAAACATTGCTGTGACTTGTTATATAATACTATGTGACATGTAATATTTTAGGGAAGCTTTACTCCCAGCAAAATACTTGTTGTGCTCATTGTACTATGAAACGCTGTGATTATGAAATGCCTACCGCAGATTTACTTTCATTTACATAATATTATTGATGACAGACTGTGTCACTGTCAGTAAATTGAAAAACACCAGTCTGACCTTTCCTTAATAGACTGTCACTGGAAAATTTGGGAACATTTTGGATAATATGGCATAGTATTATATTATAAAATGCAGCTAGCGACAAAGCACTTATTATGTTATGATAAATGATAACCTTTTGCCTTAGGGGAAAATAATTTGGAAAGATTGCTTAAAGAATTTGTATAGGCATGACCCACATTATGGGCAAAACTTAACTTCTCTCCTTTTAGATCATCTCCCAGCATTATGTTTTTTTTTTCTACCTTGTTCCTGTAGCATGAGAAGGCTTTGATCACCTCCTGTGATGTCATCACCAGGCTTGTAAAATTCTTGCAGAAGCAACTACTGGGAGGAAGAATCAACAGGGTGCCCAGGTGCCTATTGGCATAGGCATGTCCTCAGACCAACATCTTCCATACCGTGTGGCACATTCGGGCAGGACTGACATCACTGATAGGGAATTCTGTGCAGAAGAAGTAATGTTATCATCCAGTAGCATGATGGCCAAACTTGTGGAATTTTTGGTAGGATTATTGGGTATTTTTCCGTACTTGAAGCATTCTATGCATTAAGATAAAAAACCTTCTGTGTGTATCAGCTTACCCAGCACTCCCAAATACTTCCCTAAACCCCACCTCTCTCCTGTGATGTCCACAAATGTATAAGCCGGGACATTCCTCCTGATTGGCTGAGACACAGCAGCCAATCAGGGGAGAGAGGGGTTGGGCTCAGTGTCTGAATGGACACACAGAGCTGTGACTTGGCTCCAGTGCCCCCATAGGAAGCTGATGGCTTTGGGGGCACTCAATAGGAGGGAGGGGCCAAGAGAAACAAAGAGGGACCCAAGAAGAGGAGGATCCGGGCTGCTCTGTGCAAAACCAACTGCACAGAGGAGGTAAGTATAACATTTTTTTTTTTTTTTTTTTTAAACAAGACTTTACAATCACTTTAATGCAAAATACATTTTGTTCCATTCGTCCAGTTATGATTCAGAGATTCTGATGGATCCACGTCCATCCAATCCAAACAATGTGCATAACTAATCTTCCAAAGTACTGAAATAACACAATAAGCCTAGGTTCACATTGTTCTGATTAGGCATGTGATGTGACATGTCAAATTGCATGCCAAATCGGCAGCTATTGCCGGAAATAGAAGTGGGAAAACACATGTGAGAGTCGACAATACTGCATACCCCAAAAGCGTACAAAAGCATGGAAGAAATTTTCCCCAGGGGGTTTTTAGCAGCAAAGTATTTATGAAAAATATGTTCAATTAAAAGTCTTTATTTGGTCATAAAATGAATTCAATGTACAAGAAATTACAAATATTAGCTCTGGTCTGTGACACAGATAACAACATATACCATCACCCATGGAAGACAATAAGCCAAGGAGACCTGGATTTTCATTACATTGCAAGATTGTAATTCATATGAATACCCCAATGCATTTCGACCTTATCATTGTCGGTTTCTTCAGGGTTTTTTTTAATTCTAGGAAAATGTTTATAAAATTCTAGTTTAGAAAAAATATATCAATAATATAATATAATACAGTATACAAAACATCATCAGCATTGCACATGAACAAGAATTATCACTGTTACGTCTCTACATATCTGGTAGTATATTTACCATTCCAGGGATGGAAGGGTGCAAATGTATCTCAGAGCCAGAAATAGCACCATCCGAATCGGTGTGACGCTCACTTTGCGGCGCTGCGCCGATTGCCAAAATGAGTTCCTGCACAGGAACCCGCACAGATGTCTGTCAAATCCTCACCAAACTCAGACTGCATTACCTGGTTGAAATCGTGCAAGTTCAGCTGAACTCGCACAATTTCTAACCCACAGCAATGTAAACCTAGGCTAAAATTAATGTAGTCAACCTACCGAAATAGCTTCTACTTTCAATAATTTTTATTGGATTTTCAATGAATATGAAAATACGTTGGTACAGGTTAATATGTTACATCAGAAACACAATAACAGGCTGTAACAAACAAGGCTTTAGTATACAACGAGATCTAGCATACCCTCAGTGGGGTGTCTATCACATCTCAATTTACTGTAGGAGGGGATGACACCCCACTCCCGACACCCCTCAAGGGATCTAGCTGCATCGGGGAGTGGGGGGCAGCCCCCCTGAGGATGGGAAATCAAACAAAAAATATATGTTATATACTAGATAGACAACAATAATAGGATATACCTAAATCTGTCGCAACATTTCCAAAATGTGGTTGTGTGGATGATCAACCTTGAGTTGGCTTGAAAAACCCAACCATCTGTGGGTGGAGGACTCGTGTTCACCTTCTTGTATACCACAGGTGTGATAACCATTGTACCATTAGGAAAATAGAAGGTATGTACACTCTGTGCTACGGCAATGCCGAGACACTCTGTCAGTTGTGAGCCAGAAGGATACATATATGTGAGTGTCTACTGGCAAGGAGATGGTAGGCTGAAAGTCAAGGTGTCGACCGGACTGCAATCATAGTGGGCTACAAAACCGTAATGTTAATCTGTCTCAAGGCTGACAAAGGGTACAGTTGTGTCCCTATGGGAGAGTCCTGTGTCTCAACATTTAGAGTAACATGGAAAAACATAACAGGGGAAAAGTGAGGGTCGGAACAGAGACCCAAGACAAGGAGAGAGTGAGAAGAAGAAAAGAAGGAAAGAAAAGACAAGAAGAGGGAGAAGAAAAAGAGGCAATCAGAGAAAACTTAGTGACGGTGTGATGTTCGCTTCCCTACACGGATCCAGAAGGGGAGGAGATGGTAGGTGTCAGAGACAAATATCTAATCCAGGTGGCCCAGATGACGTCATGTTTGTCAACAGTGTCTAAAAGGATGCTCACTGTCTTTTCCTGGGGCATTATCCATGAAAAGTTTAACCAAGGTAAAGGAAACAGAGGGTTTCTTCCAAGCTCGGGCAATTGTCAGCTTGGTCCCAAGGAGGATAAACATGATGAGGCGTTTGGTTCATTTCGGTGTCTCAGGGTAAGGAAAGTTAAGGAGAGCTATTTGAGGAGTTTTATGAATGGGTCTTTCGGTAATTTTCCTAATTACTTGGAATACTCTATTCCAGAGACCTCTGATCTTGGGGCAATCCCACCATGTGTGCAGCATGGACCCCATGTGTCTGCAATTACGAAAGCACAGAGGGGAGGCGCTCGGGTAGATTTTGGCGATTCTTAGTGGGACAAGATACCACCTCATTAGGACTTTTAGGTTAGCCTCAATTAGTGTTGTGTTCAGTATGCCCTTGAAGGCCACATCCGAGGCTCTATGCTATTCCTTTAGGCTCCAGTGCTGTCCTAAGTCTTTCTCCCATTCCGTCATATAGAGAAATTTGGATTCTACCTTGGCAAGTGATCGGTATATCACTGTTATCCCTCCCCTTTGCTCCAGTGACTGACCACACCACATTTCATACACCGTAATCGAGAGTGGGTTGGGTTTAGAGGGCCATAGAGAGTGGATAAAGTGGGAGATTTGATGGAGTCTGAATCTTTCCGACTTTGGCATGTCAAGCTTGCTAGTACAGTGGGCAGGAGTGAGAGGTCCCACAGAACTGACAAAGTGTCCAATTCTATGCCCGAGGGAAATAGAGGGTTTCGAAAAATGTGCGATAGTGGGCACCAAATAGAGATCAGGAGTGGGTTATTTTTGAGGGAATCCCAAAGGACTAAGGAGTGGGATAGTGTAGGAGCCATAATGGCCGGTCTAGATTTGGCAGGACACCAGAGAATATAGTCTAGTGTGTGGTGGGGGATCGCTTGCCATTCCATATGTATCCAGTGTGGGTGTGCTGTTTTAGAGTAAATGACTGAGATTTGAGATAACTGGGCTGCTTGCTGGTTCCAGATAAGGTTTGGTAGGCCAATTCCTCCCTGGTCCCTGGTTAGAAAAAGGGTCCCCTTAGCAACTCTGTGTCCTTTAGCACCCCATATAAAGTTAATAATTTTGGATTGAAACTTCCTTATTCGATCCCTAGGAATTGGGATAGGTAGTGATCTAAATAAATATAGAATGCGTGGTAATAGGGTAATTTTAACAGAATTGACCCTGCCCAGCTAGGAGAGTCCCAAGGTGTCCCATCATGCAAGATAGTTTTCCAAGTTACGGAACATTGGAGGGAAATTGGCGGCATATAGGCGGTCTACAGAAAATTGATCCCCAGATAAGGAATTACTGTTTCGTTCCAACTAAATTGGAAGTTATCTTTGAGTTGTGTGACCAAACTTGCAGGTAGATTGACGTTTAGCACTAGTGATTTTGAGTGATTTACCTTGAGGCCAGAGACGTTACCAAAGTCATTGAGCACCTTGCAGATATTTGGTAAAGACGTTAATGGCGAAGTGATAAAGAGCAGGACATCATCGGCAAAAAGTACACATTCGTGGGTTTTGGGCCCCCGAAATAGCTTCTGAAATACAAATTGATTATAAGAATAAAGGCAACAAATGCAAATGTACAAAACGAATTCCGAAAACGAAGACTTCTAACATAACGAATATGATGAAACTAAATGATTGAATCCAAAACAAGACAATACAAATTTTTCCATTGTGCACATCTCTATTAAGCAGCTTTGTAAAACCCTTCTCTGTGCTTTATAAATGTGCGTACAGTATTTTTTCTGTTTTTTAAAACTTGGGTATGACCACAAGAATGCCGTACTGCTGCCTAATAAATGCCCCCCTTAATCTGGTAACACTACAAATTATATAACTAGGAGGAACAAACAGAAGAAGGGGTAGAAGCATTTTGCTTTTTGTAACTGAATTTGCATTTATTTGACCTCATATAAAATTAAGTAGGAGGAACAGCCATCATGGGAAATGTAAAAGAGAGATTTTGTCCCTGGAGTCCCTGCGAGACTCAAGATGTCAGTGTGTGACTCATTCCCCAAGCATCATTCCAAAATTGTTATAGAGCGCAACTTTTGGATGGATTAACCTTTAAACAATACATCAAGAAAGTAACATTTAACAGATATCTGAAGAGACAACCTAAAGCTAAGTCACCATAGCTTTGTATCTGTGTTACAGTTTATAGTTCATTCTACTGGCAGTTATGGGTTGAAGATAAAAAAAATTATCAGAGCTTCTAAATCCACTGTATTATAATTATGTTTTCATTAAATCATCCATGTTAAAAAGTTTGATTATATATGACCATGTTATAGCAAATGTGCAGGGAACCTCCTGACAGTAGGGCCTCTTTCACGCCATATGTATGTAAAAACTGATAGAAAAATAACACATATTTGACTTGCATCAAGATCTTTCATAAATCTAACTTCCAAAGAACATAGATAATATGCTAGGTATACTGACAGTATCCATTGTTTAGTACTGAGGTTTCAGGAATCCCAATGTTTTGACATGAAGTAACACTCCAGCAGCCCAGAGTATCAGGTACATTTGCTTTTTGCTTTTTTTGTGACATATGACTAAGAACCATATAGGCTTACTCCTGAACGTAAGCCAGCTTTCGACATCCTGTAGATCACTTGAACTGTTCTAAACAGCTAATTGTAGAGTCCCAAGTGAGGAATTCACAGTTCTGTCCACTGCTGAGAGGCACTTTGTGAAACTATGCTTTCTATTACATATGTACACATTAGTGTTACCATATCACAGGTTCCTGTAATAAATTGCAGAAGTGCAGTAAAGTAAAAAACTGTTTGTGTTGACAGCTGTGATAAAGGTGGAGCTAGATTGTTTATTTTTAGTTTTATTGTTGGTACAGATTGCTATAAACTATATATACTAGTCATTGAAACATTTTATATATGTAGCGGCCTCCTCTCTCTCCTCTCTTTATCAGCTCGTCTGTCTCTTGTCTAGGGGTACCTTAGAGGAGAGAGTGCGGGGTCACCACGCCAAGCCTTCACCGCAGATGTTTGTGTGGTGTAAGCAAAGTTCTTATTTTACCTTCGGGTCGGTGTTCTGCACCTGGAACCTCCAAAGAAAGTTACCTTGAACAATGTCTGCCAGAAAACGAGCCCCACACCATTAAAGTCCAACACTCCTTTATTCTTCTCAATGCAAAAGTGAACACAATCAGTTGGACTCCTTAGAGAACAGAACAGACAAGGAGGTGTGGATGCGAGTAGGCCCAGACACAATGAACTCTCCACTTTCCTTCCTGAAAGTGGGTTGCGGTCTCCGAGCGAGGGGGGAATTTCCTTCCAGGCGGTCTCCGATGGAAGGCTCACCTGTCACCAGCACCGGGTCTTCAAGCAAGTGTCTCCCAGCGGTCCATTACGCCCTCCGGATTCGGGTACCCACTCCCGGGGTTCCCTAGGATCTCCTTCCCTCGCGGAACTCAGTGGTGGGCACTGAGCTCCAGACCTCCATCCGAGTACCTCACCCCAGGCTAAAGGTGCCTGGGATGGAACACGACCTCCGAACGTCCTCTAGGCCTAGGCCGCCTAGAGGACCGACACAAACCACCGCCCACAGGCTGAAGGTGCCCGGGACTCGACCCCGTGACAAAGATGGCCGGCCCCAATATACCCTCTCCCAGCAAGCATGGCGGGTTCCCCGCCCCACCATACTGCTGCCGAGGGAGGACAAAAAGGGAGCACAGCACACAGCAATGGTTCAACCCCAGCCCAAGGCGACAGCGCCACCCGTGGGGCTGCAGGGAACTGCACATCACTGGTGTCTCTGCCAGTTTTAAACACACAGAAAAGTGTATACCCGCTACACTCTCCCCCTGGTAATTTGACACTGGTCCCCAGTGTCTGGAGTAAACTATGCCCTCAACGGCTGGCATAGCCCAGTCCAGAAACTAACTACAAATTGTACAAAATAAACTTTTGAAAACTTGGTCAACTGAAGCAATTGTGTCTGAGCCTTACATGAATGGGAAGGGAAACAACAACATTTTAACCATAACTTTAGAATCACATTTTACATTACACTTTTTCCCACCCATCCTGACTAAGACCCACCCCATACTCAGTGGTCTTGATGGGATGCTCTCCTGCAGAGGGAAAAAAGAAAATTAACACACATAAACCCTGACACATGTGTTCATGTAAGAGGAAAGAAACTTCTTCGTAAAGAAATCCCTTTTCTCCAAAGAGTGAGTGTGTGAAAAGTGTTAATGATGCGCAACACTGCCACCTGGTGACAGCGTCGCGGTAACTGCACTCGTGGAACTTCTCTTCTTCTCTTGAGCCCTATCTACCCCAGAGTCCATGATCTCTCGTAGGAAATTGAAGAACAAAAACAGGAACAGTCCTTCATTCCTCTGGGCAACAGGGACAACAAGCCCCAGAAAGTTCAGCAGCATAAGAAACAAGAACGGAGTCTCTTTCCTCCTACAGATAGAAACGGGGATGGGGCAAAATAAGTGGTTTCAAGTGCTGATCCTTGGTCTCCAGATGGTACTCGACATCACCCCCTTCTTTGCGCCGGATCAGCACCTTGTCCGCGTGGATGTGCCGTCCCAACATCCATTCTGCCTTGCAATCTTTAAAATGCTGAGAGGCCTTGGGGGAGCATGCCAGGTACCTGCGGGCGTGTGGAACCTGAAGGTGGGTCCACACAAAGTCATTGTACCAGCGCTCCCGGCACACTTCCACCTCATACAGCAACTCCTTGGACAAGTATGGATACTCCCATCTGTACTCAGCAGCAACCTTCTGGCCAAATAGGCGTTGTAGTCTCGCCAGAGGAGGCATAGCGGCTCTGTCCCCTTCGCCAGGCAAAACTATTGAGTCTGGGTGGCGAGGGACCTTGATCACATCTGATCTGGGCATAGGTGCCCGCAACAACAGTCTATTTTCCCCAGCACTAGGTGCAGGTGGCACCGAGGAGGTAAGAGCAGGCTGGGGACGGGACCCCACTTCAGGCACTGGGGCCTCCACCCGGGGTGTACTATCCCCTGTAGACATGGGTGGGTCCCTGGTTCTGCAGGATGAGGCAAGAGGTACTTGGTCCCAGCCCTTTTCAGCAAACAGTTCATCAATGGTGACATTGTCTCCCAAATCGGAGAGCGACTCCAGGTCGGAGGTGTCACACTCCTCCGCAGGCAGGTAGCCCGTAATGGAGACTGAATTACCACCTCCTCCCACACACCAAATCCCTCCACCTGGCTTACCTCGGCCTTTACTTGAGGCGGGACGTCCGGAACTCCTGCCGATGGATCCCTCTGGGCCGGGCATAGGCGGGCGAGATGGTCCACCACAACCGCTGGTCAGGGCTACCATGCCGGTCTTTCTCTTCGGTGGTGGACGCTGTGAGACAGTGGTGACCGAGTCAGCATCCTCGGATTTCTCCCGTTGAGTAGTCGCGACCTCCTCCGCGGTCGCTGCAGTGCGCACAGGGATGGCTGTCAAAGCGGTGATTCCTCCTCTCTGAGTGGTGCTGCCTGCAACACGGCAGGGGTAAATGATCCTGGGCTTCTCAACCGCTGGATCTACTTCAAATAGGAACTCCCCACAGGCCTCGCATCGCCAGAACGGCTTCAGTTGGCACACCAGTCCTGAACATCCAGGACAAATTACACCCAGGGCCTCAACGTCCATGCATGAATACAGGGCGAATCGTCCCCTTGGCTTTAGCCGAATCCCTGTATCGGTCACCGGAGCAGCAGCAGTCAAAGACGTGGTAGAAGGATGAAGTGGAACCCACGCTGTTTGTCCGAACATGGTGACTTGCTGTTGGTCCATCGCGCACTGCAAAGTTTTGCGCCAACGTCCCACGTGTAGTCCTTCACAAGTATTGGACTCCTCCCCTTTGCTCCAGTTCGTGGGCTTTTCTTCTTTTTCCTTTCTGAGTCACGCCCACGAACTAAGCGGTGGGGGTGTGCCTGGTGGCGCAGTGCAAATAGAAACCCCCACGTGTACTACTTCACACGGCTGGGCTCCCCCCTTCTCTTGCTCTTCTGCGCGGGCCTTTCCCTTCACTGGGTCATGTCCACGACTTCGAGCAGGGATGCACTTTGGCCAATAACGTGGCCCACCTACTCGGAACTCCTCCCGGCAGACACGTTTAACTCCGTAGTAGCACGAACACCAATCCCGGACCCGAGCCACCACGTGTAGCGGCCTCCTCTCTCTCCTCTCTTTATCAGCTCGTCTGTCTCTTGTCTAGGGGTACCTTAGAGGAGAGAGTGCGGGGTCACCACGCCAAGCCTTCACCGCAAATGTTTGTGTGGTGTAAGCAAAGTTCTTATTTTACCTTCGGGTCGGTGTTCTGCACCTGGAACCTCCAAAGAAAGTTACCTTGAACAATGTCTGCCAGAAAACGAGCCCCACACCATTAAAGTCCAACACTCCTTTATTCTTCTCAATGCAAAAGTGAACACAATCAGTTGGACTCCTTAGAGAACAGAACAGACAAGGAGGTGTGGATGCGAGTAGGCCCAGACACAATGAACTCTCCACTTTCCTTCCTGAAAGTGGGTTGCGGTCTCCGAGCGAGGGGGAATTTCCTTCCAGGCGGTCTCCGATGGAAGGCTCACCTGTCACCGGCAATATGCTGCACCGGATCTTCAAGCAAGTGTCTCCCACCGGTCCATTACGCCCTCCGGATTCGGTTACCCACTCCCGGGGTTCCCTAGGATCTCCTTCCCTCGCGGAACTCAGTGGTGGGCACTGAGCTCCAGACCTCCATCCGAGTACCTCACCCCAGGCTAAAGGTGCCTGGAATGGAACACGACTTCCGAACGTCCTCTAGGACTAGGCCGCCTAGAGGACCGACACGAACCACCGCCCACAGGCTCAAGGTGCCCGGGACTCGACCCATTGACAAAGATGGCCGGCCCCTTTATACCCTCTCCCAGCAAGCACGACGGGTTCCCCGCCCCACCATACCGCTGCCGAGGGAGGACAAAAAGGGAGCACAGCACACAGCAATGGTTCAACCCCAGCCCAAGGCGACAGCGCCACCCGTGGGGCTGCAGGGAACTGCACATTACTGGTGTCTCTGCCAGTTTTAAACACACAGAAAAGTGTATACCCGCTACATACATACATATATATATATATATATATTAATGTACATAGTATAATGATATAAGCAATAAAAGATGTAATAATTAGAAAACATTCGTTATTACTTCAGCCTGGCACAGCAAGGACTGGATGGTAAATAGAAGAATCACCAGCGATATAATGATCCCTTTTTAAAGAATTCAGAATTTTGTTAATTTGCTTTATACATCCTAAATAGACCAGTAAACAGTTATGAAAATCACCGGTCAGAGTTGACGTACTGTGTGTAATACTTGTGGCAAAATTATTAAATGCATAGTACATAAAGTGTAAAGCTTGTACGTGTCCATTACACGCCAGCTAGACTGGTGAGAATGGGTGTATGTGAAGACCCATCCTGTGCGCGATGCATTAAAGGATCATGGAGACTTGATCCATATGTTGTGGAGGTGCCCAAAACTGCATATCTATTGGAAGGAGGTGATAGGGATTCAGGGTTGCCAACTTTCAGTAAATTTACAAACAGTTTGTAAAATCCATAATTGTTGCATCTGTCCATGAATGTCAGTTACGGACATGCAGCCTACATGTCTGTAATGGACATTCATGGACAGATGCAAAAAGTACGGATTTTACAAACTGTTTGTATATTTACTGAAAGTTGGCAACCCTGTAGGGATTATTAACCTCCCTGGCGGTATTCCCGAGTGTGGCTCGGGGTGAGATTTCAGTACCTAACCCCGAACCACACTTGGGTTTGCCTCGCTGGATCCTGGAAGAGGTGACTTACCTTGTCTCTGGGATCCCGCGATGTATTCCCGCAGTGTACGGCGGCCGGATCTTCCGCCCGATGCACTGTGTGCCATGGATTCCCTTCCCTGCGAGCGTCGCGACGCAGGGGGGCAGAACCGGCGGCAAATTCAAATGTATAAAACACAAAACACACTGATACAATGTAATCCTATTGGATTACAATAAAAAATTTAATAAATTGACCTTAGATTGCCCCCCAGTGCTTTCTCCAGTGCCCTTGTCTGCAGTTTTACTGTACTTTAGTACCTGGAAACTGCACAGCGACCATGGCATCCAAAAAACGCGCCTCCACCTCAAAGTCGCTATTCGACCTGCTGGAAGTCAGCGACAGCGACTCAGAATGGGTTGCAGAGGAGTTGAGCGACAGCGATTCATGGGGAAGCTCTTCATCGGACGCAGAAAGTGATTTTAGCGACGATCCTGCGTTTGTGCCCAGCGATGTGCGGACTTGGTGCTCAATTGATTACGGAGCACGCAGCACCCCCCAGATTTCCATTTACACTAGCACCTGGGATGAAAGTTGAAATTGAGGACAATAACCCCTTGGCATACCTCGAGCTCTTTCTGACGGATGAAGTTATTTCCAAAATTGTTTTGGAGACGAATCGCTATCAGGAGCAACAAACTGCTACCCATCATCGCTTTTCAAGGAGCAGAAAATGGGAGCCAGTAACCAGAGAGGACATATGGAACTTTTTGGGCCTTGTAATTCTACAGGGAGTGGTGGGGAAACCCCTGCAGAAGTGGTATTGGACCACCAACAAATTGCTGGCCACCAGGGCCGGTCCTAGACGGGGTGCGAGGGGTGCGGTTCACCCAGGCGCCACAGAGGTGGGGGCGCTCAAGTGCCAGAGTGCTCCCCTCCCTCCTTCTCCTCCTTGTTGGTATCCAGAGGCCGCTCTCTCCGACTGAGAGAGACCTGCGGTGACGTAGTGGGGGGGCGGTCCTACTGAAGGTGCTCGGACAGGCAAGGATGGCTTCCTGGAGAATGTGTTAGCTAATGCTGCGGGCGGCTCCCCGCTCTGCCTCTGTCCCCCTGGACTCTGAACCTCAGCAGAGCCTGTACCAGGGCCATGAGTGCCGGCGGGAGGAGTTAACTTCATCTGCATCTGGGCTGGGTGTCAGTGGGGGCCCCACTCACCGCATCCCAAAGAAGAGTCTCTGCTACTTCCAGTCTCCACGGGAATCTCTACTGGGCACCTGACCCTTCACAGCACAGAGCAGCTGACACCAGCGATGTTCCCCGATCACACTGCACAGTGAGTATTATTCTAGTAGGGGGGGGGGACCTGCCAGCCTCTGCCCACACCATAAGGTAATTGCCGGGGCCACACTGGATTGTCAGAGGGAATTGTAGGAGTTCTATAGAGCTGTTTGTTAGATGGATGAGCCTGTGCCTCCTTGTCGTCACTTTCTTCCCCTCCCCCCTCCTTAACCTGCCAGCTTGGAATGCTCCGCAGTGGCCGTGCTAGAAGAATTATAAATCACTCAGGAGGGAGGGGGGAACGTACAGCTGCCTGTGTGTTTGTACATCTCTACTGCCTGTGTTTGTACATCTCTACTGCCTGTGTTTGTACATCTCTACTGCCTGTGTGTTTGTACATCTCTACTGCCTGTGTGTTTCTACATCTCTACTGCCTGTAGGTTTGTACATCTCTACTGCCTGTGTGTGCTACACTGAGACATGAGACAACAGTGGCTGTGTGCAGAGAGACTGCTCACCCACTCACAGCATGTCACTGTACACAGAGAGACAGTCCCTGACCTGGAGACCAGTGCCTCTCCTTCACCCAGTCCTGTGTATGGCATTATCCCTGATTAATAGGGACAGTCCCTGTTTTATAAACCAGCCCCTTCTGTCCTTTTATTGTCTTCTGTCCCTCTACCAAGTGTAACTATCATAGTTCTGTTTGGTCCCTGTTTGGTAAGCAGTCCCTGATGTATAGAGAAGGTCCATGTTATAAACAGTCCATTAAAGAAACGGTCCTTATTATCCACTTGCTGTCTGGAAGATTTACCCCTCCTTAATGACCAGGCCATTTTTTGCAAAACGTCACTGCATTATTTTAACTGACAATTGCACAGTCAAGTGACACTGTAACCAAAAAAAATTGATGTCCTTTTGTACCCACAAATAGAGTTTTCTTTTGGTGGTATTTGATCACCTCTGCGGTGACCGACAATTTTGAAAAAAAAAAAAAAACTTACTGCTATAAAACATCCAATAAAAAAATTGAAAAAAATCTAATTTCTTCATCAATTTATTCCAATAAGCGTTCTGCTACATATTTTTGGTAAAAAAAATCCCAATAAGCGTATATTGATTGGTTTGCGCTTATATGGTTATAGCAGCTACATGGAACATTTATGGAATTTTTATTTATTTTTCTTCTACTCGTAATGGTGGCAAACAGCGACTTATAGCGAGACTGTGATGTTGCAGTGGACAAATTGGACACTCTGCATCTGGTGGCAAGTGGCAAGCTCAGGCTTCCTACTGATTCTGCATTATGGTGAGTTGAACTATTTCATTATATATTACAATGTAGTAACAGAAATAATGTGATTTGATCATCCTGACACCATATCAAGCATGGTGTCAGGATGATTAAAGTGCTAACACCAGCCATTCGCCCAACAAATCACCCGCTGACAAATTCCCCGTCAACTCCAGAGACTACATTCCACCTCGCACACCACCACCCATCCGCCAGTCGCCTCCACCCCCTTGGTCATTGGCAAAAGTTTGTTCCACGAAACCGGTCCCTCAAGAAGGGGGGGGGGATGTCCCTGAATGGCAGTTTGGAAATGTGGTCACCCTACCAGCGGTGAGTGTGTCTCCTTCCCCTGTGTGTGTGGCTCCCTCAGTGCAGCACCTGAGTGATGCGTGTACCTGTGTGTGGCCCATGAATGGTGTGTGGATGTAGGGGACATAGTGGCCCCTGTAAAGGGCAGAATCCGGGTCGTTGTAGGTGACTTGGCGGTAAATTGGGGGGTGTCACTGAGTGAGGCGCACACAGGCCCCGCCCCTCAGCACGTACTGCACTGCTGCTCCAATCCCAGTGACTGGGAGGTGAGCACGTGACCCCGGCTACGTCCAATACATGGGACCGCGCAGTGTGACCTTGTGTACGGTGCAGTGCAGTGCATCAGCCTGACATTTGTTCCCACTGTCACAATCTTCTCCACCTGGGCGGCGCAGCTGCACACTGTCCTCTCCAGCTGCCACCCGGGTGGGGTTTGGGTTTGTCCAGAGGGGGGGTCTGTACTAATGGAGGGGGGATAATTTGTGGGGGGTCTGTACTAATGGAGGCGGGATGGTTTGTGAGGGCCAGGGGGGGTCTGTACTAATGGAGGTGGTCTGGGATGTAGGGGCCAGGGGGGGCTGTACTAATGGAGGGGGTCTGGTGTGTGGAGGCTAGGGGGGTCTGTACTAATGGAGGGGGGATGGTTTGTGGGGGTCTGTACTAATGGAAGGGGGTGGTTTGTGGGGGCCAGGGGGGTCTGTACTAATGGAGGGGGGATGGTTTGTGGGGGCCAGGGGAGTCTGGTGTGTGGGGGCCAGGGGGGTATGTACTAATCGAGGGGGGATGGTTTGTGGGGGGTCTGTACTAATGGAAGGGGGTGGTTTGTGGGGGCCAGGGGGGTCTGTACTAATGGAGGGGGGGTGGTTTGTGGGGGACAGGGGGAGTCTGGTGTGTGGGGGCCAGGGGGGTCTGTACTAATGGAGGGGGGATGGTTTGTGGGGGGTCTGTACTAATGGGCGGGTGGTTTGTGGGGGGGTCTCTACTAATGGAGGGGGTTGGTCTGTACTAATGGGGGGGTGGTTTGTCCTGAGGGGGGTCTGTACTAATTGAGGGGGCGTGGTCTCTACTAATAGAGGGGGGGTGTTCTGTACGAGCCGTAGCTGTAATATATGCCGTCTGGACTCTCTGGTTATCTGGTTTCAGCAGGAGGCCCTTTGAAGGCATCTATCCCTTTTAATGGAAATGCCTATTACTATACTTGCTTTGTGAGTATTAATGATCTTTTAATTTACTTTTAATAAACCTAGCCATTGGTAATACACTAGGTCGGTGCGCCCTTATTTTTCCTTTTACTAATAGGGGGGGTTTGTGGGGGGTCTCTACTAATGGAGGGGTCTCTACTAATGGAGGGGGGTGGTCTGTCCTAATGGGAGGGTGGATTGTAGGGGGGGTCTGTACTAATGGGGGGGTGGTTTGTCCTGAGGGGGGGTCTGTACTAATGGCGGGGGGGTGGTTTGTGGGGGTCTCTACTAATGGAGGGGGGTGGTTTGTCCTGGGGGGTCTGTACTAATGGAGGGGGGTCTGTATTGAGGGAGGGGTTTATACTTAGTAGGGAGTCTATACTTAATACAGATCTGGACTCGGTGGAGTCAGTACGGGCAATTCAGAGTGAGCTGACTCCTGATCAGGGGAACCGTTGTTGCTGTATCGCTGGGTCAGGTGAGAGGGCCGATCAGCCATTATCTCCTATATTATGTCTGCAGTCTCTGACCATCTCCTGTATTATATCTGCAGTCTCTGACCATTTCCTGTAATATGTCTGCACTCTCTGATCATCTCCTGTATTATCTCTGCACTCTCTGACAATCTCCTGTAATATGTCTGCAGTCTCTGACTGTCTCTTGTATCATGTCTGCACTCTCTGACGGTCACCTGTAATATGTCTGCACTCTCTGACCATCTCTTGTACTATGTCTGGGGGCTCTTCCTAACAGACTCTCTAACAGTAGCCCTCTCTGTGTGAATCAGAGAGACTCCCCTCCAGGTCTCATTAGTGTACGCTCTTCCTGTATTTTCTTTATTGTTAAAAGATCATGGGAGGATCCTAGGGTAACGACGACTTCTTAGGGGAGCATCTCTGTGTTTGAATCGTTGCCATAGAAACGTGTAAAGGGGAGGAGTTTGTAGGATGACCACGCCCACGTGGGGGCGCCAGAAATATTTCTGCACCCAGGCGTCTGTGACCCTAGGATCGGCCCTGCTGGCCACGCCTTTTTTTGGCACAGTTATGTCCGAATATAAATTTTCTCTTATGAAATATTTGCATTTTGCAAATAATGATGACTTTGATGAGAGTTCTCATCCAGCTCCTAAGCTGAAAAAAATTTGGGAGATTTACCAACTTATTCTGTCGAATTTCCAGCAGACCTATGTGCCGGACAGAGATATAAGCATCGACGAAAGTCTTATGGCCTACAAAGGTAGACTAAGCTGGATACAATTCATAGCATCAAAGCAAGCTCGTTTTGGCATGAAGTCATTCATGCTGTGTGAATCCAGCTCTGGGTACATGTGGAATTCGGTCCTGTACACCGGGAAAGGGACCAAATTCAGCGATCGTTTCAGATGTTTTGGAATGGCAACCGCTTCGGTTCTCTCTTTGATTGAGCCATTGCTGAATCAGGGCTACTGTGTCACCACAGACAATTTTTACACGTCCCCAGAACTCTTTGAGTTCCTTATCCTGAACAAAACGGATGCCTATGGGACCATTAGGCCTAACCGGCGTGACATGCCGCCAACCTTTGCCCAAAAAAAGCTCGGGGCAGGAGAAATAGTTGCCTGGCAGAAAGGCAAAATGATGGCACTGAAATGGCAGGACAAAAAAAACGTGTGCCTTCTGAGTACCATCCACAACACTTCTACTGTAATGGTACATACCAAAGGTGGAAAAGATGTCATGAAGCCACAGGTCGTGTTGGATTACAACAACACCATGGGAGGTGTGGACAGGGCTGACCAGGCCATGACCTTTTATCCTGCGATGAGGAAGCAACAGAAGAAATATTATAAAAAAATATTCAGGCATCTTCTGGAACAGTGCCTGTGGAATGCTTTCATTCTTCTGAAAAAAAATATTGACAGGCCTATGATCCATGCGGACTTTGTGTGGAAGATTGCCGAACTCATTTTTCTAAAGCACCAGATGCCAACGACTGTAAGCAGATCTGGACGTCGGGCTGCTGGCGTTGTGAACCCGGAACGCCTGACTGGTCGTCACTTTATGGACCACATTCCACCTACTGAGAGGAAGTCAGCACCCACAAGGATGTGTGTTGTTTGCTGCTCCAAGCGTGACGACACCGGAAGGAAAATCCGTAAAGAAACGCGGTTCTATTGTCCCGATTGCGATGTAGGACTTTGTGCTGTACCTTGTTTTAAAAAATTTCATACCCGAGACGTATACTGAAGCAATATGACTTCTAATATTGCACCCTTGTTTGAACAAAAAAAATTTCAGTGTTTTTGATTATATTATTTACTAAAATGTATTGAATAAAAAGTATTATTATTATTAAATTATTATTTGTTATTATTTATTATATTATAATTTATAATTTTCTGTTTCAAACTCTATCATACCCGAGATGTCTACTAGACTCTGGTTTGGACAGATTTAGGTGAGGTATTACTAAGAATTACAGGCCTACAATGTAAAACGCCAAATTTCCATGCAAAATAATGGTACCACTTTCAGCACCTAAAATCTTCCAGAATCATACCGCCAGGGAGGTTAACCAAGTTTTTCAGGCTCATCTTACAGAAAAGCCTAAACTATGCTTGTTGGGAATTATAGACGAAGTTCCAGGGGAAGAGGCCCCTAGACTAGCTATAGCTAGGGCTCTTTTTCAAGCCAGAAAATACATTTTGAGGCACTGGAAGTTGACAGATCCCCCCATGGTGAAGGAGTGGCTGACTCAAATGAGTGACTGTCAGGGAATCTAGTAGACCAGACTGTGTGACTACACAGAGGAGACCAAAAACGCATGTAAGTGAAATAAAAGGTGTTTATTTACAAGGTGACAAACAAGTGAAAACAACCAGTGCACAACCAACAACGAATAGTATATACAAATTAAGGGGAGATACCGTAATCGTAAACAAAGCCAGGCCGAGATCATACACCAGGGGATATCAGCAGATGGGTGAGGACGGGAACACAACAGGGCAGGGAAAGGATGGATGGACAGGCTGCAGGGCAGGAATCCAAGGTCAACAGGTAACATAAGGGGCAGGTTCAGGATGGGCTCAGGATAAGATCAGGTCGGGTCAGATGCAGGCTCAGGATAGGATCAGGTCGGGTCAGATGCAGGCTCCGGGTCAGATGTAGGCTCAGGGTCAGGAGAGAGAGATACCAAGGCAAGCATGTAAGGGCTCGCCGGGTATTTATAGGACTGCAGTGATTGTCCTCATGTGACAGCTGAGCGGAGGAAGTGCTGCCTGCCCCACACTGCCGGAAAACACCCGCTGGTGGACGTCGGTACTGCGGCCCATGGATCAGATAGCACCACCAGCAGGTGAGATCCCCCACTATAGAAACTGGCTGCAAGAAGACACCTGCTGGTGGACACTAGTGCTGCAATCCATAGGACCAAGACAGAGTGAGTCTTTCGCGCTACTAGTGAGTAAATAAAAATGTGAACGGGAATCTAAATGTGCAAACAGCTGCAAAAACGAATAGTGTTCACCTAACACAGTAATAATTAATAAAATAAAAAATGTTCTCGCGCTAGAAGCAAAACATACAAAGTAAATCTGTATAGTGCAACAATCTCCTATACCGGGATGAGTGAAGAGGTCCAATCAATCCGTGTATAAAAGGAGATCAATACAAATAAAGTGCAATAAATAGTATAAAGATCAATAAGTGCAAATATGCAAATGAAGACAATGTGCAAACAGATACAAGTGCATGTGCAGGATTGCAACCGCATGCAAACCTGTACAAAAGTGCTAAAATAAAGTGCAAATGGGTGCCATAAATATCCGGAGAAAATTAATAAATGAGTCCTGGTGGACAAAAAGTGGGCTGTAGATAAAAGTCTCTGTAGGGATAAATTCAACTATCATAGCCATAAAGATGAAACTCTTTCAAGTCTTGTTCCACTAGGAATGATGGTGTCTGTAGGGTATCCCAAAACAGTCTCACAGAACTCTCACCTTTATGTAATTAATGTAGGCATCATCAGTAATCTCCTCTTTCCTCTACGGTGTCTCCACTGCTGAATGTCCTGACTGTTCTCCTCCAATGTTTCCACTCGTCACATTAGTGTCAACTCACCTAGAGGGGGTAGCTCTAGCAGGGGTGCCAAACCAGGAGTAAAGGGAGGGAAGAAGGCCTCTAATAGTGTAGTATGTTGAGATAAACTGGTTTATTGATAAAAAAGGGTAATGCTCGTACATCACAAAAAAAAAGCAAAGCGTATGAGACGGACTGCGGTGTTGTGACACGCCGTCTTACTATTCCTTCGGGTACTTCTGGTCTGTGGTAACCTCGCTTCCTCCCTACGCCGTTACGTCACGCACCTCGTGACTTCATCAGGGGAACCTGATTGGTTGCTGAGGTAATGTTTATATAGTGGAAAACCGGAAGTGGTTGTTCAGGCATTTTGTTGTAGCCTGATATGTATATACGGGCGCCGCCATGTTCCTAAAGCTACAGGAAACTGCGGAATCGCCGCTATCTTGAAAAGTCCTTCTCTAATGTAAAATGAAACTGATTAAGTTACTAAAATATATTCATAACTTACTGACCATAAGGACAGCATAGTTAAAGGGTAACTCCATAAAGTAATACAATGATGAATGATATTAAAAAACAATCCCATACACGTAGAAACAGCAGCAGTCTGACTTCGTGTATATACGTAGTGTGGGACAATAAAAGAACATCACCTAATCATACATATATACGATAAATACCTAAAAAACATATCACATGCTGAAAAAGCACTTGCAAAGCTTTTTCAAACATTACCAGATCCTGCTTACGGACCATGGTGCCATTCGAGACATACGTACAGTCAGGTGGTAGAACTTCAAGCAGGGACACTGGCACCGGGACTTCAAGCGTGGACACAGGCACCAAAACTTCAATTGGGGACACAGGCACCGGAACTTCAAGCGGGGACACTGGCGCCGGAACTTCAATTGGGGACACAGGCACCGGAACTTTAAGCAGGGACTGAAGCGCCAGGTCTTCTAGCGGGGACACAGTCACCGGAAATTAAATTGGGGACATAGGCATCAGAACTTCAATTGGGGACACAGGCACTGGAACTTTAAGCGGGGACACAGGCACTGGGACTTCAGACTGGAAGACAAGCACATCAGACTGGAAAGTGGGCACAGCAGGCTGAACAGCAGGTGCATCGAACTGGATAGCAGACACTGGAACGTCAAACTGGGGCACAGGAACTTCAAGCTGGATAGCAGGCAGAGATTCAGGGGTAGCAGGAAGGATCCTAATGGTACCCACCAATGGAACCTTTGGCCGAGGTGGGCGAGTTGGGCAGAGAGAGATAAAGTGCCCTCTTTCTCCACAGTAAAATCAAAGGCCATAGCCTCTCCTCCACTCTCTTTCAACTTTGGATAGCTTGGACCGGATGGCCCAATCTCCATGGGTTCCACATCTTCCAGGGTAGGTGTGTGTATATCCTCCGGAGCGTCTAGACTTTGTGGGGTTATATCCTCCGGAGCGTCTAGGCTTTGTGGGGTTAGAGGTCATAGCTTGGCACATACTGGGATGACTTGGAGTCGTATACGTACAGGGTATTCCTGTCCCCGGATACCCATAGGCCACGTGAATAGAGAGCAGACTAGGGAACACTGGTTTTCTTAGAAACAGGAATGTGAGAGTATAGAGCAAACATGAATGCTTCCCAGCTGTCCAAGACTGGACTCCTGTCCTGTAAAAGCTGATGAGCCCATGTTTTGATTTGCCCTGTGAGCAGGTTGATGGAAGCGCGAACCTTAATATAGTCGGTGGCATAGGTCCTAGGTTTAAGAGCAAACAACAGCTCACAATCCACCTTAAAGCACACAATTGATGCACGGCTACCATCAAACCTCTCTGGCATCACCAAAAACGGCTCAGGACATGCAGGTTCTGGGGCTGGGCGTACTGTGCCTTTAAATAATTGAACTTCTTACTGTAGTTCCAAAACGGTCTGGCCCAGGCTGGAGACTTGAAGAACAAGGGAGGTGAGCATCTTGTACATCTCTGCGGACTCCATGATGGGGCAGTTCATTATGTAAGGGCTTACCTTGGTTGGAGTCCATAATGCGGAGATGTATGCTCACCCTGGAAAATACACACAGCCCACGGTAACAAGGTAAGAAGCTACCTGGGCTGTGAATCTGTGCACGGGGGCTTGACAGGAATTTGCCAAAGGATAGTCGAGGTAAGCCGTAGTCAGGGATTCCAGAAGTCAGAAAAAACGAAGAACAAGCCAGGGTCTGAAGCCGGGTCAGTCTTGGAATTCTGCAACTAGAAAACAGGAACACTTGGCAAAACTAGAGACAGTGAACTGCCCAGTCCCTCAGAGCGAGGCAGTGTTTTATACCCAGTTGATTAGGTAACCTGAACCAGGAGAGACAGGTACTGATTGCAAGGTGAGATCCAGAGAAAAACCCTCAGGCCTCGTACACGCGACCGAGTTTCTCGGCAAGAACCAGCAAGAAACTTGCTGGCAGAGATGTCTTGCCGAGAAACTCGTTCGTGTGTATGGTTTCTCGTCAAGAAAACCGACAAGTAATCTCGACGAGAAAATAGAGAACCTGCTCTCTATTTTCTCGTCGAGATTCTCGTCGGCATGTTTCTCGACGAGAAAAGTGAGTGTGTGTACACTTACCTGTCCTCCCGGAAGCCCGCGCATGTTCAAAATGAATTAGACGCATGCGCGGTAGCTTCCTAGGCATAGGTAGGGTATACCAAGATGGCGGCGACGGCATCGAATGTGACGAGCGCATGCTCGTCGTAGTCGATGACGTCACCGCGTACGCTCCATTCAAAGAACCGCGGGTTCTTTGAATCGAGCGTGTGTACACTCGGCCGGGACAAGTTTCTTGTCCAAGAATCTTGTCGAAAAAAACGACATGTTTTTTCCGACGAGAATCTCGGCCGTGTGTACGAGGCTTCAGCACATCATGCAAAACTAGGCTAATGGCCCGTAAACACGATCCAAATATCGTACGAAAACGGTCGTCCGAGGAAGAATCGTATGATTTTCGGATCGTGTGTACACTACTTTCGAGAGCCGATCAAGACAGTTCATCCGATATTATTAGATTGGACAAACACGAACATTTTCCTCGTACGATACCAGATCGTACGATTTTCGTTTAGTCAGTATAATTGTCGTGCGAAAATACAATACAAATACATTACAACACAAGACATCACTTACGATTTTTTTTCTGTCGTACGAGAATTTTCGTGTCTTTATTACCCTATTCAAATTCTACTTGCGACTATTAAGCGAAAAAAGTCGTACGATCCGTTGTACGATATTCTGATCGTGTGTACGGGGCATTCGTTGGAAAGCAGACTGAATAAAGAACTGAGGTGTGGCTCAGAGGCAAAGCAACATGAGCAATAAACAGACAGTCCTGGGTTCAATGCCACTTGGGGTGCGACCACGCCTGGCCGTCTGCTTGTCACGGTAGGGACCGTGACAGGCATTACTGCATTTTTCCCACAATTTTGTCGCATCTGTGTTTTTTGTTAAAACGTTCCTCACCTTAACGCGTTCAGGAGAGGAATGTTAACTGCCCCTAAACTCTGATAAAAGCCTATGTGTACATAGACACATAGACATTTATTGAGTTGAGTTAAGGGCTTTGGCAAAAAAAGGCCAAAAGCTCCTAAACTTTAGGTGCAGCGGTGTACTGTGCATGAGGCCTTAACAGCCTCTTTTCACAAAAAAATCACATTAGCATGCAGCTCTGCATGCTGATATGCAATCATCTTATATTCATTAGTTAAACAAACAGTTTTTGATTTTACTCACAATAAGGCTGGCCATACATTAATATTTTTTTGGTTCAAACGACAGATTGAACGAAAAAAAAATTGCCCGATTCCCCCATCCACACACTCGATGTGGATGGGGAATCACTCCTGCTGTGCTAATATGTTTTGACAGTGGGGAGACTTCCCTGCTGTTGGCATACAATGATCAGTGCTGCTTGCTATAGCTGTCGGCACTGATCGTTTGAAAAATAAATGACAGACTGGTTGTACAGAAGTCGATCAGAAGATCAGCTTCTGTGAAACCAGCCTCCCCAAATATGGATTGAATCCAGCTGAATTTCGATCCATGTATGAGGTACTGGTGATGTAACCAGGGCCTCACAGATGCATCCTGGAAAGGCTACATGACCAGTGCCTTCTCCCTCAGATGATGTGCACTGTTATATGTCCCAGGAGGAAGATAAAAAAATCCAGTAAGCAAAGGGAGATGGATATGGATGGATTTGGATATAATTTGTATAATTATTTTTTTATTTTACCTTTTTGTATGTACTAATATAGAATATGACTTTATCTTATATTTTGTGTGAATAATTTGCTGAGGATCCACACCTATAACGTCCCATTGGTTTTTCTGTACGTTGTGTTTATGAGATTCAAAATTTATCAAATCTGGTTTATAGGGTGTGGAATAATAGGATTTTTATAACAGCTAACCTGTAAAATCCTTTTCTTGGAGTACATCACGGGACACAGAGCGACATAGTCATTACTAATGGGTTATATAGATACCGTCAGGTGCTGGCACTGGCAACTTCCAAAACCGGAAGTACCCTCCCCTATATAAGCCCCTCCCATCCGGGAGCACCTCAGTTTTGTAGCAAAGCAATAAGTGTCCCTAAAGAGGGGCGGGAGCTCTGTGTCCCGTGATGTACTCCAAGAAAAGGATTTTACAGGTAAGCTGTTATAAAAATCCTATTTTCTTTCTCGTACATCACGGGACACAGAGCGACATAGTCATTACTAATGGGATGTCCTAAAGCAATGCCAAATGAGGGGGGGATACACCATATATAAGCTGAGCGCTATCAGACATGAGGATCTTTTGCGGCCTGCAACACACTGCGCCCAAAGGCGACATCCTCCTGACTTCTAACGTCCACCTGGTAGAACCTAGTAAACGTGTGTACCGAAGACCATGTTGCGGCCTTACAGATTTGAGCCAGGGAGGCCTGGTGATGCACTGCCCATGAAGTTCCAACTGCTCTCGTGGAGTGCGCCCTAACTTTGAACGGAGGCGGTCTACTTCTCAAGCCATAGGCTTGTATTATGACCTGTCGAATCCACTTGGCTAAAGTAGATTTTGACGCTGCCTGACCCTTTCTGGGGCCTTCCGGCAGAATAAACAAAGTATCCGTTCTGCGAATCTGAGCAGTGGCTTTTAGATAAGCTTTAACTGCTCTGACTACATCCAAAGAATGCAATAACTTTTCCTCTACCGAAGTAGGTTTGGGGAAAAAAGAAGGAAGAACCACATCTTGGTTCAAATGAAAACTCGATACCACCTTAGGAAGAAAGGCTGGATGAGGACGTAACACTACTCTGTCCTTATGGATAACCAGATATGGCTCCTTACAGGACATAGCTGCTAATTCCGATACTCTTTTAGCCGAACAAATGGCTACTAGAAAAATCAATTTCCTGGTGAGAAGCACCAAGGAAATATGCTGTAGTGGTTCAAATGGTTGTTTCTGTAGAACCGACAAAACCAAGTTTAGATCCCATGGACATATGGGAATATTAACCGGAGGACTAATACGCATCACTCCTTGTATAAAGGCTTTGACTAGTGAATGCGAAGCCAAGGGCCTTTGAAAAAATATTGACAAGGCCGAAATCTGACCCTTGATAGTACTCAAGGCAAGCTTCCTATCTACAGTAGATCTGCCTGGATACCGGTTTCCTGGCATTGATCATGGTAGACACCACAGCATTAGAGAGCCCTCTCTTTTTTAGAATGTGGGCTTCAATAGCCAGGCCGTCAAACCTAGGGCTGGTAAGGAAGGGTGGTATATCGGTCCCTGCGAAAGCAGGTCCGGACGATGTGGGAGGGTCCAAGGACTCCCCACAGACATTTTTACAATCTCCGCGTACCATGCTCTTCGGGGCCACGCTGGAGCCACCAGAATCACTGGTTTCTTTTCTACCCTGATTCTGCGGAGTAATCGAGGTAACAATTGTGGCGGTGGGAATGCATATATCAGCTTGAACTGATCCCAAGGGAACACTAGGGCATCCGAGCCGCAAGCTAGGGGATCCCTTGTCCAAGAGACAAACCTGTCCACCTTTGCGTTGAATCTGGATGCTAGCAGATCTACATCCGGTGTTCCCCACCGCTGACATATTGTCCGGAAAACCTCGGGATGAAGGGACCATTCCCCTGGGCATAATTGTTGGCGACTTAGAAAGTCCGCCTTCCAATTCTCCACCCCTGGAATGAATACCGCAGATATGGCTGGGACATATCTTTCTGCCCATCTCAGGATGTAATTTACTTCCCTTTGGGCTGCACGACTCCTGGTGCCCCCCTGACGATTGATATATGCCACTGCTGTGGCATTGTCTGATTGAACTCTGACAGGGGACCCTTGGAGTTTGGATGTCCATGCTACTAGGGCATACCGGGCTGCTCGTATCTCTAAGAGATTGATGGGCAGGGCCTTTTCTGCTTCTGACCACTTGCTCTGGAGAGACCATTGCTCCAGTACTGCTCCCCAGCCTATAAGGCTGGCATCTGTAGTGACCACCTTCCAGGAAATCGGACTGAAGGATTTCCCTCTTTCCAGATTCTGGGGAACCAACCACCAGCGGAGGCTCTTGCGAACGGAAGGGGACAAGGACATTGGTAAGTCCAGAGCCTGAACTTTTTTGTTCCAGGCTGACAGTATGGCCCTTTGCAATTTCCTTGAATGGAATTGACCGTAGGGTACTGCTTCGAATGATGCCACCATTTTTCCCAGCAGCCTCATGCACAGGCATATGGATGGCTGTCTTTTTGAGCCCACTAAGTGGATCAAATCTCTCAAAGACGACCCCTTTTCTTAAGGCAAGAAAATTTTTCTCTGGTCTGAATCCAGCCTTAGCCCCAAGTATTCCAGACTTTTGACTGGTTTTAGGGCTGACTTGTCTCGGTTGATAATCCAACCGTGATATTCCAGATACTTGATTGTCTCGTGAACAACCACTTCTAGTTTTTCCACTGAGTGGTCTATCAGCAACAAGTCGTCTAGATATGCCATTATCGTTACACCTCGTGTTCTTAGATTGGCCAATAATGGGGCCAAAATTTTTGTGAACACTCTTGGTGCTGTGGCCAGACCGAAGGGTAAGGCTCTGAACTGAAAATGGCGGCCTTCTACCGCAAAGCGTAGAAATTTTTGGTGGGCTGGAAAGATGGGAATGTGCAAATAAGCATCCTTGATGTCGATCGAGGCTAACCATTCCTCCCCTTGTAGGGCAGTGGCTACCGATCGGATCGACTCCATCCGGAAAGTCCTGATATGCAGGAATTTGTTTAGCCCTTTTAGATTTAGTATGGGCCTCACGTCCCCGTTTGGCTTCGGAACTGTAAAGAGGTTTGAGTAAAACCCGAACCCCCACTCTTCCAGGGGAACCTCTATAATTACTGCTTGAAGCAATAATTGTTCTAGTGCCAACAGGAGGGATCCTCTCTTCTGGGGATCCCTTGGCACGTTTGACCTTATAAAGCGAGAAGAAGGGGAGTTTTTTAACTCCAATTTGTATCCCAGATTTACTGCGGAGAGCACCCATCTGTCTCGGATCGTGTCCCGCCAGGTCTCTGTGAACAACTGAAGTCTTCCCCCCACCCGATTGGGTGGGGGCAACCCTTCATGCATTTGACTTTGGGGGAGGTTTTGTACCTCTCCTGCTCCAGGGCTTTTTGTTACCCTGCAACTGTCCCTGATTTCTACCTCCGGGATTTGACCGAGGAGGCCGTCGGAACTGTTTCACAGCCGATGTCCTAGGGACTGGAGAGGCCGGCCTTTTAAAAGAGGGACCTCTAACTCTATTTTTAACCGGCAAAAGTGTACTTTTACCGCTGGAAATTCTCTGGATATACTTGTCCAGGTCTTCCCCGAATAAGCGCTCCCCATGAAATGGGAAGCTGACCAGCAATTTTTTACAGGGAGCTTCAGCAGACCAGTTCTTGAGCCATAGAAGCCTGCGCATATGTACTACAGACAGCGTAAGGCGGGAGGCCTGATGGATTGAATCCTTTATAGCGTCCACCGCAAAGCATAAGGCTCTAGGTAGATCAGCTAGGGCAAGAGCCTGCTGATCCGGCAAGTCCCTTAAGACCTGTTTCAACTGATCCTTCACTGCTTGGCAGACCCCAATAGCTGCCACTGCTGGTTGTGTCACCAATCCTGCTGTAGAAAAAGCAGATTTTAATAAGGACTCCAATTTTTTATCTATTGGGTCCTTGAACATTTGGACATTTTCCACCGGACATGTCAGTGATTTATTCACACAAGAGATGGCTGCGTCCACTGTAGGGACCCTCCATTTTCTGATGAACTTATCCTCCATGGGATAGACCACCGGAAATCTCTTGGGGGGAGTAAATATTTTGTCAGGATGCTCCCAATCCTGGTAAATGAGCCCCTCCAGTAAAGGATGGATCGGAAAGGAACAAACAGTCTGGGGAGCTTTTAGCGACCCCAACGAGGAGACAGAAGTGGAGGATGGCTCCGCAAGTGGCATTTTAAATGCTGATCGGACCATATTAGTCAGGGACTGAACCCATAACCTTTCAGCATGTGATGCTGAGAACGGCTCTTCCACTGTTGATTCCTCTGCAACCGAATCGACCTCATCCTGATCCCCCTCAGGTAGGTCGACCTCTGTATGGGACTGTTGCTCTGTTAACAGGCACTCTGAGGGGGGAGACGGAGATCGAGCGCTTTTCTCCTGTGACAGGGAAGCAGCGATCAATGCTGACAATCTCTCTTCCAGCCCTTCCAGAGCTGAGGAAAAAACCTCCTCTGTTACATACACAGGAGCAGGTGAACTGAGGACAGCCACAGTACCAGGTACTCCTGATGGTGCTCTACGGTCACTAACCTCTGATTCTTCAGGGGAGACTGGTGCAGCCAAAGCATGCCCAAGATCCTCAGAGCCCGATGGAGACCCCCTATTCCTCCTGGAGTTTCTACTCCCGGAGTTTTTAGACGGCATATTCCTAAGCCACAAAGCTGAGGTATTCCAGCCGAAATACACCAGTTACTGATAATAGTCTAGCATAAATGCTGCTATAAGAAACAGTTGGTGTCTACTAATGTGCCTTTCTAGGGGATGCCTGTATCAACCGCTTGCTGTATGCCTTTAAATGTTGCCAGCTCTGTCTCTGTACTTCATAGCCAGCTTACTACAATATTGTGGTTTTTTTAAACTGCTGGGACGCCCGCACATGCGCAGAAGTGCTGCGGCGCGCACAGAGCGTCATCCCCCAGGCTCCGCCCCCTTTCCCGGCTCACCTCTATATATAGAGGCGCGTGCACGCGCGCGGCCACGTGCGCCTTCGGCGCTAATTTCAAAAAATGGAAACAAGGGACAGGAGCCAGGGCCCCTCTTTGCCGCAGGCCGGGGGATGGACGAGCACTGCAACATGGCAGAGGAAGCAGTTTCCTATAAGAGAACTCACCATCTGCCTGGACTTTGCTCTGCTGAGAAGAAACTAGTCCACATGACAAGAAAACATTCCACAGCGGCCTCTAGTGGACAAACACAGGTACCGCAGTCTAATATATTAAATATATATATAAAAAAATTTTTTTTTTTTTTCTTGACCACCATTAAAAATTATTACATTTTTTTAGTAGTTACAGGCATGCACAGAATTTTGCGGGAATACCATTAGGTAACAGACAGAAAGACAAATTAGGCTTGGGGGTCCCCCAATAGAACCAAGTTCCTGGGGGCCCCCACTTACCTGTTCCCCGCCGCAGGACTTTGTTTGGTCCACAAAAGCCCAAACTTCACCTATCACGGCAGGCATTGTAATCAAACCTTCAGGGACCGGGTTCCCAAGGATTCCACTCCCCTGGACCTGTATAGCACCCTGCACAGAAAACATCTTGGTCGTGGGTATGACCAGAGCTCTGGATCCCAGGGTCCAGCTCTCCTAAGAGAAGCATTACAGGCAAAACCTTGCTCTTCTCTGCAAGGCCCGGGTACCGACCGCTTAGCTATGAAGCTTTTTTGGTCGGATCCGGAATAGCTTACTGAGGCCCAAAAGAACCTGTACGCAAGCTCAGTGAAAAACACATGTTTCTTCTTGGCCAACACCTTAGACACTGGCAAAAAACTGAGGTGCTCCCAGATGGGAGGGGCTTATATAGGGGAGGGTACTTCCGGTTTTGGAAGTTGCCAGTGCCAGCACCTGACGGTATCTATATAACCCATTAGTAATGACTATGTCGCTCTGTGTCCCGTGATGTACGAGAAAGAAACATCT
The DNA here is from genome assembly GCA_029206835.1 of Rana muscosa. Lineage (NCBI taxonomy): Eukaryota > Metazoa > Chordata > Amphibia > Anura > Ranidae > Rana > Rana muscosa. The sequence continues at coordinate 376,635,994 of CM055127.1, forward strand.
GTGACAGTTGGGTTAGTTGGTCTGCCCTGTAGTATTTCAGGGAATTTTGAAGCCCCAATTCAGATGACGATTTAAGGGCATATGTATAAGCTCTTAGCTTTTTAAATTAATTTATTGCACAGCTCCGGGGGTCTTCTTCCGACTTCGGGGGTCTCCGCGCTCTCCGGTTCTTTCTTCTGCCGGGCCTCCGCTATCTTCTTCCAGCTCTTTTGCTAGCGGGGCCCGGTCTTCTCCGTCGCCTTCTTCTTCAAGTCCCGCTCTCCGGTTCTTCTCCCGCTCCCGGAGCATGTGACTGTGACGTCATGGGAGCATGTGACTGTGACGTCATGAGAAGCCTATATTAATGCGGAGCGGAGCGAACAGCCAGTATTACAGCGGAAGGAAGCGACGCGTCAACATCGAGGAGGAGAAGAGAGAAGAAGACGGCGACGGCGACGACGGGAAGACCGGCCCCTCCACTAGCAAAAGAGCTACAAGAAGGTAGTGGAGGGGCCGGCAGAAGGACAACGAAGAGCCGGACGAGACGACGGAGAAGACCGGGCCTCCGCTAGCAAAAGAGCTGGAAGAAGATAGCGGAGGCCCGGCGGAAGAAAGAACCGGAGAGCGGGAGAAGAACCGGAGAGCGGGACTTGAAGAAGAAGGCGACGGAGAAGACCGGGCCCCGCTAGCAAAAGAGCTGGAAGAAGATAGCGGAGGCCCGGCAGAAGAAAGAACCGGAGAGCGCGGAGACCCCCGAAGTCGGAAGAAGACCCCCGGAGCTGTGCAATAAATTAATTTAAAAAGCTGTGTTGTGTTTTTTCTTGACATTTTTTTCCCACCAGGTGAATGGGTAGGGGTACGATGTACCCCATACTCATTCACATAGGGTGGGGGGCCGGGATCTGGGGGCCCCCTTATCAAGGGGGGGCTCCCGGATTCCGATAAGCCCCCCGCCCGCAGACCCCGACAACCAACGGCCAGGGTTGTCGGGAAGAGGCCCTGTCCTCATCAACATGGGGGCAGGGTGCTCTGGGGTGGGGGGGCGGCAGGTCGCCCCCCTGCCCCAGAGCACCAAACCCCCCATGTTGAGGGCATGTGGCCTGGTACGGTTCAGGAGGGAGGGGGGCCGCTCTCTCGTCCCCCCCTCTTCCCCTGCGGCCTGCCAGGTTGCATGCTCGGATAAGGGTCTGGTTTGGATTTTGGGGGGGACCCCGACGCCGTTTTTTAGGCGTAGGGGGTTCCCCTTCAAATCCAGACCAGACCCAAGGGCCTGGTATGCTCCTGGAGGGGGAACCCATGCCGTTTTTTTTTTTTAATTTGGTGTGGAGTTCCCCCTCAAGAGCAGCAGAGCACAAGTCGCATGCCAAAGTCGGATCATGCAAGACTGCGGTCCGACTTTGATCCGACTTCAATGATAGTCAATGGGCTGAAGTCGGATCAAAGTCGGACCAAAGTAGTACAGGGAGCATTCATAAAGTCGGACCGACATGTGTCGGACCAGTTAAGATGGCTCCCATAGGGAAACATTGATTTTCACACGTCGTGCGACATGAGCTCTCAATGTCGGAGCGTTTGTCGCCCCAGTGTGAACCCGGCCTATAGAGCACAGTGTAATTTTTTATTTTTATTTTTGCATTCTGTAAGAGCCCTGTACTTGACCAGTGAAATCTCAGCATTTACAGGGCTGTCACGGAATGCAGAAATAATAAATAAAAATCTGCGGTTCAATAGATTCCTTTCACCAGACACTTATTTGTCGGGGGGAATCTGATTGACTGCCTGTGTCCACTCCTGACACGTGGGTTTTTAAGCGTAAGCCAATTGGATGAAGATTACATTTTTCATCTCACAGCACTGGGCTATGCTGTGGGGATTTATTCACTAAATGTTGATGTGGGGTTTATTCGCTAAATAATGTGGGGATTTATTTGCTAAATGGTGATATGTTTTTTTTTCGCTAACTAGTGATGTGGGTTTATTCATTAAATGGTTATCAGGGTGCGCACTAATAATGAGAATCAAATACGTAACTTGTGAATATGTAACCTGTGTGTATCTGGCTCTGATACTACCCAGTGCCTCACCAGCCACTGACCTCACCGCACGTCCACTGGTGTATAGGTCCTGAGCGCTGTCAATTTGGTATGTTTGCTTTGACGTGTCCACTACTCCAAGTGTTTTTTTCAGCAGCTAGGACTATCGGGTGTCATCCCTCTCCCATATATATGGGTGATATTAAGAAGTCTAGTGCTTAGTTCTTTGGTCATTTTTCTGAATGATGGTCATTGTCCTGACCCACCTCTTCTGAAACTAGGCTGCCATGTATGCCATGCCATGCCATGCATGCCATGCCATGCCCCCAACCTGTAACTGTATAAAAAGTTTCTCTTTAACTCTGCTTCCTTCTGTCAGCACGCTTCCTTTGAGCACATTAACTAATTAGCTGCTTGTGCCGCTTCTCCTTCTCCCAGTCTGAGTTTTGCAGTATAGGGACTGCAAAAGGCTTATACCAGGTCAGATTCAGGTACTTGCACATCTTGCATTAAAGTATTATATAAGTACAGATATACAGAATACTATAGAGGGCAGGATATGGAACAGTCAGTTGATTTGCCTGAGGGCTTTTTTTTTTTTGCTTTGTTTTTGTTTGTTTGTTTATTTTTGTATGTTTATGAATATGTTATTATTTGTGGCTAAATACTTGTCATGATGTTTAGAGAATATATGTAAGAAAAAGAAAGAAAAACTCTGAATTTGCTGTGGATGGACCATATGTATGGTGTAAGAAATAAGGAATTTAGGTACACGATGTATAAGTGATAAGCACTATATCCAATAATAATGTATTTTGGTTTGTAATGATAAATAGTTTACAATAAAGAAGTAAGAGATTAAGAGATTTAAAGAAAAACACAGTTAATAATATATAAATGATCACAAACCTGTATTATTGTCTATCTTTTACAACTGCTTAGGGCTGAACGTTAACAGAATGTATTGCCTGCATATGTAGCAAGGAACTTGCATGTAAAATTACAGTCTATGCATAATAGCATTTTTTTAAACATTAGCACATGTGATGTAGTAGTAATATAATATCCTACATAAATCGGCCAACATGTTGATCAGATTAATTTCCTTTAGTTAATCATATTCAAACATATATTCAAACATATATATTCAAACCTATATGTAGCAAGTTGTTACCATTGCAAGCATCTTAACAGACTACAATTTGTGTATAGATAAGAATTTGGCTCCCTCTGGTGTCTGTTTTATGCTACACTACTAAAGTTGTTTGGTTCAGTTATTGGATAAAGCATTATGGGTATTGTGGCATCAGAGACAAAGACTCTATTGGCATGGATTGAATTGAGACTACATTACCCACAAGACCACTGTACTACCAACAGTGCAATGCGCTGCGCACAGCCTGATGGGAGAGCTTATTTAACAGAGGGGCGGTCTCAGCCCGCTCTCTCGGGACGCCATCTTCCAGCCGGAAGGAGGCCTGCGTTGAGGCCTGCTGTAAGTGTGCCTAGGCCTGAGAAGCCTGGGCCTAAAGTTAGAGAGAGAGCGGATCGCCTAGCCAGAGAGGGATCCTTGTTGACAGTTGCTGATCAAGCCGAGGAGGGATCACTCTGCAACTCACAGCAACTGGAGTCACCTATCCACTGGTACCCAGGGAGCGGCCGTGCGGAGGACGAGGGACCTTGTGCTACCGAGAGACGGACCACTGAGAGAAGGTCCCGGACTGAGGAAGACCAGCGAAGCAAGGCCTCATTTGGTGAGCGGGCACTTGCTCATCAGCATAGTTAACTGACTCGCAGGAGTGTGATTTTCTTCAACTTTACTTGTACTTGCTGGTGTCTGCAGCGCCGCAAGTAGGGACTATAAAGCGATACAACGACTTGGGGAAATTAGCATTCACTGTACCGCTACACAGTGCGCCTTGATTGGCTGTCTTGTTCCTTTTCACCCTGCCTATTGGGATACAAATGAATAAGTGCACCAACGGGGCTAGCTGAAGATTAACTGACTCTTAAAGGAACAGTGATCCGTTTCATTACCCTCACATGTTGTTACTATAGGACACGCACCACTTGAGCTGTCCACTAGGGGGAGCCATACAGTTGTGAATTTATGTGATTGATATATCTGTCTGCATCACTTTGTGATTTCTGCTGTTTTATGTGAAACTTGGTGGAGAGGTGCCCCAGTGTTAATGTCATTGCACTGAGAGATTCCTCCACCATACTCTCACTCAGGTCTGGCCTTCGGGGTAACTACAGTTGAGAATAAATAGCAGGGTTATTCCGAACCAGTGGTACTCCATTAACTGATACAGGGACCTGTATGTATTTGATGTTGATTGCATAACCATTGTTCTATTCTTTTGCTGAGTAAACATCTTACCACTGGTTAAGCTACATCTTGTGTGGGACTCTGTCTTTTGCAGCTGTGTGAGGTAACAATATTTAACTACATTTATTGCTGTGTGGTATCATTGTGGTCTCTTATAGCCATTTTGGGGGCCCACAATCATATTATTGTCCAGTTGTGCCAAGGGGGAATCGAGCCAAATTCTAGGGGTTGACAGGCAGAGTGCAGGTCCAAATCTAAACCAGCAGCTCCTACGTGGGTAGTGCTACATATAAAAAAAAATCTTAAGAAAAATTGCGATGCACATTTAATGTGTTGGAAATGTCACCACAGCTTCACGCAGTGCCTTATTTTTTTTGCTCTGTGATATAAATCTTAAAGTACATATTTTTGCTCAATGAAAATACAAAGCTCTAGACTCCCTTTGTATACTATACACAGGGATGACAGATTTTGTCATGAAGATCATTATCTCCTCCTCCTGTGTCTCTTCTAATGATGTGCTGGTCAGCTGTCTTCATGTCACAAGTCACATTGTGTGGGATAAAGACCAAAGTGGCAGCGACAGCGCAATGACAGATGAAGGGTACTGATGATGATCTTTCTGTCTCCTCTGCCCTAATTTTTCAGTGCTGTACAGTGTATAATGAATGTATAGAAAATAGGAAGGACGGTTACAATAATTATTCGCTCTATTTGCCTTATCTAGACTTGTTCAATACATTCCATCCAGAGATTCCTTTAGTATAACGTGTATACAATAATGTCAACCACATGGGCAATTTTACTTTTTACTGATGTTTGCTGCAATTTTTTCATTTTCTTGATTTTTTTTGTAACGGTTTTTCTTTTTACTTTAAAGAGACTCTGGGGGTTATTTACCAAAGGCAAATCCACTTTGCACTTCAAGTGCAAACTACAAGTGCAAAGTGCACTTGAAATTGCACTGAAAGTGCACTTGGAAGTGCAGTCGCTGTAGATCCGAGGGGGACATGCAAGGGAATAAAAACCCAGCATTTTAGCTTGCACATGACTGGATGATAAAATCAGCAGAGCTTCCCCTCATTTCAGATCTACCCCTCAGATTTACAGCAACTGCACTTCCAAGTGCACTTTCAGTGCAATTTTAAGTGCACTTTGCACTTGTAGTTTGCACTTGTAGTGCAAAGTGGATTTGCCTTTCGTAAATAACTCCCTCTGTCTCTTAAAAAGTTCAACCCTACCCACTTATACCCACCTTCACTATACTCTGGCTGCCAGAGGCGTAGCTTGAAGCTTGTGGGCCCCGATGCAAAAGTTGACCTGCCCCCCCCCCCACTACCACCCACCACTTCCACTGTGCGTGCAGATACATCCACTGCACGCCAAGATACTCTACTCTACACTACACAGGGCTAAAATCACATTCCTTTACACATAGTCTGTCAGCCTTCACAGGGTGTACAGTATCTGGCTTTTATGTTGTCGTTCTGGCCTGTGAAATTCTCTGGCCGGAACGGCAGTGTAGTTGCAGTAGGCAGATACACCCTGTGAAGATCGTGGCTGACTGGCTGTGTTGTAAAGGAATGTGATTTCAGCCCTGCGGAGGAGGAGCAGTATAGAGTGCTGTAATGGGAAAGGAGCTCAGCAGCCGGGCATAGCATCCAGGGTGGAGGGGGTAGTCAGGGGGCTTTGGGGGGGGGCGCAACTTAGATCTGGGGGGGCAAAGCCATGTGACACAAAATCTGGAGCCTGCAGCCCCTCAGGGGCCCCTCGGGAGGTGTTAAGGAATTTTTTTTAGCAATTTCTGAAGGTTTATTTGTCAGTGTTGGCAGGTGTTGGGGGAAGGTCACCTCCCAGAGGTGTGTCTTTTGCCCAGTTGTCAGGGAAGTGGGGTAAGCAGACATGCATTACCTCACCAGTAACATCCGTCCCATCGTGGCTACAGGACGGCACTCTTCTCCTCATAACTCGCTGAGCTTGGGTACCATTCCATGTTGCCAGCACACAGCACAGACACTTCCCCATCCTGGGCTGTTCTCACCCCATGCTCCTCTCCATTCAGGAAATGGCTCACAGCTTCTCCCCAGCCAATGAGAACAGAGGGGTATGGACTGTGGAAGGAAAAGTGGAAGCCCAGTATTGGAGCATGGTTATGGGGCCCTAGGGCAGATCGGAGCTGGACTTTGTGGAGGATATGATAATATGACAGGGAGGCTGCAAGGTTTAGGAGTGTGTCTATGGGAATGTTTGACCATTCTTACAGAAGCGCATTTGTGAGGTCAGGCACTGATGTGGACGAGAAGGCCTGGCTCACAGTCTCCGCTCTAATTCATCCCAAAGGTGTTCTATTGGATTGAGGTCAGGACTCTGTGCAGGCCAGTCAAGTTCTCCCACCCCAAACTTGCTCATCCATGTCTTTATGGACCTTGTTTTGTGCACTGGTGCACAGTCATGTTGGAACAGGAGGGGGGCATTCCCAAACTGTTCCCACAACAGGCTGATGAAGGAGGTGTGGTCTTGCCTCCGAAACACATTCCAATTGGCCAATACAGTGGTAGGCGGTACCAAGGTCTGACAGCTCTGGAACACTTCCATACCGAGAGACTCCGCCTGCGTCTTCCCGAGTCTCCTGGTGTCTTCACCTCCCGCTGACACACGGCACCCGGTGCTGTAATCCAAGGCTCCCCTGGCTTTTCCACTGTTTCACCTGATATGCCTTAACCAACGAGCACCATGTGAGTGCATTTTATTTGTTTTATACCTTTGCTACTTGTCATTAAACTATACTGCACTAGAAGTAGCTTGGCACTTCTCTTTTTCCCCTGCCCTTTTGTTTTTACAGTCTCCGGGTCCCCTGCCCATGCAGGAAGCAGCCTTGTCACCAATAGCAGTCATATACAAGAGACTTTTTAAACGTACTTGATCCTCAAAGACTCTCATCGGGATTGTTTTTCATTCACTACTTGGACTGATTTATTCAAACTAATTAGCAATACTTATGTGCTATACACACTATTCTTAGCCATTAAACACATTTGGGACGAATTAGAGCCGAGACTGCGTGCCAGGCCTTCTCGTCCACATCAGTGCCTGACCTCACAAATGTGCTTCTGGAAGAATGGTCAAACATTCCCATAGACACACTTCTAAACCTTGTGGACAACCTTCCCAGAAGAGTTGAAGCTGTTATAGCTGTAAAGGGTGGGCCAACGCAATATGGAACCCTACGGACCAAGACTGGGATGCCATTAAAGTTTATGTGTGTGTAAAGGCAGGCGTCCCAATACTTTTGGTAATATAGTGAATGTTTTCCCTTGGTGGGATTTGATTTTCTTTTCAAGCCCTAATTCAACATTTTAATACCCTTTTACATTGCAACAAACCCTCAGGCTTAGCAGCACTTGAAGCACAATGACTACTTACGTAACCTAAAATCTTATTGAGAGGGTTGAATAAATGTGACAGTTTCTAGCAAATATTTCCTCACATGCCTAAGATGTCGGAGCATTGTTACAAGTATTTAAATGTTTCCAGAATCTACTTGGCAGTTTACATTGCAGCTTTTCAAAATGTATTTCTGGCTTGTTGACTGAACAACTTTACGTGAGATCCCTTTTCACTATATCCACTTAAGGACCAAGCCTGTTTTTCAGATTTGGTGTTTACAAGTTTAAAACATTTTTTTTTGCTAGAAAATTACTTAGAACCCGCCAAACATTATATATATATATTGTTTTTTTTCTAAAATACTAGAGAATATATTAGTGGTCATTGCAATACTTTTTGTCACATCGTATTTGCGCAGCGGTCTTACAAGCACACTTTGTTTGGAAAAAAATCACTTTTTTAAATTAAAAAATAAGACAACAGTAAAGTTAGCCCAATTTTTTTTTATATTGTGAAAGATAATGTTACGCCGAGTAAATTGATACCCAACATGTCACACTTCAAAACTGCACCCGCTCGTGGAATGGCGTCAAACTTTTACCCTTAAAAATCTCCATAGGCGACGTTTAAAAAATTCTACAGGTTGCATCTTTTGAGTTACAGAGGAGGTCTAGGGCTAGAATTATTGCTCTCGCTCTAACGATTGCGGGGATACCTCACATGTGTGGTTTGAACACCGTTTTCATATGCGGGCGCTACTCACGTATGCGTTCGCTTCTGCGCGCGAGCTCGTCGGGATGGGGCGCTTTAAAAAAAAATTTTGTTTGTTTTCTTATTTATTTTACTGGATTCTATTTATTTTTACAGTGTTTAAAAAAAAAAAATGGATCACTTTTATTCCTATTACAAGGAATGTAAACATCCCTTGTAATAGAAAAAAGCATGACAGGTCCTCTTAAATATGAGATCTGGGGTCAATAATACCTCAGATCTCATATTTACACTAAAATGCAATAAAAAATAAAAAAATAAAAAAAAATGTCATTTGAAAAAATGACAAAAAAAATGTCCCTTTAAGACGTATGGGCGGAGCTGATGTTTTGACGTCAGCTCCGCCCTGCTATGGTATGGAGATGGGTGGGGGCCATCTTGCCCTCACTCTTATCCATACCACAGAGGGAGAAGGATCCGATCGCCTCCGCCGCTACCGACGGCTCCGGTAAGCGGCGGAGGGCGCGGGAGAGCGGCGGGAGGGGGGGGCCCGCCGATAACGGTGATCTTGCGGCGAATCCGCCGCAGAGACCACCATTATCGTAAACACGACCGCTCACTGAAGAGATGGATATCTCGGTTGTGGCAGCAGCTGCTGCCGTTACCGAGATATCCCTCTTCAAAAAAAATACGTATATATACAGTGAGCAGTCGTCAAGTGGATATACAGTACTGACATAGGCATTTACTTAAAGGACTAGTGCAATTGGAGTATAAGCTTTTTATATTTAAAATCAATTAAAATTATTTCTAAAATGTGTGTGCAAATGTTTGCAATCAAAGCAAACCAGTTTTTTGTATTTGTTATGATTTTTATATATGTTATACAATTCAGTGTTATTATATTTTATATTATGTTTATATATATTATATTATATATTTATATAATATGTTATTTTATCTTATATAATATTTTTTTACACAAATATTGTCTCATGCTAACATTTAAGGCTGGAGATATGCTGACCATAGTGTCTGCCACTAGACATGCAATAAAGTGTAACTAAACCCAAAAACAAAATTGTAAGTGGCTCCATTAGTGCCGGTTCACACTACAGCGACACACTACTCTGCTCTGCTGGGATTTTTCGCCTTCCTCTGGATCAACTGTGGGTATAGAATTAGGTATATGGGATTGTATGATATTATTATTTTATTTTTTATGGTTTAACTGGATGGACTTGTGTGTTTTTTCAACCTGACTAACTATGTAACTATGTAACTATGACAGTCGGCACGACTTTGCGAGGCAACTTGAGGCAACTTTGAGGCAACTTCAAGTCGCCTCCAGAACAGGCGACTTTGCCAGTGGCCAATCAAAAATTAATCAGCTCTGTGGGAGGGAGGGGTTTGCCTGAAAAACTATTTTCTCTTCCTGTAAAGTTGCTTTAGTTAGGACACTGATCCGACTTTGGAGGCAACTTCCATTGAAATCAATGGGTACAAGTCGCCTTGAAGTAGTACAGGAACCTTTTCTGAAGTCGGAGCGACTTCAGTAGTGTGCATTAAGACGGCTCTCATTCACTTTAATGTAATTTCTCATGTCGCGTGACTTGGGGGTGACTTGGGGCGACACAAGTCAGATCCCAAGTCGCGGTATTGTCAACGGGCACTTAGTTTCCTTTTTTCAGGCTTTTTGTTCCTCACGATGACCCTAGGACAACAGCAAACTTCCATTCCTAGGATAACAACGCTCACTCCCAATAAAAATAAGATAGGACTAGTAAACCTATTGTCCATAACAGAGGAGTTTGGTTCTATAATCCTCTGGGATAGCTAGGAATAATTGTGATTAATAATAGTCATCACAGGTAGAGAGCACAGGACGTTATCAGCACACAAGATTTCTGGCAAGATCAACAGGTATATTTAAACTTATCAAAATAAATGTACTGTTACAAAACACTGGAATATTTAACAGACCAAGAAGAACCAAATTAGTTTATTGTTTACATAGACCCCTTATGATCATAGATTTACAGAGTATCCAGTGGCTTTGAAATTTGCAGCAAATTAATGCAGAAATGTCACACAAAATTAATTGTAACCATAATCCACTACCTGTCCTTGGAACTTAGTCAGCTGACCATTACGAGCGTGTTTGGATTAGCAAGCCCCCTCACAATAAAAGGGTGAGGTCACAGCAGCCATATTGACAATGTGATTTATTTTTGATAGCAGCACTCCCTATGCTTTCCCTAACAAACTGCATGGGGATTTATTATTGCATGAATTTTAGGCACTGGCAGGTTTGTAACAGTAGAGGTAAACCCTTACTGAATGTCAAGTAGGTAGCAAAATGCTGTCTATCTTTTTTCAAATTTTTTCATTCCTTTTTGGATCTTTGTGTTGATGATGGCCTGTAGCCTCTTTGCAGCCTGTTCCTGTCCACATGCACTACAGTGATAACAGGCTCCATGTGTTTTTTTACAGGGCATGTTTCCTAATTGCTTCTGTCTGCAGTTAATTTAACAGGCCTTTTAATGGTGACAATAGTGGAATATGCCTGGGCAACATGCATCAGTACAGCAGGTTTTCTTGATAGATGGAACTACGCATGCCATGAACAGGAGGAAAGGGGCCATTTTCATCATCTAAATGTCTGCCCACATGACACGTTGGTATAGCAACTCCAATCAACATCAATTGGCTGATCAAACCACATCCAATTTGCTTCCTTTCTTGGCCTGTTCTGGTACTCCTGTTTTTTTGATGCAATCCTTTTCTGACAACTACACAGCACTGGTCTCTGGTAAAATGTTGGCCAATTGATGCTGATTGGAGTTGCCATAACAACGTATCATTTGGGAAGATATTTGAAGCGTGATGCCGGTGACTGTTTTCATTCTTTGAGTAAGCCAACGTGTCAGCGCAGTGACTTCATCATGCTGTGCGGGGCTTAAACGCCATATTTGAGGATGCTGTTTGCCTGTATTTATACTATGCCTTTGTGTATGGATTACTTGTAAGTGCAATACTTGTTTTAAATGATAAATATGGATTAAGCAGTCTGCACTATTGGATGAATGTGCTTCCTTTTTTGGTTCATCGGTCACTGAAAACATATTTGCTACTTGATGCTCAACTTCATGGAATGAAGAAGGATCCGAGTTACTGTTTACAAGGCATATGTGATCTCACATATTAGTGGGGTCCACAGTACCAGGTGAGCGAATACCCACAAGTGGTGGTGAAGGGCACTGCGGTGATGTTTCACGTTTTTGAAGATATTTATATACTGTAGACCTGAGAGTTTTTGGTCATTGGTCATTGATTGCAGAGATTGCATGTTATATGGGACTATTTGGACTACAAATTTTTTTTTGCACTTTATTTTTAATTTTTTGCTTTACATAATATATATTGCCAACAGGATCCACATACTGTATGAACTATTTTAATATTTGTAGTTTGTGTGTATAAATATGTATTTTTTATTTATTGTGCTTGTCACTTTATAGCTCTTGAGGTGAAAACGCTTCACCATTATTTGTTTTTTAAATTGCTTTTTAGGTGTAGTAATAGCACTGTTAGGTTGTAGCTGCTTTCTATATTTTATATGGCTTTGAGGGATTTTTGAATACCATAGTAGCGCAGGGTCTTATATCTATTCATAAAATAAATATAATGTAGACCTAAAGAGTTAATTATTAAATTGTGCAATAAGAAAGGATATAAGATACTATTATTAGGCATAAAATATATTTAGGATAAATGCAAAACACTTCCAAGTAACATCAGGGTCCACACCAAGTCCACATTGATGTACTATGAAAATAATTCTTCATCAATCTCTGTATGCGATGGTAAGGAAGTAAACAAAACTCCATTAATAGTAAATCACAACACCTTTAATTAATATATTCACTTTTGTGTCAATAAGTGGCTGTGTGTGTCCCAAGACCATCTAAATGCTCTTGGAATGTCTTTCTCTACTTTTTCTGTGGCCAGTAGTAAAGGAAAGGAAAAAAAGGATAAAAATATAGCTTTCAGTACTCTGCGTGTGTGTCTAAGCACACTATCACACTGAAAGGCAAAGCAAGGCATATGAATAAAATGACAGCAGACTCAGTTCTGTGCCTGTCCATGTTTGTTTGACTAGGGATCCCTGTACAATATATATACATATATATATATAAATATGTTAAAAAAACTATTAAAAAAAAAGTAAATGGTTTGTGAGTAATCCCACCTATTAGGCCATGCAGCATGCGTTCTAGGAGATATTCAAGGTTTGTGTAATGAATCCCTGCCTCATTGCAGCTAATCATTTTACTCACCTCTTTAAAAGAGGCCAAAATGGTGCAAGCATCCTGGATGAGGAGCCACTGGTGGGGTTAAAAAAACACTACTCTAGAATAAAAAAAATAATACACATTCCAGCCATCACTAGCTGTCTATCCCACCCCATTCTCCGGTGGTGTTAGCCGTTCTCATACCTAAAAAAAACAACAACATGCAAACAGGAAAAATATACAAACATCCTATCCCTAATATTCTATACAGTTTAGAAGTAAACTGCCTCCCCTAAAGGAAGCAATTCCCTTCTCTAAAGTTACTTTACGCTAAGCCTAGCATAAAATAGCATAAAAAAAAGAAAAAAACATCTAAGCCTAAATGTCTCTTTTTTTTTTTCTGCGAACCACTGCCACCTAGTGCTGGCACAACCTCAACACTCCATAATAGCAGCGCATGGGACTGTAATGCAGCACACATGAATATTTCACATCTTGATCACGGCGTCCCTTCACTATGACCTACTGACTAATCTACCCCAGAGTTCAATTCAGAGGAACTGTCCCTTTGTTCGGAGCAGGAGAGAGAGAGAAAAAAAAAACACAACAGCTCTACACTTTTCTTCCTCTTTGGGAGTAGACATTCCCCTTTTTTTCAGCGGGACAAAGTCACTTGGATCCAGGGCACGATTTGTCCGTGCAAAGACAGGATACATGAAAAAAAAAACACAACACAAGTTCCTGTCTAGAAGTTTCAAAGGTAGAAGCTAGGATCTGGCAGGGTAATGGGCTTCCATTGTTTGTCCAGGGTCTCTATAAAGTAAACAGCATCCTCTTTTCCTGGACAACAGATCACCACACAATCAGCGTGAATATGCCGACCATAGCTCCACTCCTTACAACAACCCTTGAAACGATCGGTCATGGCGGCAGAGCAAGCAAAGTACCTGTATGGCTTAGGCACTTCGAGACAGTCCCATATGGCCTCCGCATACCACCTTTCTCGATAGGCCTCTATCTCAAACAGCAGTTCTTTGGGTACATAGGGGTACTCCCAGCCATACTCACTAGCCACTCTTTTGTTGAGAATCCGCTGCAAGCGAGCAAGATGGGGCAGAGTTTTGCAATCCTCGCTTCCAACGTGCACAATAGCATCCGGCGATCTCCGGACTGTAGCCGTATCAGGCCCTGGTAGGGGTTTTCCACTTGGGGCAGATACAGTCTTCTCCTCTATGGCTGGGACCTCCACGCGAGGTGTAGTACTCCCCAAACTCATAGGCGATCCCACTCTAAGGCTGCAGGCCGGGGCAACAGTCTTTATATTGTCCCATCCCTTTTTAATAAAGATATCGTCTATTTCGGCATCATCCCCCACATCGGACGAAGAGTCCAGGTCTGAGGTGTCATACTCCTCAGCAGGCAAGTAATTTCGGGGGGATGTGGACACATTTCTCCCAGCCTATTTACCGTCACCTGTCGGGGACTTCTCGGGCTTCCTTCCGCTCTCAAGGTCCGGTTCTGGTAGGCGCTGGGGCAGGCTTTGACCGCGGCCGCGGGAGGCCTTAACATATCCCACTTTTCGCTTTGCTGGCAGGACATGAATTTCCGTTGTGGCAGAGGCAGCGTCCGCTGCGGTGTCCGCCAAATGTTCCGTAGGCTCGGGACATCCTTCCCCAAGGCACTGGCAATAGGGGAGGCGATGCGCGTGGGCTCGGCTGTGGGAGCGTAGGCGTCTTCCTCCGAAGTTACGACGCCTGTGATGCAATTCACCCGGTAGGCTCGGGGTAATTCAGTGGGCTGCTCCACCTCAAAAAGGAACTCTCCACAAGCCCAGCATCTCCCAAAAGGGCGCAGTTGCAAGGCCAGTCCGTGACATTTGGGACAGAGCATGCCCAGGGCCTCCGCATCTCTGCAGGTGTACAGGGCGAAGCGGCCCCAGGGCTTGAGCCAGATTCCCATATCCATAAGTGGGGCGATGAGGAAGACATCCTAAACATCCGGGGTCCCGACAGGGCTGAAGTACCTGGAAAAGCAGACATGTTGCTCACTCTCACTCGATCCAACTCTCTCTTTCTCTTGGCGCCAATTCACCCACGTGTAGCTCGCGGGTGGAGGTAACTCCTCCCCTTTTTCCTTTTCTGCACGTAGCTCGCAAGCTTTTCTTTTTTTCCTTAGACACGCCCACGAACTACGCAGTTAGAAACAGTTCTGTTCCCCTTAACCCCTTCTTCTTCACTCAAAGTTTGTAACACAGTCCAATGGCCGACTTTCCAAACACCAACGACTCCTTGGAATAAGGCCAATGTCCACACTTGAGTAAAACCTAATCAGCAAGGCTTTATTCTTTTTCTGCACTTTGAGTTAAACTTGAAAAAGCAAGTATAGAAGAGTTGAAAGATGTGGGGAAAGGTTCAGGCACGCAACACTTAGGTCCAATATCTACACTCATCGCCACTCAAGCCTGAGTGGGTATTGCTCACCCGGATAGTCCCTATGAGAGCAGTCCTAGCAGCCGGGATGGAGCACGGACGTCAGAGATGATGGATTCCCCTTTAGGTAGGCCTCCAGACCTCTCCCCGAGACAGCAGTACCGTCGCTATCTCCGCCGGAACTG
Source organism: Rana muscosa (assembly GCA_029206835.1). NCBI lineage: Eukaryota > Metazoa > Chordata > Amphibia > Anura > Ranidae > Rana > Rana muscosa. The sequence goes on from CM055127.1 coordinate 376,651,345, forward strand.
TTCTTCCCCTGGAACTCCTTTCCTAAAGATGGGCCCCCCTACAAATGGGCAGCCTGGGATCCTTCTCTGAAGCGTAGGCCCTAGTCAGCGGAGCTGGGCCTACAATGCAGCAACAGGGCCTCGGGCTGAAGGTGCCCAAGGCCTAAGCACTCTAGCCCACCTTGTGCCATGCGGGCCACGAGGCACACTCACTGGACCAGAGGTCCCCCCTGTAAGCCCTGGGGTCCCCCTGGAATCGCCTCACGCCAAAAGGCGTCTACCCCTTTAGTACCCTCTCCTAGCATGCACAGAGGGTAGACCACGCCCACTGCACGGCTACCAAGAGAGGACATCCAAGGTGCTGTGATACCCCCGTAATCCAGCCCGTGTCGGCGGTGACAGCGCCACCTGCAGGCAAAGGAGAATAACACTGCCGGGCAGTATCACACCCCGAGCAGAACAACAACTTGAACACAATTGGTCTGAGCCCAATTACTGTCTCAGAATGCCCTTAAATTTCACATAGTGCCCCCAAACATTGGGGGGGCACTACACATTCATTACATACTGTCCAGCCATTGAACAGTATTTGGTTATTGTCTCTCAGATAATACAATCTAATGTGTATTGCAAGATAAACCTGTCTTGTCTCTTGCTATTTTCTGCCTATTTAAGTGCACACATACTGTCCTGGCTAATGATGAACTAAAGTATGGGCTCCAGGAAGCTGTCACATGACAGCAGGCACTGGCCCAACCAGCTTTGGCCAGGGAATTCGAAGCCCTGCATAACAAAAGTGCAAGGATGGTAAATGATGTAATTGACTAAATATGGCCATCTGATGCTAGATCATTTTTATTTATTTTTTTATTTTTTTTATATTTAACTTTTTTATTGTTTTATTTTGAAACAAACAGAAAGCGAGAACAAATATCATAAGGGTACATTCTATATACTTCTTGTATCACCACTGGACATTTATCTTCTGTCATATATATCATACATCCTGATATGCAATATCCGCCATTCTATGTATATTTAATTCCTCGCCTCTCGCCCAGGCCTTACTCATATTACTCATATAACCTTCAAGTCGTTCGTGTCCGCACCATTGGGCATCCAATCCCCCTCAACCCTAGGCCCCTCTTACTCCTCAGGATGGCCGGGAGATTTCTGCCCCAATTTTTCCCTCTATCTCATTGACGCTCTCTTTATTTCAACTTAACCCCACCCTCCCTCCCAAAAAAAAAAAAAAAAGAAAAGGAAAAAAGAAAACAACCCCACAAGGGGATTAAAGCTCCCACTCTCTCTCCTCCATGCCCCCCCCCAGTCCCCCGGTAACCGTTCAATTATGGTCTATTAAGGTTTTTCCCTCTTCCAAGTATTTAAAGACATTCCATTCTGACCATATTTCGAGATAAACTCCCCGTTTCTGTCTGGAGGTCCAGACCAGGTCCTCCATCAAATTCAAGTCTTCTACCCGCTTAAGCCACATCCCTACTGACGGTGGCTGGGTCTGCTTCCACATTGCTGGAATACAGGCTCTTGCCGCATTCAGGAGATGACAGAGGACCGATCTCTTATACTCTCTCACCGTGGTGTCCGAGTCCTGTAACAGGAAATAAGTCAGATCGTCTGGTAGCTCCTCCTCTCTAAACCTTTGCGCAATTTCTCGGACCTCCTTCCAGAATCTCAGTATTCTGGGACAAGTCCAGAAAATATGTATTAACGTCCCTCCATTTCCCCCGCACCGCCAGCACTTATCTAATATATCTGGGTAACATCTGCTTAATACGGCTGGGGTACGGTACCATTGTGATAGTATCTTGAAGTTCATCTCTTGCATTTTTATACATACTGAGGATTCAAAAATGTTACGTAATATTTTATTCTTTTGCTCCTCCGAAAAAACCCTATCTAACTCCATCTCCCACCTCCTGAAAAAGGGCAACTGAAACTCCTCACCAGGAGTATTCAGCAGTTCACTAATTTTAGATAGGGTGTGCCGCATTATACCACTCCCATTACAGTACTCCTCAAACTTCGTTAGCTTTCTTTCATATTTACTCGGTGAGCTCAGGGTATAAAAAAAGTGTCTTAATTGCATTGCCCTCCAAAAGTCCAATTGACATACACTTTGTCCTGTTATCATCTCCTGGATCGTGGGCCAAGAACCTGTTCTTATAAAGTGAGATGCCTGAAACAACCCCTGTTCAACCAGTTCACTAAAGGGTCCCTTCTTCAATCCCGGTCCAAACTGTGGGTTCCCCAGAATGGGAAAAAGAGGTGAATCCAGTATTGATAATTTCCCTTTCACAAATAACCCATATCCCATCCGGAGTGTAGGGCCTATCAAGGGGTGCGTCTTTACACACCCCGGGAGGTCCTTATAACACCATGCCGCTCGGTGAAGTAATCCACTACACTGAGCTTGTTCTATCTCTGACCAAATTTTCCCCTCACTATGTCGACTCCAATCGATCAAGCGGCTCAATAGAGCCGCCTGATAGTACTTATATACATCTGGGATTGACACACCTCCATATCGTTTAGGTAGTGACATCAGCGATCTCCTAATTCTTGGGTGTTTATTTGCCCATATAAATCTTCCGAGCAAGGACTGTATCTGTTTGAAAAACTGTTTAGGTATCGCAATAGGGAGCGTCTGGAAGAGGTACAAAAATTTTGGCAAGATGTTCATTTTAATGATATTACACCTCCCCAACCACGAAAAAAACCCTTTCTGCCATCCCTCCAGGAGGACCCGAACCCTAGCAAGTAATGGCAAGAAATTGATCTTATATATTTGTGTAAGATCCGCCGGAATGGAAGTCCCTAGGTACTTCAATGCTTGATCTGTCCATCTAAATTTATAGTTAACTTTCAAAATGTTCAGTTCTTCCTTGGGAATCGCAATTCCCATTGCTTCAGATTTTACATAATTTATTTTAAAGTTTGATAGCTCTCCATATGTCTCCAATTCTTGGAGCAGATTAGGGAGGGAAACCATCGGATTAGTCAGGTTAAACATCATGTCATCCGCATATACCGATGTCTTATGCTCTGTGTCTCCCACATACACCCCCTTAATATCTGGGTTCTTGCGGATCCTATTCAAAAACGGCTCCAACGATAGGACAAATAGAAGAGGTGATAACGGGCACCCTTGTCTTGTCCCGTTAGATAGCTTAAAAAGTGGAGACATTACTCCATTCACTTTAACCTGAGCCGTGGGTTGAGTATAATTACTTGATATCCACTGCAGCATCTTATTCCCGAACCCCATGTGTCTTAGGACCGCGAGCATAAACTGCCAATCAATACGATCGAAAGCCTTCTCCGCATCTGTTCCCAGGAAGACACATGGGGTTCGGGATGTGCTTACCAAGTGGATCAAGTTCAGAGTCTTAATCGTGTTATCCCGTGCCTCTCGTGTTTGCACAAACCCTACCTGATCTCTGTGGACCAGGCAGGGAACGTATTGCTCTATTCGCATTGCAAGGATCTTGGAAAAAAGCTTCAGGTCTGTATTTAATAACGAGATCGGCCTGTAGCTCCCACATTGAGATGGGTCCTTGCCTTCCTTCGGTATAACCGCAATCAACGCTTTCAAGGTTTCTGTATGGAAAGAACTTGTATCTCCTAGCCCATTAAACATTTTTAACAGGAATGGTCCTAGATCATTTCTACCAAACACATACCTGTATACTACTTCCACCAGCCAAAATTTTAAAAAGAGGATTTGATGAATCCCCAACAAACCAAACCCAATCAGATTCTCCCATCCCTACATGTGGCACACAGGTTTTCCCAATATCCTACAGTGGTTGCAGAAAGTTCTCAGAGATACAGAGAGCAAGACTGACATGGCAACATCAGTTCCCCTCTCTGCATGTATACACTATGAGTGAAAGACTCTGTGGTGATGCCCCCCAGTGGGCAGGGCCATGATGCCCATTTATTCATATAAGTCCATAGTCCTCCAAGTTGAAAAACTAAACAAATTGTGATGGTTGTCTTTTTGTGTTCAGATCAGATCCAGTGCTGGCAGGTCTGGGCAACTCCCATTTTTATTTGCTTCCAAAGCAACCCAATGCTAACAGGCATGTTTGCTGGTAGCCAAATGAAAGCTGCACACTCATCTTTCCCATACTATAGAGATTCTGCATGCCTGCCTTCTCAGGCTGATTTCTTCAAGGGTTGGGGGGGCTTAGTGTTTTTTCAACAGAAAAAAGGCCAAAGAGAAAAAAAAAGGCATTTTGCCAGCAATTGCTATTTGTGGTGCTGAACCTACGCGGAAAGTATGTTTATACAGTTTCAGCACCATGGACAGAAATTGAGACAGATCAGCGAAAGGGCTCCCATTAGTTAACAAGTTTCACTCAAAGACTCCACCAGAAATATGAAAATAAACGTTGCTGTACTTTAGATATTCGATTGCCATTCACAACTTGACTATGCAAGATCCATCCAACTGCCTGCATAATAAATGTAGTGCAATTTTCCCTAAATTAATAGAGGAATCTCAAATAATCTTTGGAGAAACATTTGGGCTAATATTCACTATGTAAATTGCCCTTTTTTGTCCCTGCATGAATAACCCTTGCAGTGAATAGGGGCTGTCCACAGTACTGAGACACTTCCTAATTGGGAAGCCAAAGTATACAGTATAAGGATAGAAACAATGAGTCAGAGCTGAAAATTAGATAAGAATCCTAGGAGAGATGTTTTGAAGGAATCTTAACTAAATTTAGGGAATATAACGGCTTTAATGGAATATATTTGTTACATAGGTGGAATAAGTCAATGCTCCTATTGGTCTCATGTATTTATTTAATTTGTTAGTGAGGCATTTATCAGAGCAGGTAAGTGGACAGGAAACACTTGCCCATCTATCTTTATTATAATGTAAGTGAAATACCTTAATATGGCAGTTTGCTGACCTTATAATAGCCGTATTTTCCCTCTTTTTCATTAATGTTTCTGTAGTTTCAAAGACAGCCTGGAGAAGTCTTCATATTCTGACTGGTTAATAAATAACAGCATTGCAGAACTAGTTGCATCAACGGGTCTTCCAGTAAATATAAGTGACGCATATCAGGATCCTCGCTTTGATGCGGAGGTGAGTGTACTGATTGGACACACAGCTCATAAAAAAGCTGCTTAAATGAATCCTGAAAAAAGAGCAATATGTTAGCTGCCTTTAATGACCTTTCTTTCTTGAAATGTGAGTTGATTGACTGTCATTGACTGTCATGGTGATCCAATTACCTCAATATTTTATAACTCTGAATTCACTGACACGTACTGTATATAAATCAGACCTAACTAGGCGAATGCTTGTTCATCCAGTGACTTACATTTTCAAATCCAGATAAAGCCCAGCAGCTAGCATTTTTAGATGATTAGCAATGGTATCCAACAACCACTATATTACCAAAAGTATTGGGACACCTGCCTTTCAACGCACATGAACTTTAATGGCATCCCAGTCTTAGTCCGTAGGGTTCAATATTGAGTTGGTCCAACCTTTGCAGCTATAACAGCTTCAAATCCTCTGGGAAGGCTGTCCACAAGGTTTAGGAGTGTGTCTATGGGAATGTTTGACCATTCTTCCAGAAGCGCATTTGTGAGGTCAGGCACTGATGATGGAGAGAAGTGCACTCTAATTCATCCCATAGGTGTTCTATCGGGTTGAGATCAGAACTCTGTTCAGGCCAGTCAAGTTCCTCCACCTCAAACTCACTTATCCATGTCTTTATGGACCACTGGTCCAAATCATTTGGTGGAGGGGGAATTATGGTGTGGGGTTGTTTTTCAGGGGTTGGGCTTGGCTCCTTAGTTCCAGTGCAGGGAACTCTTACGGTGTCATCATACCAAGACATTTTGGACAATTTCATGCTTCCAACTTTGTGGGAACAGTTGGGAGTGGCCATCCTGTTCCAACATGACTACGCACCAGTGCACAAAGCAAGGCCCATAAAGAATGGATGAGCGATTTTTGGTGTGGAGGAACTTGACTGGCCTGCACAAAGTCCTGACCTCAACCCAATAGAACACCTTTGGGATGAATTAGAGGCAGACTGCGAGCCAGGCCCTTTCTCCAACATCAGTGCCTGACCTTACAAATGTGCTTCTGGAAGAATTGTCAAACATTCCCATAGACACACTCCTAAGACCCCTTTCATACTGAGGGCGCATTGCAGGCGCTATAGCATTAAAAATAGCGCCTGCAATCTGCCCTCAAACAGCTGCTCCATTGTCTCCAGTGTGAAAGCCCTCGGGGCTTTCACACTGGAGCGTTGCGCTAGCAGGACATTAAAAAAAGTCCTGCTATCCGCATCTTTGGAGCGGTGAAGGAGCGGTGTGTATACCGTTCCTCCACCACTCCTGCCCATTGAAATCAACAGGGCAGCGAGGCTATACCGCCGGCAATGCGCTGCTTCGGTTTTAACTCTTTCTCGGCCGCTAGCGGGGGTTAAATGTGCCCCGCTAGCGGACGAAATGCGCCGCAGATCCGCCCATAGCGTCGGCGGTAAAAATAGCGGCGTTTTACCGCGACCCTATGGGCGGCTCAGTGTGAAAGGGGTCTAAACCTTATGGACAGCCTTCCCAGAACAGTTGAAGCTATTATAGCTGCAACTGGTTGGCCAAGTCAATATTAAACCCTATGGACCAAGACTGGGATGTCATTAACATTCATGTGCCTGGAAAGGCAGGCATCCCATTACTTTTGGTAATATAGTGTATTTCTATCAGATCAGGTTTCCTTTAATATATTTTTAATGCTAGTATGCCTATGTTCACTAAGATGTACACTGTGAGTCAATGAGGGCACTATTTGTCTGTATAGTGTTGACTGTCCAACAGGTTTTCAAGCACTATGAACTGGAGGCATACAGTATGTATGCCTCAGACTTTGGGAAGCTTCATGTGCTAGTTGTGTAGTTTGGCAAATATTTGTGAATCACAAGAGTGATTATTATTTATACTTCCAGGGGAAAACAGTTAAAGGAAATGTATTTTAAGAGCAAAGGGTTTAAACCATTCATATATTTGAGTTTGTGTAGGTGTGTAAATGCAGCATGCTTTCTTGTGCAGGTTGCATTTGAGATCACTTTAAAGTGCTTCTGTGTAGGGATGCACCGATACTGATAATCCTGATATACTGTCTATATAATGTGATAGCACACAAATCTAAAGATTTACACACAGCGGCGGCCGGTCCATAAGGGGTGCAAGGGCGCTGCCCCCCTAATTTCCAGGCAGGGCGCTGGACTCATAGGCCCCCTGTATCACCTAAAAAAACCTGGCTGATCCTGACAGTTTCTGCCCTCACCCCTGTAAACTGACCACAGTTTATTGTGGCTGCTGAGCCCTGAAACCATGATCAGTTTACCTGCCTCCATCACCCGCTTTGTCTCCTCTCTCCCCCGATTCCCTCTACCCCGCCTGTCAGCTTTGTCCACTCCACAATCCTCCCCTCCAGCTTGTAAAATAATAGTGTTATGTCTCTACAATCCCTTCTGTTAGATAATAACATGTGCCCCACTGTATGTCCTTTAATTAAAAAAAGCCGATATCTACCTTCTTTCAGAGCGTCTCCCGGCGCTCACGTGACTCCTCGGCTGTCTCCTCCTCTCCTTCCCTCCTCCCGGCTGACGTCAGTTCTTGGCCCCTCCCGCTCTATCTGTCAGACAGGGAGAGGAGAGAGCCGAGAAGTCACGTGCGCACCGGGGGACGCTCTGATATAAGGTAGAAATCTGCTTTTTTTAAATAAAGGACTTAAAGTGGGGCACATGTTATTAACTAACCACTTTAATACCACCTAAAACTAGCCCTTGCACTTGACATCTGTATATTAAACTGTTTATCTGGAATTTAGTAAGCTTGATATACATTCTTATAATCTCCAAATTACAGCTATGAAAAGTCAATAAGAAACAGAAATCTGTATGTACAGTATGTACTCTGCAAAAACAAATGTCACGGAGCGGCACACGTCCTTGGGAACACCAAATATTTTTATTTGTCACAGTTAAAAGGTCTTATTCCCAGGCCCAATGCTTATGCATTTCATCCCTATGTAGGCCTTAGTCATATCGCTATGACTAAGGCCCACATAGGGCTGAAACGCATAAGCATTGGGATCAGGAATGTAACCTTTTAATCATGGCAAATGAAGAGATTTGTGATCCCAAGGACGTATGCTGCTCTGTGACATATATTGTATAATGGTGGACAGCAAACAGGAGCTGTTTGTGAGTACCGTCCATTTGTGTTTTAATTTGAAGATACCTGGGGTTGAGCAGCGGTGAGTGTATTTTCTATATTGTATATTTGTATATATTTGAGTGTATTTGTATATTCTACAAAAACATCAGATTTGGTTCTAAATAGTTGGAAAAGTTGATACGAATGTGATGTATACAACGTTTACTAGTGTCATCCATGTTTTGTACCAGGTACATTGCCAAATTTCAAGAATGAATGAATATTTCAAGAATACCATTATAGCCAAAGTTATGGACATAATGCATCATGCTTTCTAAAAAATATACACAATACTTTATGTGGACTTTGAACAATAAGAAAGCAGTTATTGTATCATACATGTACATACTTAAAATGTACAATCATTTTGTTCAGTTGCTGATCATATGAATATTTAATGTGGACAGTATGGGAAAAGAAGCGCTACAGATGGGACTCGCTCATTTGGACAAGCAGCATAATTAATCACACAATGAGCTGCAGGGGATGTCCTAAGCCTGCTTGTTTAGAAAAACAGTTATGCCGTGTACACACGATCAGTTTTACAGATGAAAACAGTCCAATTAACTTTTCTCATCGGACAAACCGATCGTGTATGGGCCCCATCGGTCTTTTTTCCATTGGTGAGAAAAAATAGAACATGTTTTAAATTTATCCGATGTGAAAAAAAAACGATAGCAAATTCCAATCGTCTGTGTGGAACTCCGTCGGACAAAAAACCCACGCATGCTCAGAATCAAGTCCACGCATGCTCAGAAGCATTGAACTTAATTTTTTCTCGGCTTGTCGGAGTGTTTTACGTCACGGCGTTTGGGACGGCCGGATTTTTGACTGCTTACACCAACCTATTGTTTGTGCACAGTGAACTAATTTAACGTGCTTAACACAATGTGCTAAAAACACAATATGCTCAGTGCTAATATAATCAACTTAAACAGTGATAATATGCAGTGCTTATAAGGAAAAACAGCATAAATGGATTCCAATGTGGTGGACACGACAGTCCTGCTCACAACTCCTTGCTTCCACTATGCGAACTGTAACCTCAGATGATTCATCCAAGCAATCACAAAACACTGCTGAACAATTCACACTGAACTCATAATAAAAAGGTCCGCCAGTCTCCCTGGCCACCCGTGGCGAGACCGCTTCAAAACAAGGCTCCCCTTCTCTAGATCACTCGGGGTTCCAAAGATGTCATCATATAAGGGATACAAAGAAAAGAGATCATTGCGCAATAATCACTACACCATCAGCTTCAAAACAGCTGTGGCTGCACTCACATAACCCTGGATAATCAGCGCTCAAGCTCAGCTCAGTTTGATGTAATCCTCCTCAGGCTGTCGGTAGCGTCACTAGGCTCCTCCCCCTACGCGTTACGTCATCGGCACTTGACTTATTCATGGGTAAGCAAGTCATGCTTCGTCGGATTTCCGATGGAAAAATCCATCGGATTAGAATCCATAGGAAATCCGATCGTGTGTACAGGGCTTTAGGCCTCATCTTCTAAAGTTTTTTTGTTTGTTTTTTCAAATAGATTTTTATTGAGCATTTTCCAAAATTACATCCGTCTAAAGTTTTTTTAAACTCCCTGGCGGTATGATTCTGTCTGGTATTATGTACCAAAAGCGGTACAATTATTTTGCATGGAAATTTGGTGTTATGTATTGTAGGCCTGCAATTCTTAGTAATTACTTACTTAAGCCTGACCAAACAAGAGTCTAGTAGACATCCCGGGTATGATAAAGTTTGAAACACAAAATCATAAATTATAATATAATAAATAACTATAAATAATTATAACAAATAGTAATGTAATTATAATAAAAATTATTCAATAATGTAATCAAATCAAAAACACTGAAATTTGCTCAGTTGCAGAATTGTCGCTGTCATTAGATTTAGTGTTTTATGACCACTTTCCCCACAAATCGCTATCGCTCAATTCTACAAGTGATTCTAATTTATTATCGCTGTTTTCTAGCTGGTCTAAAACCACTTTTGACATAAAGGGACACTTTTTGGTTGCTATGGACAATCTCCAGTTTCCAGGCAGAAAGAGCAGTTTTTATAATATAAAACTGCATGCAGGACAGTGGACAGACCACTAGGGACAAACGGGGCGTGTTATTATTTGATACAGTACTGTAATCTGTAAGATTACAGTATACTGTATGTATACAGTATGTTTCACTTTTTGAATTTGGCGCCGAACTCCTTCCCTGTGCGCCGCAACTTCGCAGGGAACAGAGCTCGGCACTCGGCAGTGTGGATCGAGCGAGGAGACAGCTCGCACACACTGTGGGAGGACATCGCAGGATCCAGGGAACATAGTAAGTAACTTCCCTGTATCCTGCAATGCAATCCCGAGTCTGGCTCGGGGTTACCGCTCTTACCATGGAAAACTCACCCTGAGCCCGACTCGGGATTACCGCCAGGGAGGTTAAACAGTTAAGACAGGCTGAATATACAAACTTCACTTGTGACTTTGTCTAATGACAATCTAATAGTATTAAAATAATATAATTAATAGTCAAGAGCAATAACTATTTGAGATTTTTGGGAGAAACATATTTTTTGGCTCGTACAGTTAAACCTTGGTTTGAGAATAACTTGGTTTGAGAGCGTTTTGCAAGACCAGCAAAAATTTTAAATACATTTTGACTTGATAAACTAGTGATTTCTTCATATACAAGTAGAGAGAGGTGCTTCTAAGTGTAGCAATATGGTTGCATTTAATGAAGGTACAACATTTAGCAACTCACATGGTTGATGATTAAAACAGGCACATCTAAGTATGCAGGCATCCGTGGTAAAGCTGTCCACGTAGACCAGGGACCCTCAAACTACGGCCCTCCAGCTGTTGCAGAACTACAAATCCCATGAGGCATTGTAAAACTCTGACATTCATAGGCATGATGGCAATTGTAGTTCCTGAACACCTAGAGGGCCGTAGTTTGAAGACCCCTGATGTAGACCATCCTCCGCACTGCCACCGACTTCATCCCTTCTACACTGCGCTCCACGAGTGCTTCAAGCCTCGCTTTCAGATCACTCTACTGCAGGGTAGTCTTCCCAGTCATGATTGCAGACTGACAGCGGTTAGAGCCGACGGTTCGGGGGATGGTCTATGTGGACAGCTTTACCCTGGATGCCTGCAAAATTAGATGTGCCCCTTTTAATCATCAACCATGTGAGTTGCTAAATGTTGTACCTTCATTAAATGTAACCAAATTGCTACACTTAGAGGCGCCTCTCTTCTCTTTTATACTCTGTAGCTCCTGCTGGATTTTGCTTCTAATCCCCTTGTGGAGGCTGCAATCTGTGAATGGTCATTTTATGGTTACACAACTTGGTTACATTGCTAGAATCTCTTTATATGGACTATAAACTGAAAGACATATGAATAAATGGTTGTGGAACAAATCATTTGAGTTTCCATTATTTATTTTGGGGTAATTCACTTTGATATACAAGTGCTTTGGATTACAAGCATGTTTCCGGAACAAATTATGCTCGCAATCCAAGTTTTTCCTGTATTTCCATATTACATTGTCATTAGTTTGTTGAATTACAATTGGGGGCCGATTTCAGGAATAAGTATCATTATCCAATCTCCGTTATGCTTCACAGTATTACTCAATATCACCACCTGCATTTTACGTCTCATTTATAAAATACAGGCAGCGGTATTGAGCCTCAAAGCTTAAAGTGGAACTTTAGGTAAACTCTTCTGCATTAAAATGACCTACCTGCCTGTCAGCCTACAATACAGCCAATGAAATTGGCCAGTGCTCGATACTCGGAAGCCAGACGCTTAAAGATGTCAGCAGCCTGCTGGAAACTTCAGGACGTTGCATCACTGGAGCCAAAGTGAGTATAGTTCCGCTTTAAGACGAAAGAGAGAACTTCATGATTGGAGGACAGATGGTAATTTTTTTGTCAAGTCATATAACTGGACCTGGCTTTTTTTTTTTTACTCATTCATTTTCATTGCACTCTGTCAGCTTTTTACTCCCAAAGCCAGTAGAGTGCACTGCACATTTGTAAAGCACATCCTTGTGCATTATCATACCTTCCAACTTTTTGGGATGGGAACGAGGGACACCTATTAGCAAAAACATGTAGGCAAAGGGCACACCCCTACCACGCCCCCCTAAAGGAGAATCATACAAAAAACTATTAGTTAAACCCACAAGTGCTTTTTTTAGCATTACTATTCCTCTATATTGGCTTTTGAAATATAGAGATGCAGCAATTTAGAAATTGGATGAAAGGTTTTGCACTGTGAAACACTTTTTGAAAGATAAATAGTGCATTTTATATACAACTATATAGATCAGACCAAAATGAGGGACAAATGAGGAGGAAAGAGGGACAAAGGGAGTTTGTTCCAAATCAGGGACAGTCCCTCGAAATCAGGGACAGTTGGGAGCTATGCATTATAGATGCGTGGAGCAATTTTTTTTTTAATACAGCGATATGGCCAGAGTACAGCTACTTTGTATACAGTAGCTGCTTTTTAAATGAACCCCTTACAGAGAAACTCAAACTAGATGAACGGTATCAAAATTGATATTAAAACAGCTCGCTACATCTCATACTGTTTTCTGTCATCATCTCACCATGTTAGCATTTTACATCCTCCCTCTCCTGTTAGTGTAATTGTGTTACAGTCAATCATTATGATGGCATATTTTGTGAATACCAAAATATGAGTCTTGTGATTTTAAGGTGCGGAAAGCTGTGTAAAAAAAAAAAATAAAAAAAAAAAAGGTAAAACACATCTCTCGCTAAAATATAAAGTGAGAGATGTGAGCTCTAAGTAACATCTTTAAGCAAACAATGGGAATGGGAATAGAAACCAATCAGTATTAAGCCCCAGGACTCGAACTCTGGTTCTCCCTAAAATTAAGACTGCCACGGGGGACTTGACACAAAACCCGAACCGTATCATGGATGCCTTCCAGGCATACTACTCCAAAGTATATTGGGACCACAAACCACCAACAGCTAACGAACAAAACTCTTTTCTTCGCGACATAACACTCCCTAAATTATCAGATGAGCATAGGGACCTTATGGACGGTCCGTTCTCCACAGAAGAAGTTCTGGTGGTAATAAAATCCTTAAAACTTGGCTCGGCTCCAGGCCCAGATGGTTTCTCCAGCGGCTATTATAAGAAATTTGGGACCACATTGGCCCCCTACCTCACACATTTTTTTAACTCTTTGAAGGGAGGTACCCTGATGGATGGAGACTTTAACAAAGTCTACATTTCAGTCATCCCTAAGCCAGGGAAAGATGGGAGTGATGTGGGCAATTACCGCCCCATCTCTCTCATCAACAATGATATCAAGATCATGACCAAAGTCCTGGCGAATAGAATGTCAGAATTTATAGCAAAATATATCCATAAGGACCAGGCAGGCTTTTTACCAGGGAGACAGGGCCTGGACCAGGTCAGAAGGGCCATGAATGTCATCTCACTACTATATTCCAATTGGGATGGAGGGACCCCACAAGAAGGCTTCCTGGCATCTATTGATCTACAGAAAGCTTTCGACACAGTATCCTGGCCTTATCTATTTGATGTATTAGGTAGATGGGGTTTTGGCCCCAACTTTTTGGGTATTATACACTCTCTATATGCCTCCCCGAGCGCACAAATATGCCTCATGAGATACTACTCTGAAGGGTTTAATATACATAGAGGTACCAGACAGGGTTGCCCACTGTCTCCGCTCATATTCACAATCGCTATTGAATCACTGGCTATAGCCAATAGATCGAAACCAAACATTAAAGGAGTACTATGCGGACCCCAGGAACATAAGTGTGCACTGTTTGCGGACGACATGCTCCTCTTCGTTACATCCCCCTTAATATCTACACCCAATCTAGAAAGAACGCTCAAGAACTTTGGTGCCCTCTCGGGTCTCAAAGTGAACCTATCCAAATCTATGGCTCTTAATATTTCTGTCCCAGAACATAGACTGGATCAACTTAAACAACATTTTCCCTTTACTTGGGCCACGGATTCTATACCTTACTTGGGAATCACACTCCCCAGTAGGGTTGACAGACTATTTGCTGCAAACTACCCCCAAATTTTTAGAAAACTGCAGGGGGACCTCGGGGCATGGTCCAAGTGTGGTCTATCCTGGCTGGGTAGGGTTAATGCGGTTAAGATGACCCTGATGCCTCATATTTTATATCTTTTCTGTTCACTGCCCATCCCTATACCCAAACATTTCCTTAACAAATTTCAATCACGCATTATCCATTTTATCTGGGGAAAGAAGGGACACTGTTTATCGAAGGAGGTCCTTTTTCGCCTCTAAGTGCAAGGAGGATTAGGTCTTCCAAATTTATGGTGGTACTACCAGGGGGCTCAACTGGCCCAAATTTCCTCAGTGTATTCTAAGGGGCCTAAACCGGACTGGATATCCATGGAGAGACAGGCGGTTCCAACCCATACAATTGATTTTTTGATGTGGTGTCCCCAGGAAACAGAGACCCCCAATAATGGCCCAGACACTATCACACTCGATGGTGCTTTGCGACACACTCCACAAACAGAAATTGCTGGTTTCTTCCCTTAGACCATTGGCCCATATTTTTCACAATCGGGACTTTATTCCAGGATTAAACACAACAGCTTTCAGATGGTGGTTGAATAAGGGCATGGTTAGAATAGGACACTTCTTCACGGCATCTGGCCTACTCACGATGACTGATGTGTTAACAGATTGGAAGTGCCGAATACTGAGAAATTTCGATTTAACCACATTAAGACATTTCTAAACACCTTATAGACAGACAAACCCATTCCCCCTAAACCAACAGCTTACGAACAGTGGTGTGGTGCTCTCATGGATCAGAGGGGTGGTATTTCGCTGATATACGCCTTATTGGCGAGTAAACACAGCTTGCCTCCATATGCCCAGGCATGGGAAGCTGACTTGGGCCTGTCATGGGACCCGAATAAATGGCACTGTCATTACCAGAAGTCTTACAAGGGTATTCTCAACACAAACCTTGTAGAGGCAAACATTAAAGTTTTCACACGTTGGTACTATGTCCCCTCTAGACATTCCAGATTTTTTCCTGATGCCTCACCCCTTTGCATTTCGGGATTGTGAGCAGATGGGTACTATGCACCATATTTGGTGGACTTGCCCACGTATCAGAGGCTTCTGGAACAGATTCTTCCACCTGGTACGGAAAGTTACGGGAATTGGAATTCCACAAACTGAACCATGGAATAGAAGGTGTCCCCAAACACACCAATAATCTTATTTTCTTTATGCTTCTAGGAGCAAAACTTACCATTGCAAAGGCGTGGAAAACTAATAAGAATTAATTGATAGCAGCTAAGCGAAAAAAAATCTTGGATTTTGACCCAATAACAAATCACTGCAAAATTATTAGATAGGGTGCCCAAGTTTGAAGCGACTTTGGAACCTTGGGCTCGCTACATCAAGGTTCCCCTGTATCCGGGCCACTTGCCTTCTCTTAACGCTTGACTCAGGTACTGGGCTCCCTCCCCGCTCTTCAATCACACCACAGATGCATTTTCTCTTTCTCTTCCTCTGTCTTTTCTATTTATTTATTTAATTTTTTTATTATCTATTGTAGTAACAAGATGACTCCACAGGGTCTACCCTGTCGAGCTCAGCATACCTTTCCCCTGAACGGCTGAGTTTTTTAAAAGTGAAGTTAACTTACAGTTTTAGTTTTCCTGCATTTTTTTTTTTTCTCTTATTTTTTTTTTTGTTTTGATTAGCTTTTCTTGCATGTCATATGATCACAGTCATATTTCACAAACCATATCTTTTGGAGCACTGTCACTAGGCAGTCCACACATTTACTTAATAATTTGAAATGGAAGGGCAGGGAGGGGGTGGAGGGCAGGACCGAAATATCCAGGAGGAACAGGGAGAGCACGTACGGACCATAGCGTGATCCCTGTTGGGGTGGCTAGCGTGTACTCCCTTTAACCGACTGGAACAAAATCAGACATTGATCCACTGCCGACCCCTGCTCAACCATACAGATCTAGGGCACGCAAAGAGTATATTGTCGCTTAAATGCCCAGATCAATAGGTTATTACATGCCTTCAGGGGATCAGGTTTCACTGATGTATGTTATATATTTATTATTATATTGATAGATTGTCTTTTTATTAAATTTTGTTTTTATTAAACCCTACCGAAGGGTCATGTTGGCTCCCGGATGGGGATATTTGTTATTATGAAATTTTGTTTTAATGATGAAACTTTTCAATAAAAATATTGAACGAGAAACCAATCAGCTTCCAGGTTTTTTGTCAAAGCCTAATTCAACAACCTGACATTAGAAGCTGATTGCTTACCATGCACAGCTCCACCAGATTTTGCACTCTCTAGTTTATGCCTGGTTCACACTGGTCCGACAAACGCTCCGACATTGGGAGCTCATGTCGCATGACGTGTGAAAATCAATGTTTCCCTATGGGAGCTGTCTTAACTGGTCCGACACATGTCGGTCCGACTTTGAGAATGCTCCCTGTACTACTTTGGTCCGACTTTGATCCGACTTCAGCCCATTGACTATCATTGAAGTCGGATCAAAGTCGGACCGCAGTCTTGCATGATCCGACTTTGGCATGCGACTTGTGCTCTGCTGCTCTTGAGGGGGAACTCCACACCAAATAAAAAAAAAAACGGCATGGGTTCCCCCTCCAAGAGCATACCAGGCCCTTGGGTCTGGTCTGGATTTGAAGGGGAACCCCCTACGCCGAAAAAACGGCGTGGGGGTCCCCCCCAAAATCCAAACCAGACCCTTATCCGAGCACGCAACCTGGCAGGCCGCAGGGGAAGAGGGGGGACGAGAGAGCGGCCGCAAGCCCTCAACATGGGGGGTTTGGTGCTCTGGGGCAGGGGGGCGACCTGCGGCCCCCCCACCCCAGAGCACCCTGCCCCCATGTTGATGAGGACAGGGCCTCTTCCCGACAACCCTGGCCGTTGGTTGTCGGGGTCTGCGGGCGGGGGGGCTTATCGGAATCCGGGAGCCCCCCCCTTGATAAGGGGGCCCCCAGATCCTGGCCCCCCCACCCTATGTGAATGAGTATGGGGTACATCGTACCCCTATCCATTCACCTGGTGGAAAAAAAATGTCAAGAAAAAACACAACACAGCTTTTTAAATTAATTTATTGCACAGCTCCGGGGGTCTTCTTCCGACTTCGGGGGTCTCCGCACTCTCCGGTTCTTTCTTCTGCCGGGCCTCCGCTATCTTCTTCCAGCTCTTTTGCTAGCGGAGGCCCGGTCTTCTCCGTCGCCTTCTTCTTCTCCCGCTCTCCGGTTCTTCTCCCGCTCTCCGGTTCTTTCTTACGCCGGGCCTCCGCTAACTTCTTTTAGCTCTTTTGCTAGCGGAGGCCCGGTCATCCCGTTGTTTCGTCCGGCTCTCCGTTGTCCTTCTGCCGGCCCCTCCACTAACTTCTTGTAGCTCTTTTGCTAGTGGAGGGGCCGGTCTTCCCGTCGCCGTCTTCTTCTCTCTTCTCCTCCTCGATGTTGACGCGTCGCTTCCTCCCGCTGTAATACTGGCTGTTCGCTCCGCTCCGCATTAATATAGGCTTCTCATGACGTCACAGTCACATGCTCCGGTGGCCCCGGAGCATGTGACTGTGACGTCATGGGAGCATGTGACGTCATGAGAAGCCTATATTAATGCGGAGCAGAGCGAACAGCCAGCATTACAGCGGGAGGAATCGACGCGTCAACATCGAGGAGGAGAAGAGAGAAGAAGACGGCGACGGGAAGACCGGCCCCTCCACTAGCAAAAGAGCTACAAGAAGTTACTGGAGGGGCCGGCAGAAGGACAACGGAGAGCCGGACGAGACGACGGGATGACCGGGCCTCCGCTAGCAAAAGAGCTAAAAGAAGTTAGCGGAAGCAAGAACCGGAGAGCCGGAGAGCGGGAGAAGAACCGGAGAGCGGGACTTGAAGAAGAAGGCGACGGAGAAGACCGGGCCCCGCTAGCAAAAGAGCTGGAAGAAGATAGCGGAGGCCCGGCAGAAGAAAGAACCGGAGAGCGCGGAGACCCCCGAAGTCGGAAGAAGACCCCCGGAGCTGTGCAATAAATTAATTTAAAAAGCTGTGTTGTGTTTTTTCTTGACATTTTTTTTCCACCAGGTGAACAGGTAGGGGTACGATGTACCCCATACTCATTCACATAGGGTGGGGGGCCGGGATCTGGGGGCCCCCTTATCAAGGGGGGGGCTCCCGGATTCCGATAAGCCCCCCGCCCGCAGACCCCGACAACCAACGGCCAGGGTTGTCAGGAAGAGGCCCTGTCCTCATCAACATGGGGGCAGGGTGCTCTGGGCTGGGGGGGCCGCAGGTCACCCCCCTGCCCCAGAGCACCAAACCCCCCATGTTGAGGGCATGCGGCCGCTCTCTCGTCCCCCCCTCTTCCCCTGCGGCCGGCCAGGTTGCGTGCTCGGATAAGGGTCTGGTTTGGATTTTGGGGGGGACCCCCACGCCGTTTTTTCGGCGTAGGGGTTCCCCTTCAAATCCAGACCAGACCCAAGGGCCTGGTATGCTCCTGGAGGGGGAACCCATGCCGGTTTTTTATTTAAAATTTGGCCTGGAGTTCCCCCTCAAGATTCATACCAAACACAGTGCCTGCCATTGGCGGGGATCCAAGTCGGATCCCCGTTCATTGAAAGTCGGACATATGTCGGCTTCATGTCGCAGGTCAAAGTCGGATCCAAAGTAGGACAGATGTCGTGTCGCACTAGTGTGAACCCAGCCTAAAGCAAATGTTACCTCTCAAGAAGAGCAGCATTATTGGCGAATTGGGAAGACAAAGGAAGGCAAAATTATTTAAAGTGAAATTAAACACACACTGTTTAGTTTACATCATCCCTTCTATTTCTGTTTGTGGATAATGTAATTATTTTATAAAAAAAAAACGAAGAAAAACATCTAAGTAACTTTTTCCTAATCAATATACAGCTGTCACTTGACTCAGCCCTTTACCAGCCTGTCTGTAAGGAAACATAAGCAGGAGGAGCTTCTAGTCCTCTGCTGCTGGTCACATGTTAAAAAAATAAAAAACACCCTTTAGAATACAGAGTAAAAATAAATAAATAAATAATATCAATCAACTGTTTTAAATTATCATACAAATATATATTTGAAAGGAAATCTTTAATATTTTTTAGCAATTACATGGTGTGGGGGATTTCTGCCAGCCACAGGCTGTGTAAAGCCCTTGCAGCCTGTGTCTTAGAATTGCAGGGAGGTGAAGGCCACATATAATATCCGGCCCCTATTGTGTTTAGCTTGTTTAGTGGGCATGGAGGAGGAGGGAGGGAGTGGGCTGTCATTTACCACTGTGTATACACCCACATGTGTGACTCTATAGTCACATGGGCTGCTCAGATGTGATAGGAAGGAAATGCTCAGCATAGAAACTCACTGAAAACTGAGCATGTGCAAAGTTGCAATGACAGCTGCAAAATCCCTTGCTGAATTAGGGACATGAACAGAAGGTGGAGATAGAGAACAGCAGGATGAGCCAGTTTTTTTGCAGAATACAGAAAACGAATCCCATAGTGACTGAGTGAGTATGGACAGAATGTATTGCAGCATTTATTGATAGTTTTTTATGATGTGGGTCTAGTGACGCTTTAACTGCTTGTTTAAAACAGTATTAAACACAAAAGCAAATGTTTATTATATTGCAGCTTACCAATTCTGCATTTCTGGTTTTGAGTTTATACTGTTTTAAAGTGGAGCTGAGGGTAACATAAAAAATAGCATATATGATGCAGTCTATTACCAGCATTAACAAAACATTTCATGTGTCCCCATATCATAGCTTTATTACCTGTTAATCCTAATAGTAGATCACTTTTCAGGCCAAGCTGCCCAGCAAAATCTTTAGCTATAGAAATTGGAAAAAATATATGACACCGCTGGGAAAACTTATAATGGCAAGCTTAACCACTTCAGCCCTGGACCATTTGGCTGGCCAAAGACCAGGCCACTTTTTGCAATTCGGCACTGCGTCGATTTAACTGACAATTGCGCATGGCTCCCAAACAAAATTGACGTCCTCTTTTCCCACAAATATAGCTTTCTTTTGGTAGTATTTGATCACCTCTGCGATTTTTATTTTTTGCGCTATAAGCAAAAATAGAGCGACAATTTTGAAAAAAAAAAACAATATTTTTTACTTTTTTCTATAATAAATATTCCCCAAAAAAATATAAAAAAATTTTTTTTTTCCTCAGTTTAGGCCGATACGTATTCTTCTACATATTTTTTGTAAAAAAAATAGCAATAAGCGTTTATTGATTGGTTTGCGCAAAAGTTATAGCGTCTACAAAATAGGGGATAGTTTTATTGCATTTTTATTAATATTGTGTTTTTTTACTAGTAATGGCGGCGATCAGCGATTTTTATCGTGACTGTGACATTATGGCGGACACATCGGACACTTTTGACACCATTTTGGGACCATTGTCATTTTTACAGCGATCAGTGCTATAAAAATGCACTGATTACTGTAAAAATGACACTGGCAGTGAAGGGGTTAACCTGTAGGGGGCGCTGAAGGGGTTAAGTGTGACCTAGGGAGTGATTATAACTGTTAGGGGGCGTGGCTTGCCGTGACACGTCACTGATCGCTGTTACCGATGACAGGGAACAGACGATCAGTGACATGTCACTAGGAAGAACGGGGAGATGTTGTGTTTACACTAAAATCTCCCCGTTCTTCAGCTCTGTGACCCGATCGCGGGACACCGGCGGACATCAAGTAGGGCAGGGTCGCAAGCGCGCCGGCGCGACTACACGGCGGCAATTTAAAGGGGACGTATATATACGCCCATTTGTGCAGCCATGTCATTCTGTCAAGGTATAAGTTCGTGCGGCGGTCGGCAAGACATTGTTCAGAAAGAAAAAAAAAAATTGCTGTACCTGCTTAAAAAATGGTATCTGGAGTTTGGCTTTAATATGTTAGTCCCTTACCTAAAATGGTTGTAAAGGCATAACATTTTTTTTTCCCTAAAATAATAACCATGTTATACTTACCTGCTCTCTGCAATTGTATTGCACAGAGCGGCCCTGAATCTGCTCTTCTTAGGTCCTCCACTGGTGCCCTGTGCTCCTCCTCTTTACTAAATGCTCCCATAGCATGCTGCTTGCTATGGGGGCAGGGTTGTTTTGTGAAATTAGTGGGCCTATGTGCAAGATCATAATTTGGGCCCCATTGCTTGATAAAATAACAAGGTGTGCTTCGTGCGATGCAGCAAAGAATGGGCATGGTTTTCACTGTGTCAGGGTTGCTGCTCATTTTATAAAAGGCTTGGGACACATTTGGGCAATTTCAGTGTGGTATATATGCGACACACGAATGGTGGCCATAGTCAAATTGTGTAACAGTGGGGCTTTAAAGGGCTTGGTCAAATAAATCAAAAACCTTCTTATATTACTAAAATATGCTCAGATAGGTGAGCCACAAGTAAGAGTCTCAGAAACATGTATAAACCTCAGCACAGGTGAAACACTGCCATTACATATGATGTTGTGTACACTTTATCTGAGCTTACCTTATAGAAGAACTTCACTTCAGAATAGTCAGGAACTTCTTAGCAACCAGCAACAGTTGAGACAATATTGTGTATATAGTGCAGAAGTCTGTAATGTACAATATAGGGTACTGTATATAGTGCAAGAATCTGTAAAGCTGGCCATAGACATTTGTTTCTTTTGTTCAACCAGCGGGCTGAACAATAAAAAAATGAACACATTTTCTCGTTTTTCTTGACGAGATTCTTGGACAAGAAACTTGACCCGGCCGAGTGTACACACGATCCATTCGAGGAACCCGCGGTTCTTTGAATGGAGCGAACGCGGTGATGTAATCGACTACGACGAGCGTACGCTCGTCACATTCGATGCCGTCGCCACCACCTTGCTACACCCTACCTATGCCTAGGAAGCTACCGCGCATGCGTCAAAGTCATTTTGAGCATGCGCGGGTTTCCACGGCGACAGGTAAGTGTACACACACACACTTTTCTCGTCGAGAAACATGCTGACGAGAATCTTGGCGAGAAAATGGAGAATCCTGACGAGAAAATAGAGAGCAGGTTCTCTATTTTTCTCGTCGAGATTCTTGTCAGTTTTCTTGACGAGAAACCTGATAGCCGCGTACACACGACCGATTTACTCAGCAAGAAAGCTCTGCCAGCAGGTTTCTTGTAGTTTTTTGACGAGAAACTCGGTCGTGTGTACGAGGCTTCAAGGTCCCATCTTTCTCTTATAGTTCTTGAAAAACAAATTTTTATCAACATATTGGCCATTTTAAAGAGTCAAGCCTCGTACACACGACCGAGTTTCTCGTCAAAAAACGACAAGAAACTTGGTGGCAGAGCTTTCTTGCTGAGTAAATCGGTCGTGTGTACGCGGCTATCAGGTTTCTCATCAAGAAAACCGACAAGAATCTCGACGAGAAAAATAGAGAACCTTCTCTCTATTTTCTCGTCAGGATTCTCCATTTTCTCGTCAAGATTCTCGTCAGCATGTTTCTCGATGAGAAAAGTGTGTGTGTGTGTGTACACTTACCTGTCGCCGTAGAAACCCGTGCATGCTCGAAATGACTTTGACGCATGCGCGGTAGCTTCCTAGGCATAGGTAGGGTGTAGCAAGATGGCGGCTACGGCATCGAATGTGACGAGCACACGCTCGTTGTAGTCGATTACGTCACCGTGTTCGCTCCATTCAAAGAACCGCGGGTTCTTTGAATGGATCGTGTGTACACTCGGCCGGGACAAGTTTCTTGTCCAAGAATCTCGTCAAGAAAAACGACAAGTTGAGAAAAAGCAATCCCTTCTGGGTAATCTTTATACATTGCAAGGATTTTAACAAACTTTGTTGCAGATTCCTACCTTTTGTTATTCAATAGAAATTGCTGTTTGTTTGTCTGTGTCCATGTGTCAAGTGAATGTGAATGGGAGAGTCTTTTACATTATTTATCAGCTCATCAATCATGATCTTCATGACATTTCTGGGGGGTGTTCCATAGCCTCCAGGTTGCCATATTACACTGCATTTACAAAAATTTGCAGTGCTGCAGATTGAACAGAAAAGGTAATTTTTAACTGACTCCCGCCCAGCCTATAGGCAAAGGATGACTGAGCAGGAGCTCTTCCACCCTGGGTGCATGTCATATAACATCCTCCCAGTCACGTGCCTCTCGTGCATCCTAAGGGCCTTGTTGTGGTGCAATCTGTGATCCATTGTGTCCACTGGACACAGCAGATAACAGAGCATTGTACCAGACTGGTCCCGGTACCTTGTGATCACTGTGACCAATCACAGCAATCGCATGACAGTTGTACACAATGAATGACTTTCATTCATAGCCATTCATTGTGTGCTATTGTGTTGATCTCTGTGATTGGTCACAGTGATCACAAGATACAGACAGGGTCAATCAGAGTGCATCTGTACCATGTGATAGCTCTGGCCAATCACAGCTTTTACAATAGCACACAATGAATGAATGGATGTCATTCATAAAAATGATTGCTTATAACAGTGATAATTACTGTTATAAGCACTCATAGTGTAAAAATAAATATGAAAAAACCCAATGCTATTATACATGTAAGAAATAATACAGTAAATAACACAAATACAAGCAAAATAGGAAGCTGCTCCCACCCAATCATGCAATCACTACACTACTATATCCAATATATAAAAAAAATGCAGGTGAAGCATGTTGCGATTTGCCGCTTAATATATATTGCTAAAGTTATGGGTGTCATTTTGAAGAAACTGAGCAAATGAATGTCAATGAAGATTGCAGTTTAGGCAATGGCAATGCCAGGAAGGCAAAGCCATTTTCTGTAATAAAAGACCCAGTCCTCCAAGGTATGCCCCATCTGATTTAGCCCTTCAACTGCAAAGGAGTTAATTCAGCTGTCTTAACTCGCTACCGCTTGGTTCCTAAGCCTGTGTTAGTATGTCGCTCCATAAAGCTTTCACAAGGAAAAGAATAATGTGCAATACATACGTTTAAAAGGGCAATAATTATTTTCGGGATCCAGGTCAGAAAAATTTTCATTTTGTTCATGAACTGTGTGGGTCTGTCTACTTCATAGAAATCCGATTAAGCCAGCCAGCAGTGATTCAATGGAAGTCCTACACCTACTTTCACAAGTTCATAATCCCCTTTTCTGTTCCTTTCACAGGTTCCATCCCTGCACATTATGTTGTCACTTTTCTCTTGGTAGTGCCAATTTATAGCAAAAGGTTGATATAGTAGATGTAATACTATATTTAAAGTTAAACTCATAACAAGTAGAAATTATAGGTGGACTTTAATCCTTTCCATGTCACTGAGCACAGTGAATGTTATATAGTCAGCCAAGCATTATCAAATAGGATATTCAAAATAGATCCTGGCTTATTCAGTAAAAATAAAAAATAAATTGTGCAAGGCACTGTAATCCATTCCACAGCAACCAATCAGAATTCATCTCTCATTGGCCTAAAAATCTGATTGGTTTCTCTGTGAATTTTGGGTATTATTGTTCTTGGTCCCATGTATCAAATAAAATTCAGTACTCACCTACTAAGCTAGTGCTGAGGAGTGGAGATGTGCCACGTGCAGTAACCAATGTATTAATTTGTATTATTCATTAGCACCTAATTTTAAATAAAGCTGCCAGAAAGGGGTCACAGGAAGCCAACATCAAGGCAGAATCAGGTCTTTGTCCTAGTTGTATTTAAAAATTTATTTATTTTTAAAGAAATACAGTATCTCACAAAAGTGAGTACACCCCTCACATTTTTGTAAATATTGTATTATATCTTTTCATGTGACAACACTGAAGAAATGACACTTTGCTACAATGTATGGAAGGTATCAGTGATTACTTCATATAGTGTCACATCCTAAAACTGAGAGCAAAAGACAAAAATTCCCCTTGGGTTTGGACTTTAAAGGCACTTGAACTCATATAACAATAGATTGTTATATAAGTTCAAGTGCCTTCAATGTCCAAACCCAAGGGGAATTCTTGTCTTTTGTTCTTTGCTACAATGTAAAGTAGTGAGTGTACAGCTTGTATAACAGTGTAAATTTGCTGTCCCCTCAAAATAACTCAATACACAGCCATAAATGTCTAAACCACGGGCAACAAAAGTGAGTACACCCCTAAGTAGAAATTTCCAAATTGGGCCCAAAGCGTCAATATTTTGTGTGGCCACCATTATTTTCCAACACTGCCTTAACCCTCTTGGGCATGGAGTTCACCGGAGCTTTACAGGTTGCCACTCGAGTCCTCTTCCACTCCTCCATGACGACATCACAGAGCTGGTGGATGTTAGAGATCTTGCGCTCCTCCACCTTCCATTTGAGGATGCTCAATAGGGTTTAAGTCTGGATACGTGCTTGGCCAGTCCATCACCTTTACCCTCAACTTCTTTAGCAAGGCAGTGGTCATCTTGGAGGTGTGTCTGGGTTCGTTATCATGTTGGAATACTGCCCTGCGGCCCAGTCTCCGAAGGGAGGGGATCATGCTCTGCTTCAGTATGTCACAGTACATGTTGGCATTCATGGTTCCCTCAATGATCTGTAGCTCCCCAGTGTCAGCAGCACTCATGCAGCCCCAGACCATGACACTCCCACCACCATGCTTAACTGTAGGCAAGACACACTTGTCTTTGTACTTCTCACCTGGTTGCCGCCACACACACTTGACACCATCTGAACCAAATAAGTTTATCTTGGTCTCATCAGACCACAGTACATGATTCCAGTAAATTCATGTCCTTAGTCTGCTGGTCTTCAGCATACTGTTTGTGGGCTTGCTTGTGCATCTTCTTTAGAAGAGGCTTCCCTCTGGGACAACAGCCATGCAGACCAATTTGATGCAGTGTGCAGCGTATGGTCTGAGCATTGACAGGCTGACCCCCCACCCCTTCAAACTCTACAGCAGTGCTGGCAACACTAATGTGCACTTAACTTCTTTGGTTGACCATGTTGAGTCCTGTTCTGAGTGGAACCTGTCCTGTTAAACCACTGTATGGTCTTGGCCACTGTGCTGCAGCTCAGTTTCAGGGTCTTGGCAATCTTCTTATAGCCTAGGCCATCTTTATGTACAGCAACAATTCTTTTTTTCAGATTCTCAGAGAATTCTTTACCATGAGGTGCCATATTGAACTTCCAGTGACCAGTATGAGAGAGTGAGAGCGATGACACCAAATTTAACACACCTGCTCCCCATTTACACCTGAGACCTTGTAACACGAATGAGTCACATGACACCGGGGAGGGAAAATGGCTAATTGGGCCCAATTTGGACATTTTCACTTAGGGGTGTACTTAGTTTTGTTGCCAGCGGTTTAGACATTAATGGATGTTTGTTGAGTTATTTTGAGGGGACAGCAAATTTACACTGTTATACAAGCTGCACACTCACTACATTACATTGTAGCAAAGTGTCATTTCTTCAGTGTTGTCACATGAAAAGGTATAATAAAATATTTACGAAAATGTGAGGGGTGTATTCAATTTTGTGAGATACCGTATATACAACTGAATTAAATAGTGTTTTACATAAAGCTGGAGTCAGTACACGAACAGTGTGCTACATATAGCTGTGTTGCTTGACAGTCTGTTGGTTTTCTTCTGGAATAAATGTGCTAAATGCATGAAAAGTAACACAGCTGTGCAAAAGTTTCTCAGCAGGTAAACCGTGTAGAAAATTCCAGACACATATGGAGATGCTGAAAGATAGACTAAAAAATAATAATAAAAAGGACTTTATAGGAATACACATATATAAGAAAATTCAAAGTAATTAGCAATGAAGATCATCATATGTATCACATTTAAAACTTAAAGACAAATTCCACAAAGATAACCCAAATATAGTAAATATTCACAAGATTAAAGCACATTTTCAACCTCTTTTTCTTTTAAATGTTTCTTGTTCCTACTTTCTTGCTGCAAAAGGGTTGTCCATATGTAGAATTTATACTGGTAGATCTTGGGTGCTTATGGTGGTCATTTAAACTGTTCACTATGAGTAAGGCTGGCCATGCATTATACAATTGTCCTATTCAATTTTCTTTAGATTTGCCATGAACTGCCTGATTGCATCCAAATTGAAAGTGTTTAGGTTTGACCTCTTTTAATATGGTTTTGGAAAATCTAAAGGAAAATTGTACAAGAAAATTGTATAATGTATGGCCAGCCAAACAAAGTAATCTCTGGATGAAGCTGTATTTTCCGAAAAGCTAGTGATGGGTCAGAGGCAAAATGAATATTAGGACTAGGACTTGGGGAATTGGATAAGGGAGTTTAATTGCTCCCCCTATAAAATGAAAGATTTTTCTAGCAGTACTTACTTTTTTTGTGCTGTTTGCTTGTTCTGGTTTGAATGATGTCCTGCTTTGCGGTAAGCCCATGGCATCAAAAACACACTCTCTGGGGGGGCATCATCAAGACGCCCTGGATCCACATGAGAATGCAATGGAGATAGTTTGCATCATTAAAGTGTAACTCCACTTTTGTTGAGAAAAAAACACTCCCCTCTGGGCGATCTATGTACATTGCAAGGATTTTGGCAAACTTTGTTGAAAATTCCTACCTTTTGTCATTCTGAAGAAATCCCTGTGGGTTTCTCTGTGGCCCTCTGGGAAAATGAATGGAATGGGAGTGGTTTCTTAATTATCAATCAGATGCTGCACCTGCAGAGCTCTAATGAGGAAAGCTGCTGGGCCTGCGTCCCTTTAGATGTGATTTCCTACTGGGAGTATTGCACCAAAAATTATATTTTTGTTGCAGGTGATGCCTGAAATCTGACTTGTATCTTAGTGCAGACTTCTGGGAAAATTGGTGAGCCAACAAGCAGGAAATTATGTTTCAGGGGGGCGTTCTGTACACATTCTGTGTACAGAACACCTCCAGGTAGCCACATTGCATTGCAGTTTTAGAAAATTATAGCGGCTGCAGATTGAAAAGGAAAGGTAATTTTTAAAAACATTAAATTACAATATGACTTGTGTCTCAATTGTATACGCTATATTATTTCTTTCCTTTTTTGTTTTGTTTTTTCCCCATGAATAGCGCCTGCAAACCGCCCCAGTGTGAAAGGGGTCTAAGTCATTGTTTTCACAAAGTCAGTTGAATATGTACATTTTTGGCTTGGTGGTTTTGAGCTAATAAATAGCAGGTTACAGGAGTCAATATTTTCACCTGCTGGCTGAATAGTAAACAACATAATATGCAGTATTTCATATTTGTCTGTCCCTGTTGCTCAGTACAATGCAGGACAGGGGCATTGCTAGGAGTGTGAAACACCAGGGACACCTGTGGACATATATAGGAAGTGAAGTTTATGGGAAAAATGGGAGTGGCCAGCCATGCTTTACAGTGGGAAAGGAATAGGTAAACTCAGTGACCGCCTCCTTGGTGTATATAACACACATGCATGCCGCAGCTTGAGAGTGAAAGAGACAGGTTATGTATTGTACAGAAATCAGGGGTCGGGAGTGTGCTATGTACAGAGTGCAGAAATGAGGGAACCCCTGGGGGTGGGTCTTTGAAGGCACTACCAACAGAGTAGAGAGAATGTATGAAAGTAGAACAAAGTTAATTTTATTAACAAGTAATAAATAGAACACATACAAAATGGGATACAATAAAAATGTCATTGAAAAATATATTATTGTCCTGAACCGACGCGTTTCGAAAAACTTTTTCCTTTATCAGGGTTTTATCGGAACAATTAATATAGTGTTCTTTGATCATGGCATGTCAGTATCCATAAATTTTAAATTGAGAGCTGAGCACCCATACGCCCTGGCCCACATGTGTATCAAAAGGTCGATTGACTAGGAATGTAGAGATGGTTGAAAGGACATGCTGTCAGGGGATAATTTCCCCAGTGGTGCACAGACTACTGTGTCCTGGAATCAGACACAGCACCTATGTATGTGCTGGGGTCCAAGGAAAAGAAAACCTAGCATGGGGACACAGCTTGCATACCGGCGGGTAGGTAGAAGGAGGTGGGTGGTCTGAATGGTACAAAAAGCATCTCAATTGGAGATGATTTGCAACAAATTCAGCACACTCCTCACCGGGCCCTCCTGATCCCTGCCATGAATGTACAGAGTGCAGGGGTCAGGAGGGTGACTGGGGGCCCATGGAACACAGAATCCATTTGGGAAGTTGGGAAACCCTTGTTTCAGCTCCCCATGTACCTCCTATGTCTAAGCCACCCTGTGCCCATTAGGGGCACAGTGTTACTGAGAAAATGTGGCTTGGATTACTTAAAATGGGACAGCAATATTTATCCACAATATCTCCCAGGATATATATAAAGACTATTCTTGGTTTGTTTGATTCTGAACTCGACATGTTAATTGAAAGAGCTGATCACATTGGCCTCTGTCAATGTAGGAGATGGACCGACTCCTACTGGAGCTCCTGCTATTGTAAGAAGGTGTCCTGTGTTTATACATGTGATAATGTATAATCTACTGTGTGAAGCTTGATGACAACAAGTCTATCCTGTAGTGAAATCCTGAATAATCACAACAATGGGCAGGTGGGCATGGAGTCACCTAGGCTGTCTAAACGATTAGTTAATTAGCTCATGTTAATTAGGTTTCTGGTTACAGATTGTATTGTCATTCTCGTGTATATATTTGTGTGAGATCTCAAAATAAACAGGCCATGTTCAAGCTGTGTAACTGAGCTAGTCTCGTCTGGATCTTGGTTACAATATTTGGCTGGAAAATCTGAGTTCTGAATGCCCAGATTGGAGGAAGCAGTATACTGACGGAAGCACTCAAGCAGAGTGCGACAGGCATCCGTTACAAAGAGCATATACATTATATTACTAAATGTATTTGGACACCTGGATTTACACGCACACATCCCAGTCTTAGTCCGTAGGGTTTAATATTGAGTTGGCCAACCCTTTGCAGCTATAACAGCTTCAGCTCTTCTGGGATGGCTGTCCACAAGGTTTAGGAGTGTGTCTATGGGAGTGTTTGACCATTTGCAAGAAGCGCATTTGTGAGGTCAGGCACTGATGTGGACGAGAAGGTCTGGCTCGCAGTCTCTACTTTAATTCATCCCAAAGGTGTTCTTCAGGTGTTCATCAGGTTGAGGTCAGAACTCTGTGCAGGCCAGTCAAGTTCCTCCACCCCACACTCGCTCATCCATATCTTTATGGACCTTGCTTTGTGCACTTGTGCGCAGTCATGTTGGAACAGGAAAGGGCCATCCCCAAACTGTCCCCACAAAGTTGGGAGCATGAAATTGTCCAAAATGTCTTGATATGATGACGAAGGGGCCAAGCCCAACCCCTGAAAAACAACCCAACACCATAATCCTCCCTCCACCAAATGATTTGGACCAGTGCACAAAGCAAGGTCCATAAAGACATGGATGAGCGAGTTTGGGGTAGAGAAACTTGATTGGCCTACACAGAGGGATGTATTAGAGCGCAGACTGCGAGCCAGGCCTTCTCGTCCACATCAGTGCCTGACCTCACAAATGCGCTTCTGGAAGAAGGGTCAAACATTCCCATAGACACACTCCTAAACCTTGTGGACAGCCTTCCCAGAAGAGTTGAAGCTGTTATAGCGGCAAAGGGTGGGCCAACTCAATATTCAACCCTATGGACTAAGACTGGGATGCCATTAAAGTTCATATGCATGTAAAGGCAGGCGTCCCACCACTTTTGGTAATCTAGTGTATACTGAGTGTGGGGTTCAGGAGTAGGTAGGTACTAAGTGCAGATGACAGTAGTATGTATTGCTACTATGCTACTATGCTATGGAGTGCAGGGGTTTGGGAGTATGTAACATACTGAATGCAGGGGTCAGGAGTATATAACGTACTGAGTGAATGGGGTAGTATATAAAGCCTAGTGCACAATAGACATGTGCATTCGTTTTCGTCCGAATGCATTTTCGTCCGAATTTCAGCTATTTTCGTTATCGTTTTAACAAATGAAAACGAAAGCACAGAATCCGAAAACCGAAAGATCCGACATAAACAAATGCTTTATTTTCGTTTTCGTTGCTACAACAGTTCGATATAGATAGGAGATTCGACGTGACGCTGACAATAACAATCTGTGTCTATCGAACCTGTGGTCGAATGTGTCTAACCTTAACTCTATTAGTCCAAGATTATTCTACATAGAGAGAAAAGATTCGACATTATAGAGAGAAAAGATTTGACATAGGAGAGAAAAGATTCGACATAGGAGAGAAAAGATTCGACATAGGAGAGAAAAGATTCGACATAGGAGAGAAAAGATTCGACATAGGAGAGAAAAGATTCGACATAGGAGAGAAAAGATTCGACATAGGAGAGAAAAGATTCGACATAGGAGAGAAAAGATTCGACATTATAGAGAGAAAAGATTCGACATAGGAGAGAAAAGATTCGACATAGGAGAGAAAAGATTTGTTATTATAGAGAGAAAAGATTCGACATAGAGAGAAAAGATCACTGCTGGAATTGGGTGGGGGAAATAAAATAAAAATAAAGTTGATGATGAATGTTATTGGCTGATTGTAACCAAAGAGGAGGAGCAGTAAAATAGCTAGAATGACGAAGATTCGACAAAGCATCGAAAGTTAGAAGATTCGACGGTGCAGCAAAACTGTACGACGCTGCAATCGTACATTTCCGGTCAAATGCATCCGCCCATAGGCTATAGAAGAATTCTAATGTTGGTTGACTAGTAATAGTAATGAATAAATATAATTATTACTAGTCATACAACATTAGAATTCTTCTATAGCTTGTGGGCGGAACATTCGACCGGAAATGTATGATTGCAGCGTCGTACAGTTTCACTGCTCCGTCGAATCTTCTTTGAACATTCGACAGACACCATAAGCCTTCAATGACAGATTCGACCTTAATTAATTCAGATTTTCGGACGAATGCAATTTCTAACGAAAAACGAAATGAATAAAAACGAATTTCGGGAGTAACTAAATAAATTTATTTTTCGGACAAAAACGAAATTCCGAAACGAAATATTTCAGTGTGCACATGTCTAGTGCACAACACCCCCTATGGTTCATTTTATCACACCACCTTCATTTATAGCACAGCAGTACCCCATTATGAGAAAACACATACGCACTCACCCACATACTCACATACACACACACACACTTTAACATGCACATTAACAGACACACTTATCTATCTTTCAAAGCAAAGAGCTGGCACTAATGAAGAGGTTCCCAGTTAAAAATAACATTTCATGCATGTAGCTGCTCAGAAGCAGCCACTGCACAAAGGGACATGATGGCAAGAGACACCCTGGGCACCAAGCAAGAGATGTGAGGCATGTGCCTGTGGTGTCTGAAGCTAGCAACACCTATGATATAGGAGATTGGCTTTAGGCAGGAGATACAGGTCATATTTAGGCATTGTGATGCCCTTGGACCACCTTAATCATTATGCTCCTTTTAACAGTTCATGCCTATATTTAAGTAATTATTTTTATATAAACTGGAGGCAGCTTTTGGTCTGCTTTATAAGCAAAACTACTTATGTACTCATAGGATCAACAAACAAGCAAAAAGCTTAGGGGGAATCCACCACCCAAAGTCAGCATGGAAACTGCTTTTATATTGTGCACTACATCAACAGAACACACAGAACAGTTGTTGGAAAGCTTTATCAACCAAAAGGTTGGCCTAATAGAATGTTTGACATCAACTTTTGTACAGATTTACTTGGACATTCATAGAGGACTATTATAAATTTAACGGCATGCTGCTCTTTTTAGCCGAATTGTAAAATATTTATCATGCCACAAATGAATAGCGAGACAAAAAAAACATTGTTCTTCAGATATGCCCCCAGAACTTTTTTTTTTGCTTGTGATAAGTTGTCAGAGCACATTATGTCAACAGAAGCATCTCAGACGTAAATCCCATTGCTCGCAAGGCAGGCTCACACAACTTTTACGCTGAGTGAAAATGACTTAGCTGATGTGATGTTTTTCGATCAAGTAAACTTTTACCTGTTAAAAGTCACCATAGATGTAGAATATTACAACAACCTGTACAGAGAAAAATATGAAAGCTGTTTTTGATGAAACTTCTTGCTTGTTGTCCGGCTGATTTAAAAGCTGAAACTCACAGCATCCTCTTGATGACTACTATGTCACTACAGGATGCAGTAGTGACATGAAGGGCAGTGGGTGAAACCATGGGTGTCCGCTGAAATTTTTTCGGGGGGGGGGGGGCGCTTCGGCAGTGGCAATACACAGTCGCATTTTACCCTTTCTTCGACCGCTAGCGGGGGTTAAAAGCGACCCCCCCCACGTTAAAATTTAAAAACACCCCACTGTGTCCCCTGCATCTTTAAATATCTCTTTGTCACTACTGTGTACCCCCTCTCCACAACTGCACCTCTGGACCCCTTTACATTACACAGCACCCCACAGCTCTGGACCCCTTTACATTACACAGCACCCTGCATCACTGGACCCCTTTACATTACACAGCACCCTGCATCACTGGCCCCCTTTACATTACACAGCACTCTGCATCACTGGACCCCTTTACATTACACAGCACCCTGCATCACTGGACCTCTTTACATTACACAGCACCCTGCACCCCTTTACATTACACAGCACCCTGCATCACTGGACCCCTTTACATTACACAGCACCCTGCACTACTTTACATTACACAGCAGCATCCTGCACCTCTGGACACTACACACACTACACTCTGACCACTACACTAAACACTGACTACTACACTGCACACTGACCACACTGACCATATGTATGACGTGTCCTATGATGTCATGTCTCTGCAGTCACACACACACACGTGTTGTAGGACATCTCCTCCTCCCTCCGTTCCGCACACACAGTGACAGCCCGGCTCTCCTTCCTTCTCACCTTCAGCAGGTCCAGCGGGTGTGTGCAGCAGGCTGCCCCGCAGGAGGCCAGGCCCCCCCGAGGTACTACCACCACCGACTTGAGACACTCTCCGCCAACTCCCCCCCGGCTCTTTTTCTTCTTCTCTCCCCGGGCGCGCTGCACAGTCCAAGGGCCAGGGGCGGAGCCGGCCTGTGCCTGGGAGAACGAGAAGAGCCGGGGCCAATGGGGTTGCAGCGCGAGGCATCGCCCAGCCAGCGCTGCCAAACCACGAGATGCGGCCGCCTTAAAGCGGCGATGGATGGGTGTGGTGGGCCCGGGGGGAGGAGGAGGGAGTACATGTGCTGCGGTGCGGGGCTGGAAGTGGGTGTAAGGGCGGCGGAGGGTATAGAACACTGCCAATTTGGCCAACACCTTCTCAATTCCAGGGGGGGCAAACGACCCCCTTGCCCTATGGAGCGGACGTCCATGGGTGGAACCATTGAACGATGTCTGGGACACAAAAGATTGATCAAGGTAATGTTTGGCAGTGCAAAATGCTACAGAGGTAAGTATTCACGTTCTGCATTACAGAAGCAGTTTTAATTTGGACTCTCCGATCGCTAACAGGATCACTTTAGGTATGTTGAAGTACAATCCCAAAAAGTTTTGGATGCTGTGTCCACATAAAACAGAACCTGATGATTTGCAAATCCCAAATACATATCAGATGTTTAAACTGAGAAAATGTACCAAAAAAAATAAGGTCATTTTAAAATTGATGGCAGCAACACATCTCAAAAAAGTTAGGACAAGGCCAGGTTTACCATGGCCTTTTAACAACACTCTGTAAAAATCTGGGAACTGAGGAGACCAATTGCTAGAGTTTTGGGAGAGGAATGGGAGACTAATGTTGTCCCATTTTTGCCTGATATAGGATTTTAAGTGCTCAATAGCCCTCGGTCTTCTTTGTCATATTTTTTTGTTTCAAGATGTGCCAAATATTTTCAATTAGTGAAAGGTTTGGACTGCAGGCAGGCCAGTTAAGCACACAGACTGTTCTACAAAGCCATGCTGTTGTTATACTGTAGATACTGTTTAGCATTGTCCTGCTGAGATTTGCAAGGACTTCCCTGAAAAAAGATGTCTGGATGGGTGCATATGCTGCTCTAAAACCTGGATGTATCTTTCAACATTGATGGTGCCTTTCCATATATGTTAGCTGCCCATTCTATACCCACTAATGCACCCCCATACCATCAGAGATGCAAACTTTCGAACTAAGTGCTAATTAAAAGCAGAAAGGCCGCTCTCCTCTTTTTTTAGTTGAGGATGCAGCACCCATGGGTGTCGCCACAGAACAGTTTTCCACTTTGCAACAGACAAATTTAACCACTTCAGCCCAGGACCATTTTGCAGCTAAAGGACCAGGCCCCTTTTTGCGATTCGGCACTGCGCCGCTTTAACTGGCAATTGCGCGGTTATGCGACGTAGCTCCAAAACAAAATGGGCGTCCTTTTTTCCCATAAATAGAGCTTTCTTTTGGTGGTATTTGATCACCTCTGCGGTTTTTATTTTTTGCGCTATAAACAAAAATAGAGTGACAATTTTAAAAAATTCTATATTTTTCACTTTTTCCTATAATAAATATCCCCAAAAAATATAGAAAAAACATTTTTTTCCTCAGTTTAGGCCGATACGTATTCTTCTACATATTTTTGGTAAAAAAAAATTGCAATAAGCGTTTATTGATTGGTTTGCGCAAACGTTATAGCATCTACAAAATAGGGGAAAGTTTTATGGCATTTTTATAAAAAATTTTTTTTTTTTACTAGTAATGGCGGCGATCAGCGATTTTTATCGTGACTGCGACATTATGGCGGACACATCGGACACTTTTGGCACATTTTTGGAACCATTGTCATTTTTACAGCGATCAGTGCTATAAAAATGCACTGTTTACTGTGAAAATGACACTGTCAGTGAAGGGGTTAACCACTAGGTGGCGTTGTAGGGGTTAAGTGTTCCCTATTGAGTGTTTCTTACTGTAGGGGGGATGGCTGCCACGACCACATGTCAGGCATTTAAAGGGCAACGTACAGGTACGTGATTATGCCTGTCCGTGCCATTCTGCCGACGTATAAGTACAGGAGGCGGTCGGCAAGTGGTTAAATG
Source organism: Rana muscosa (assembly GCA_029206835.1). Classification (NCBI taxonomy): domain Eukaryota; kingdom Metazoa; phylum Chordata; class Amphibia; order Anura; family Ranidae; genus Rana; species Rana muscosa. Next base: position 376,687,712 of record CM055127.1, read on the forward strand.
AATGTTAGCCCAAAGAAGAGAGCAGCGTTTTTGGATCATGTTTCGATATGGCTTCTACTTTGCATTTCTGGATGGCACAGCGAACTGTGTTCACAGACAGGGATTTTTGGAAGTATTCCTGAGCCCATGCAATGATGTCCATCACAGGATAATGCCTATTTTTAATACAGTGCCGGCTGAGGGCCTGAAAATCATGGGCATCCAATATTGTGCTTCATTCTTGTCCCTTGTGCACAGAGATTTCTCCAGATTCTTGGAATCTTTGAGGATATTATGTACCCTAGGAGATGATGCGTATATTTAAAGTCTTTGCAATTTTACGTTGAGGAACATTATTTTGAAATTGTTCAACAATTTTTAGATGTAGCTTTTCCCAGATTGGTGAACCTCTGCCCATTTTAACATCTAAAACACTCTGACTCTTTAAGATGCTCTTTTAATACCCAATCATGTTACTGACCTGTTGCCAATTAACCTCATAAGTTAAATGTTCTTCCATCTCTTCCTTGTTAGTACCACTTACTTTCCTAACTTTTTGTTGCCCTGACCCAACTTTTATGAAACTTGTCACTGCCATGAATTTCAAAGTTATCTTATTTTTTTCCTAAATTGGTACATTTTCTCAGTTTAAACATTTGATGTGTTTTCAATTTTCTATTGTGAATAAAATATGGGTTTATGGGATTTTCAAATCATTGCATTCTGTTTTTATGTAGATTTTACACTGTGTAACAACTGTTTTGGAATTAGGGTTGTATAACAGGACCAGTTTATGCAAGTAAGTTCCTTGATGCAGAAAAAAGCTGCTATACAAGCATTACGATTTGACAGTGCACTTAAAGAAGAAATAGGCTTCTAAAGCTGTACAAAAAAAGCAGGTGAAGTAGCAGTCACCAGTATTTTCTTTGGTCTTCCTACAGGTGATCGTTACATAGTTACATAGTTGGTGAGGTTGAAAAAAAAAACACAAGTCCATCCAGTTCAACCTATGATGTGTGTGTGCATGTGTTTATTTCAATAGTACATCGTATACCCCTGTATCTCGTGGTCGTTAAGGTGCCCATCTAATCGTTTTTTTAAACTATCGATGCTCCCTGCTGATACCACTGCTTGTGGAAGAGAATTCCACATCCTTACCACTCTGATAGTAAGAACCCTCTATGCAGTTTAAGGTAAAACCGCTTCTCTTCCAGTTTCAGTGAATGGCCTTGTGTCTTTTTAAATTCCCTTTCACTGAATAGCTTTTTCCCTATCCTAGGTTCACCAGTACGGTATTTGTATATTGATATTATATTCCCTCTCAAGTGTCTCCTCTCCAGAGAGAATAAGTTCAATGCTTGTAGTCTTTCCCCATAGCTGAGATCCTCCAGTCCCTTTATTAGCTTTGTTGCCCTTCTCTGGGCTCTCTCCAGTTCCAGCACATCCTTCCTGAGAACTGGTGTCCATAACTGGACGGCATACTCAATATGCGGTCGGACCACAATCTTACAGAGTGGGAGAATTATTGTTTTATCTCTGGAGTGAATCTCCTTTTTAATGCATGCCAATATTTTGTTGGCTTTGTTTGCAGCAGCTTGGCATTGCATGCCATTGCTGAGCCTGTCATCTACTAGGACCCTCAGGTCCTTTTCCATCCTAGATTCCCCCAGAGGTTCTCACCCTAGCGAGTAACTTGCGTTTGTATTTTTAGCACCCAAATGCAATACCTTAAATTTTTCAACATTAAACCTCATTTGCCATGTAGTTGCCCACCCCATTATTTTGTTTACAGTACCTGACCGTGATATTGTACATATCCGCGACTCGGCAGCGATGATATTCGCCCTCTGCGACCCCGTCGCAGGAGCCAGCGCAGAGCTCTGTCGCTCCTCCCGCTCGCCGCCCCCAATTGATTCCTATGGATGCGCTGCATCTCGTGGGGGCAGCCTCGCAGTGCCGATTTCCAGCGCGATCCCATCGCGCTGGAAATACAATGTCGGCGGCACCTACTGTAGGTCTTCTTGCAAGGTTTCCACATCATGCGTAGAAGTTATTTCCCTGATTAACTGTGTATCGTCCGCAAATACTGAGTTTGAGCTGTTTATCCCATCCTCTAGATCGTTTATGAATAAATTTAAACAGGATTGGTCCCAGGACAGATCATTGGGTGACCCCCACTTTCCATCTTTCCTCCTTACTCACTAAGCATGCCTTGTTTTGCACGGTTTCAGTGTGGAGGCGGCCATCTAGGTTGCTTCCTCATGTTAGAGCCTTCAGCTAGGAGAACAGTAAGCAAATCAGTCTATAAGGCTGCAGGCACAAGACCATTTATTATTTTCCTTCTACTTCACAATTATGTGCCCTAGGCACCCTCATATACCAAAAATTGCACTGCTATTCAAATTTAAACAAAAAGTATATTTGTCAGGTTATTACAAATATACGGGGGAGGAGCTAACGCACGGACGTCACCCGCTGCCATCTCTCTGCTGGATCGTTCTATCCAGCTCCACATTTGTAATCTTTGGCTATTTTATTCCCGTGCACTCTGCGCTGAGTTTTATATGCCCCCCTTTTTTATTAAATAAACTTGCGGAGTACACTTATGCCCTGTACACACGGTCGGTTTTTCAGATGAAAAAAGTCAGATGGACTTTTTTCATCGGAAATACCGATCGTGTGTGGGCCCCATCGGACTTTTTCCCATCGGTGTTAAAAAATAGAACATGTTTTACATTTTTCCGATGGAAAAAAAAAACAATAGGAAATTCCGATCGTCTGTGTGGAACTTTATCGGAGAAAAATCCATGCATGCTCAGACTAAATTACAAGACGGGAGCGCTCGTTCTGGTAAAACTAGCGTTCGTAATGGAGATAGCACATTCGTCATGCTGTAATGGACTGAAAAGCACAGAGAATGAAAAGCGCGAATCGGCTAACACCAAACTTTTACTAACACGCAGTAACACAAAATCAGCAAAAGCAGCCTAAAGGGTGGCGCCATTGGATTTGAACTTCCCATTTATAGTGCCGTCGTACGTGTTGTACGTTACAGCGTTTTGGACGGTCGTAATTTTGTCTGATTGTGTGTAGGCAAGACTGATGCAAGTCAGATTCATCGGAATTCCGACGGAAAATTCCATCGGATTTTATTCCATCAGAAATCCGATCGTGTGTACAGGGCATAAGATTTTCTCCTTCATCTTTTCGGTTTATTTGGGCTCCATTGTGATATCACCCATCACTGCACAGCGGAGATCACTAACACCAGAGGTCAGCCCTGGATATCCTGTTTACCTTTATCGGAGGCACTCCTGCTGCACTGGCCACCTTCATCATCCCTTGGTGGATACACGCCTGTATGACCTTTTCTTAACAGAGAGGTCCACACCTTATGGTAAGCACAATTGTGTCTGTGGGGGAGGATTCTATCTCACGCTTATCATCAGAGGATTTATATTCATCCTTTCTCACAAGGGATCTTGTTTGCTCACTATTTGGGTCTTTTTGAAGACTCCTACTTGATGAACGGACATTTATTTTCTTTATTTCTACCTTTGCGCTGCACTTACCCATTGTTTTGCATATGACTAAGATACAAATAACATTTCTAGATAACTTAACAAATCTCCACTTTGTGAGTTGTTGAGGTCTACTTTATTTATGCCAAGGCTGGTTTTCTTTTCATCAGCCGGGTTAGATCACCTTCAAAACTGCATATGCATTACAACTTTGACTTTTTACATTAAATTTCCGTCCTCCACTTTTAAAAATTATCTTAACTTTTGAAGCTACTGTCTCTCCATCCTACTGTTGGATATGCAGCCTCAGCTCCCCTCAAACAAGCACTTGGCTGCAATCACTGGGCTTCTCTAAAAACACATGTGCAGTCCACTATCTCTCACTTGCAAGATGTTGAGCTCAGTCATGCGGCAAGAGAGAGAGAAGACTGCTCATGCATGGCCGGGCTAAATGAGTTCTTGTAGCTGAGTGCTCATTCGTGAGGTACTAAGTCCGCGCATCCAATGATTGGCCAGTCCTGCTGCCGTCTAGGCATATGGGAGAGGGTGAGCCCACAGTAGAAGCAGATTTAAAAGCAAGGATCATTTTAAAAAATGGAGGATGACTTTTGAATGTACGGTCTAAACTGTAATGCATATAGATTTGTTTTTAACTAACCCTTTAAGAGTGAGGCCTTGTACACACGACCGGTTTTCTCGACAAGAAACGACAAGAAAACTGTTGGGAGAGCTTTCTTGCCGAGAAAACCGTTCGCGTGTATGGTTTCTCGTCACGAAAACTGTCGTGAATCTCGACGAGAAAAACAGAAAACCTGCTTTCTTTTTTCTCGTCGGGAGTCAAATTTTTCTCGTCGTGATTCTCGTCAGACTGTTTTTGGACCAGAAAACCGTTCGTGTGTATGCTTTTCCGACTCTTCAAAAACCGCGCATGGTCAGAATCAAGTATGAGACGGAAGCGCACCTTCTTGTAAAACTAGCGTTTGTAACGGAGATAGGACATTCGTCACGCTGTAACGAACTGAAAGCACGAAGACTGAAAAGCGTGAATCGTCTCTCACTAAACTTTTACTAACACGCAGTAACACGGGATTAGCAAAAGCAGCCTAAGGGGTGGCGCCATGAGAATGTAACTTCCCCTTTATACTGCCGTCGTACGTGTTGTACGTCACCAAGCTTTAGACCGACGAGATTTTGGATTGACAGTGTGTATGCAAGGAAAGCTTGACAAGAATCTCGTCGAGAAAAACAACGTTTTTTTTGTGACGAGATTCTCGGCCGTGTGTACTAGGCTTGACATTATATTGCAGACAGTGTTGATGCTTCTATGGAATTAAAACAGATTTGCTGCATATTTTTAAATATCTCTCACCTTGATGAAACTTTTATCTTCACTTGTTTCATTTTTAATAAGCTACTGAAACTTCTACATACAGTATTTGTCCGTGGATACTATTATACTGTAATCAATTCTAAATATAAAAGTATGACAAGTGTGAAGAGCTGTGAAGAAAGTAAAATAAAAAAAAGGGCACTAGTGAATAAAACATGCTTCTCTGAAATGAATGTATCATTATCCCGTACCAGTCACACCAGCTTCCCCAGAAGCTAACATCAACCCATGTGCATTCAAATATTATACTCCTGCCAGTCTTTCTAGGTTACTGGTCTAACAATGGTCCATAAATGTATTTCTTGGGATCTTAGTTTATTAAAGGGAGCCTTGAATCTGAATAAAATTAATGTTTCAGGCTAATTAAGTGCACAGAACTAAACTCTGGTGGAATGTTGTCTTGTAGCACATCTTTATGTTCTTGTTGACAAAAGAAAGACAACCTCAGTCCAACAGAGTTCTTCGAACTTGAGGTAATCCAACAATACTACCAGTAAAAAATGTAACAATAAATGTAATTATTATTTTATAATAGGTGACAATAATATGTCCTATTTAAAAAGTAAGATGCACCATATTACTGGGATTGGTTTAAAATAGCTGCACAATAAATAGCTTTTAGAAGATAAAAAAAAAAGAAACATTTTTTCTTACGCATTACACATTTTCTTACAGATTGTTGTTATCGGCTATTCTCACTTGTTACATCTAATTGCATACATTACTGTGTCTTCATGTCCCATGAATCAGACCTTCAAAGGATAAAGCAATGCGAATCGTATGAGTCACTGGTAAATACTGTTGGGATGTTGGGACAGGTTGTCTTTCGCAGGGACTTCTGAAGTGTGATATGAAATGTGCGCAAGATGAATCTAAATGGTTTACTAATTTCTTGCTTTTACTCTATATCTCAGGCTGACCAGTTCTCTGGCTTTCATATCAGGTCGGTGCTGTGTGTGCCAATATGGAATAGCAGCCATCAGATAATAGGTAGGCTTTATAAGATATCTTTGCATAGATCCCTGTTTTGAAACTGCATGTGTTTTGTGTGCATCAATGTCTTGCACATTTGTCCATTTTAATCTGTTTTAAAGTGTATTTTAAAGAATATTTTACTGTATCACAGTGTTATCATTTGCTTAAAACTGTGGTCATAGACATACTGTATATACAGTAGACAGCCACTGCACCAGTTTGCATGATAGCTTAAAGTGGTTGTAAACCCTTTACAACCACTTTTACCTACAGGTAAGCCTAGACAACGGCGCAGGCGCACTTTAGCAAAGGCGTTTCTAAAGGAGGCCGCGCCGTGACTGGTGGCTCCCGCGATACCCAGAAGTAACCCCCGGGAGAGATGTTGGCCGCCCGAGTGGTGTATGAGGACGGCTGCGGGGGCTTCGATCTGAGGTGAGTATTACATAATGAGCTAGTATGCTATGCATACTAGCTCATTATGCCTTTGTCTTGCAGGTGGTGTTTTACAGAAAAAAAATGGGTTTACTTCCTCATTAAGCATTCATTGTGTGCCTATGGCCATTTTAATGGGTGTTATTCATGTGTCTAAAGTTTATGCTTTATCTGTATAGTTATTCAGTTCCATTTTGTACCCTTTTTAGTTAAAAAAAAAGGTTTCCATATACTACAAAAAACAGCATCAGGATCATAGGATTCTATATGCATATACAGACTGAATGCCCATCCAGTGTTGACATTTCTTCTGCATATAATTTGTTGGACAGCTCAAGCAGAAAAGCACCTCCTACATTAGTCCAGCAAATTTACTGACTGACTAATAATCTTTCAACCAAAAGCAATAACTTAGCCAGGCTGCTTTGATGACTGACTTTTATAATTTTAGAAAGCCTTGCAGACACACTAAGCGGGTGACAAATTCTTTAAATATTGCACTGTTGTATAATTCATTGTGTGCCTCCCTTATTTTCCCAGCAATCTATAAATTACAAAGTGGTAGTTTTCACACTTTTGTGCGGTTTGAACACAAGACCCAGAAATGCAGCATGTAGGTCTTGATTTGAGTGCTTTGCTTGACAGCACACAAATGCAAAGAGTTTTAAAACTTTTAAAATGAATGTGATTTTGGATGTCCTATACTTTCCATGCATTTTAATGATGCGTTAAGCACATGAAAGCACATAAATGTGCCCTAACCTGTTTATATGAATTGCATCTTGATTAACCTTTTTCACAATACATATGTTCAAAAATGAAATATGCTGCCACAAATTACAGCCCGTTCTGCTGCACAACATTGTAAACATTTTTGCTAAGCAAAATCATGCCGGATTTTGACTATGTAGGTCTTGCAGTGTCAGTATTATCCCCTATGCCCTTTTATTTCGTGTGGATGCCAAAAACAATGAGCTCTCCTCAAATCATAAAACTGATGGTCACTGGGCTGTTCCGCTATCCCAAAAAGGTGTCGCAGGAAGCAACAGGTATTTTATATGCAAAGGTGGTACGTTATCACCCCCTGCGTAAAACCCGGAGAACTATCGGTTCGAATTGTATCAAAATAAAATGTGTACAAAGTCTTACAGTATATTTTATTTAAAAAGCAGCCACAGCCTGAGCAGAAAAGCATGTTCCATGCAGTCATGCTTCCTCCCTGTGGAGAAGCAGGTACCGTATCTCAAATATGCTGAATCAGAGCCAGAACTCTCCAGCAGGGAGCAGGAGCTTTGCCGATTGCACTGCTGTAGATCTGATTCAGTAGGGGGCGTGCTTCCCTACATGCAATAAATGTCCCACTCTACAGCTGCTGGGAAGACACAGGCTTCTTTACTCTATGGAAGCTTTAGAAAAAAAATGAATTGTAAGACTTAGCACACCTTTTGTTTTGATACTCCTTAAAGTGGAGTTCCACCCTAAAAAAAAAAAAAAATACACAAAAATCCTGCAAAAAAATTGAAAAAAAAAATTGAAAAAAAATATTTTTTTACTTACCAGAAATGGCGGTTGCTATGCGGCTGTTCCTGATCTGCCTCTTCCTAGTCAGCGGCAGGTCTTCTTCCTCGTCCTCCTCATGTTGTCTTCTGGTGAATGGGGCGCGCTGCCTTCTGGGAGCTGTGTGTATCCCAGAGAGCAGCTGCCCATTCACAAAGTGCCGCGAGACTTGCGCATGCGCAGTAGGAAACGGGCAGTGAAGCTACAAGGCTCCACTGCCTGTTTCCCTTACTGAGGATGGCGGCGATATTGCGGGCGCCTAGGACAGGTAAGTGTCCTTATTAAAAGTCAGCAGCTACAGTGTTTGTAGCTGCTGACTTTAAAATAAAAAAAATTGCGGGTGGAACTTTAAAGTGGAAGTAAACCTATAGACTTAACAGTTTAAGAAAAACTTACATTTCTGGCACATGGAATGTAACTGTCCCATTGGATGTGTCCTCAACCAAACTATCTAACCATCCAATGGCTGGAGTCATAACTGATCACATGTGCAGAATCATGACAGTTCAAGATTAAACAGAGGCCAAGATGGCAGCTTCCTTGGTTTAAAAAGATAGGAGGGTTTACTTTCACTTTAAATGTATTTAGCTGATTTAAACTGAAAATGTACTTGGGCTTTAAGTAAACAGATACAGGGATCCTTTAGTTTAGACCCCTCACTAAGTCGCCGTCTAACAAGTGAAAAAGTAGAAAAATAATAATTTCATAGGACAATTTTGACACCAGTTTAAGCAAATAAAGAAAACAAATAATTTTAAATAATGACTTCTTCTGCCATCAATCACCAATATCCTTCTGTTTTTTTCTTCCTGTATTGGGTCCTGTGCTGCTGATTCCATTAATACATTTAATAATTAACAGAGAGCCATTGTAACTGCTTTGCAGAATTTTACTACTGCATGTTTTTATATATTTTAGGTGTGGCACAAGTATTAAATAGACTAGATGGAAAGCCATTTGATGATGCAGATCAAAGACTGTTTGAGGTAAGGAAACAACCTTGCAGAGAAATATGCCATATTGTACTAATACACACAATCCAACTTAATGTGGCAGTTCAGACAAATTTTCTTTTTCTTTTGCTATAGAGTTTAGGAACCTATGTCTAGTTTTGATTGCATATTGGTCTTCATCGTTGGGACGATTTCCTCTCAATTCCTGTTGCCTTGACTACAAGAACTGAGAAAATCATTTCCTCAATCGAATTACAAGGAGAAATATACCTGAGAGATGCTGACCCTAAAAATGTTGGTTTTATTGTCATAAATGTGTCCTCACTTCCTGTCTGTAGAAATCTTCCAGACTTTGACTTGAATAAAAACCCAACAGAGTTTCTAACCTGTCCCAGTTGATTTAACAAGAAAATAAACATTTCCGCTTAAGTTTTCTCTACTGGTAGACCAGTGCCATAGAACGTTTGGAACAGTGGTGGCTGGTGCTATATTTTTTGGGGGGGACCGCAAACAATCCACCCACCACCCCCCAGCCGGACGGTCGGTGGGTCACCAGCCACACAATTTCCCCAACTAGGTCGCAGGCAGCGCTTCCTCCGGGCGGTGGAAGGTGACTTAACCCGTCGTCTCTCCCTCCTCTGCTTCAGGGCGGCTTCCCCTGCGTCTCTTCCTCTTCTCCTCCAATACGAGAGCTTCTCCTCTCGACCAATCAGGTCTCAGGGCCTGCTTACTGATTGGCCAGGAGGAGAATCAGGAAGACAATAGTGAATATTAATTCACTATTGTCACACAACTGGGTGGGCTCAGGACGCAGTGCTCTGCGCCCCAAGCCCACCCTTTTTTTAAGCCAATTAGAGCCTCAGGCTCTAATAATCTGCTTCTAAAAAAAAAAAAAAGCTCAGCGGGAACCGGCCGACTTTCAGTCCATGTGACCGCTGACTGTTCAACAGAAGCCGTTCATGCTGGAAAACCAGAATTCAATCAGTGCTTTCAGCCAATGGATGTAGTCCTGTTCTGTGAATTCTGACAGAGGGAATAGCTGAGAGGGAAAGATCACTGCATTACACATGTCGATGCAGTGATCGGTCGGTTTTTACTGAAGGTGTTTACCCAGTTTTAGCCTTTAATTTGCAGTTTAATAGACCAATCCAGAAACTGAGTGAGATTTGGACTTAATTGTACTTTTTACTTTTTTTTAGGCTTTTGTTATATTTTGTGGCCTTGGTATTAACAACACGATTATGTATGACCAAGTAAAGAAATCATGGGCAAAGCAGTCAGTCGCTTTAGATGTAAGTATTTAATATAACGTAAAATATATCTTACAACAATGCAGACTGCACTACCTCAACATCCATTTCTCAGTAGCACTTTATTGTTCCAAGAGCCCCAAACATTCCACCAGAATCCTTGTAAAGAAATTTGCGTTAGATGTTCTCGTATAATAACCAATGGCTGAACTTTTCCAAATGAAAAAAATTCCTTGACATTTTCTTGGTTGGTATAATAACAGTAAAACAAAAGGTAGGCAGCAAGGAATAAAATACACCTTTGTAGCACTGAAAGCAAAAGTGGAGCCACTCAGTTTCTGAAAGTCTAAAATATGTTTATTGATGTTATTGATGTTATCTGATACACAGAAAATCAGCATCTGCCTTATGCGATTAACTCTTCAGGAGCTTAATCATAGGATTACGCTCATGATGGAGTGATACACGTAAGATGAGCAGGTGGATTTTCCCTGTATCGGATAACATTAAAAAAAAAATCTTTTTTTTTTAGAAGTTGAGCAGCTTCACTTATGCTTTTAGTGCTACAATTGACAGCAGATCATGTAATGCCCGCAGCCGGCATACTTTGGTGGGTAGAGCATTCTTGGGAAACTGAGTGGTTGGGATAGTTTGTAGAACACACCATGTCATGTTGTTTAAACATCAAAGTAGAACTAAAGGGAAAAAAAAAATTGTTTGTTTGGGATGTAGAGTAACGCCTGCAATTTATTTTTAGCCATCTGCGTCCCATTGGGGAGATTTCTCTTCACTTTCTGTCCCGTAGCCAAAATGGAAAGTAATAGGAAATCCCTTTAAAGTGAGGGAATCCCTAGTTGTTACTAATAACCTCATTGAAAGATTTCCAATCTATTCCTGTTCTGGTAAAAACCCAAAACTTGTGATATTCTTTCACTTTCATTGTCGATGATAAACAGGGCAAATAGAGAGGGTGAATCTCCCTAACAGGGCCACAGACAACCATAAAAACCTGTGTAATCCATCTCCACTCCATCCAAAACTAAGAAAAAAGTTTTGCCTTTATCTATACTTTAGTAGTGAACAAATACCTACTTCTGGTCTCTAAAAGTCGGTATTAAGGTATAGCAGGCCGGTAGGTTCACTTTAAGCATAATTTTCCAAAATACACTAAATTCTTTATCAATAGTAGGAACAGTTACAGCCCACCTTCTTTCTTTAAAGCTTTAGTTTACATATTAGAACAGATGCCCTTTATATGGCAATCAGCAGCCTCAATAAAAGTGGTAATTGCAAGAGTTTAGAAAGCCACGACTGTTATTTCTTAGCATCTTAAACATAAATTGCCATGAATAATGATGAACAAGAAACTCAAGGCTCTCAAAATGGATATCACTGAAAAAGTTTGGCTTTTTTGGATGTATAATTCCCAGGAGGTGGCCCAGAAGAAGCAGTCAAGTCCCCATGGAGACCTTCTGCTTGTTCCCATTTTTTTTTTTTTTTTATTCTAATCCTTTTGCCTTCTATATTTTATGTTCCCCAAACAATGTGACATGACTGCTAAATTAAGTCATAGTTGTCCTTCCGAGAAGCTGCTTATTGGATATTGTAACCTTGGTTGACTTATTAGTCCTCACCTGTTTTATGTGGAATGATATCCTACTATACCAAAGCTATACTGGTTGCTCTTAAAAGCATAAATCATTAAAAAAAATTATTGGAATGAAACGATGATGTTTCTAAAAAAAAAAAAAATACCCATAAAATGTACTATATCCCCAAAACATTTTATTTGTTCAAAAATAAAAAATAAACTCCCTTCTAAAAGCTTTCACCATTAGTAGAAATGGCTGCCTTTTTGAGAGTTCTTTTTCCACCTGCACTGTCGAACCCCATGGATATCTATGGGGACATCCTGCTGCAGGTAAGTAAATATCTGGTGCAGGAAAGGGTTGGTTACTTTAGGTCAAGGGTAAAGAAATAATCTGTGTAATTTGTGTGAAAGTGCAATAATCCATTACAGTTCATTTCCAGGCATTACCCAATTTAACCCCAAACCTCTTCCACCCTAGAGCATGTCCTGGCATTTTGGTTTCTGTAGCAAAAAATTGCTTACATTACTCCTTGTGACATCCATCGCCAGGCTTGTAGAATGTTTGCAGGTAAAGTTGCAAGATTACTGATTTAGGCACCCCCCCAGAATTACACCTCCCAAAAATGAAAGGTGTATGGGCAGGCCATAAGATGCCAAGGCAGCAGCATGATTTTAATGGTAAATAAAAAATATATGCATCGAGGACTGTAATCCAGTGGGCAGGGCTGATAACGCTGGAAGGGATGTCAGTGGAGAAAAACCACTGTGTTAGATCAAACAGGAAGTTAGGAAGATGATAAATTTTGCCACACTGGTTGAGGAAATGTGCATGTATTGCAGTGATATACTGAATATTATATATACAGAACTTTACCTATAACAACTTGAAAAAAATAATGTTCTTTAGCAAGGAACATACATTTCACATTAGTAATTATGCTACCAAAATTAGTGTGTGCTATAAATTGCCTCCAGCATTGTTTCTGGCTCTTCTTCCTGGAGGCTGCCATTTTGCTGAAGCTCAGAGCCCCAGAGCAGCATTAAATATTTATGCTGATCAGCCTCTACAAATTCAGCACCATGCCAAAAAATAAAGAGCTCTATTTAGAGCCTGGTTAATGTTTAAGCATATTCATCACACTATTGTCTTGGTTGGGTAGTGAAGGCCTTAAAGGGGTTGTAAACCCTCAAGGTTTTTCACCTTAATGGATTCTATGCATTAAGGCACAAAACCTCCATTTGTGTAGCAGCCCCCCAGTGCCCCCGTTTTACTTACCTGAACGCTGTCTTTCCCACGCCGGGAACGAGCACACTAGCTCCAGCCGGTGTCTCGTGTCCTGATTGGATAGATTGATTGCAGCACAGCCATTGGCTCCCGTTGCTGGCAAACAAATCCAATAACGCAGGAGCTGGGGGTGGGGACGAGTCCTGCTGTCTGTGTCAATAGACGCAGCAGCAGAACAGGGAGTGCACCCGCACGGGTGCCCCGAGGGAGAGTGCTTCTCTGATGGGGTACTCGAGAAAAGGAGGCCACTCTGTGCAAAATCAACTGCACAGAGGAGGTATGTTTTTTTCTTAATTGCAGGGTTTTGTATGGTACCATCATAAAGCCAAGCACCTGTCCAAGGGTTACCTATGGATGTCTGTGTGGAATGGTTTGATCAATTGTTAATTGTGAGATTCATGTACCAGTCAGGAACAGGTACATTACTTTGTCACAGGAGGCAGCTGACACTGAGGCTCAATATTAATGGACTCACCTCTTGGCCAGTGTGCCTGTTACACAGACAGGCGCATAAGTCGTAGATTTTTATTGCAGTGTGGGCAGAGCCTGATGGGGAACTCTATGTGACTATTGACTTGACGTGATAGCAGTGGGCAGATTCCATACCTGTCAACGTACCTCACAACTTTTTGAGAGAGACACCTATTAGCAAAAGTATGTAAGCATAGAACACACAGCCTGCCACGCCCCCTTAAAGGAGAATTTGATTAGTTAAACCCAGAAGGGATTTTTTTCTATACTAATAATCCTTTATACTGTTTTTGAAATTTACAAATTCAGCAAGCTAGAAATTGGATGAATGGTTTACATTGGGAAACACTTTTTGAGAAATAAAAAGTGCATTTTATATACAACTATATAGATCAGACCAAAATGAGGGACAAATAAGGAGGAAAGAGGGACCGACAGTCTTTGTCCAAATCAGGGACAGTTGGGAGCTATGCTGTCAGACAGCACAATAGTGACTATGAAATTCACCCACTGTTGTCCACTGTCAATTACAATGGAGGCAGGATGGATGGTGAACAATTATATAAGTTAAATAAATATAGAACTTATCCAAACTTTAAAAAATCCCAGCAAAATAAAGAAAAAAAAAAAAAAAAAATATATATATATATATATATATAAATAAATAAACAACTATATATATATATATATATATATATATATATATATATATATATATATAGTGCTAATTATGTGCTCAATACTATATACAAAAATACCCTCAGTTTATACATAAAACCACATGATTATATACGAAACATTAAACCAATATAATGTGGCAAGTCCCAAATAAAGTGCCTTATGCAAGAAAAAGTGCCTTAGTGTCCAATGTGCGCTACCACTGTTGTACTTTCCACTTTAAGCCTGCATTCACTGTGTGAAATCTCCAACTTCACAAACCACTTACCAGATATATAGACCTACTGCTGTTTAAGGTCAAAACACCTTTAGGATCACGAGATGGTTCCCCCACTTCTCCACCTCGCTTATTCAACAGCACCACCTTAATTCTCTTGCTGTCACGTACCAAGTGTAAGGCTGAGATGCTGAGAGGGCTCCCCTTGCGGCTAAGTGCAGCGCTTCCCTGAAAGTAGTACATGGAGAGCAGTGTCCAGAGAAGCACGGTTTGCCAGGTAATGAGATGAGATGAGCTGGCCACCGTATTGTAGCAGGAACAGGCTCGATGAACTGTACTGCTGGTGTGCTTGCGGAGTACCAGGTAAACTTGACAGAGTAGCAAACCGGAGACAGAAATAAGAGCCAGGCCGGAGGTCATACACGGTAAGATCAGTTCAGATGATGAGATTGGATAGCCGGGTCATACACAGAGTCGATAAGCCAAGCCAAGGTCAGACATGGTGGAGCAAGCCGAAGTAAAGTCAGAAGTACAAGCCAAGGGTAAATCAGGAGATCAGAATCACAGGCAGGAAAAGAAGGGGAGAGGTCCCAGTGCTCACTATGTATATACTGTACACTCACACTATGCCTGAAAAATAACAGACGCACAGTGTGACGTTTAGATGGCGGACTCACCAAGTCAGGTGCGGTCTCTGTGGCCTATAGATAGATATATAAAGAAAAACCCACCAGGGAGAAACCTAGAGAGTTGGACTCCCCCTGGATAAAGAAGCCACAGGTGGACCACGCCGCTTATGAAAACAGATAACTTTTAATGGTACAAAAAAATTAATTAAATAATAATAGAAAAATCAATACACAAATTACTGATGCTCAAAAAAACCCACACCAGCACCCACAGACAAATAAAATTAATATGATGACGTCATCAATATTAAAACCACAAACTACTTAAATGCGGACGCATGCATGCATTAGAGCAGGGTAATCAACTGGAAAATTGGTCCAGGTAATGGCCCTGTGTACAATAGGGCCAGTCAATAGGGCTAGACCAGTTCCAAAGGAACATGAAAAATGCAGATATAGCTGTGCAATGAAAAGCTGAAACTGGGATAAAAAAGTGACACTATGCAAAAAATACGGTTCTAATTGAGTATTTTGGTATGAAATAGCAATGATGAATGAAAATTGGATAGGTCACATTATATCAATCTATTCACTGGTTGAAGCAAGCAAAAAGCAGAAAAAGCAAAAATAGAAAACGCAGGTCAATGCAGGGCAGCAAATTGGCAGCAGACAGCAAAAAACCACTGAGTGTGGATAAGACAGGCAGTTGTGATCATCAAGTGGCTAGATGAAACAGCAGCATGAACAGCGGCCTGAATAAAGTGACATTGCTTGGACCGAAGGTCCCCTCACCCAGCCTGGGAGCAGCAGACACTCGTCCTGTGTTGCAGGGTTTGTCTTCTCTGTATCAATAGGAGGCATTCACAGCAGATAATACGGCCGTAATTGGCATGTTCACCCCGTGCGGGGGTCAAAGGTGCTGATTCTCCTAGATAAGAGGAATATTAGTGCCTTGTATAAGTCTTCCAGGCGTCAGTCATCCAGGATCGGGCAGAGAGCTAAAAGTCCCGCTCCCACAATCACTCAAGCTGCATATAGAGAGCCTGCTACACAGCGTGATGCTTCAACTCAGCTCAGCTCAGTCCAGTCTCAGTTCAGAGCGCATGCGTCCATACAGCGTAGCTGTGTGTAACGGAGGAACGTTACTACAACATGTAATCCGACATGTTTCAGCCCATAGGAGGGGCTTTCATCAAGGGATAGGGAGGGGCATAAACCAGGTCCTTATATACATAAGTTTGAATCAACCTGTAAGTGGTACCAGCTGCGTTGCAAAGGGAATCCACTAGATGTCACTCCCTAAAACACTGTTATAGTAAAAGTTCATTCACCAGTCGCAGAGATCACCATCAGCAATGGATAGATAGCAAATTATAAAAATAAATTTAAATATTACAAAATAAAAACATTTTTTTATATATAAAAAATGAAAAAAAACAAAAATGAAAAAAAAAAAAAAAAAAACAAGATAATGATATCACCCCTATAGGTATTGTGACAGCAGGAAGGTAAAGTCACCTGGTTGCATCCAGGGGGGTAGATATATTTCGCCCAGATTCAGGCTTTACGCCGATTTATACAGCTAGGTGGAGAGTTGTATAAGCCCAGCTGAGACTAGTGGGCTCATTGATGACTCATACCTCTAGGGAGAGGGCTGGGCGTCGTGCAGGCAGGGAGTTGATGAGGCCAGCTGAAGCCTGTCAGTTCGTTTAAGGCCTCTATAAAAACTCCCAGATTCATTAGATGTTAGCTCATGCCTGGAAGCAGACCTGTGTGGACTGTCTAGGGAGAGTGAACCCCTGTGCGGTGAGAGAAAGCCTGTGTGGCTATATTTTGCTTGGACATTTAAAACCAGGGACTAGGACAGCACTAGGCTGATCCCAGTTGTTAGTTAGGAAACCTGTATGTTTAGTCAGAGGTCAAGTTGACCAGGATTTATTTTGTTTGTTTCTTTTGCTTTGCTGTGTTTTTGTCACTGTAAATAGAAAATAAACGGCACCTTTTTGATTTTGAAAACCACAAACCTCCGTCTGCTGGGCCTGTTTTTGTGTGGGGAGCCCATCCCGGGGGTCACACACACCCGCTGCCGAGCTAACCCCCTCACAGTTGGTGGAGAACGCAGGCAGTTTTTTTTTAAGCCAGCATGGAGGAGATACTGAAACAGCTGGCTCTAGCAAATGCCAATCAACAGCAGACAAATGCAGGTTTGCAAAAGAGCCTTGCAGCTCAACAACAGAACTTCGCAGCCCAGCAGCAAGCTCATCAACAGAGCCTTGCAGCCCAGCAGCAAGCTCACCAACAGAGTCTGGAAGCTCAGCAACAAGCCCAGCAACGATCTGAGGCCCGCTTCATAGACCTATTACAGAAGCAAGAGCAGAGACTACAACAAATGGAAGCAGTAATGCAGCAACGTCCGCAGACCAGTGAGGAAAGCCGTCCCACTAATACCGCGTCCTTTGGGGTGAGTCGTTTATTGACAAAAATGACTGGAGAGGATGATCCAGAGGTATTTTTGACCACGTTTGAAAGGACTGCTGAAAGAGAAAAGTGGCCTGAGGAGCAGTGGGCTGGACTGGTGGCTCCTCTGTTAACGGGTGAATCGCAGAAAGCTTACTATGACCTAGAGCCTGACCAAGCAAAAGACTATGTGATGCTAAAAGCTGAAATATTGGCAAGGCTGGGTGTCACCCTGGCTGTCCGGGCTCAGCGTGTGCATAACTGGACTTTCCAGCTTGGAAAACCCCCCAGGTCTCAAATGTATGATCTCATTCACCTGAGCAGAAAGTGGCTACAGCCAGAGACTTTGTCCGCACCAAAGATTGTGGAACGTGTTGTAATGGATCGGTTTTTGAGAGCTCTTCCTACTGCCATCCAAAAGTGGGTAAGCCATGGAGACCCAGAGACGGCCGATGGTCTTGTGGATCGTGTGGAGAAATACTTGGCTACAGAGAACCTGACGGCCTCTTCCAGAGACACTCGGACTTTCCACCCTAAGACCAGACCATCCCCAGGGGCGGATAAGATGATTCCAAGGGGTAAGGGTGGAGAGAGTGAGAGGGTGGGAGCTCTACCCCAAGTTTGGCGAGAACAGCCTGGGAAATCAGCGGCTCAAGAGGCGGCAAGAAGGATCATTTGCTACCGCTGCCGGCAAGCGGGACATATTGCAGCAAATTGCCCGGTTTTGGAGGAACCCATGCAGTGTGATTTTCTGACGGGCAGACGTCAGTCGCTGTGTGCGACAGTCGCATGCACTGCCATTCGGGGAACTGAGAAACATTTATGCAAAATGTGTATTAATGGTAGAAATGTTGTGGTATTGCTGGATTCAGGTAGCCTTGTGACCCTGATAAAGGCTGAATTAGTTAAAACAGAGGTCTCTGGGAATAGCAAGGTAGCTGTTATTTGTGTGCATGGGGACACCCGAGAGTATCCAGTGACTACAGTGTGTTTCGAGACCCCCAAAGGTACCCTTTCTCATCCAGTGGGCTTAGTGTCTCAGTTACCGCATGACGCCATTGTGGGAAGGGATTTTCCGAAGTTCTGGGAACTGTGGGATGATCCTGAGCCCCCCACTGGTGCCCCTATGTACCAGGAATATGATAGCCAGAACTCCTCTGAGAGTGGTGAGGACTCTCCCGAATTTCCCTTGTCAGTATTGGCAGGGGAGACTCAAGAAACTGGAGAGGAGCCCACCTCCTCAGACGAAAACCTACCGTCTGTGGAGTTTTCTGATCTTGAGGTTCACAGGGAAAACTTTGCCACAGAACAGTTGAAAGACCCCGCCCTAATAAAGGCACGGGAAAACGTAGTGAAAATAGATGGCGAGTTAGTGAACCCAGATAATACCTGCACTTACCCATACTTCAGCGTAGAGAAGGACCTACTGTATCGGGTGGCAAAAAGGGCAGAAGAAACCGTTGAGCAGCTTGTGGTGCCCAAACCTTACAGGAAGTTGGTGTTGGAGTTGGCCCATGGGCACATTCTTGGAGGTCATCTGGGGACAGAGAAAACCCGAGAGAGGGTATTACAGAGATTCTATTGGCCTGGGGTGATGAAGGACATAGAAAATTATTGTTCCTCCTGCCCTGTGTGTCAGAGGTCGGCCCCGATGCCACACTTCCGTAGCCCGCTGGTCCCTCTACCTATCATTGAGGTCCCGTTTGAGAGAATCGCAATGGATTTGGTAGGTCCTATAATCAAGTCCGCTAGGGGGCACCAGTACATATTGGTTATAATGGACTATGCCACCCGTTATCCAGAAGCGATCCCTCTCAGAAATACCTCGGCCAAAACCATAGCCAAAGAGCTATCTCTTGTTTTTAGCCGGGTGGGTATTTGTAAAGAACTGCTTACGGACCAAGGTACACCCTTTATGTCCCGGGTTATGAAGGAGCTGTGTAAATTGTTCAAAGTGACGCAATTACGTACATCTGTGTATCACCCCCAAACCGATGGGCTGGTTGAAAGATTCAACAAAACCCTAAAACAAATGTTGAAGAAAGTGGTGGATAGGGATGGAAAGGATTGGGACTGTCTACTTCCTTATTTGATGTTTGCTATTAGGGAGGTGCCCCAATCCTCTACGGGATTCTCCCCCTTTGAGTTACTGTATGGGAGACACCCAAGAGGGCTGTTGGATATTGCCAAGGAAACTTGGGAAAGTGAGAGTTCTCCCCACAGGAGTGTGATTGAGCATGTCGCCCTGATGCAAGATCGAATTGCACAGGTAATGCCCATCGTGAAGGAACATTTGGCCCAAGCGCAGTTGGCACAGCAGAGAGTGTACAACCGTGGAGCCAAGACCCGTACCTTTTCCCCGGGGGATAGGATATTGGTACTTGTCCCTACGGTTGAAAGTAAATTCCTTGCCAAATGGCAAGGCCCCTACGAGATAATGGAAAAAGTGAGCGAAGTGAATTACAAGGTCAGACAACCAGGAAGGCGAAAGCCCGAACAGATCTATCACGTTAATCTGTTGAAAGCCTGGAGGGATAGAGAGTCCCTAGTCGCAGACACTTGGTCACCAGCTCAAACTGGTTGCGTGATTCCTGAGGTTGGAATCGCAGCCACCTTGTCACAACCCCAACAACAGGAGGTTAAGGAGTTTGTGCTTCGCAACAAGGAGGTATTCTCTGAGCTGCCGGGACAAACATCTGGGGTAGAGCATGACATTATTACCCCGCCCGGTGAAAGGGTGAAGTTAAAACCCTATCGGATCCCAGAGGCCCGACGGGAGGCAATACGGGAGGAAGTACAGAAAATGCTGAACTTAGGGGTGATAGAGGAGTCCCAAAGTGATTGGTCTAGTCCCATTGTGTTGGTGCCTAAACCGGATGGGAGCTGGCGATTTTGTAACGATTTTCGTCAGTTGAACAAAGTTACAAAATTTGACACCTACCCCATGCCACGTATAGATGAGTTGATCGACCGGCTGGGAACAGCCCGATACATGACGACTCTTGACCTCACAAAAGGGTATTGGCAAATCCCCCTGGCCAAGTCAGCCAAAGAGAAAACCGCATTTGTAACCCCAGACGGGGCGTTCCAATATAAAAGAATGCCGTTCGGGTTACAGAATGCGCCGGCCACATTCCAGCGGAAAATGGACCAGATGCTGAGGCCCCATCGGAAGTATGCTGCGGCTTACCTGGATGACGTAATTGTCCATAGCACAGATTGGGCCTCACATCTGCCAAAAGTGCAAGCAGTCCTGGACTCTGTTCGGGAAGCAGGGTTTACGGCTAACCCCAAGAAGTGTACCATTGGGCAGGAGGAGGCCAAATATCTTGGGTACACCATTGGGAGGGGAGTAATAAAACCCCAACTCAACAAAGTCGAGGCCATCCAGAGTTGGCCACGTCCCAACAGCAAGAAGCAGGTACGAGCCTTTCTGGGAATCGCTGGGTATTATCGGCGATTCATTCCCCACTTTGCTTCTAAGGCTGTGCCCCTAACCAACCTGACGAAGGGGAAAGGGTCGGTCATGATTAAATGGACCCCCGAGGCTGAGGCAGCATTCCAATTCTTGAAACAAGCCTTATGTAGCCAGCCAGTGTTGTACTCACCCGACTTCTCTAAAGACTTTGTCGTACAAAGTGATGCGTCAGATGTGGGGTTAGGAGCAGTATTGTCCCAGGTCTGGAACGGGGAAGAGCACCCAGTCATTTACCTCAGCAGGAAGTTGAAGTCCCATGAGGTAAATTACGCCACCGTTGAAAAGGAGTGTTTAGCGGTGAAGTGGGCTCTAGATTCCCTTCGGTACTACCTGCTAGGTAGGCACTTTGACATGGTTACGGATCACGCTCCGTTAAAGTGGATGGCTCAAAACAAGGAAACAAATAGAAGAGTGAATAGGTGGTTCCTGGCCCTCCAGGAATTCAACTTCACAGTAAAGCATCGCCCTGGCGTTCAAATGGGGAATGTGGATGCTTTGTCTCGAGTACATGAATGCCTGATTGCTGGTGTTCCAACCCCGAGGTTAAAACAAGAGGGGGGGGTATGTGACAGCAGGAAGGTAAAGTCACCTGGTTGCATCCAGGGGGGTAGATATATTTCGCCCAGATTCAGGCTTTACGCCGATTTATACAGCTAGGTGGAGAGTTGTATAAGCCCAGCTGAGACTAGTGGGCTCATTGATGACTCATACCTCTAGGGAGAGGGCTGGGCGTCGTGCAGGCAGGGAGTTGATGAGGCCAGCTGAAGCCTGTCAGTTCGTTTAAGGCCTCTATAAAAACTCCCAGATTCATTAGATGTTAGCTCATGCCTGGAAGCAGACCTGTGTGGACTGTCTAGGGAGAGTGAACCCCTGTGCGGTGAGAGAAAGCCTGTGTGGCTATATTTTGCTTGGACATTTAAAACCAGGGACTAGGACAGCACTAGGCTGATCCCAGTTGTTAGTTAGGAAACCTGTATGTTTAGTCAGAGGTCAAGTTGACCAGGATTTATTTTGTTTGTTTCTTTTGCTTTGCTGTGTTTTTGTCACTGTAAATAGAAAATAAACGGCACCTTTTTGATTTTGAAAACCACAAACCTCCGTCTGCTGGGCCTGTTTTTGTGTGGGGAGCCCATCCCGGGGGTCACACACACCCGCTGCCGAGCTAACCCCCTCACAGTATGTATAATAGCCATTACCCATATTCCTGCCACATGTCATCCATAGTAAACAGGGGCCCATTGCTAGAAGCCAACAGGGGCTAGATAATATAGTATATCCCCCTGTTAGGTTAGAACGCAAAATAAACGGCAGATAATATGAGTCAAACAGTTAATGTTCACCATGGATAGACATATAGACACGAACGTGGGCAATTAGATAGATAAATCAATCAAAATAAATCAGAACACTGGCAGTAAAAAGTAACCAATAAAGAAACAGGTAGGGAAATATAGCACTTGTAGGAGAAGATTTATTACCCCCCTATAGGTAAAGGTATAGGACTCGGCTCCACCATAATAATCTACCTCAAAACACCTTTAGGATCACGAGATGGTTCCCCCACTTCTCCACCTCGCTTATTCAACAGCACCACTGACTCGATATGGATGTAGCCAGTCAGTAACCATTTAATGGTATTTAGCCATATAAAAACCTCAAGGAAGGAATAAAGGTATGTATCATCCTAGAGGTGCATATGGCGTGAATTAAAATATTCCATACACATACTGGTATCGTATAGAGGGTAAGACACTAGTAGTTTATACAGTAGGTTATCTGGTCAGAAATGGCTGAAAGTTACATTCAACATTCAAGCCAATGGGGGCCATAGTACCAAGTTTGAAGATCCACATTTTTTCACGTTGTAGGAGGACTGTATCGAAGTCCCCTCGTCTGGCTGACAAGTCCAGAGTGTAGATTCCCTTGACCCTCAAGCCAGATATATTGCTGTCATGAAACTCGGCAAAATGTAAAGCTATCGGAGACAGTTCCTCTCTGGCCTTACCTTTAGAGAAATGCAGTTGACCTACATCTTTAACATATTTGGCCGAGTTTTTAATGCTCCGGAGATGTTCACCAATGCGAATGCGCAGCTGTCTTTTGGTCTTTCCAACATAGTACTTATGACAGGGACATTCAAGCATATAGATTACCCTGGTTGTTGCGCAATTAATACATTTATTGATGGAAAACCGGGTGCTGCCATCCGCATTGGTAAACTCTGCTGTTTTTTCAACATGACTGCAGATCTGGCAGTGACCACAGGCATACATCCCTTTTAGAGGGGGAAGATCGGTCAACCAGCTAGTCGTCCGCTCCCTTGTGTGTTCTGAATGGACCAAGGTATCTCGTAAATTCCGAGCTCTCCTTGCCACCATCTGTGGGCAGGGTCCCACAATTTCATGGAGCAAGGGGGACCTTGTAAGTAACCCCCAGTGCTTTTCCAAGACCAACCTGACATCATTCCATTGTGTACCATAAGTAGTGACAAGACGTGGGAAATTATTTTTATTTTTATCTTTGTTTTTGACAGCTGTCTTTGATTGAGTTTTAAGGAGATCACACCTATTGGTTTTCCAAGCCTTTTTGCGATCAGAATCACAGGTCAGAGCAAGACAGGTCAATAACAGAAGTTCAATCAGGATACACAGGAACATCGGATCAAGGGGAAGCTGAAGAGAATCCAGCAATGAGCGGTTCCAGCAGAAGGCTTAAATAGGCCAGAAAGTACTGCCCACATTAGTCACACTGTGCCCCATGGCAGCCATGATTGTCTTGGGCGAAATTGCCAGTCATTCTTCGGCCATTTCCCTGACACTTGCTCTCCGGGGTCTACTGTGTTTATCTCTCTCTATGGGGTAACATATACTTTACCAATAGATAAATATTTGCTACAGTGATGATGTCTATTACCTGCACTGTTGTCTCTGTAAATTGTGCAAACATCTATCAATGATCTCTCTAAAGCCCTGTACACATGATCGGATTTCCTATGGATTCTAATCCGATGGATTTTTCCATTGGTAATCCGATGAAGCTGACTTCCATCAGTCTTGCCTACACACCAGCAGTCAAAAATCCGACCGTCCCAAACGCTGTGACGTAAAACACTCAGACAAGCCGAGAAAAATTAAGTTCAATGCTTCTGAGCATGCGTCTACTTGATTCTGAGCATGCGTGGGTTTTTTGTCCGATGGAGTTCCGCACAGACAATCAGAATTTGCTATCGCTTTTTTTCCCATCGGATAAATTTAAAACATGTTCTATTTTTTCTCACGATGGAAAAAAGACAGACGGGGCCCATACACGATCAGTTTGTCCGATGAGAAAAGTCCATCGGCATTAGTCTCTTACTGAAGTAATGAGTCTTTTCGGGAGTCAATATTGTGGCGTTTCTTTTAAAGAAACTCTTCATTGTTTAAATGAGTCAGTGATACTGCTGGTAAAGACGTACAATGGAAGTCAATATTCTTCAAAGTGCAGTGCTTCAGAACACAATGTCCTCTAAGATATACTGTAAAATATATTTTTACTGTGGCCTATTTAAAACCTTGGCAGCAAAGATTTCACAATTTATGTAGATTTTTGTCTGCAATAGTAAGCATATTCACTACCTACAAAATGATTGAGTACCATTCAGAAGGACCATTTTACAAAATAAGGAATAATACTGTGGCCAGATAAAAAATGGTCACATTATCACCAAATGTTATTGAAATTGCAGATTATTAGGCGACCTGTTACTACTTGCTACCACTAGCTACTTATCTAGAGTGGAGTCAGTATAGGTGTGTGTTTGTTCTAAGTACAGGATTACGTTGGTAAAACATACAGCATTTACAAAATTATACATTCCACTGAAATGCAGAAACTAGTTGTATAGTCCTTGTCAAGTGCTACTCCCAAAAGTCATATAATGCTTATACCGCACTGATGAGAGCCAAGAGGCTTGAAAGAGCTGTAAAATGGACAGGTAGCTCACAATTTTTGGGTGCATGTGTGTAAATAAACAGGTCTGGTCAGGTATTAAGGGATAGCTTGCAAAAATCCGATAGCTTATCTAAAATAAGGGCTAAATTGGTTATTTTCTGAATTTGTGATGGCAGTAATAATACTGTGTTTCATTGAAGATAATATACATAAAACAAAGGATTCATTATTTGTTCTAGGTAGTGGGTAGAGCCATGCAAATAATTCCTTTGTACCCCAGTGACCAGCTGTGCACCCGGGGCTGAAGATTTACAGGGATCTGACCACTATGGGATATCATCTGTAGTAAAATGGACAAACCTAGAAAATTCAAAGCATATTAAACATGCACATGAAATATATAAAGGATTTACAGGCAGAGGTAAACTATAGTCATAACGGAGCATCAAAAGGCATGTGAAGTTATATTTATATGTAGCACCCCTGCCCTAGGCTGGCTATATTTAGTGTATGGCTCTGCTCTGTCAATTGCAGCCAGTGAGGAGGGAGCGGAGGCAGGGCTGAGCCGCGTTCTGTGTGTCAATGGAAATACAGAGCAAGCTAGCACAAGTGCCCTCATAGCAAGCGACTTGTTATGCTATGGTGCGCACTTGGGGGGAGGAACCAGAGCGCTGCCAGGGGACCCGAGAAGAGGAGGATCAGGGCTGTTCTGTGCAAAACCATTGCACAGAGCAGGTAAGTATTACAATCACTTTAAGTGATCAGTAGAGACACTTGGGAGGTGGATCCAAACTTTGTTTTGAGATTTGCATTTAGCTTTACGTTTTTATTTTTTGGATCCCTTAGCTTTTTGAACATGTGTTTTTTACTAATTCTGTGTATTTCTATTATATGCTTAGTTTTAATTTTCCAGGTTTGAGGAAGATTTACTTTAGTAAGCATTGCTGTACTTTTACTAGTATTTTAAAGCTGCAGTGTAGCTTTTTGTTTATTTATTTTTTATTTTTTTACAGCTTCAGTGAGCTAGCTTACCTGCAAAGAAGGATCCCCCTTTTCCTGAATGAGGACGGATCCTGGAGAAATCTTTATTGCAGGGATGGTCCATCCTCTTCCTGTGGCTGAACTTCTGGTGTACATGGAGTTAATAGCTTTGGGCTAAGCTACTGTGAAAAAAATGGCCAGTGAGGTCCTGCACCCTCCTCTCTCCTTTTCCATTGAGAAAAGTTCTTTGATTGCTCTCACTTCCTGTAAAATGATCTGTGAATGGGGAGAGAATCATTGACTCACCAGACTCTCCATCGTTCACAGACCATGTTACAGGCAGTGAAGGGAATCAAATACATTTTTTCAATCTAGGAGGAAGGAAGAGGGAGTGGGTCCTTGTCAGGTTGAACTTTTCTACAGCAACTCAGCCAGGATCCCAAAGATATAAACCCCCACAGTGCCGGACATTCAGCCACATGAAGAAGAGAGGACACCCCTACAGTGAGGAGTTTTCTAACATCCAGCTGCCTACATGATGTGGGGCATACTTCAGGTGGGTTGTGTCACAAAAGCTGAAGAACAAAAAAAAAGATAAACTTCAGCTCTAAAGTGTACCTTAGGTCAAAATAATAAAAAACTGATCCCGTACATTTCTCCAATCCATGTGCATGACTTCCTGTTTGGGCTGAATACACAGTGCCTGTGGTGCATGGAACTTCTAACCTGTAAAAGTGAATGGCTGTATGCAATTTATAATATATATGGTGCCGCGCTAAAACAATATTGATATGCTAAATTCAGAAGTCCATAAAATGAAAAGTCCATAAAATAAAGTGAAAAAATTAAAACAATAAAAAAACATTCCAATTGTGTGTCTTGAAGGAAACACCACAGGTGCTGTTAAACTGAGGCCATGTTAATTGATTCCAGTGATCACCACGTGAACCATCACCGTTATAGAGAATGCCCTCTTACCAGACTAAAATGACCCCACAACAGAGTGTAGTTCGCCTGTTGTAAATGCTTTCCTCAGGGAACACTCCAATACACATCAATTGGTTCAAATATATTAGACTGGTTCACTCTTCAAGGTAAGAAGGATCAATTATGACCACATATTACCGAATATCCACATGAAATCAAAGCGAGGGAAACCACATAGTGTAAATTGGCTAAAAAACTTTAATATAGACACACAATACAGGTTCTACTCACATGATGAAACATGTTTATGCTCATTAAAAATAACAGTTTCCAGCTGTACAGCAAAGATTCCAAATCCAAGAAGTCATGGTGATGTCGCATGTGTAGGCTCCGCCCAATGCATTTTGTCACCTAAGATGTCATCTAGGACATCAACGCCACATGATCCCCCATGCCTATTTATATGTGTATTCAACCAATGGCTGTATGCAGCCTTTCTTAGGTATATGCTGAATCTTTTGTGCATTGGTGTAAACAGGAGAATGTGAGTTTGATGTATTCCCAGAATGCAGACATTTTGTGTTCACCGAATATGTCGTACGCCCGTGTGTGTATATATGCTAACACACAAAATAATTGGTGTCTATCCAAGTACGGTCAAGTATAGCCAGACATTTTTATGGCCAGGTGTATGTGTTACCTGTACCTCCCACGGGCAGGGGAAAACCCTGGGATGTTACACTAGAGCATATCTCCCAAACTGCCCGTGTGCATGAGGCCTGGAACTCCAACTATCCCCAATCACTCTCTGTTCCACTCCACATATATGCATTGGTTTTTTTTCAGCAAAACAGTGCTGATGCCTTGACTCCCAAAAGCTTGCCCGTACACTGTGTATAAGGAAATGGCTCCTAGAAGGTGTTGTTTTAGAAGCAGGCCTTCCTCAATAGAAATTGAGCTCACAGCAAGGTAAAAAAAATAAAAATAATGCTGAGACATGCTCTAGATGGGGTGGAGGAGAGTTGGGGGTACATTTGGGCAATGCCTGGACAAACACTTTAATAGAGGGCCTGTGGTTTCTTTTGGCACACCTCACTATAATAAGCTTAACAATATAGAAAGATTATTATTTCTGTGCCTATTTGATGTCACATTATAGTTAGCATTTTATGCCCTAGGCAATAACTAAAATGGCACAAAATTCCTACTGCTAAATGAAATTATGGTGAACGGGCACAGGGAATAAGAAGCAATTATCTGGATTTTACAATGTGACTTTAACTTCATACAGCATGGTTTAAATACTGTAGATGACAGATTACCATTAGAAATGTATTTTTTTTCTGGAAATCGGATCTGATTCCCTAACTTTTGATCCTAATGGCCTGATTAAGAAAGAATGAGCAAGCCTTGCTGGATGTATTGTAGCTGGATTTATCTAAATGACCATGAGTGGCACTGGTATGGGGAAAAAATGCTTTATGGTTATATTGTGATTTTTTTCATCAGCCATACCTCAAGCAGAACAAGTATTTCCCACTGTTTAAGCCATAATGGAACAACAGTAAAAAGCAATACTACAGCTTAGAGCATTACTAATAAATGCACATACACAGTGTATGAATTAAATATCATTGTTAATTAGTTTATAATTAAAGATGGGTGAATTTTTAAAGGGATTATGTGCCACATCATTCAAGATCAAAGTGTTGTAGAGCAGATTAAAACCATGTTTTTAATTTCTTAACTCACACTACCCATGCTGAGTAATTAGCGGATGAAAGTCAGCCATTTTTGTATCTATTATTTAAAGTGAATCTGTGTTAGCGTGTGATTTGGAGCTTACACTGGGCTAGTTACTGAGATTCATCTGTGACAAGAAGGTTTGGATGTAGCTATAATTTATACCTGCTGCAGTTTGCTCCCCCCATATGTAAAGTATAATAACAGTTAGCAACCATTGCTGTAGCTATATTGTATGTCCATTTTCTCTTCGGGGGAAATAGGTCTTCATCACAATCTTTATATAGAATGTATTGTTTCTATGGAGAATAAAATAAAATAAATCAGATTTTTTTTTTTTTTTTGATCACTCGGCTCTTATAAAAATGGTTGGGATACTAAGAGCTGTAAGAAGCATACGTAAATAGCAATTTTGTTGTCTGTTTCCTTCAGGTCCTTTCCTATCATGCAACATGTTCAAAAACTGAAGTTGATAAATTTAAGGTAAGGTAAACCATTGTTTTTTATGTTAATTGCTGTTTTTTTATTTTATTTGGAACATTAAAATGGATCTAAGTGACGTGCGCTTTAAACAAATAGCAGAACATCTCTTTGATCTAGAGAGCTGCTACCCACAAACGGAGGTACAATTACAAGTGTCAGCCGCAAGCTATAATTTGGCATACCCTGGAGTCTTGTCAAACTGGACCTGATGACAGCACTTTAGGAATTGTCAGTGTCAGAACATTCTGTTATATACCAGTCTTCCCTTTCTTTTCCCCTAAGTTTGGGGTTTCAAGTACAATTATCTGGTTCTGCACTTTGGCCTGTCTACTCTGCTCCCTTATAGATTTAGCTCTTCAAAATAGTTTGAGGCTTAATCATTGATATTGCTGGCTTTTGACAAACTACATCCTCCGTTGTGTCCTGAAATCCTTTTTCCATCTTATACATTTCAAAAACTCCTGAAGAAGCGATCAGTATCGCACAACATGTCGGGTTTAGGAATGAACTACCTATGATACACCGCCAATCAATAACAATCCTTTTCATTGATACTCAACATACTGTAGGAGACGACCTTGGTGTCATTCAGCTCAGTATAATTTTTATCATTGTCTACTGGGTATTGGGTGGTGTGTTTTATTGTCATAAATATACTCTATGAATGGTTGTGTTATACTATTCATTTGAACTGTGTGTTATTTTTATATTGTTAATTTTAATAAAACTTGAGAAATGTTAATTATTTGTTGTGCCCATAAAGTCCATCTGCCTATTAAACTATTCCAATTTATGATTTTCGGGACGTGGCATTTTTTTTACAAAATATCATATCCCCAGTACCACTCTGGGCTGATATGATCCCCCATTTATTCAAATAGCAGAACACATCAACTTTTTAAATAACTCCTAAACAAATTAAAGACGCTCAGCATTAAATGAGGGGAAATGCAGAAGTCTATGAAACCATTCTTCATTTGACTTGCTTCTACCTCTAATGTCCATGTACCTGAGGCCTAATACCCAACCCAGTTTCAATATTGCTTTCATGATTGTTTATATTTAAATATAGAGCTTCGGTGCATTTTAATAAGTTTCTTTAATAAGTATTTTCTATGATGTAGCCCAATACATTTTTTGGTGATTAACCCAATACATTGTATCTTCTCACTCAACCTATTGGCGAACACCTAAAGGGGAATTCCGGCCTCTAAACATAAAAATTTCAAGTCAGCAGCTGCTGACATTTAATATAAGGACACTTACCTGTCCAGGGATACCGAAATGTCAGCCCCTCGAAGCCGATTCTCCATCGGCTCGGGTGCAGACGCCGGCATTGCAACTAATTGCAACAGGCTTCACAGCCGGTTGCCTACTGCACATGCACGAGTCTCGCTGTGCTTTCTAAATGGCGCTGTCATCTTCTGGGAAACACACAGGTCCAAGAAGGCAGCGGGGGGGGAGGAGGTGGGGCCAATGCAAATGCAAAGATGACGTACCTAGTCGTGGCGAGGTAGGATGGAAGTCCAGATGGAGAAATACAAGAAAAGGTACAAAACGGCTCTAGAGCCACTTTCATTTTAGCCTGGAACTCCGCTTTAAGCAAGGTATACATCTATTGAAATCCTAAATTTTGGACCATGTGTACTTCTGTTTGTTCAACAGAAGCTGGTCAAAAGACTGGCTTCTGTTGAACAGTCATTTTGGAAAACCAGCATTCGATCAGCCCTCGCAGCCAATGGCTGCAGCGCTGATCAGTGTATTCTGAAAGGATGAAGAGGGATTCTCTGCTGTCAGAATACAAAGACATTAAAAAAAAACTTAACATGTATACCCAGCTTTAACAATGGCAAACAGAAGCAAATAATGTCCTTGAGCTTAGGAGAATGCCTACAAACACAGATAAGATAAAATAAACAAAGCTCAGGCTGGATACAGCCTAGCTGCAAACACAAAGACTAGGTTCACACATAAGCAGGTTGGGAATCTGTGATTAACTGCACTGCTTCCCAACCCGCAGACAAAATGTGCTGCTTTATAGAAGACAAAAGGGTTGCCATTATTTCTTAATGGAGCCCCATGCATTGGAAAACGCAGCATATTTTAAGATGCAGGAAACTGCATGATGCTGCAACAAAATGCGGTTCTGTGCAGCTGCCCTGTGGGTGCGTTTTTAGGAAAATCGGTTGGGGACATCTTCCATGCATTTCCCGCAGGTACAGCAGCCCATTCAAATGAAAAGGCTGCTGTGCCCACTCAAAGTACCTGCAAAAAACAAAGAGGTGTGGACCTAGGTAAATTTGGATAGGAACACTCCAGCTTAAAGTAGTTGTAAAGGCAGAAGTTTTTTTTTTATCTTAATGCAATCTATGCATTAAGATAAAAAAAACCCTCCTGTGTGCAGGAGCCCCCCTCAGCCCCCTAATCCTTACCTGAGCCCCATCTCGATCCAGCGATGAGCACAAGTTCCCTGGACTCTCCCTCCTGGCTGAGACACAGGAGCTGCGTCATTGGCTCCCGCTGCTGTCAATCAAAGTTAGTTAGCCAATGAGGAGAGAGAGGAGGCAGCGCCGAACCACAACTCTGTGTCTGAAGCATGCTGCTTGCTGTGGGGGCACTCAAAAAGAGGGAGGGGCCAGGAGCGCCAGCGAGGGACCCAAGAAGAGGAGGATCCAGGCTGCTCTGTGCAAAACCACTGCACAGGGCAGGCAAGTATAACATGTTTGTTATTTTTATTTTTTTATGGAAATTTAGTATTACTTCAAGGCAGGGTCTGTACATGAAAAACGGATGTCCACTTGCTCTTCAGCCTGCTCCCCCGGTGGGCTGCAGTGGCTTAGAGCGATCCACAGTACAGACTGGGGCACTTTCATAATGTACCTTAGATGCCTATAAACATAAGAGAATCTTCACTCCATCAAGCCAATATTTATGAACATCTCTATTAGCCTAGACTACTTTGATAAATGATTCTGCTCAAAGGAAACTTCATTTTCCTGACTGCTAGTGTTTTCACTAAGACAGGCTGTCGTCTGCTTATCTTTCTCCCCTCTCGTGCAACTTGCAAAATGGGCACAGTCAGTACTGTGGGGATGGAAGAATCCCACAAGAGTTCTTTGTTTGCCGTTGTAGTTTTGTGGGCACCTATGGCAGTAGTTGACTCGTGGAACAATAAAGCATTTATCTTTCTGAAGTTTATATTAAATATATCCTTTGTTGTTTGTTGCTGTACATTTGCTTTGTATTGGGACTTGACTAGTTCCTCAAGTGACATTTTACTATACAGCATGAAGAAAAAAGAACCTTTCAATGTCTGCTTAGAAAACACAACTCTTGTTGAGCCTTCACCACCTAACCTTGGTCAGGAGGATAAAAACAGAAAAAAAGATCTTTAATTAGTTAGGACGTTTGGCCATAGAGATTGTGTAACAATGGAGGCTTTAGCATGGCCCTGTCTATTTATACTGTTAGGGCTGACTAGTTTCATTTTCAGCTACTTTGCTTTTAATCTTAACAAGAATTTTATTTTAGCATCGTTGGTAAGGTTGAATAAAGACACCAGTCAATCCAGTTCAACCTGTGTAGGTGTGGGTGTTTGAAAACAAGTCTGTCCTTTTCTAACCATTTTTCATATCCTAGTATAATGTGTTCGATAAGATGCCATCTGAAAGTTTTTTTTTTAATTATTCACACTTCCCGCTGGCACCACCGGTTTTGGAAAGGCGAAACAGAATTGGTCCCAGGACAGAGCCTTGGGGCACCCCACTTACGACTCCAGACCATTCCAAAGATATTCTATTCATCACCACCCTTTGGATGTGCTCCTTTAACCAGTTTTCTATCCAGGTACATACACTATCTTCAATGCCAACAGACTTTCATTTGTAGATTAAGCATTTATGTAGTACCGTATCAAATGCTTTGGCGAAATCTTGATATACTACATCCAGAGGGCTTCCTCTATCCAGATTACAGCTAAATTCCCCATAGAATTCATTAATATTGGTGCTGGCAAGCAGTAAGATGAGAAATGTACTTTATATCCTGACTTTTTTTTATTTACAAAAAAAACTACAATTGGGTAGTGGACTGAATTTTAACAGAGCACCCTATTGTTTCTGCAGTTTCCCAATATTAAATCCTGGAAGGCATAATTTACATGCATTTTGGGATATTATTATTATTTAGGTACTTATATAGCGCCGTCAATTTACGCAGCACTTTACATCATATCGGTCCCTACCCTCAAGGAGCTTACAATCTAAGGTCCCTAACTCACATTCATATACTAGGGCCAATTTAGACAGAAGCCAATTAACCTACCAGCATGTCTTTGAAGTGTGGGAGGAAACCGGAGTAAACCCACGCAGGCACAGGGAGAACATGCAAACTCCAGGCAGGTAGTGTCATATTTGGGACTTGAACCAGTGACCCTTTTTACTGCTAGGTGAGAGTGCTACCCACTACACCACTGTGCTGCCCCGATCAGCCCCTGTTTCTGCTGTTCAGCAAGATGACACCAAAGCATTTTTGGTTTTCAAGAACAAAAAATAATTGGTTTGAAATGTGAAGTATGAAGTTATAGCTCCATGTCCCCGACACTGGGCAAGTTGGGCTGAACAAGAGAAATCACTCCGTTTCCCCATCCATGCAACCAGGGCCGGCCCTACCATGGGACCCAATGGGCCCATGGTCCCAGGCGGCACTTTAAGAGGGGCGGCAACCGGCAGTGACAAGTGGGTTTAGTGAAAGGATACAGCCGCAGAGTCGCCATAGCGATCCAGCCTCTGCTCCAGGGGGGGGGGCGGTGCGGCCTCCCTCCCACATTAGATCCGCTGTCAATGTGTCTCTGTGTGGGCGGCGGGGATCACCTCGGATACCAGGCAGGCAGACCACTCCCCTCCCCTTCACATGGGTGAGATGGGGCTGCTGAGTGGAGGAGGTGGTACATGTACTGCGGTGAACGTTCTGGTGCACAGACCCGCCTTCTCCGCACTGCCTCCAAACTCTGTGTCCTCCCTGTTTCTGTGCCTCTGTGAGTTGGTCCCCCCCTCCTCCTCCCCTGTCTCCTCTCCTCACCTCTCCATTCAAGTCAGACGCTGCTTGTGTCTTCAACTCCCTCGCTTAAAACCGCCTCTCCCACCACCTGTCCTCAGTCATGGCGGGGCCCGCTGGGGAATAAACACGTTTTCTATCTGGAAGTGTGACTTGGTAAGAGTGGAGCGGGGGCGGGCGGAAGCAAGAATGTTAGAACATTCTGCAGTGCTGGACACATGGGTGGTTAGTCTTCTACACACTGAGGGAAACTGAAACTTCTCCTGACTCCCCTGTACTGGGAACATCTTATATTTGGGGTTGTGACAGGAGCCAGTATGCGGGAGGGGTGAGTCCTGAACATGCTGGGTCTTGTAGTGTACAGGCAGTAGGGGGATCCCTGTGTTCATTCAGAGACCTAAAACCAAAGCCCCCCCCCCCCAACAGGGCTAATAAAAAATAAAATTATGAAAAAAATGGTAAAAAAACCACTTTCATCTGTCCACTGCCGTACTGACACCGTCCACTGCTCTACTGACACCGTCCACTGCCATACTGACACGTCTACTGCTCCACTGACACCGTCCACTGCTCTACTGACACCGTCCACTGCCATACTGACACCGTCTACTGCTCTACTGACACCGTCCACTGCTCTACTGACACCGTCCACTGCTCTACTGACACCGTCCACTGCCGTACTGACACCGTCTACTGCCCTACTGACACCGTCCACTGCCGTACTGACACCGTCTACTGCCCTACTGACACCGTCCACTGCCGTACTGACACCGTCCACTGCCGTACTGACACTGTCCACTGCCGTACTGGCACCGTCCACTGCCGTACTGACACCGTCCACTGCTCTACTGACACCGTCCACTGTCATACTGGCACAGTCCACTGCCGTACTGACACCGTCCACTGCCGTACTGACACCGTCCACTGCCGTACTGACACCGTCCACTGCTGTACTGACACCGTCCACTGCCGTACTGACACCGTCCACTGCTCTACTGACACCGTCCACTGCCGTACTGACACCGTCCACTGCCGTACTGACACCGTCCACTGCCGTACTGACACCGTCCACTGCTCTACTGACACCGTCCACTGCCATACTGACACAGTCCACTTCCGTACTGACACCGTCCACTGCTCTACTGACACCGTCCACTGCCATACTGACACAGTCCACTGCCATACTGACACCGTCCACTGCCGTACTGACACCGTCCACTGCCATACTGACACCGTCCACTGCCGTACTGACACCGTCCACTGCCGTACTGACACCGTCCACTGCCATGCTGACACCGTCCACTGCCATACTGACACCGTCCACTGCCATACTGACACCGTCCACTGCCATACTGACACAGTCCACTGCCGTACTGACACCGTCCACACTGTCCACTGCCATACTGACACAGTCCACTGCCGTACTGACACCGTCCACTGCCGTACTGACACCGTCCACTGCCCTACTGACACCGTCCACTGCCCTACTGACACCGTCCACTGCCCTACTGACACCGTCCACTGTCCTACTGACACCGTCCACTGCCCTACTGACACCGTCCACTGCTCTACTGACACCGTCCACTGCTCTACTGACAGTGGAAGTGGCAGGTGGTAGTCGGGGGGGGCCCCAGGTCAACTTTTGCACCAGGGCCCACAAGCTTCAAGCTACGCCTTTACCCGTACCTTAGTAGCCGCCCGGCTGTACCCTACCTGTAAGGATGAGGTTGGATCAGTCAGTAGGAGCAGGGCCGATTCCAGTTGCACTGGTTTCTAGAATCACCCGGCGTCCAGCAACCAGCGACATCATAGGCCGCGGCCTTCCCAGCATTTAGAGCACTCAGCCTCCGCACCTAGTCAATTAGCTCCGCCTCCACCCACCCAGGGACTTGCCTTGCCCAGCTCTGATTACCAATTCAGCCCCAGAAGATTTGCGACCAGGCCATTTTTTTGCAATACGGCACTGTTAATTTAACTGACAATTGCGCGGTCGTGTGACGTTGTACCCAAATAAAATTTATGTCATTTTTTTCCCCACAAATAGAGCTTTCTTTTGGTGGTATTTGAGCACCCCTTTGCGGTTTTTATTTTTGTGCTATGAACAAGAAAAAACAACAATTTTGAAAAAAAATATGTATTTTTTTACTTTTTGCTATAATAAATATCCCCCAAAAAATGTCTTCATCAGTTTAGACCAATATCTATTCTGCTACATATTCTTGGTTAAAAAAAATCGCAATGAGCATATATTGATTTGGTTTGCGCAATAGATTCTACAAAATAGGGAATATATTTATGGCATTTTTAATAAGATTTTCTGATAAATAAAATTTTAGTTGTCATGATATAAAATAATGAATGTGTGGGCCTTTTGGTGGGCGTGATTATTTTTTTTGGTGGGGGGGGGGCAGCATTTAATTCTTGGGCCCAGGCAGCACAATGTCTTGGGCCGGTCCTGCATGCAACACAGCATGGATGAACGATTTTGCATTGGCAGCTATTGTATTCTGATGGCTGGCATCTGTGGCTATCAGAATGACCAAACAACGCCTGTGATTGGATGCAGCTGTGAGTAGACTGAGCGTTTTCCACCCAGTTCCTTTGACAAAAGTCGTTTTAAAAATCAACTTTTGTCAAGCCACATGGTACGGAGAGCACCTCCTATGGAATGAATTTCATCTGATTTTGCAGGAAGCACCCTAAATTTGATCCGTGCATGGCGAATTTTACTATATTTATTTTCCTACACGTCCCTCAAATTTGTAACATTCCCATCCCCCACACACACATAATTTAAATAACTTCTTTCAAGGAAGAACCCCGAAGAAATATATGTTGGGTAACCTCAATCACTTTAAGAATATCTAACCATTTAGTAAACCCTTACTTAATGACATTTAGTTTATTATAGCACTATAGCACATTTCCTTTTTTTTTTTTTTATTAACTACTTGGCGACCAGCCGTCGCAGTTTTACTGCGGCAGCATGGCACGGCTGGGCGAAACAACGTTATGTTACGTCGCTTCGCCCTGTGGCCACTAGGGGCGTGCGCGCCGCCGGAGGCAGCCGTGCGCACCCCCTGCTCGCCCCCGGAGCCGATGCGAGCGCCCGGCGGGCACCCGCATTCGTTCGTGACACAGCGAGAACCGGGATCTGTGTGTGTAAACACACAGATCACGTTTTTTTCAGGGGAGAAATGACTGATCGTGTGTTTATACAAAGTATGAACAGCTATTTGTCATTTCCCCTAGTAAGTCCCATCCCCCTTCAGTTAGAACACAGAGAGGGAACACAGTTACCCCTTGATCGCCCCCTAGCGTTATCCCCTTCCCTGCCAGTGACATTTTTACAGTTATCAGTGCATTTTTATAGCACTAATCGCTGTATAAATGTCAATGGTCCCAAAAATGTGTCAAAAGTGTCCGATCTGTCCTCCATAATATCGCAGTCCTGATAAAAATCGCAGATCGCCGCCATTGCTAGTAAAAAAAAAAAAAAATTATAAAAATGCCATATTTCTAACCCCTATTTTGTAGACTCTATAACTTTTGCACAAACCAATCAATATACGCTTATTGCGATTTTTTTACCAAAAATATGTAGAAGAATACATATCGGCCTAAACTGAGGAAAAAATAGTTTTTTTGAAAAAAAAATGTGGGATATTTATTATAGCAAAAAGCAAAAGATATTGTGTTTTTTTCAAAATTGCCGCAGAGGTGATCAAATACCACCTAAAGAAAGCTCTATTTGTGGGAAATAAAGGACGCAAGTCCGCACAATTGTCAGTTAAAGCGACGCAGTGCCAAATTGTAAAAAGTGCTCTGATCAGGAAGGGGGTAAAATCTTCCGGGCCTGAAGCGGTTAAATACGAGTTTTCATCCTTTGTTGCATCCTAGTTGTACTGATCTTAGTGTCAACATCCTAAGGCCCCTTTCACACGGAGGTCCGTTCAGGTCCGCCTGTCAGTTTTTTAGGCGGACCTGAAACGGATCCTCC
The DNA here is from genome assembly GCA_029206835.1 of Rana muscosa. Lineage (NCBI taxonomy): Eukaryota > Metazoa > Chordata > Amphibia > Anura > Ranidae > Rana > Rana muscosa. The sequence continues at coordinate 376,725,694 of CM055127.1, forward strand.
ATGTACCCCTATGGAAGCACGGATGTCAGCGGTGACATGTCCGCTGACATCCGCTCCGAAAAAGTGTGACGGAGGAAAATCCTATTTTTCCTTCCGTCTGCGGAGCGGATCGGATGACAACGGACTCTACGGTCCGTCGTCATCCGATTCCCCATAGGGGAGAGCGGCGCTCTGACAGGGCGGTCCCTGCACAGTGTGCGGGGACCGCCCAGTCATCCGTCGGCTCAGCGGGGATCAACTGAGCGATCCCTGCTGAGCAAGCGGAGCTTCACGGGGCGGATCATGGCTGATCCGCCCCATGTGAAAGAGCCCTTACACCCCAGTGGCCACATGACATTTCTAAAAGTGGGTTTCCTGATGGTGATAACAATGGGCAATGCATGTGTGTGTTGAAACGGCCACTCGATGACAGCGGAGGAGGTAAGTTGAAAAATAGGGACAATGCATTGCCACCCTATTACAAGAACGGCTCAAACTAAACAGCCTCATCAGGTATTAATATAATAAAAGCTGCATATTTAGACTGGTATTAAACCCAAAAGCATTTATTAGATTACAGCTTACCATTTCTTCGATGTAATGGCTGCATTCATTTCATGTATGCTTTTTTTACATTTATTTTCAGCCGGCGATCCAGCCAGTAAGTCTGTTGTTTTTAATTTCAAAAGATCACGCTCTCCAGCAGAATGTATCAGTTACAAATATGAGACAAACCATTTAACACTAGTAGGGGTGATTAAATGATCCTCTTATTTATTAATGTAAAACCTTTAACCCAAAAGGGAAAAACTGTTGGCTGTAACTGCTTATTAAGTATTAGCTGGAGTTTGGCTTCTGTTAGTTTATCTAAATCTGCTAGTACATCTATCACTCCCCTCCCCCCCCCCCAGACTGATAATGCTGCTGTGCAAAAGTGCCCCCTGTGCTCCTTCATCCAGCGTGCGGGAAGTCTAATACAGGAGGTATGTTACTGGTCATATCACCAGGTGAAAACAGAAGGAAAAAAGCCTAAGAAAAGAAAACTAATGCAGCCACCACATCCAATGATTGGTAAGCTGCAATATATAATTTTTTTTGGTTTTGGGTTTATTGCCGCTTTAAAAATAATCAAAAAATTAAATTTACAGTATATTAGCAAGTTCCAGCTTATAAAAGATTTTAATGACTGGATTTACATATACCTTAACATCTTACTGACAATAAACTTTCCGACAAGGTCTCTATGGCTATTGAAGCTGATTTCATGCAAAATGTTCGGGCATATTGAGGAGGAAAAAATGGAAATTGGTCAATAGGGATTTATAGTGTGGAAGCTTGATCCCTGAACGTAGCTAAGGCAACTGTGATTTTTACCCCTGGAACAATAAAATCTAAAGTGAGAGAGAGTAAAAGCATTCCATTTAAAGCAGGTGTTTATTACCAGGGTGGTCACACTTCATAGGGGTGTCAGATATATCTGTTAGGGGTGCACAAATGCTGTCCCCAAACTTCCTTCGCCTTTTGGGGAGAAATTAGACTTCATTTTGTGGTGTGCCAAGTTGAACAATGGAAAGCCGTCATCAGCATCAATATACTGTATGCTTGTTAGGCACTAGGGGTAAAGTCAAGGCCGTGGATAAGGGGGTACCACCAATGTACTGTATGAGGGCCCAGGCCAGCAGGGGGGGGCCTAGGTTTCTGGGTGATTCAGATGTGGGCAGGGAAGGATAGGTGCAATTACTGAAAACAACCCCCTGTTTGGCTTTCTCTGCAGCAGCTGAATGCTGGCCTCTTCTGCTGGGACAAGGTCATCTAGAGCCTAGGGCAAACATACCAAACCGCGCCCCCCCCCCAGATTTACTAGCATTATGTGTCAGCAAACCCCCTCTAAAATCCCCCCTCCCAGCACAAATCTTTGCTCCCCCACCCTCCAAATCCCCCCCAGCACATATCCCCCCCCCCCGAAAAACAATCCTTGTACAAATTCTTTGCCCCTCAGATTTCCCCTCCTAGTACACATCCTACCCCCCCTCCTAGCACAAGTCCCCCCCAACTTATTCCTGCCACAATCCCTGCCCCCCCGCACACACAATTTCCCCATCTAGCACAAATACCCCCCCCCCCCCATTCATACTTTCTAGCACAAATACTACCCCACCCCCACCAAATTTCCCCTCCTAGCACCAACACCCATTTTCATACCTACTAGCATAAATCCCCCCACCCACACCCAAAAAAAAAAAAAAATTACCCTCCTAGAACATTTAACCTCCCCCTCTACCATATCACCTCTTCTAGCACAACCCCCCTCCCCATATTCCTCCTTCTTCTTCCCCCTCCCAACACAAATCCCCCTAAATCACCACTCCTAGCACCCCCCCCCCAAATATCCCCCCCGGATCAATTCTTAGCCCCTGCCACTCCCTAAGTGCCTACCGACACAAACTCCCTTCCCCTCAATCTCCTCACAGCCCCCCCACCCCAACTCACATTACACCACAGTGCCCATGGCAGCTGCCCCTCCTGCCCACCCCTTGTCCCACGCCCTGCCTAGGTTCCCCCCTTACCCTTCTCCCCTTCCGGCCGGCAACTGCAAGGACACAGTAGGATCCTTCAAGATTAAGAGTAAGGGAAGGGTCAGGTAAATATGTCGTATTTACCAGCCCCTTCCTTTCCTGAATGAAAATGAGTGATCGATCTCAATCCCTCACTGTGTTCATTCATAACTGAAGCATTGGCTGTATGGGGCCCCGTGTAAGGTTGACTGTATGGGGCCCGGTGGTTCCTAACAGCAGCCCTGGGTAAAGTTATAATGAGTAGGGAAGCAATAGAAAATGGGTCTAATTATTTTCATGAATTGTCAAGAAGAGGGCAATTCCTGCCGATTCTGGAGTGTGGTGTGTGTAAGTTTAAAAGGCTGTTGTACACCAAATAAGATCTCCAATGAGGAACATTATGTATGCAGTCTTATGCCGCGTACACACGACCGTTTTTAATGTCATTTTAAAAAACAACGTTTTTCTCGACGTGATTTTTCTTGTTTCTGCTCAAGCCTGTCTTGCATACACACGTTCATTAAAAAAAACGCTTGAGCAAAGCGCAGTGACGTACAACACGTACGACGGCACTATAAAGGGGAAGTTCCATTCGGATGGTGCCACCCTTTATGTTAGTAAAGTTTGTTGAGCGACGATTCGCGCTTTTCAGCCTCGTGCTTTTCAGTCCGTTACAGCGTGACGAATGTGCTATCTCCATTACGAACACTAGTTTTACCAGAACGAGCGCTCCCGTCTCATACTTGATTCTGAGCATGCGCGTTTTTTTTCCCCTCGTAAAAGCATACACACTACCGTTTTTCACGACGTTAAAAAAAACGACGTTTTTCACGTCGTTAAAAATGCTCTTTAGCATACACACGATCGTTTTTAATGACCAATTTAAAAAATTGCATTTTTAACGACGTGAAAAACGGTCGTGTGTACGCGGCATAAGTTAGATCATATAGTTTCATTGCTTATAAGCGCTTCTTCTTGCTTTTCAATTTACTGACCCAGGGAGCAATAAGCCCCCACACAACTTTGTCATTTTATTTGGAAACCAGGGCTAATGCCCCATGTGTCTGTTTATTAAAATGGCTTTTTGTAAAACACATTCAATATTTCTAATCTTTAAGAATGCCTGACTTTTATTTGATGTGCTTCTATGATGTTCAGTGCAATAGTGGACATTCTACAGCATGTTTTATATCTAAAAGCTGAAGGCTACATACTGCATCTTCTATTACTGCATTGTGATGCAGCCCCATTGCTCTGGTGCTCCTTTTTTCACTCCTATTTCTTGTTCTTTTCTTGACACGTTAATGAAAACTCAGAACAATTTTTACCTGTCTGAGACTGTATCTGTTTTTCTGTCTGCTTACAACTTGGTTGGAGGCACTGGTTAATTCCCAGTGCAGAATTCTTAAATTGACAACTACAAATAATATCATTCTGTTTTACTATTCTGTGCCGGTTGTACCAGATTTGAGAAATCTAATGCCGCGTACACACGATCGATTTTCTCGATGGTGAAAACACCGTCAAGAAAATCGACGGGAAAAACGAGGGAACGGCTTGTTCCCCTACACACGGCCGTTTTTCCCGTCATTTTTTCTCTTGGTCGAGAAAAACGACCGTGTGTGGGCTCCCTGGCAGTGTTTCCCTATGGGAAAACTGCCGCGGAAAAAAATGCCGTGAATCACGACGAGAAAAATTAGAGCATGTTCTAATTTTTCTCGTCGTGATTAATGCCGTTTTTCTCGTCGGGAAAAATGACCAAAAGCCCACACACGGTCGTTTTTCTCGTCAAAGAGAATTTTTTTTATTTTTCCCGACGAGAAAAATGGTCGTGTGTACGCGGCATTAGAGTGCAGATTTCAAGTAGAAGGCTCAGTCAGTGAGGGAGCAGAGGAGATGTTTGGCGGATTTAAAAATGAAGAATGTTTTTTCTCATAAGAAAGCTAGCAAATTACCCCTTAACCACTTCGGCCCCGGAAGAATTGGCTGCCCAATGACCGGGCCATTTTTTGCGATTCGGCGCTGCTTTGCTTTAACTGACAATTGCGCAGACGTGCGACGTTGCACCCAAACAAAATTGACGTCCTTTTTTTCCCACAAATAGAGCTTTCTTTTGGTGGTATTTGATCACCTCTGCGGTTTATATTTTTTGCGCTATAAACAAAAAAAGAGTGCCAATTTTGAAAAAAACAACAATATTTTTTACTTTTTGCTATAATAAATATCCCCAAAAAATATATAAAAAAACAAATTTTTTCCTCAGTTTAGGCCAATATGTATTTTTCTACATATTTTTGGTTAAAAAAATCGCAATAAGCGTATATTGATTGGTTTGCACAAAAGTTATAGCGTCTACAAAATAGGGGATAGTTTTATGGCATTTTTATTATAAATTTTTTGGCAACCATTCACAGCTGCATCAGATTCTGGGTGCTGCAGTTTTAGTAAATCTCCTCCAATGTTCTGCTGGGAAACGTTGTGTCCTGCCATTCATGTGGACGTTACTTTGACACACACCACCTACTTAACCACTTGCTTACTGGGCACTTAAACCCCCTTCCTGCCCAGGCCAATTTTCAGCTTTCAGCGCTGTCACTCTTTGAATGGCAATTGCGCGGTCATGCAACACTGTACCCAAATTTAATTTTTGTAATTTTTTTCACACAAATAGAGCTTTCTTTTGGTGGTATTTAATCACTGCTGGGTTTTTTATTCTTTGCTAAAAAATGAAAAAGTCAGAAATTTTTTAAAAACAAAACAAAACAGTTTGTTATAAAAATTAGCAAACGTAATTTTTCTCCTTCATTGATATGCGCTGAGAGGCTGCACTGATGGGAACTGATAGGCTGCACTGATGGGCACTGATATGCTGCACTGATAAGGCGGCACTGATGGGCACTGATAGGCACTGATAGGAGGCACTGATGGGTGGCACTGAAGGGCACTGGTAGTTGACACTTATAAGCAGCACTAATAGGTGGCACTGATGATTAGGCACTGATTGGCAGCACTGATGGGCACTGATAGGTGGCACTGGTGGGCATTAATAGGTGGCACTGGTGGGCACTGATAGGCAGCACTGATATGCACTGGTAGGTGGCACTGGTGGGCACTGACAGGTGGCACTGGTGGGCACTTCTTAGCAGCATTGGGTGTCCGTTTGCTGGACCGATGTTCCTCTGACAGAAGCTGGTAATCGGCTTTTTCTTTTCTCCTCATGCTGTCAGGGTGAGGGGAAAAAAAGCTTACTACGATCTTCAATTTACATCACGTGATCAGCTGTCATTGGCTGACAGCTGATCATGTAGTAGGGGGCCGGGATCGGCCCCTTACTCCGATCTGTGATCAGCCGAGTCTCATTGACGCATAGGGTGCGCAGGCAGCTCATGTACAGGAGGACGTACATGGACACCCTCCCGGCAATTAAGGCCCACGCTGTAGCCGTCTTTCGGCTATAGCGTGGGCGAGAAGAGGTTAAACATGGTTCCTGACCAAGTACACACATTCATGGAAACTGTATTTCCTGATGGCAGTGGCCTCTTTCAAAAAATTATTGCACCCTGCGAGACTGCAAAATTGGTTTGAGGAACACAATAACGAGTTGGAGGTGTTTACTTCACCTCCAAATTCTCCAGATCTTAATCCAATGGAAAATCTGTGGGATGTGCTGGAAAAACAAGTCTGATCTATGAAGGCCCCACCTCACAACCTTCAGGATGTAAAAGATCCACTGCTGATGGCTTGATGCCAGATACCACAGCATACCTTCAAAGGTCTAATGACATCCATACCTTGATGGGTCACGGCTGTTTTGGTGGCAAAAGTGGACCTACTCAATATTAGGTGGGTGGCCATGACGTTATGGCTGAACAGTAAGCTCATTGAGGGACAGGGACTGATGTGACTGGTTCTATGTGTCCTTTAAAAACCTTGGAATTGTTCGGAGATATTAATGAGTAACAGAAATAAATATATCTATGCAATACTGATAAAATATTGCCAGCTTACTAAAGACAAACAGTAGCATGTAACAAGTAAATATGTTGTTAAAAATATCCTTTCATTTTGTACTGGGGGAGAGTATGTGATTTTAGTTCATTTATTTCAGATCTGCCATAGTCTAATGCTGCTCGTTAATGTTTAAGGCTTTCACCTTCACTGCTTGGTCAGATTGGCTGTATGCCTGCGTGGGTGAATTAAGTTCCCAGAGGAAGAGCTCATTAAGCAGTGTCAGTCCCCTCTATAGCTCAGAAACGAGCAATGACGTTGTTCTGCTGACAAATGCATGCACGTTCAGGCAGCTGAGTGCCTGTGGTATGAATAGAAGACCTTCCGAAGATAATTCTTTATCCTTGGTTGGAATGCTGCAGATATACTTAAAGTGAATATGTATATTAAACACATCAAATCAGAGTTCACTTGCTAGTGTTCAGATTACAAGGCATATACTGTAAAAAAAAACTACTTATACCTACAGTACAGATTACAGCTCAGTTTTCTACATTTTCTTCCTATATCACAAATTAATTGGTTGTTTCATTATTCTATCAATTACTGCCTTCTTCCCCATTTCTTAACTTGGCTTAAATTTGTGTTAAAGAAGAATAAAAAAGCAGTAATGATAAAAGTCTAAAGTAGAGAAACTTTATGGCATATAGCGTCACCCTTTGAAAAAAGTATCTGAAGTCAGGTGGTGAGACGTTCTCCCGACCTTGGGGTATTCAGTGAAAATATCTAGTGTTTCATTTCTGTACTTACCTTGGAACCATAGCAGTATAAGGCAGATGGATTAGGTCTAAAAATATATGGAAAACACGCTGGCAGGTATAAAGCTCTAGCTGCTCGCAAGAAATAGTGAGACAAACTATATAATACCAATAGTAACTCACTTGACACGATGATTGTGATATTGTGCAATCCTAAAAATAATAAATCAATTATATAAAAGTTCAATATACAAAATCATATAGTCCATAAAATGAGTGTAAATGAAAAATATGGGGAAAGTCCCAATTGAACACCTTCCAAATCACTTCTGTGTTAGTGGTCGAAGAAATACATTTGATCAAATCTTGCAATCGCCCAGTGAACCGCCACCATCTGTGAGATGAGGACTCTTGCCAGAACAAACGGACTCCACTACAGAGTCATATCCGCACATAAATGACAATCACATCACAAAGGAATCCGAACCACCCAGCCGATTAGGATTCTCTAGTATAACCCATTCTCCAGCTTGCAGCAGCATCAAGGGCAGCCATATAATTCACGGGGGTTCAGCATAAAACCGAAGATGGAAAAATCCACATTCACAGAGTAAATCTGGATAAAACTTGTACTGCGCTTCAAAGTGCAAAAACCTACATAAATAAATAGTCAAATAAATATACGAAAATTCCAAACAGTCCTTCATACATTTACCAATCCAGGAAGGCACGGTGACGTCACATGTGTTAGCTCCGCCCAACACATTTCGTCATAACTGACGTCATAAGGGGCAGATGGATTAGGCCTCACTTGGGGGCTCTTACTCCTTCTGTCTCTCCAACATGGTATGGTAACCCTAACCTTATGTTTCTGTACACTGATTACTTTTTTTCTGTTTGTTGTAATGCAAGGAAAAACTCCATAAAATGTTATGGAATAAAACAGTCTACAGTAATTGTAAAGAACATATATAGTATCTCACAAAAGTGAGTAAACCCCTCACATTTTTGTAAATATTTTATTATATCTTTTCATGTGACAACACTAAAGCAATGACAATTTGCTACAATGTAAAGTAGTGAGTGTATAGCTTGTATAACAGTGTAAATTTGCTGTCCCCTCAAAATAACACAACACACAGCCATTAATGTCTAAAGGCAACAAAAGTGAGTACACCCATAAGTGAAAATGTCCAAATTGGGCCCAATTAGCCATTTTCCCTTCCTGGTGTCATGTGACTCGTTAGTGTTACAAGGTCTCAGGTGTGAATGGGGAGAAGGTGTGTTAAATTTGGTGTTATCGCTCTCACTCTCTCATACTGGTCACTGGAAGTTCAACATGGCACCTTATGGCAAAGAACTCTCTGAGGATTTGAAAAAAAGAATTGTTGCTCTACATAAAGATGGCCTAGGCTATAAGAAGATTGCCAAGACCCTGAAACTGAGCTGCAGCATGGTGGCCAAGACCATACAGCAGTTTAACAGGACAGGTTCCACTCAGAACAGGTCTCGCCATGGTCGACCAAAGAAGTTGAGTGAACGTGCTCAGCGTCATATCCAGGGGTTGTCTTTGGGAAATAGATGTATGAGTGTTGCCAGCATTGCTGCAGAGATTGAAGGGGTGGGGGGTCAGCCTGTCAGTGCTCAGACCATACGCCGCACACTGCATCAAATTGGTCTTCATGTCTGTCCTCCCAAAAGGAAGCCTCTTCTAAAGATGATGCAAGAAAAAAGTTGGTTATGACTATTTATTCCCGCCTGCAGTCTGCTGGGGTTAATCCCTTCCAGATTGCTCAGCGGAAATGGGAGGTGGACATTCCGGTGCTGTCCAAGGAGGGGTGGGAGGAGGCCTCGGAGGTTGGCTTTCAGGATCTTATTGGATCTAATGATCTGTACGTACAGTTTAAATGTATACACCAATTACATTATACTCCTGCCGGGCTGGCTCACATGGGTTTTGTCTCTGCTGCTTCTTGTTCTAGGTGTGACTCCACTGATGTTGGATACATACATATCTTTTGGTCTTGTTCTGCACTGTCAACGTTTTGGAAGGACTTATTTTCTTTTTTTAAGGATACCTTACATTCACCAATACCTTGTACACCAGAGGTTGGACTGTTGGGAGTGCTCAATGAGTTTGTACCCAGGACCCATGCTCGAATTCTGGTGCGCACTAGGAAATGAATTATGTTACAATGGAAGAGTGCCTCAGATGTTCAAAGGTTGTACCGAATGATAAATAAGGTTATACCTATTTTTAAACGCATCTACAAGGGTAGGGTCTGTCCTGCCAAGTTTCACAAGATTTGGCAGCCCTGGCTTGACATTGCAGATTCCTTTTGGAAGGACACCCCACTCTCCTAACCCTAATGGTAATTGCCCTGGGTTGGCTTGCTAAGGCTGCAGGCTGCTGGGGACAATGTTGTTGGTTTGGTGTTCTCGGGTTCTGGTTGGAGGTGCGGGGGGCGGTGAGGTGTGTATGGCTGTGTGTGTGTGTGTGTGTGTGTGTATGTATGGTTTTGACTGTACTTGGTTTATATCTCCACTGTTTAATATACTATGATTTACCGTAGTGGGGCACTACGTGGCCCACTTTGGTCAACCTACTTTTTTAGTTGTTTTAGTTTTCCTCCGTTGAGGAACCGGGGTTCACAATATTTTGATAATACCATATAGCCTTGAGGTTCTATCATTAATGTGCACTGATATACATGTGATGTAACCGTTTATGAGTCTGTTTGCTTTGTACATGAAAAAACTCAATAAATAAATCTGTAAAAAAAAAAAGATGATGCAAGAAAGCCCACAAACAGTTTGCTGAAGACAAGCAGACTAAGGACATAAATTACTGGAACCATTCCCTGTGGTCTGATGAGACCAAGATAAACTTATTTGGTTAAGATGGTGTCAAGCGTGTGTGGCGGCAACCAGGTGAGGAGTACAAAGACAAGTGTGTCTTGCCTATAGTCAAGCATGGTGGTGGGAGTGTCATGGCCTGGGGCTGCATGAGTGCTGCCGCCACTGGGGAGCTATAGTTCATTGAGAAACCATGAATGCCAACATGTACTGTGACATACTGAAGCAGAGCATGATCCCCTCCCTTCGGAGACTGGGCTGGAGGGCAGTATTCCAACATGATAACGACCCTAAACACACCTCCAAGACAACCACTGCCTTGCTAAAGAAGCTGAGGGTAAAGGTGATGGACTGGCCAAGCATGTCTCCTGACCTAAACCCTATTGAGCATCTGTGGGGCATCCTCAAATGGAAGGTGGAGGAGCGCAAGGTCTCTAACATCCACCAGCTCCGTGATGTCGTCATGGAGGAGTGGAAGAGGACTCCAGTGGCAACCTGTAAAGCTCCGGTGAACTTCATGCCCAAGAGGGTTAAGACAGTGCTGGAAAATAATGGTGGCCACACAAAATTTTGACACTTTGGACATTTTCACTTAGGGGTGTACTCACTTTTGTTGCCAACGGTTTAGACATGAATGGCTGGGTGTTGTTATTTTGAGGGGACAGCAAATGTACACTGTTATACAAGCCGTACACTCACTACTTTACATTGTAGCAAAGTGTAATTTCTTCAGTGTTGTCACATGAAAAGATAAAATAAAATATTTACAAAAATGTGAGGGGTGTACAGATACTGTATATTATTATAAAACATAAGAATAATGGTGAGCAGTTAGAATGATTTATTTTCTGAGTTCATAATTGTAGGTCAGATAAATAGATCCCTTCCATGAGACATGTTTAAAGCCGCGAGAAAAGAGGGTAAAGGAGGGATTAAAACCTTTAAATACACTAATGGAGTGTATAAGATTCAAGAGGGCAGTATTTTTAAAATTAAGCTGATATCAAGAACACAGGAGCACCACCTCAAGCCAACTGGAGGAAAGTTAAAATTGAATCTATTATTTTACTGAAAGGGTAACTCCACTTTTGTGGGGGGGAAAAAAAGCAAATTAAAAATAATAATAATATAGCACATGCAATTGAGAAACAAGTTATATTGTAATTGAATGTTATTAAAAATTACATTTCTTTTTCAATTTGCAGCTCTGTAATTTTCTGTAAAATGCAATGCAATATGGCTATCTGGAGGTGTTCTGTACACAGATTGTGTACAGAACACCCCCAGAAACATAATTTCCTGCTTGTGTGGTTGACTGACTATTTTTTCCCAGAAGTCTGCACTAAGATAGAAAGTCACATCTCAGGCATCCCCAGCAATGAAAATGTCATTTTTGGTGAAATACTCCCAATAGGAAATTGTGTCTAAAGGGATGCAGACCCTGCAATTTTCCTCAATAACCACCTCAATACAGGGAATTTTCACCCCCTTCCTGTCCAGGCCAATTTTTAGCTTTCAGCGCTGTAACATTTTGAATGACAATTGCGTGGTCATGCAAAACTGTACCCAAATGAAAATTGTAATCATTTTTTCCCCACAAATAGAGCTTTCTTTTGGTGGTATTTGATCACCTCTGCGGTTTTAATTTTTTGTGCTATAAACAAAAAAAGAACGTCAGTTTTGAAAAAAAAACACAATATTCTTTAATTTTTGCTATAATAACTATCCCAAATTAAAAATAAATAAATGTTTTCCTCAGTTTAGGCCGATAAGTATTCTCCTGCATATTTTTGGTAAAAAAAATCGTAATAAGCGTATATTGATTGGTTTGCGCAACCTACAAAATAGGTTATTGATTTATGCCCTTTTTTATGATAATTTTTTTTTTTACTAGTAATGGAAGCGATCTGCGAATTTCATTAGGACTGTGAAATTGCGGTGGACAGATCAGACACTTTTGACACTATTTTGGGATCATTGACATTTTTTCAGTGATCTGTGCTATAAATATGCGCTGATTACTGTGTAAATGTCCATGACAGCGAAGGGGTTAACACTAGAGGGCGATCAAGGGGTTAAATGTGTTCCCTAGGTGTATTCTATGGGGGGAATGGGACTGACTAGGGGAGGAGCCTGATCGGTGTTCCTATATACTAGGAACACACAACCTGTCTCCTCTCCCCTGACAGGATGTGGATCTGTGTGTTTACACCCACAGATCCACATTCCTGCTCTGTCACGAGCAATCGCAGGTGCCCAGCGGACATCGTGGCCGCCGGGCACGCGCATCGCCTCCCGAGTGACGCGGCGGGCGCACGCCCCCTATACCACCGGAAAGCCGAGAACGTCATATGACGCCCGCCCAGGATGGGAGAGCCACCTTGCGAGCGTCATATTACTATAGGCGGGATGGGAAGTGGTTAAAGCCCTGCAAGTGCAGCAGCTGGTTGATAATTATGAAACTGGTCCCATACAGATACATTTTTCACATGGATACAAACAGTGATTTCTTCAGAAAAACTAAAGGTAAGAATCTGCAACAAAGTTTGGTAAAATCCCTGCAATGTACATAGATCACCCAGAGGGGAATGTTTTTTTCTCAAAAAAAGTGGCGTTACAGATGAAAGAGTAGTGGATGATTGTAACAAGCTTCCAGCAGAATAGAGTGTCAATCAACAATAAGTAAATGTAAAAATGCTTGGAAAAATAGGATTTTTGTACTCACCGTAAAATCCGTTTCTCTGACGTCCATGGACCGACGCAGCTCTCATACTGATTACATGTGGGTATATGTCCCTGCTCGCAGGAGAAGACCTAGGCAGAATGTTAGAGGTTAAAACATTCTAGAACAAGCCAGAGCTGAACAGCCCCGCCCAGGGGGGCGGTCCCTCCGTACATTACCCTTCCACCTGCAGCTAATCAGCCTCAGTTCGTAACAAAGCAGTACAAACTTAAAAGGAAGGGTGGGTGCTGCGTCGGTCCATGGACGTCAGAGAAACTGATTTTACGGTGAGTACAAAAATCCTATTTTCTCTTATCGTCCATGGACCGACGCAGCTCTCATACTGATTACATGTGGGACGTCCCAAAGCAGTATAAGAAAAGGGTGGGAGCAAAAAAAGTAAGGAACAACCAAAACTTCACTCCAAACCAGCAGAGCCCCTCAACGGAGGAGTTGCAACATTAGACAGCGGCCTGCAACACTTTGCGGCCGAAGGAAGCATCCGAAGATGCAGCCACATCAACCTTGTAGAACTTAGAAAAGGTATGAACGGACGACCAGGTCGTCGCCTTGCACACTTGTGCAACCGACGCTTGATGTCGGAAGGCCCGGGAAGCACCAATTGCCTTGGTGGAATGCGCCGCAACCGGAAAGGGAGGTGCCCGCCCCTTAAGGGCATAGGCCTGTATGACGGTCTGCCTGATCCACCTAAAGACGGTGGCAGACGACGCCGCTCGGCCCTGTTTTGGACCAGACACAGATTTCCGAATGGAAACAGTAGCAGACAGGTACACTCGTAAGGCTTGTACCCATCTTAATGTATGAAGCGCAAACTCTCAGGGAAGCAATGGGTGAGGACACAAGGACGGAAGAACAATGTCCTTCTTAAGGGGAAAGGCCAAGACCATCCTTAGAAAAGAAGGATGGTTGTGGGCGCAACACCAACATATCCTTTTGGAGGACCAAGTAAGGCGACTTGCCAGACAAGGCTGCCAACTCAGACACCCGTCTAACCGAAGCAATGGCCAATAAGGCCAACTTCCGGGACAAGGTCAAGAGAGGAATCTCTCTGATATTCTCAAAGGGATGTTCTTGGAGAACCGAGATGCATCAAAATCAGATCCCAAGTAGGGAGAGGAGGCTTGACAGGGGGGACCACATGGCGAACCCCCTTCCCAAAAGGTGCTAATCAAGGAATGGCCCGGCAGCGGTCGTTGAAAAAGACAGTCCGGGCCGAAATCCGACCCTCAAAAAAAGGTATGCAAGGCCAGCTTTTGGGTCACACCACGCTGTAAGAACAGCAAAATCCTGGGAACGGAAAACATCCGAGGATGCCACTCAAGTTCCTCGCACATAGCGATGTAAGCCTTCCAGGTACGGTGAGATATCTTTCTGGAGGAAGATTCCCGTGTCAACAACATAGAAGAGATGACCGAATACGAGAGAACTCGGTCCTTTAGCACCTGGCTTTAAACAGCCATGCCATTAAAGCCAAGGACTGTAAAGCAGGATGAAGTATGCTCTGCGAAGCCGGCGAGGCAACAACAGTAGCAGAGGGTAAGCATATATCAGGCGATACTGCCCCCACGGGCTTCCAACGCGTCTAACGCATCCGCCCAGGGGTCCCTGGACCTGACCACGATCTTGCCACCTTGCGAGTGAGTCGAGAGGCCACAAGGCCCACTTCCGGTGCCCCACCTCCGGTAAAGAAGGTGGAAACACCTCCGGATGCAAGGACCCTTCGCCTGCAATGCACACGGCCGACAGGACCGTCTTGCAGCGAGACGTATGAAAATCCCAAAGAGACTCCGCAATGTATCGGAGAAGGAAGGCCCCAGTGTACAGGGTGGCTCAAATGTTGGCCAATAAAGGCAACTTGATGGAACTTCCCTAGAAACTCGGTCAGAGGACTAGTACCTCAGCCTCCACAGGTGGCGCAAACCCACCCCGGGCACAGAGACCCTAAAGGCTAAAGCAGTTGTAGTGCACCTGCTAGATGACTGATGAATGAAGCAGAGGCTTTTGCCCAGTCATTGAGCTACAAAAAATGCCAGAGACGCAGCCACTAACGGGCGCAACGCCAACCCCAGCCTGGCGAACACAGTCCAAGCCAGCGCTTCTGATCACCACTGAAAGCAGGTGGAAAGTGATACCCCTAAAACCAGGGATCCTTGTGACAATGCTCCATCCAGCAGCTACCCATGGATAGGCGCTGATTGTGCAAACACATAGTTTATACTATGTATTGCGTCAAACGCACAAATGGAGAGTTTGGGAGGAAACCCACCCAGCCACAAAGAGCATAATACCACCACATACGGCGTATGTAGTTTAGCATTTGTGGATAAACCTATTAAACGCATATATACTGTGCCAGCGACGAAGGCGTGCACATCATCGGGGCCTGGGCGTAAACCAGCCACACAGATTGCGTACACAACCGTGTAGGTATGTTAGCCTGCGAATAAACAAATTGCACATGTTTATACTGTGCATAGCGCTGAGAATGCGCACACCATTGGAACGCAGGGGAGAAACCTGAGCACCCGGATGAAACCCATGCAGACTGCATACGCATACCGTGTATGGTATTATAGTATGTGTGCTAAACATTTTGCACAAGCCCATGTGTGCATAGCACCGAAGGCGCGCACACTGTTGGCGCGTGGGAGGAACCGAAGTACCCCACGCATACTCAGAGAATGCAATACCTACAGCTACTGTAAATGTATTTAGTGTAGTGTATAGACATAATGTGTATGTTTACACCGTGTATTGCACCAAAGGCATGCATGTCATGTAGCATGGGCAGAAACCCACGCAGACTGCATACGCATAGCGTATAGGTATTATAGTGTGTGTGCTAAACCTTTTGCACAAGCTCATGTGTGCATAGCACCGAAGGCGCGCACACCGTTGGCGCATGGGAGGAACCGAAGTACCCCACGCATACTCAGAGAATGCAATACCTACAACTACTGTGAATCTATTTAGTGTAGTGTATAAACATAATGTGTATGTTTACATCGTGTATTGCACCAAAGGCATGCATGTGATGTAGCGTGGGCGGAAACCCACGCAGGCTGCAAAGACATACCGGGTAGGTCCAAGCGCACAAATTTAGACTGTGCATAGCGCCGAAGCGCCCACTCGGAAGAATTACACGCAGACAGCACACAGATACCGTGTAGGAATGATAGCATGTGAATCAACATAATATTGCACATGTTTATGCTGTGCATTTCCATTGGAGCGTGGGGGGAAACCAGAGTACCCGGAGGAACCCCACGCAAACAGTATACCCATACTGTAAACATGTATAATATGTGCAATAAACATATTGAACATGTCTATACTGTGCAGAGAGCCGAAGCGCACATACCATGAGAGTGCGGGAGGACACCGGAGCCCCCGCCAGCCCAGAGAGTATAATACATACATATACTGTGAATGTATCTGGAGTCGTGCATAAACATATTTTGTACGTTTATATCATGTATGGCACTGAAACACAGCATTGGAACGTGGGGACAGCCACGCAGACACAGAGACCAATAACACATACATACACTGTGAATGTATGCAGTGTAGAGGTATAGGATGAGTTTAAATTATGGCGCAGAGGTGCATAATCTTCTCTGTATCATTCCAACCTGCTTGACTGTGCTGCTGAAGCAGCATGCAGGTAACAGGTAACCTCTGATCCTCAGACCGTGTGTCTGTCAGAGCTCAAATCATTCCCCAGGAAATGGCGGGAAATGTTACCTCAGGTATCACACACAAGGCTCACAGGGATTAGAGACATAAATTAATAAAGTCCTCCGTCATCCATGCTGCTCTTGAGGCAGCGTGTGAGGAAAACAATGAGGAAACTGTGTAAAAGAAAAGCTTGTCACAGCAATTCCAGCCTGAGTGTGTTTCTCACATCATCAATGAGATCACTTACAAGCGCCCTGTCATTCACTGACACAGAACTGGAGTCTTCCTCACAAGGGAATGTCCTATTCATAAACATTAAATATTCAGAGGTAGGGTCCTGAGCATACTAGCTAGGCCCATATCTGACTCAGAGCACTCCTTCACTAAAGATTTTTGTGGGGGGAGGGGGCTTATAGCTCCTTTTGCTCGCACACCGCTTCCATTCTGACAGGAATGATTCCAGGACTGCTGACAACTGGTCCATAAGGACCGCAGGTGCAGGAAACATATGAACATGTTTAACTGTGCAGCACTGCCAGTTGCCCCAGGCAATGTGGAGAGCAGGTGTATCAGACTCCATAAACGCCACCCTCTGAGACCTTATACACTATACAGTGAATATACAGTCCACCCACTGGCTACGCTGAGGAGGGGATACCCGGGAGGACCCACCAACCCTTAAGGACAGCTCAGTCTGTGAGGAGATTGTGAGGGGATTCGCGCCGCCGCCAGAAATAAATGCGCGGCGGCCACAAGAAAATGGCCGCCGTCCGCAGCTACAACTGTGCCACTGAACGCCAAGATGGCCGCCGAGCGCAAAATTCAAAGCTCTAACGCGCGCCAATGGCGCACGCAATAACCACCTCAAACAGCACCAATGGCGCACACAATAATCACCTCACACACCAGAAAAAACTGCAGACATGAGCGCCCAACCAGGCCAGAGTGACCCCCAAGCACCCCACAGCACAGCACCAGTACAGGGTGCAGAGAGCAGCATAACAGGGGGGACAGGGAGAAACCCCCACACACAGAAACACAGCCAGCATGTACTCACCTGCAGTAGGAGAGACTACTTACCCGTCCCTTTCAGGGACCCACTGGCTTGTTTCAGACAGACCTATCACAGAGTCGTACTGCGTAGCTGTCGGTCCGGTCCACCGCGAGAGATACAGTTAGTCAAGTACTGTTCAATCTTGAGAGGACCACGGGAGCATGAAAGCAACCCGGCCACCCCTGGAGTCATGGGGCATGTCGTGAACTGAGTCTCACGCACACAAGGCGAGGATCAGCACGCTCGATGGTCGGACAGGGAAGACTACGAGGATACTAGTGTACCCAACCTGTTGCCCAGCCGACAGTTGATTGAAGGTCTCAAAAATAAAATAATAAAATTCCCAAAGGAATAAAAATCAAAAGTAAAATCTTCCAGGAGACTGGCTCCTAAAAGCCATGTCTTCTCCTTCTGCTAGGCAGAAAAAAACTGGAGCTGATTAGCTGCAGGTGGAAGGGTAATGTACGGAGGGACCGCCCCCCTGGGCGGGGCTGTTCAGCTCTGGCTTGTTCTAGAATGTTTTAACCTCTAACATTCTGCCTAGGTCTTCTCCTGCGAGCAGGGACATATACCCACATGTAATCAGTATGAGAGCTGCGTCGGTCCATGGACGATAAGAGAAAAGTCTTTATTCTAACATTTTCCTTGCTGCTAAAACGGGTGAGGAAGCAACACATACAACGTAGTTGAGTGCTCTCCCTGCATATTCTAGCGATCCTGTTGCTGCCAAGTTCTCATGAAAAAACACAGAATCACAAATCTGACATCTCATGCCCCATGACTCCACCCCTGGAGTCATGGGGCATGTCGTGAACTGAGTCTCACGCACACAAGGCGAGGATCAGCACGCTCGATGGTCGGACAGGGAAGACTACGAGGATACTAGTGTACCCAACCTGTTGCCCAGCCGACAGTTGATTGAAGGTCTCAAAAATAAAATAATAAAATTCCCAAAGGAATAAAAATCAAAAGTAAAATCTTCCAGGAGACTGGCTCCTAAAAGCCATGTCTTCTCCTTCTGCTAGGCAGAAAAAAACTGGAGCTGATTAGCTGCAGGTGGAAGGGTAATGTACGGAGGGACCGCCCCCCTGGGCGGGGCTGTTCAGCTCTGGCTTGTTCTAGAATGTTTTAACCTCTAACATTCTGCCTAGGTCTTCTCCTGCGAGCAGGGACATATACCCACATGTAATCAGTATGAGAGCTGCGTCGGTCCATGGACGATAAGAGAAAAGTCTTTATTCTAACATTTTCCTTGCTGCTAAAACGGGTGAGGAAGCAACACATACAACGTAGTTGAGTGCTCTCCCTGCATATTCTAGCGATCCTGTTGCTGCCAAGTTCTCATGAAAAAACACAGAATCACAAATCTGACATCTCATTTTTTAATACTTACATCAGAGTAGTTCCATGTTACCATAGTAACATTGTATTACTCTGGAGGAGGGTGATCATGGATTTTTTATTTTTTTTTACACACTGATTCTGATTGTCGGTACAATTACGTTTGCAGCATTAAGCAAATGAGTAAAGAGGTTTTGTGTGCTTTTCTTGAGAGGGGCGTAATATGGAAAAGTAATGCCAGAAAAAGTCCAGTTCATTTGTGAGTGATCTAAGTGACTATGGAGGTGAGTGTTTGGTACCATAATGTTAAAAATTTATAATTGGTCTCTTGATATCTGTTAGCTATAAATGATTTATGAGACAAATATAACTCAGTCAACTTGAGCCATTGTTCTCAGTTTACCTCCTGTTCCCATTTTTTAATATAAGGCAGGGACGGATCTGATTCTTTATTAAGGAAAATTGCATAAGATTCTGATAAGATACAGTGCCTTGAAAAAATATTCATACCCCTTGAAATTCTCCATATTTTGTTATGTTACAGCCAAAAACGTAAATGTATTTTATTGGGATTTTATGTAGACCAACACAGTGGCACATAATTGTGAAGTGGAAGTAAAATGATAAATGGTTTTCAATTTTATTTACAAATAAATATCTGAAAAGTGTGGCGTGCATTTGTATTCAGCCCCCTTTACTCTGATACCCCTAACTAAAATCTAGTGGAACCAATTGCCTTCAGAAGTCACCTAATTAGTAGAACGAATCCACCTGTGTGTAATTTAAATAATATAAATACAGCTGTTCTGTGAAGCCCTCAGGTTTGTTATAGAACCTTTGTGAACAAACAGCATCATGAAGGCCAAGGAACATACCAGATCGGTCAGGGATAAAGTTGTGGAGAAGTTGGATTTTTCCATCGGAATTCCGATGAAGCTGACTTCCATCAGTCTTGCCTACACCCCATCAGACAAAATTCCGACCGTCCCAAATGCCGTGACGTACAACACGTATGACGGCACTATAAATGGGAAGTTCAAATCCAATGGCGCCACCCTTTGGGCTGCTTTTGATGATTTTGTGGTACCGCGTGTTAGTAAAAGTTTGGTGAGAGCCGATTTGTGTTTTTCAGTCTGTTACAGCATGACGAATGTGCTATCTACATTATGAACGCTAGTTTTACCAGAACGAGCGCTCCCGTCTCCTAATTCAGTCTGAGCATGCGTGGGTTTTTTCTCCGATGGAGTTCAACACAGACGATCGGAATTTCCTATCGGTTTTTTTTTCCATCGGAAAAATTTAAAACATGTTCTATTTTTTTTCACCAATGTAAATAAGTCCGATGGGGCCCACACACGATCGGTTTGTCCGATGAAAACAGTCCATCGGACTGTTTTCATCGGTCAAACCGATCGTGTGTACAGGGCTTTAGTTGTGCTCTCCACAAGGAAGGAAGGATAGAAAGCGTGAAAGTTGCAACTTCCGCCACAACCCAAATGCATTGGTCAGGGATGTAGGAAGGATCCATCTGTCAGAGTGGAATAAGTGGGTGGCTCTACATTTGTGCTCCGTTATTCACTGGTGGAAAGTAGTATCAGTTAGGCCGGGATGAAATGTGAGGTGTCCAATGATTAGAGTAAGGGATGAGGGAGCTGGGGAAAGTTTAGGGGGAGCTCTAGTTCTGACAGTGGAGGGCATGTCGAACCTCTGCAGAGAGAGCACTGCTTTCACACAGAGAGCAAGGATCCTTCTCTACAACATGGTGGCAGAGGGACAGACTTCTCTACTCAGGCTATGGCTGCTTCCTAAAGAAAACCAACTGCAAGACTTTGCACACCTTTTGGTTTGATGCAATGGAATGTTGTTAGGTGATTTAAACTGAAGTGTCAGTTGGGCTTTAAACTGTGGAGAACAATGGTTTTTATATCTGGCAATGCACCATGCCTTAGACAGCAACAACTTGTACTTTGAAAGTAAGCAATAGGTGGCCCCTCCTACCTTGATACTATTTTGCTGATATTAGACCATGACAAGAACATACCCAAATCCATGGCTCCGCTGCTCAAGACTTTCATGACACACACCCACAACCCAGATCCCGGCTACCACAGCCCATCTCCGCTCTTTATTAAAGATACAGTATGAGAAATATTATCTGTATTTCAGGACTTCCCCTATCCTTGTGAGCAAGCCAACAGTGGTGAGACAAGTCAAGTAAGGTTAGTTTTCAGGTGGAGACTGCATGCAGTCTTTTCTGACAATCAAATACATAAAGATAATAGTGAAGATGTCATCCACTGCCACTTAATTCCAATATAGCTGCTGCTATCACTAAATGTGTTCCCACATACAGTGTGATAGTACTGCCCAATGGTGGACAATCAGTAGTTAAAAAAAACAAAAAATGGTGACTACCATAAATGATGAGTTATCAAAAACTACTGTGCTATACAAATGCAACAGACATTATTTTTTATATGAAGATTGCCTGGAGCACTTTATGTGTGGACTGTTGGGACTTTATATTGAATTTACAATTCAATATATACAGTATGTGTTTATGCGTTTTTTATTTTTCAGTGTATTAATGTCTATTGCATTTGTATAGCACAGTCGTTTTTGATAAGTCATCATTTATGGTAGTCGCCATTTTTTTTTTTAACTATTGTTGTCTACCATTGAGCGGCGCTATCACACTTTATATATAACCAAATACATAAAGAGAAGTGTCTGCTGAGTGCAAAAACATAAAGATGTGTTCTCTATCAAGCAAACTCGAGAATAATCATTTTTTTTACATCTCTACAAGTGTACATAAGCACTGCATTGTTTGGAAGCAACCAACAGCACATCTCCTATGTGTTATTATTGTGGCAAGTGAGTAGTGTGCCCTGTAGCTGCATGGAATTGTAATAGATGTGAAAGGGAATGTAGAATTCACTGGAACTTTTTCATTCATTATTATGTTTCTTACTAATAGGAAGTATTGTGTTTACATATGGTAAATATTCTGCTATAGTAAACGTTAAAGTGGAACAATA
This sequence comes from Rana muscosa, assembly GCA_029206835.1. Taxonomy (NCBI): domain Eukaryota; kingdom Metazoa; phylum Chordata; class Amphibia; order Anura; family Ranidae; genus Rana; species Rana muscosa. Next base: position 376,747,647 of record CM055127.1, read on the forward strand.
ATCCATTTACATGTTAATTTTGTGGGGGATATGGTTTCACGTTTTCACAAAAAAGAGACAAAATTTTGTTACAAAACAGAATAATTTAGAATCTATGAGGGTTTGGAAATGCCACTAAGCAGAACACAATTTTTAATTTATTACAATACCACCTCACCATAATTTGGTTTGCAAGGAACACATGTTATGCCCTGTAACAAGAAAAGCTGCTCCAGGTAAGTGAGTCTCTGGTCAATCCCCACACACACCAGTCAGGTGCCAGCCCAGCTCGCATGCTGTGTAATGTGAAGAAATAATTCCGGATGGCTGCACTTCCAAAAATCCTTTTATTGAAGCTTCATATGACAAGTGGTTGACGGATGGAGCAGGGGACAAAGAGGTAGACGCGTTTCGCGCAAATGTCAGCACTTAGTCATTACCTCCTGTAATGACTAAGCGCTGACATTTGCGTGAAATGCATCTACCTCTTTGTCCCCTGCTCCATCTGTCAACCACTTGTCATATGAAGCTTCAATAAAAGAATTTTTGGAAGTGCAGCCGTCCGGAATTATTTCTTCATGTTATGCCCTGTACTTTGTGGCATTTATAAAGGTCAAATTATACTCAGGGTGTACATTCTTGTTATGCTTCATATTCACCTGGTGTTAATATACTTAAACACAGGCTGGTACAGTTTACTTGTATACAGAACGAGCTGGATTCTAAAGATAGATACGTTTTGATATATGGTTCAGTGTTTTGCACTAACTGTATGATTGGTAATATTTATACTCCTCCTCCACAAAATAGCGAAGCAATGAACTTACTTTACAAATTTATTTCAGATAAGCAATATGAGTTTTTTTTATTGTAGTAGGGGATTTTAAAATGTCATAATGCCTGAAATTGATAGACATCCCCCTCCTTGGGCGAAGACTCCTAGCTTTCTTCCTTTCTTTGGTAAGTTACTGCAAGAGCTTGGGTAAATAGATATATTGTGTATGATACATTCTAGATACATTCTCGTTTCTTACGATTTTTGCTAAGATAGAGGTTGGCTCTTCTAATATTATACCATTATTTCATAAGATTGAATTTATAGTTAGTGGAATTTCTAAACATTTTATGTTAGTTATACAATTTAAAACCAATAAAAGAGATACTTATTGTCTTTGGAGATTAAATCCTTGTTGGCTAGGATTGATTCCTCTTCTATTCATTCCGAGCTGTAAAACAAATCTCAGTTGTTAAAGCAAAGATGAAGGAATGGGAGATGATGGCAGAAGTGAATAGAGTGGATGTGGAATATATGTATGACCCCTCTATTGTTTCTGTAAAGATTGTGGAAGCTTCACAAGATCTAGTAAAAACCAATTGTGTTGAAAAAGGTAGAACATGGGAATTTTTTTTAAGCAGCATTCATTTGAAGAGGGAGTTAAATTAGGGAATGTGTTAGCACCTAGGTCTCCATGGCTATCTTCATACATAGGAGCAATAGAAAAAAAATGGGTTCACAAGTCTCTTCTACCTCAGATACAGTAGATACAGATATTGATTCTATAGTCATTTATATGCGTCTGAAAGAGCATAATTAGACAGACAACTAGGTAACTATGTAGAACAGATAACACTACCCGTACTGGAGGTGCTAGATATAGATTACTGAGATTCTCCTTCTTTTACTTTGGAGAGGCTGAAAAGAGATTTCCCAATAATAAGGCCCTGGGGGTAAAATTTCACAGCGTACTGTAGGTATGCAAGACTAAATGTTAAATTACAGTATCTCACAAAAGTGAGATTTTTGAAAATCCCTCACATTTTTGAAAATATTTTATTATATCTTTTCATGTGACAACACTGAAGAAATTACACTGTGCTACAATGTACAGTAGTGAGTGTGCAGCTTGTATAACAGTATAAATTTGCTGTCCCCTCAAAATAACTCAACACACAGCCATTATTGTCTAAACCACTGGCAATAAAATTGAGTACACCCCTAAGTGAAAATGTCCAAATTGGGCCCAAAGTGTGAATATTTTGTGTGGCCACCATTATTTTCCAGCACTGCCTTAACCCTCTTGGGCATGGAGTTCACCACAGCTTCACAGGTTGCCACTGGAGTCCTCTTCCACTCCTCCATGGTGACATCATGGAGCTGGTGGATGTTAGAGATCTTGCTCTCCTCCACCTTCCATTTGAAGATGCCCCACAGATGCCCAATAGGGTTTAGTTCTGGAGACATGCTTGGCCAGTCCATCACCTTTACCCTCAGCTTCTTTAGCAAGGCAGTGGTCATCTTGGAGGTGTGTTTGGAGTCGTTATGTTGGAATACTGCCCTGCGACCCAGTCTTCGAAGGGAGGGGATCATGCTCTGCTTCAGTATGTCACAGTACATGTTGACATTTATGATTCCCTCAATGAACTGTAGCTCCCCAGTGCCAGTAGCACTCATGCAGCCCCAGACCATGACACTTCCACCACCATGCTTGACTGTAGGCAAGACACACTTACTTGTCTTTGTACTCCTCACCTGGTTGTCGCCACGCACTCTTGTCACCATCTGAACCAAATGAGTTTATTTTAGTCTCATCAGACCACAGGGAATGGTTCCAGTAATCCATGTCCTTAGTCTGTTTGTCTTCAGCAAACTGTTTGTGGGCTTTCTTGTGCATCATCTTTAGAAGAGGCTTCCTTCTGGGGCGACGGCCATGCAGACCAATGTGATGCAATTTGCGGCGTATGGTCTGAGCACTGACAGGCTGACCCCCCACCCCTTCAACCTCTGCAGCAATGCTGGCAACACTATTTCCCAAAGACAAACTCTGGATATGACGCTGAGCATGTGCACTCAACTTCTTTGGTCGACTATGGCAAGGCCTGTTCTGAGTGGAACCTGTCCTGTTAAACCACTGTATGGCCTTGGCCACCATGCTGCAGCTCAGTTTCAGGGTCTTGGCAATCTTCTTTTAGCCTATGCCATCTTTATGTAGAGCAACAATTCTTTTTTTCAGATCCTCAGAGAGTTCTTTGCCATGAGGTGTCATATTGAACTTCCAGTAACCAGTATGAGAGAGTGAGAGTGATAATGCCAAATTTAACACGCCTGCTCCCCATTCACACCTGAGACCTTGTAACACTAACAAGTATTATGACCAGGGGAAGGGAAAATGGCTAATTGGGCCCAATTTGGACATTTTCACTTAGGGGTGTACACACTTTTGTTGCCAATGGTTTAGACATTAATGGCTGTGTGTTTAGTTATTTTGAGGGGACAGCAAATGTACACTGTTATACAAGCTGTACACTCACTACTTTACATTGTAGAAAAGTGTAATTTATTCAGTGTTGTCTCATGAAAAGTTATAATAAAATATTTACAAAAATGTGAGGGATGTACTCACTTTTGTGAGATACTGTATATCTTAAATGTTAGCAAATCATTTCATTGCATTGATACCTACATTTTTATTGTTAACCAAATAGGCTTTATGCCTAATAAATCTACTGCCCTTAATATTCAACGTACTTTATAAAATCTCTCTTAAAGAGTGCACCTTATCCCTATATTATTTGCAATAGCTATTGAACCACTAACAGTGATGATTAGACATTCTTGGACATCAGTGGTTTATATGAGGTCCTATTGATTAAAAAACAGCGTTATATGCAGATGATGTTCTTTTAATTTTAGGTGAAACAGTCTGTTTTTTAACCGGTTAAGGACCGGCTCCTTTACATACACGTCGGCAGAATGGCATGGCTGGGCAAAGTAACGTATATATACGTCACTTTGAAATTCCCGCCCCTGCCGTGAGCTCCGTGACTCGATGTCCGCCGGTGTCCCGCGATCGTGTGTCACAGAGCTGCAGAACAGGGAGAGGTAAGTGTAAACAAGCATCTCCCCGTTCTGCCTAGTGACACTGTCACTGATCGTATGCTCCCTCTCATCGGGAGCAGCGATCAGTGACGTGTCACTCGTATCCACGCCCCCCTAACAGTTAGAATCACTCCTTAGGACACACTTAACCCCTTCAGCGCCACCTAGTGGTTAACCCCTTCACTGCCAGTGTCATTTTCACAGTAATCAGTGCATTTTTATAGCACTGATCGCCGTAAAAATTACAATGGTCCCAAAAATGTGTCAAAAGTGTCCGATGTGTCCGCCATAAAGTCGCAGGCATGATAAAAATCGCAGATTGCCGCCATTACTAGTAAAAAAAATAATAATAATAAATATGCCATAAAACTATCCCCTATTTTGTAGACGCTATAACTTTTGCGCAAACCAATCAATATACGCTTATTGTGATTTTTTTTACCAAAAATATGTATAAGAATACATATCGGCCTAAACTGTGGAAAAAGTAATTTTTTTTATAGGTTTTTTGGGGATATTTATTATAGCAAAAAGTAAAAAATATTGAATTTTTTTCAAAATTGTCGCTCTATTTTTGTTTATAGCGCAAAAAATAAAAACGCAGAGGTGATAAAATACCACCAAATAAAAGCTCTATTTGTGGGGAAAAAAGGCCGTCAATTTTGTTTGGGAGCCACGTTGCACGGCCGCGCAATTGTCAGTTAAAGCAACGCAGTGGCGAATCGCAAAAAGCACTCTAGTCTTTGGCCAGCGAAATGGCCTGAGTGGTTAAAAATGACTATCATTTCTACTTTTGGTCATTTTTCAGGGTTATTAATTATTTGGAGTAAGTCAGTATTGTTACCAATTGATGAACTGAAATCCTCTTTACCCAGCTTTTAAAAAGAAGCTCTTTAAATGTAGTACCTACATTAACTATTTAGGTGTGATGATTTCTACAAATCCAAGTATATATACTGCAAATTTAGATTCACCTATTGCCAAGTTTCAAGGACAATGTAATTTGTGGTGGAGACCCCTTTTGTCTATAGCTGGCAGGTCTAAATTTATAAAGAGTTCTCTAAACCTAAACAAAGTTTTCATAAGTATTTACCAGACCTCAAATTTTCCACTCGCCTACTCACATTTTGCGAGTGGAAAATAAGGTCTGGCGAGGAGCTGGGCTGCCTGGGAGTGGGGGGGGGCAAGCACCGCTGGCAGGTGGGGTTGATCGGGAGCCGTTCTCCCAGTGATCGCCCCGATGGCAGAAAGCATGGAGGAAGAGGAGAGAGCCGTGGGATCGCAGAGCGGTAAAGCATGCTGTTACAACTTACATTGAAATTTCCTCCGCTCTGCTTGCTCCCACAACCCCGCCTCCTCCTGACCTCGCGCCTGTAATAGACAGAATGCCGAGATGTGTTGTCTAGCACAGGCGCGGGGTCAGGAGGAGGCGGGGCTGTGGGAGCGAGCAGAGCGGAGGAAATTTCAATGTAAGTTGTAACAACATGCTTTACCGCTCTGCGATCCCGTGGCTCTCCTCTTCCTCTGGTCATGATCTGGCCGCCAATGGGGGCACGGTGAGTCCACAATGGGGGGGAGCATGGTGAGTCCACAATGGGGGGGCATGGTAAATCCACAATGGGGGGGCACGGTGAGTCCACAATGGGGGGGCACAGTGAGTCCACAATGGGGGGGCACGGTGAATCCACAATGGGGGGGCACGGTGAGTCCACAATGGGGGGGCACGGTGAGTCCACAATGGGGGGGGCACGGTGAGTCCACAATGGGGGGGCACAGTGAGTCCACAATGGGGGGGGCAGGGTGAGTCCACAATGGGGGGGCACGGTGAGGCTGTGCTGAGTGGAACTGATAAAGTTGTTAATATTTATTTTTGTAACTTAAATTATCTTGTGAAATGTTTTATGCAAAATTATGAGGGCGTGATTAGCGGCAGAACTAGGGGCGGAGCAGGGTAGGGGTTGGGTGGGGCAACTAGTGGTGAGTAACCCTTGAGGCCTGACTAGTGGCTCAAGACTTGAAATTTTGATCCCTGTATTTACAATTACATCATGCAATAGGCTCCAAGAAGAAGATAACACCAATGAGATATTAAAAGATCCCAGTAACAGAAGTTATACCAATAATAATAATAATATAATAATATAATATAATAATAATATCTCAATAAAAATGTATGAAACAAAAAAAGAAGATATGCCACTGTATGGTCATGCAAAGTGTATTATGTTTGCTGTATACAACATAATAATCCATACATACAGCAGGTAAAATAAGTATTGAACATGTCACTATTTTTCTAGGTAAATATATTTGGTAATGACAGCTTCAAGACGTCTCCTGTATGATAAAACTAGTCACATCCATTGCTCGGTGTGATTTTGTCCCATTCTTCTACACAAATCTTGAAGGTTCCATAATCCTCTACTATGAACTCTGATCTTTCGTTCTTTCCATAGATTTTCAATTGGATTGAAGTCAGGTGATTGGCTGGGCCATTCTAGAAGCTTTATTTTCTTTCATTTGAAACCGATTGAGCGTTACCTTGGCTTTGTGTTTGGGATCATTGTCTTGCTGAAATGTCCACCCTTGTTTCATCTTCATCACCCTGGTAGATAGCAGCAGATTTTTATCAAAATTGTCTTGGTACATTTTTTCATTCATGCTTTCTTCAATGATATGAGGTTTGCCAGTACCGTATGCTGAAAGACAGCCCCACACTATGATGTTCCCACCTCCAAACTTCAGTGTTAGTATGGTGTTTTTGGGGTGATGTGTAGTGCCATTTGACCTCCAAACATGGTGTGTATTATGGCATCCAAAGAGCTACATTTTGGTCTCATCTGACCAGACTGTTTTCTCCCAGTATTTCACATATACTGCGGCAGGGCGGCCCGGCTGTGCAAACCGATGTACCTGTACGTCGGTCCCTGCATGAGAAACAGCAGGCGTGCTCCCGCTGTGCACCGTTGAAGCTCGCCCGCGGGTCCGGCAGACTCTATGTCTGCTGGCCAACCGCGATCTCGGTAAAAGAGAGGCAGAAGGGGGATCTGCCTATGTAAACAAGGCGAATCCCCATTCTGACAGGGGACAAGTCAGAGATCTGCTGTTCCTAGTGATCAGGAACAGCGATCTCTGTGTTGTCCCAGTAAGCCCATCCCCCACACAGTTAGAACACACCTGGGAAACACAGTTAACCCCTTGATCGCCCCATAGTGTTAACCCCTTCCCTGCCAGTGTAATTTATACATTGATCAGTGCATATTTTTTAGCACTGTAATAATGTCACTGGTCCCTAAAATGTGTCACTTAGGGTCAGATTTGTCCGCTGCAATGTCGCAGTCCAGCTAAAAATCACAGATTGCCATAATTACCAGTAAAAGCAATCAAAAAAAATAAAAGCCCATAAATCTATCCCATACTTTGTAGACACTATACCTTTTGCGCAAACCAGTCAATATACATTTATTGCGATTTTTTTTACCAAAAATATGTAGAAGAATACATATTGACCTAAACTGGTGAATAAATTAGCTTTTTCATATTTATTTATTTTGGATATGTATTATAGCAGAAAGTAAAAAATTTAGTTTTTTATTCAAAATTCTCAGTCTTTTTTGTTAATAGCACAAAAAAACAAAAAAACAAAGAGGTGATCAAATACCACCAAAAGAAAGCTCTATTTGTGGGAAAAAAAGGACATCAATTTTGTTTGGGTACAACTTCGCATGACCACGCAATTGTCAGTTAAAGTGACACAGTGCCATATTGCAAAAAAATGGCCTGGTCATTAAGGAAGTAAATCCTTCCAGGGCTGAAGTGGTTAGACAAGCTTCAACATGCTTTTTTTTCAGCAATGGAGTCTTGTATGGTTAGTGTGCATACAGGCCATGGCGGTTGAGTGCATTACTTATTGTTTTCGTTCAAACAATTTTACCTGCTAATTCCAGGTCTTTCTGAAGCTCTCCACAAGTGGTCCTTGGCTCTTGGACAACTCTTCTAATAATCTTTTTTACTCCTCTGTCAGAAATTTTGTGAGGAGCACCTGGTCATGGCCAGTTTATGGTGAAATTATGTTCTTTCCACTTCCGGATTATGGCCACAACAGTGCTCACTGGAACATTCAGAAGTTTCGAAATCCTTCTGTAACCAATGTCATCAGTATGTTTTGCAACAATAAGGTTGCAAATGTTTTGAGAAAGCTCTTTGCCTTTACCCATCATGAGATGTTTCTTGTGTGATACCTTGGTAATGAGACACCTTTTTATAGGCCATCAGTTGAGACTGAACCCGCTGATATTAATTTGTATTGACAAGGGGCAAGAATGCATTCTAATTACCGTAGATAGATTTCTTGGCTTTCCATGCTTGTTTGCACCTCGCTTTCTTCATGTGTTCAATACTTTTTCCCTGTGTCATTCCATTTTATTACACATAACTTAAATTCTGAACGTATTTGTTTTGGTATCTTTGTATGTATGGATTGCATGGGTTGTTACCGACATGTAGTGAAAATTTCATGTCAATAGCGCCTTTAAAAATATATTTACCTAGAAAAATGGTGACATGTCCAATACTTATTTTACTCGCTGTATGCAAGTGCATGTGCCTAAACATGTGTATGGAATAAAGGTGCACATGTAGAGTATAGATACACTGATAAATAATCCTCCATGAAAATATACTGGAATAGTAAAGAGATTATATAGTACCTTTCATATAAATAAGCGTCTTTGCATTTCGAAAACAGATTAAACGCTGTGTAAATTTCATATAACCACACCACTGTGTACATGCGTTGTTCGTTAAGGACCTTTTATAAGAAGCCCATAAAAACATCATTAAAAAGGGGATTTTGCTCATGGAAAAATTGGATTTAATATGTTGTTATGGAGACAACCATTTACAGTGATTCGTTCAATTTAAAAAAGCATGTACAGTGTCACGTTAACATTCATTTATACTGCTTCATTTTCGCCAGAATTCCTATTATATGCTTATTTAAGGGAAAGTATCAAAATGGTTTTGTTCATGAGACTGCATGGTGGCTCATTTGTTTCTTAGTACAATCTTTTGTAATACAATGTATATTAGGCTTTACACATTTGTCTTTGGATTACTTGAAAAGTAAGGAAATAATGCAGTCCCCTACAGCCTGAAAACATTTTGCGCACGCTGGTAATCGAGTGTAACACAGGCTTTAGCTTGTATAAAAGCAGTGTGAACAGCAAGCTTAGACAAAGAATTTGCAGAGCTTTCAGCAAGATTTGTTGAAGCTTTTAAAGTACCATTCCACTCCAGTTTGTAAATGTTGAACACAGATCCTAATGGGAGAGCTGATTGCCACTTTGAACAAGCTACTAGCAGGCTTCAGGACTTCTTGATGCTTGTTGAAAGCCTGCTAGCAGCTTTCTTAAAGTGGCAATCAACACTCCCATTAGGTTCTGTGTTCAACATTTACAAACTGGAGTTGAATGGTACTTTAAAAGCTTCAAAAACTCTTGCTGAAAGCTCTGCAAATGCTTTATCAACATTTGCTGTTCACACTACTCTTATACAAGATGAAGCCTGTGTGAAACAGGCTTCAGATAGGTTTTCCAGACTTCACTCATTGTAATTAGGACATTTTGCATTATATTCGTAAAATTCAAAAATGTTGTACTAAAAGAAACAATCACTAGCAAGATAGGCCCAGGGCATGCAAAAAGCTAAAAGAAACTGAGCAGGACCTATATAACAAGGTTAAAGCAACTTTTAGGATACAGTATTGATGCAGGGATCAGCAGGAACCACTTGGTGCAGTGGGGCAGGAGATCCACACTCTAGAAGGACTTGGGTCTGAAGCAGGCTTTAATGGAGCAGGATTCAATGACCCAGGTGGTAGAAAGTGGTGGTAGAAAGTGGTAAATATTCACTTACTTATTTGTAGTTAACAGGTTTTATAAATACTGTGACATGATCTGGCTATTTCCCAGTCTGTCCGTAGGGAAACATAAGCAGGAGGACATGAATGGATTGGGAAGGAGGTATGAGATGAGTAAAGAGGCCTTATTGGCATCAATTACCATTATAGCAAAAGAAGGCAAAGATAGCACTAAGTGTTCAAACTATAGACCTATATCATTGTTAAACGTGGACACAAAATTGTTCGCGAAAATATTAGCAACAAGGATGAAAGATTTAATGATGGAGCTGGTCCATCCTGATCAAGTGGGCTTTGTACCTAGGAGAGAGGGGAGGGACAATGGGGTAAGAACACTTCTGTTAATTAAAAAAATAAAAGATAGGAGAGTCCCTGGTCTACTGCTGTTGATAGATGCTGGAAAGGTGTTCGACAGGGTATACTGGGGATTCATGATGGGCACTCTAGAGAGCATGGGGATAGGACCAAGGATGATGCAGTGGATACAAACATTATACAAGGGCCCTACAGCCATGGTGAAAGTAAATGGAACATTGTCACCCCCCTTTAGAATGAATAACGGGACGAGACAGGGATGCCTGTCTCCGCTCCTGTTCGTGCTCCTGTTCGTGCTTGCGCTGGAAACTCTTCTGGCGACAGTACGGGGGGACGCGGACATAGGGGGCTTCAAAGTCGGAGAAAAGGAGCATAAATTAGCGGCATTCGCAGATGATATATTATTCTATATATCAAACCCCCGAATTACAATGCCCAACCTTATGAAAGCACTAAAGGAATACGGAGATCTATCTAATTTTAAGATCAACCCAAGTAAATCCGAAATATTAAATATAAATATGAAATTGAAAGAGGAACTGAGTTTACAACAAGAGTTCCCATTCCCTTGGAGGAGGACGGAAATAAAATATCTTGGGATTAAATTAACAGCATCGCCAGAGGAAATATATCAAGCAAACTATATTCCACTATTAGAGGAGATAAAAATAGAAATAAAAAGGATAGCAGCACGTCCCCTATCATGGATGGGCCGGATTAACGCCCTAAAGATGATAATACTTCCGAAGATTATGTACAAGTTTTAGATGCTCCCCAAATATATACCCCCAGCATATTTTAGAACTTTAAGAATTTTAATCACTAAATTAATATGGCACAATAAGAAACCTAGAATTCCTCTGGCAACTCTGAAGAAAGTAAAAAGCCAAGGGGGATTAAATGTACCTGACTTTCAAAAAGATTATGATGCGGTTTTGTTAACATGCGTGGTGGAATGGGCTAAATGAAATAATGAGAAAAGGTGGGTTAATATAGAACACATAATGGCTTATACGCAACTAGGAAGGAATATCCCCGCAGGGGATGTGTATTGAGGGGCTGCCTGCTTATCATAATCCCTTTAGGTTTCAATGTACAAGTGTTGAGTTCTCATTGGTTCTTCCTTGTCCCCTACCCCCTCTATGACAAGGCTAAGGGGAGTGTAACTCCCAGCCTACGCTCTCTACCAGCTAAAGCGCTGACATTGGGGCAGAGGATTATTCAGCTCCCCCAATACCTGCAACCCAGCCCCGGATCACGGGAGTGCAGACAGCTGTTCCCACTCTGCAGCGGCTGTTTTTATCCACAGGAGACCGTATGTGCGATTTTGCTCCCCAGCATCAGAGTCGTACTTTTCCTTTTCCTGTTTGCCTGGGATGGAAGCTTGTGACTAACACAGGTGCAGACCAGTTGAGGGTCAGGAACCTGGTTAGTCTGTTTTTAAAAGGGGAGAAATGTGACAGAAGCCACTGTCACTGTGTGTTTTGGAAGGGACTGTGGGCTGGCCTCCTACCCACAGACTATGGCCCAAAAGAGAATGGAGACTTGGGGACAAGCTGGCATTGAGATAATGTAATGTAATGCTACATCCCTTCTCCCCCATCCCCCCCCCTCTTGCTGCTGTGTTTGTGTTGGTTCATGTCACGTACAATGGTCTGGACTGGAGGCATCTCTCCGCAGGGGATGTGTATTGAGGGGCTGCCTGCTTATCATAATCCCTTTAGGTTTCAATGTACAAGTGTTGAGTTCTCATTGGTTCTTCCTTGTCCCCTACCCCCCTCTATGACAAGGCTAAGGGGAGTGTCCCTAACTGTGTGTAAAAGTGTATGTTTTGTATTTAATAAACAGTTGATGCTCTGCATGTTTAACCCTCAACACCTGTGTGGTTTGTCTCATGATTGTGGGGTTAAGGGCTGGTTATGGTGAATCTGCAGGCTGCGGGTGCATTTGGAGGACAGGAGACACAGGTCTGGCGGATGTGCCCCCCTGGGGTATCCGAGATCCGTCACAGTGGCACTAGGAAAATAATTTGTTTGCACCGGGGAAAAGTTTGATAAGGGGAAATTGAATTAAAAAAGAAAACTCACAACTACGTGATATAATACAAGGGGGAAAAACATTTTAGCTCAAACACTTCATAGCAGCACTTCCTCACCCAATAAGAGGAGGAAAAGCACTTACACTGATAGAGCGATTATTTACCATCGAAAAAACAAGTGGGAATATATCTAGGATATATAAAACTTTGATAGAAGTGGAAGAACTGGAAGTTCCGACATTTATAAAAAATTGGGAGAGGGAATTGGGGAAACGAGGAAGGAACCAAGAAGTAGGAAAAATCCTGAAACTAGTACATGGATCATCAGTAAACAATGGGATGGTGGAAATGAACTATAAGTGCATAACTCGGTGGTATAGAGCTCCAGAAACACTAGGGAAACATCAAATAGGACAGACAACGGAGTGTTGGCGGGGTTGTAAACAAACGGGAACTATGGCCCATATATGGTGGGGGTGCCCCAAAATTAGAATGTACTGGAAGGAAATACTGAGCTATATCAAGGAAATCACTAATATAGATATACCTGAGGAACCATGGACATGTCTATTTCATGGGGTAGATATTCCGACAAAAGAATATAGAAACTCATTGATTGTACATATTATTATTATTATACAGGATTTATATAGCGCCAACAGTTTGCGCAGCGCTTTACAACATCAGGGAAGACAGTACAATCACAATACAATTCAATACAGAGGGATCAGAGGGCCCTGCTCGATAGAGCTTACAGTCTAGAAGATATGATGAACGCTGCAAAAAGCTTGATACCGTGGAAATGGAAGGAAGTAGAGAGCCCAAAAATTAGAAAGTAGTTTGATAAAATAAGAGATATATAACATGGAATATCTAAGACATAGCCATGAGGATACTAGAGAGGGATTCATTAACCTCCCTGGCGGTATGATTCTGTCAGATTTTAGGTGCTGAAAGCGGTACCATTATTCTGCATGGAAATTTGGCGTTTTATATTGTACGCCTGTAATTCTTAGGAATAACTCACTTAAATCTGTCCAAACCAGAGTCTAGTAGACATCCCGGGTATGATAAAGTTCAAAAAACAAAATCATAAATTATAATATAATAAATAACTATAAAATAATTATAACCAATAATAATAAAAGTGTTTTGCAGTGTTTGATGACGAATTTCCCCACTAATCGCTATCGCTCAATTCTGCAAGTAATTCTAATTTATTATCGCTGTTTTCTAGCTGATCTAAAACCACTTTTGATATAAAGGGACATTTTCCAGGCAGAAAGAACAGTTTTTATTATATAAAAGTGCATGCAGGACACTGGGCAGACCACTGGGGACAATGGGGGTGTGTTATTATTTGATACAGTATACTGTATGTGTATTGTGTGTTTCACTTTTTGAATTTGGCGCCGAACTCCGCCCCCGTGCGCCGCAACGTCGCAGGGAACGGAGCTCGGAGGCACTCGGCAGTGTGGCCACATCGCAGGATCCAGGGACAAGGTAAGTAACTTCCCCTGTATCCTCCCCTGTATCCTGCGATCTAATCCCGAGTCTGGCTCGGGGGTTACCACTTTAGGTACTGAAATCTCACCCCGAGCCTGACTCGGGAATACCGCTAGGCGGGTTAAGAGATGGGAAAAGTGGAAAAAGTTTAAAAAGTTTAAATTAACAAAGAAATATAGTGAGATTAAGATTACTTAGAGAAGAGGAGAAGGAAGGGTCTTCCAAATTGTATTGGAAATACAATTTGGCAATGTATGTAAGTAGGGAAAATGTTTTTACTTCTTTGTATATGATACATTTTGATAAAATAAAGAATATTAAATAAAAAGCAACTTTTAGGATACAGTATTGATGCAGGGATCAGGAGGAACCACTCAGTGCAGTGGGGGGGGGGGGGGGGGGCAGGAGATCCACACTCTAGAAGGACTTGGGTCTGGAGCAGGATTCAATGACCCAGGTGGTAGAAACATCAGGCTCATCCCTAGTATTTATCATTGAACCCCAACTTCAAACAGTAGCGTATGAAACATTGTATGCATTGGAGTGCCTACATAGGCTGTAGTAAAACAGGCACACTGGGATCTTGGCTGTGATGCCCACTAAGACACTTCCTGCAACTGGGCAGACTTCCAATTATGCCGCACACATTATATTGCAAACTTTTCCTGTGCAACAGAAATCCGACTGAGAATGGCAGGCCGTGCACTTTGAAATGGCCAGGTTCTACAGCATTGCACAGTCCAACTTAGTTTCAGACACTTTGAACTGAGTGAGTGAGTGAGTGAGTAAGTAACTTATATAGCGATGCAAATGCAAACTAAATTGCCTCAAGGCGCTTACATCCAGTGTCGTCCTGATCCTTCAGAAGAGGTGGGTCTTACGTTTTTTCCTGAAGGCCCGATGGTTTTCTTCCACGCGGATGTTTGTGGGTAGAGCAAGCCTGTAAGCAGTTTACTGGAGGAGGAAAACACAGGGAGAACTGCAAATGAGATGAGATATAAAGCTGCAGTAGTAACAAACCCTCACCCCATCCTGGTGTTTTGCGTTATGGCATGAATGTGGCTGTATTTCAACTATAGGGTTGATGTACTAAAGGAAAATAGATTGTTCACTTTGCATGGGAAGTTGCACCTCGCACGGAAATTTTTTCCAGAGCTGAGTGAATGAAGTCTGTTGACCTCCGACATACAATCACGAGCAAGGCAATGCTGTTTTTTTTTTTTAACTTGTACTGTATGTTCTTTTTAAAGTGAAATTTCACCACATTAACTAAGTATTAGGGAAAATTCAATTTAAATGTGCAACTTTCCTTGCAAAGTCTGCAGCCTATTTGCCTTTAGTAAATCAACCCCTATGTATTTATCTCTGTAGTTGATCCACTTTTATTTATTTGAGTTTGAAAGCAAAAACTATACATGCCCAACAGGCTATTTTTGCAAATGTTCAGAACTGACAGGCACTTTGCACATTTCTCTAGGCAAAATCACATGTTACGGGGTCAGTGATCAGGTGACGCTTGTACTAGAATGTATTTTGTTAAGGGCTGATGTGTTACCATGGCAGCAGAATGCTGTTGGGATACTTTATTATATGGCCCATCCTTGACAAAATCAGACAATTTGATATCAATTGGCTTACCAGTTAGCTGATAAATGCAAGACAATTGTGACTAAAAATAACACTAGATATAAAAATACATTTACGAGACATTGCCAGAGCTTTGAAAGAACACAAAAAACAACAAATGATTTGTAATAAATGCTTTGCAACAGTGAGAGTAACCAAAGGGTCTAAATAAAGAAAACCATGATTTCTAATATTTCCTCTAAGCCCCTGTTTATTACCTAAATCAGTGACATGGAAAATTGTATCCCATTATGATCAATGAGTAACACAGAGCTAACTTGAAAACAGGAACAACTGAAATACTTAAAGTGATATTAAATATATTTTCCTGACAGACTCCATGGCAGCCTACGTGTGGGTTAATCCCGCCCCTCATACCTCATAGGACCCTTCTCCCATAAATCTTTGCTCTGAGCCAGAGGCCGTGTTCCTTTTTTTGTCCTCCTCCTAGGACCAAGATATAGTCTTACCTTTTCATGAAGTTTTTCTGTAATCCAGGCCTGGCGGTGTGCACGGCGATACGTTGGTGGTTAGCGGTGATCCTCTCTGCAGTCCAGCAATCCTAGCTATTAGCAGGTGGACATGGGCGATATGATGCGACACCATGAAGAGCTTACTAACCTGGCCATTGGCAGGCAAGCGGCAATATGGCCAAACATCCCAGCTATTAGCGGGAGGCTTTGTAAACGCCTGATCGTGCGGTGGGTCGAGCGAACAGCTCCCCAGTCCCAGGTTCTGGTCCGGATCGTGCCGTGGTGGTGGTAATGTACAAAGATATTCCTTTTATATGGCAGCCGTATCTCTGTGTTTTGTGTGTCTCCTTATTTTCTATCAAGCTCCAGTGAGTGGCCACGGCGGCTGGAGTGCAGCTGCGTTCCAGTTTGCCATTTCAGGAAGTCGCTGCGCATCCGCAAGCCGCGAACGAAGATTCCGTGCTTGGTTCGTGCAGGCGCAGTTTCGCCAAAATGGCGGCGGCGGTCGCACATGCGATTGGCCGCCACCGGATGGCAACCGCTATGGGGCGGTGACATCGTTAACGGTGGCAGATTTAAATAGCTGTCAAAGCAGCTATTACTTGGGATGACTTGCAGGCTTATGCGGTATTTACCCAGGCACTGGGCTCTGGTTTGCAAGGTAAATTGTTTGCTGCAGGCTCCCTGGGTGCTGGCTATGTTTTGTTATGTGCTCTCTCATGCCTGTTGTCACTCCTGTTTCTCATAAGGCTTTAATGATTCATTTCACTTTCAAACTGCCTTGCCATGGATCTGTCACCGCCCTCTTGTGGCCAACCCTTGCGCTGCAGGTAGGATTTATTTCTTTTCTACCTGTGATGCTTGGGTTCACTCATTCAGGAGCTCTTAACCCTTTCTTTTTCACTCAGCTCTTCTAGGTCTGAACACCAAAGCACAGCAAAGACCGTCCTATGTCTCAACGTTGTCACTCCTCTTCAAGGTCCAGACGTCAGATCTTCCTTTAGATCTAGGTACCACAGATAGGAGTCTAAAACCACCTCTGGGGGTCACTCTCACCGCCACTCCAGCCGCTCTGTGAGGAAAGCCTGCTGGGTATGCGGGGCCCAGGTTCCTGAAGGCAAATTGCTCTGCAAGCGATGCTTTTCTAAAGTCGCATAAGAAAGAGAGGATGGAGACCAACAAGTGAAAGCACTGGTCAGAAAGGTGGTCCATGAGTCCCTGAGTAAAGGGGATTCTGGTCATACCCACAAACCTGCTGGCGACACTATGTCAGTCCCTATTAGGGATGATCTCAAGGCTCCAGGCCCTTCACAGCCGAGCCATTCCTCAATTGAAGCCTCAGACAGTGAGGTGGAGGTAGATGACCCTGGTGCAGATTTTGAATTTGCCCTAGTACCACAGCTGGTCAAAAGCTGTCAAAGAAGCTTTGAGATGGAAGAGCCAGTGGAGGCACCCTCCAAACAGAGGAAATATTTTAAACACCTCAAAAAAGAACACCCTAATTTCTCCTTTTTGGGTGAACTCAGCGCAATAATTACCGACAAATGGGGTGGTGTTGAAAGGAAGAATTGCCTGTTAATGAAGGTATCAAAAATGTACCCATTTAAAAGCAAGGATGTAAAACACCTGGAGTCGGCTCCTCTCATTGACTCAGCCCTAATGAGGATGGTGAGGCACGTCACACTCCCAT
The DNA here is from genome assembly GCA_029206835.1 of Rana muscosa. Classification (NCBI taxonomy): domain Eukaryota; kingdom Metazoa; phylum Chordata; class Amphibia; order Anura; family Ranidae; genus Rana; species Rana muscosa. The sequence continues at coordinate 376,765,071 of CM055127.1, forward strand.
TGGAGGATACTGTTTCCTTTAGGGATTGCCTGGAGTGGAAAATTTATACCGACCTCAAGCGGATCTACATTACAGCGGGTATGACCTGCAAACCAGCTCTAGCTCTCGCAGCCCTTTCTAAAGCGATGGAAGTCTGGGCAGACGACGTAGATGCTTCTCTGAGGAGCATCTCGGAAGAACTGGCCAGGAGCTCACCTATTCATGGGCTAAGGTTGACGTTGGCTTTTCTCGTGGGGCTTCCCTAGACATAATTCGCCTGGTGGCTCGGATCATGCTGACATCTGTCACGGCTAAGCGTGCCTTGTGGCTGCGCCCATGGGTAGCTGACCCTGCCTCCAAGCAGGCATGGTGCAGGATTCCATTTGGGGGTTCGTCCCTCTTTGGGAACATATCGGACAGTGCCATCACCCGTGCCACAGGGGGCAAGTCGGGGTTCCTTCCCCAGGATCGCCGCCTGCTAAACCAGAAGAGAACACAGCCCAGGCAAAGTTCAGATGGAGCAAGGAATGCTCGCTACTATAGGCCTGGCCGTGAGTTCAAGAAGACCTGGAAGAAAAAACAGCCTTCAGGCCAGAAATTTTCAAAAGGGGCATCTTCCGGTGGACAAGAATCCCCTAAGTCTTTATGATATTGCACCTGCCTAAAACAGAGCGAGTCGGCATCCTTGCCTCTCTCGGAAGAGAAAAAGCGAATTCTCCTGTCTCTCTTGTGGCTCAGGGCGCTGCAATTCCAGTTCCAGATGACAAAAGGTTTTAAGGGGTCTACTCGCCCCTCTTCATGGTGTTGAAGAAAAACGTCTCCTGGAGGCCAGTTATAGACCTAACCCACTTGAATTCTTTTATCTAGAAGGAGAAGTTCAAGATGGAGACACTACTCATGATCAGTCAAGCAATCCAACCAGGTGATTGGCTTGTCTCTATAGACCTGAAGGACGCCTACTTCCATGTTCCGATAGCGTCAGAATTCCAGAAATACCTTCGCTTTGCTGTCGATCAAATCCGTCTGCAGTTCACCTGTCTCCCCTTCGGGCTTACAATATCGCCTCGTGTGTTTTCAAAACTTGTTGGCTGTCGTGGCTCTGATCAGGACCAGAGGTATCCGTCTGTATCACTATCTAGACGACCTGCTGTTGTCTCGGGACAAGGAGCAGTTGCTAATCCACAGATCCCAGGTCATCTCCACTCTACTCGAGTTTGGTTGGCTTCTGAATCTGGAAAAGAGCCATCTGGATCCTACGCAGTCCCTGGTATTCCTCGGGGCACACTTCCACGCTATCAAGAGCACCATCTTGTTACCCTGGAAAAATCCCAGTGATCCGGGACAGAGTTTGGCTTGCAATGTCATCCTCATCTCCAAGCCTCTCAATGCCTAAAGTTCATTGGCACCATGGTGTCAACAACACCCATGGTAAAGTGGGCTCAGTGGAAAATGCGGCCCTTCCAGAAGGGTTTCCTCCAGCAGTATAATCCAGGGCTTCGGGATCACTTTATCCAAATAACCTCATCCATGCGGGAGAGCTTTCCCTGGTGGCTACAACAGAGGAACCTCCTCAATTGTCACTCCATCGCACTTGTGTCTTGGGTCACCATCACTACAGATGCCAGCAACAGGGGCTGACAGAAGTAGCCCAAGGCATATGGAATTTTCCCTCTCACAGGATAGTCTCCAATGTTCTGGAACTTTGGGCAGCGTTCTGCGCTCTGCAGGCTTTTCACCACTTAACAGCAGGAGACTCAGTCCTCCTAAGACTGGACAACACAACGGCAGTCGCATACATCAAGAGACAGGGGGGTACTCGCAGTCAAAGGAAATAGAGCCCATCATGATCTGGGCCCAGAAAAACATGGCCAACCTGACAGCTGTCTATCTCCCTGGAGTCCCGAACGTTCAGGCAGATTTTCTGTTGAGAGTTTCTCTGGACAACGAGTGGACTTCCCCCCCCGAAGTCTTCAGGTGGGTCCTGTCCCTGGGAGTCATTCCGGAAGTAGACTTGTTCGCCTCCCCATGCAACTTCAGACTAGAGAGCTACTACACGAGGTCTTGGTATCCCCAGGCTTTTGGGTAGATGCTCTGACAGACCATTGGCGGTTCCACAGGGCCTATGCCTTTCCCCCGGTTCCTGTCATTCTCCGTTTTTTGTCGAGGCTCAGGATGGAAGAAGCAGAGATAGTGGCAATAGTCCCGTACTGGCCAAACAAGCCATGGTTTCCACTGCTGATGCAACTCAGCTTCCGGGACCCAGTTCCTCTACCCTCCAGACCAGATCTCCTATCACAAGGGGCATTTCTACATCCATGCCCGGCCCATCTACATCTGATGATCTGGTTCTTGAGAGGAGAAGGTTGGAGGCCCTAGGCTGTCCAAGTAGGGCCATCTCCACAATATTAAATGCCAGAAGAACAGGCACCAACAGGGTCTACCAGAGGATTTGGAAAAAGTTTTCAGACTACACCTCTTCCACTGCAGGTTCTTGCAATAACCCAAAGATACATGATATCCTGGGCTTCTTACAATCAGGATTGGATCTCTCATTGTCTGTCAGCTCGCTGCGAGTCCAAATCGCTGTAATCTCTGCCTTTACGGGTGTTTCCTGGGCTAGACACCCTCTTACTCAGTAGTTTTTCAGAGGAGCAATAAGGCTCAGACCTCAGAGCCAAGTTTTTCTAATTGGGATCTTCCCCTTGTCCTGGATTTTTTCTTAGGTAGAGAGTTGGAACATGAAGATCAATCTTCTGTCAAATGACTCTCTCTAATAGTTGTCTTCTTGGTGGCTATAACATCGGCCAAGAGGGTCTCTGAAATCAGCTCTCAGGGATGCAAGGAGCCATTTCTAAACTTTTTAATTCCTATGTTGGGTTCAAACCCCAAAGTGGCATCTGTGTTTCATGACAATCAGGAGATTGCTCTTCCAACGTTCAGATCTACCGAGGATTCCAGTGTTTATCCCTTAGATGTTGAAAAAGCTCTGAGTCAGTATCTTGAAGCTACAGCTTCTTTCCGTCAGACCGACCACCTGCTCGTTCTTTTCACAGGAAGTATAAGGGAATGCGTGCCTCTTCCAGATCTATCGGAGCATGGATTGTTCAGGCCATTCAGTGGGCCTATAAAGCCAAGGGCTTGGCGCCTCCAGAAGCGGTGACTGCTCACTCAACTAGAAGTGTCTTCATCATGGGCGGCATCACGTCACGTGCCTCCAGAAGTTATTTGCAAGGTGGCCTTGTGGTCTTCAATTAACACGTTCATGGCAGACTACTGCGTAGTGGTTTACGTATCTTATCTGTTGATGGTGCCAATTAAACCTTTTTTCTTTTGTCCAGCACTCTGCCCACCCGGGTGTGTATGGCTAGTTATTTCCCACACGTAGGCTGCCATGGAGTCTGTCAGGAAAACGGAAAATTTATATCAAATACTTACCGTAATTTTCCTTTCCTGATGGACTCCATGGCAGCAGGAGTTCCCTCCCAGTGGCTGGAGTAGGCTAAATTATGGAACACGGCCTCTGGCCCAGAGCAAAGATTTATGGGAGAAGGGTCCTATGAGGTATGAGGGGCGGGATTAACCCACACGTAGGCTGCCATGGAGTCCATCAGGAAAGGAAAATTACGGTAAGTATTTGATATAAATTTTCCGTTTTTTTTAAATTAAAATAAAAAAAAGGGTATACTTATCTGTTCTGTGCAATGTATTGCACAGAGCAGCTCTTTCCACTTCTGGGGTCCCCAGCTGGTGCTTTCCGCTCCTCCTCTTCTCCAAGTGCCCCATAGCAAGCCCTGTGCTGAGATGGCACTCATGCGGGCATGCTCCCGAGCTAGACTCTGTGCGTTCTTAGACACACACAGCACAGCTTGGCTATGACACCCGCATCAGCCAATGGCTCCCACTGCTCTTGAAGACTCCTGTAAATGCAGGAAGAGGAGCAGCATTGCTGCACACGGGACAGTGCTGGACTGAGAGAGGACTCAGGTAAGTATTTAGGGATGGTTGAGGTGGGGGGAAGGGGGACTGGTATTGGAAGATTTTTTTACCTTAACCTCCCTGGCAGTATTCCCGAGTGTGGCTCGGGGTAAATTTTCAGTACCAAAAGCGGTAACCCCGAGCCACACTAGGAATCGCATCGCAGGATCCATGTACAGGTTACTTACCTTGTCCCCTGGACCCTGCGATGTCTCCCCGCTGTGTCTGCGAGCCGTGTGTCCTCCGCTCGATTCACAGTGCCAAGCTCCGTTCTCTGCGAGCGTTGCGGCGCACGGGGCGGAGCCCGGCGCCAAATTCAAAAAGTGAAAAACACACAATACATACAGTACACTGTAATCTTACAGATTACAGTACTGTATCAAATAATTACACACCCCCTTTGTCTCTAGTGGTTTGTCTAGTGCCCTGCATCCAGTTTTACATTATAAATACTGTTCTTTCTGCCTGGAAACTGGAGATTGTCCATAGCAACCAAAAAGTGTCCCTTTATGTCAAAAGTGGTTTTAGATCAGCTAGAAAACAGCGATAATAAATTAGAATCACTCGCAGAATTGAGCAATAGCGATTTGTGGGGAAATTCGTCATCAAACACTGAAAGTAATGACAGCGACAATTCTGCAACTGAGCAAATTTCAGTGTTTTTGATTTGATTACATTATCGAATTTTTTTTATTATTATATTATTATTTGTTATAATTATTTATAGTTATTTATTATAATTTATGATTTCATGTTTCAAACTTTATCATACCCGGGATGTCTACTAGACTCTTGTTTGGACAGATTTAAGTGAGTTATTTCTAAGAATTACGGGCCTACAATATAAAACGCCAAATTTACATGCAAAACATTGTACCACTTTCAGCATCAAAAATCTAACATAATCATACCGCCAGGGAGGTTAATGTAGAGAATGCAATGAAGTGTCACTAAACATACATCATAAAATACTATTAATAAATGGTGTATTACATGCTGTTCATACTCAATCAGTCACTATGAGATTCCTTTTCTGTATTTTGCAAAAAACCCTGGTTGATCCTGTTGATCCTCTATCTCCACCTTCTGTTCATGTCTCCAGTTCAGCTAGGGAATTTGCAGCTGTTGTGGCAACTCTGCACATGCTCAGTTTTCAGTGAGTTTCTATGCTGAGTATTTCCTTCCTCACATCTGAGCAGTCCATGTGACTATAGAGTCACACATGTGGGTGTATACACAGTGGTAAATGACAGCCCATGCCCTCCCTCCTCCTCCATGTCCACTAACCAGCTCAATGCACAATGCGGATGGGATATTACATGTAGATTAATGCAGGCTTCACCTCCCTCTTATTCTAAGACACAGGCTGAAGGGGTGTGACACAGCCTTTGACTGGCAGAAATCCACCCACACCATGATATTTCCACAAAATAATAAAGATTTTATTTTTTAAATTTGTATTACAATTTAACCACTTACCGCCCGCCCACCGCCAAATGACGGAGGGGCGGTGCGGCTCTCATTCTGGGACAATGTCATATGACGTCATCCCAGACCGGCCACGGGGTGCAGGGGCGCTCAGCGCGGCAATCGCGCCCCCGATCTCTGTAAAGAGCCGAGGCCTTTTTAAACCATGTAATCGGCTGTGTCCAATCACAGCCGGTCACATGTAAACACGGAGATACCGTTAATTGGTTCTCATCGCCTCACACTGACAGAGTGTGGGGTGAGGAGAGCCGATCAGCGGCATCACCTCCCAGGGGACATCAAGACATGTAATCAGGGCACTGATCATCAGTGCCCTGATTACAAAAACACCCCACCAGTGCCAGCAATCAGTGCCCACTAGTTCCAGCAATCAGTGCCCACAAGTGCCACCAATCAGTGCCCATTAGGGATGCCAGTCAGTGCTGGCTATCAGTGCTGCCCATCAATGTCCATCATTGCTGACCATCAATGCCACCTATCAATGCCCATCAGTGCCCATGATTGCAGCCCATCAGTGCCCATCAGTGCCTCCTATCCATGCCGCCTATCAGTGCCCACAAGCGCCGCCTATCAGTGCCCACCAGTGCCACCCATCAGTGCCGCCTATCAGTGCTCATTAGTGCCACATATCAGTGCCACCCATAAGTGCCCATAAGTGTGGCATATTAGTGCCACCTAATCAGTGCCCATAAGTGCTGCCTCATCAGTGCCACCTCATCAGCGTACATCAGTGAAGGAGAAAAATTACTTATTTACAAAATTTACTGACAGAAATTAAGAAAAACGATTTGTTTTCAAAATTATCGGCCTTTTTTTTTGTTAAAAAAAACCCAGCAGTGATTAAATACCGCCAAAAGAAAGCTCTATTGGTGTGAAGAAAATTATAACAATTCCACATGGTTGCAGTGTAGCATGACCGCGCAATTGTCATTCAAAGTGCGACAGTGCTGAAAGCTCAAAATTGGCCTGGGCAGGAAGGGGGTGAAAGTGCCCTGCAGGCAAGTGGTTAAAGCAGTGTATTGATATTATTCATTTATTTTTACTCTGTATCCCAAAGACAGTTTTTTTTTTTTAACATGTGACCAGTGGCAGAGGGCTAGAAGCTCCTCCTGCTTATCTTTCCCTGCAGACAGACTGGGAAAGATCTGGGTCATGTGACAGCTGTACATCGATTAGGAGAAAAGATACTTAGATGTTATTTTGTTTTGTATTAAAATAATTACAATGCCATCATCCATATACAGAAAGAGAAGAGACAATGTAAATTTAACAATGTGTGTTTATATCACTTTAAGGTAAAAAATATTTGCCTTTAGAACCACTTTAAAGCTGCCCTGTCGCTTAGTGAAATAAGTGGACATTGAGCCTAACAGTAATTTCTCTGTGCAAAAAATACCTTGATCCTACCAGAAAACCAATACTGCCATTTATCCTGTCCACTTTGCAGTGTAATCTCAAGCAGTGTTATCCTCCCTGCCCAGTTCATCTCTGTGGACTACACATCACCTCCCTCTATGTTATAGAAAAGAGGTTTTGAGAAGGTGTTCTGTTGACTTTGCTAGGGTGACAACCCTGCTTCTTTATATAGGGTGGTACAAGGATTGAGCGGTGTTACTATAGAACAGGACGTGTGTTAATGGCAGGATCAACAGGTAAAAAATAGAGAGGAAAAACTAAACTAATGTAGCTTGCACATCTACAAACTTGGTAAGCTGCAATATATTAAGATTTTGTTCTTGGTTTGAGATACACTTTGGGATGAATTTGCTAAAGGCACATAGGCTGTTCACTTTGCAAGGGAAGTAGCTCTTTGCAAGGGAATTAGACCCAGATTTCAGTAAATGATGTGAAGCTCTGCTGATTTCCATCATCCAATCATGTGCAAGCACAAATGTTGTTTTTATTTTTCTTGCACGTGATTGGGCAGACTTTGCAAAATGAAACTTTACCACATTCACTAAGCTGAAGGGTAAATTCCCTTGCAAAGTGCATCTTCCCCTGCAAAGTGAGCAATCTATTTGCCTTAAATAAATCAACCCATTAACTCCCCTTGTCCTTTCCATAAATAATTCATAGAGCTCTCCTTGCAGGACAGAATTTAAAAAAGAGCAAATGAAACATGGGACAGTTCTTCATGTTGCATACCTTTTGTCTATCCTGTGCTTGGAAAATTAAAGTGGTTGTAAACCATTTACAACCACTTTAACCTACAGGTAAGCCTAGATTAAGGCTTATCTGTAGGTTCTTGAAATATCTCCTAGACCTACACGGTCTAGGAGATATTTGCAAATCGCTGTACAGCGATTTCTTCTGCGCATGTGCCGGAGTTAGAAAGGGCACGCTGTGCCGTTTCTAGCTTGGATCATGCCGTTAGTGGCGGCTCCCGGGCGCATGCGCGGGAGTGATGCCACGCGACTCCGGCCAGTCACAGAGCCAGAGTTTGCAGCCCCGGAAGGAAGAGGGCTGGAGAATGGACGCTCGCTACTAGCGAGGAAGACGGGGACATCGCGGGCTTCTCCTGCAGGTAAGTGTCACATAATGGGCTACTATGTGATGCATAGTAGCCCATTATGCTTTACCTTTGCAGGGAAACAAAGGGGAAGTAAAACCCATCAGGGTTTACTTCCTCTTTAATGGGAAATATTATTAACTGCCACTAGCAATAGGTCCCTGGTTGGCTTCCATAAAACAGCCCCCATAATATGTTTTGCTTTTAGGGTCGCTTTTTCAACCAAAGTAAACTTGAAAGTCCCTTCAAAAAAAATAAGAATACTTAGTTCCAGCCGCATGTTGAAACTTTGCTCTCTTGAACAGAAACGTGCCCACTGCCTACCAACCCTTCCAGATGTGTTGGGTAGTATGTCCTCAGCTGGTTGCTGTGGTTCTCCCTTAGGATTTCTTCTTTACTACAGGACACAGTAATTATGTAAGGGCCTGATGTATTGAATGATTACGTCCCCCACTGTGCTCAATGGTTCCACCCACCGGCCTCTACATCAGTCACGGGTTCGCTTTAACCTCCCTTATAACACTTATTTTAAACATAAATGCCTTAAAACCTAGCTTCAAACCTAATGGTTAAACTAAACCCCTTAACCCCTGACCCTAACAATAAACTAACACGCAATGTAATCCTTTATATTAAACTAAGCCCTTCTGCAGAATTCTTGCTTTGTCCTACAATGCTGGCACTGAAAACCTCTGACCTGTACTGAAGAACACAAAAAAAATTCAGCCAAAAAAGCCCTTTATAGTACATCTCCAAAGGATGACCATGTACGACTAAGAAGCAAAACTAGCAATAATGAAATGAAAATGCTATGCTGTCATTTTTCAGAATTCTGTGAATCCTTCCTAAAACAATCTTTAAATCAATGCATTTTGTTTCACTACATTTGCCCCTAGTTTTCCATTAAATTGTTCCTCTAGATTAGAATATAAAAATGTTTTAAATGAAAATCCGTGATGTCAAACAAAAAATAAGTAAAGTATAGTTTCTTCTTCACCTTTCCCCCATTAAAACGAATCCCTCTTTTCTTTGCCTTTCTCTGATACAATTGAGAACAAATCTGGATAGTAGGGATACAGACAACCCCTCCCTACTCCTAAATTTTGTTTGGAATTTTCGTTGTTGTAATTTTTTTAGTGCTAGCTTAGTCTGCAGCACTTGTATTGTGAATTTACAAGGAGTAGCACTGATTCTATTGCGTAAGATGTGAGGGGGCGCTCATATGGTCCAATATAATGTGCAATAGTATTTACATATTCCTATAAAGCAATACCTCTATATTCATATTAAAGTGCAACGTGCTATATTAAAATAAATACAATCCATCTAAAAAGTGGTTGTGAACAAAATGGTGAAACATTGATAAAGAATTTATGAAAAAAAGTCCTAGTGCATATGACTCTTCTGTGCTGGTTATCTTCTAAGTGGCGTCATTAGTGAACAGTCCATCACCAACTGGATTTAATACCCCCAATGTTCTCCATATGTGGGTTCAGCTTACCAGATAGAGGTGACCTCTTTAGTTAAAAAGCAAGTCAAATAGTGCTTTTAGCAAGATAAATTTGCTTCAAAGAAGGAGACTGTTAAGGCAAAAATCCCTCCTCCGCAAGACCATGGATGGGGTATGTGAAAAAAGATATAAAAGGGAAACTAATAGTGTAATCCTGTTTATTAAAAAACATCAAATAAAAGACAAGGCCAAGTAGCTGCTTACATAGAGGCTACTCGCGTGTATCTGGATCTAATGGTGCCTCCCGGCTCGCATTCACTGCTGGCGTGCGTTCCACCATCCAGCGTGATCAACCAAGGGGACCGGAAGTAGCGTGACCAAGAACGTACATTTCGTATTGCTGGTAGCTCTCGCTTATTTAGACAGGCGGTGAGACCCGTTTAAAGGTTCGGTTCAACTGCACTTTTTAATTTCCACAACTGAAAGTCTAAACACACCCTTTAAAGATCATGTAGCAAAACACCTCTCTTCATTTTGTAATGTCAATTTAGAACAACCTGATGCTTAATATTTATTTATCCAAACACTGCTCAGATTTATACAACATGCCAATTATTGGGGGAAACCATACTCGTTTGGGTTAAGCCACTCCCTCCTATTGAAATATCCTATCCTACCAGAATAGGGAAGATTAGCAGATTGATGGTGGTTGGTGGAAGATTATTAAAATCTAATAAATTTACAGTCAAGTTCATGTTCATCGTGCTGTTGCATTTACATATTGTACATAAATAAATTTTCTCTATCATGGAGCTATGGTATGCTGAGCAAGAGCTTTAAAATAAATCAGTATAAATAAGAACACAAAGTGAGGCTGGATTTTCTAAATAGACAAAGAGAGAGGATATCCCCTAACTGGACTTTTAAGGCACTGAGATTGGGTTGTGTATAGAAAAAACATACATTTTATTGTTGAGATATATACATCAACAGATTAAAAATAGCTGGAATGTTTACAGTAACTGCATATAATTATAACAATCACCACAACGATTGACAATAGATTTCTCGTGGTTCACCTTTTCTAAATAGGATGAGAATCATACGATTCAGTATTCAAAGTGATCAGGATTTTGCTTTTTACATAATTAGATACATTAAGTGAATATTCAAACTTTTTTTCAGTAAAGATTCTCAATTCCTTTAGTAAAATTAGCCCAATAAAATTGTATGAATATTCACTTCAATTATCCAATTATATGCAAATGAAATAAATAAACAAAGATTTACTTTTCACATGATTGGATAATTGAAGTGAATCTGCAAACAAGCTATTGTGTGGACATTCTCAAATACTTTAGTAAATCAGACCCAGAATTTTTGGACATGTCAGCTGTAATTAAAGGGGTTGTAAAGGTTCATTTTTTATTTTCTAAATAGGTTCCTTTAAGCTAGTGCATTGTTGGTTCACTTACCTTTTCCTTCGATTTCCCTTCTAAATATTTTTTTTCTTTGTCTGAATTTCTCACTTCCTGTTTCTCCTCAGTAAACTTCACACCATCATCCGAGTGGTGTTGAGTCAGCCAGAACAGCTTACTGAACAGCTTACTGAGGAGGAACAGGAAGTGAGAAATTCAGACAAAGAAAACAAAGAAAAAAAACATTTAGAAGGGAAATCGAAGGAAAAGGTAAGTGAACCAACAATGCACTAGCTTAAAGGAACCTATTTAGAAAATAAAAAATGAACTTTTACAACCCCTTTAATTTCCTCAAAATTTATGCAAACTGATAACTAATCTTTAAGTGTAAAAAGCTAACCTAACTGTGGAGTGGAGTGTGTGGACTATCTGTGGACTAAGAGTGGAGCAAACCATATTAGTATTTAATGACTATGACACATTATTAAGGAATGTGTAATGTATTTTTCTTTTGTAGGGTAGACATCACATGAAATAATTGCAAATCTCCCGTTAATGAATCCCCTACTTTACAAGAGGTTTAATTCCAGCTTGTAATGTTTGGAAATGTATTCCCTCTAGTGCAGTAGCGTTGGCTGTTATAATGCAAAAATACAAGTCAGTGAGGCATCAAATATTGTAATAACGATATATATCCTGAAATTGCTTGAACATTGAAACTGGCAACATAACATCTTAAATACTAATAGGTGCTTTTTATAGGCTGACTATGTTGTGTAGTGTGATTACTGTTTTTTTGGAGTTGATTTGCAGTTGATTTACTAAAACTGAAGAGTGAAAAATCTGGTGCAGCTGTGCATTGTAGCCAATCGGCTTCTAATTTCAGCTAGTTCAATTAAGCATTGACAAAAAAAACTGTAAACTGAGGGGTTTGTATGCAGAGTTGCACCAGATTTTGCACTCTCAAGTTTTAGTAATTAAACCCCATTGCGGCTAACTTTTCGGCCACCCTTGTTTCTTCTTAAGCCCTGTACACAAGATCGTATTTCCTATGGATTCTAATCCGATGGATTTTTCCATCGGAAATCTCATGAAGCTGACTTCCATCAGTCTTGCCTACACTCCATCAATCAAAAATCCGACCGTCCAAAACGCTGTGACATAAAACACTCCGACAAGCCGAGAAAAATGAAGTTCAATGCATCTGAGCATGCATCGACTTGATTCTGAGCATGCGTGGGTTTTTTGTCCGATGGAGTTCCACACAGATGATCGGAATTTGCTATGGTTTTTTTTTTCCATCGGATAAATTTAAAACATGTTCTATTTTTTTCTCACCGATGGAAAAAAGACCGATGGGGCCCATACACGATCGGTTTGTCCGATGAAAAAAGTCCATCGGACTGTTTTTATCGGTAAAACCGATCGTGTGTACAGGGCTTAACTGTGCTTATTTTCAGATATTCTTGCCTAAATAATAAATACAGTGAGTCAAATAAAAAGAAGACATGATATTTTTTAGGGTCTGCATTGACGAGCGTGGCACTAAACTCAAATTTTTATTACATCAGTCATCCTAAAATATCAAGTATAACATGGTTCGTCTCATACCAATGTTTTCAGGCTTCTTTTTTGTCCTGGGCATGCTCCCTATCCTCCACTGAGGCATCTCACTGCTACTAGTGTAGAGCGAGCAGTGCCGTTATTTCTGGTCACATGCTTCGCTCCATGTGTGCTACAATTCCCATAGAGCGGAATGTATCTACAGGTAGATATGTGGTCCATCTCCAAGGGTGAGGTGGAAAGACTGGATACATTCACATACACAGAGGGGCATGGAGAACAAATGTAGCCACCCTAGAACAGGATGTTTAACCACTTCAGCCCCAGACTATTTCGCTGGTCAAAGACCAGGCCACTTTTTCCGATTCGGCACTGCGTCGCTTTAACTGACAATTGCGCGGTCGTGCGACGTGGCTCCCAAACAAAAATTGATATCCTTTTTTTCCCACAAATAGAGCTTTCTTTTGGTGGTATTTGATCACCTCTGCGGTTTCAAATTTTTGTGCTATAAACAAAAATAGAGCGACAATTTTGAAAAAAATTCAATTTTTTTTACTTTTTGCTATAATAAATATCCCCAAAAAATATATAAAAAAATGTTTTTTTTTCCTCAGTTTAGGCCGATACGTATTCTTCAACATATTTTTGGTAAAAAAAATCACAATAAGCGTTTATTGATCGGTTTGCGCAAAAGTTATAGCGTCTACAAAATAGGGGATAGTTTTATGGCTTTTTTATTAATATTTTTTTTTTTACTAGTAATGGCGGCGATCAGCGATTTTTTTGTGACTGCGACATTATGGCGGACACATCGGACATTTTTGACACATTTTTGGGACCATTGTCATTTTTACAGCGATCAGTGCTATAAAAATGCACTGATTACTGTGAAAATGACACTGGCCGTAAAGGGGTTAACCGCTAGGTGGCGCTGAAGGGGTTAAGTCAGTACTAGGGAGTGATTCTTACTGTTAGGGGAGTGGCTACACGTGACACGTCACTGATGACCGTTCCCGATCATGGGGAACAGTCATCAGTGACAGTGTCACTAGGCAGAATAGGGGAATGCCTTGTTTACAAAGGCATCCCCCTGTTCTGCCATTGCTGACCGCAATCGAGGGCCGCCCGGGAACATCGAGTTCCCGGGGCCATTGAGCACACTCACGAGGCACACGGCGGGCGGGAACGCGCGCGCCCCTGGCAGCACGCGCACGCCCGCTGGGCGGCAAATTTAAAGGGACGTACCTGTACGCCCATATGCCTGCCCGTGCCATTCTGTCGACGTATATCGTCATGCGGCGATCCTTAAGTGGTTAAAAACAGCAGAAAAAAAAGCTTGTACATAAAGGATGAAACAAAGGAAGAGAGATAGAAGGTGCATTCTAGTTATATTTAGACATGCTTTTATTTTACTTTTAAAAATGTGAGCTTAGTGTCAAAGTTTGCATTAGATATGTTTTTCATTTCCATTTAAGTCAGTGGGAATGCAAATCCTGCTTGGTCAAATGCAAGTCAGAATAAAACTGAATAAAAGTGAACAAAGCATCTCAACTGATGTCAAATTGATGCCACCGACATAAGCCCATAACCTACTGAAAAAGGAACTTTAAGTAGGAACTGGAACCTACTGCAGGCAATTAAAGTATAACTAAAAGCAAAACATTTTTTTTTAGTTTTGGATAGAGTAGAAATGGATTAGAACACTTTTTTTGCTATCTGTGTCCCTGTTAGGGAGAATTACTATTTGTCCTGTTTAACATTATCATTGAAAGTGAAAGTAAAAGAAAATCCCAAATTGGGTTGTTCTCCGAAAGGTAATAGAAGAGAAATCTTCCAATGGGGGTACTAGTTCTGGTGACCTGGGGATCGCCAAGAGATTCCCTTAATTTGCAGGGATTTCCTCTCTCTTCCTGTTTGGCTATGGGATAGTTAGTGAAGGAAAACCTGCCCAATGGGACAAAGATGGCAAAAATAAACCTTACAGTGGTTATAACCCTCCCTCACTCTATCCAAAATGGTAAAAAAAAAGTTTTGTCTATAGTTCTACTTTAAGAAACATGGAGTATTAATAATATGTGTGATTATAGCTGCTGATAATTGGTGCTGTTTGAACATTTAAGACCAATATAGGGAATCTCTGGTTTTGCTACAAAAATCCCCTCTAGGTCAACTACAGTGTATACTATGCAAGACGTTTTGAAAACTGTATTGCTTTTTAAATCCAAAATATAGACTTGCCTATACAGGAATAAAAATGTATCACACTATGTCCATCAAAATTATGAATTGAACCCTACCCAGTTGCATGAAGATTATTCAATAACTGTGTAATGCGCGGGGACCGATCTGTGATTCCGAGCGCCGCTGAGTGACATAGCAGGTCCCGCCTTCTGGAGCCTGTAGCGCCTATGATGGACATCCCACTGGTCCAATGCCTGGGACCGCGGGACGTGTGACGTCCATCATAGGCGCTGCAGGCTCCAGAAGGCAGGAATTACAATTCAGCCGCCGTGCCACATCCCCGTTCGGCGTTCAGGTAGGCGGCTCTCCTCTCCTCCTCCGGCGACTGGCTGCCTGCTGTGATGATGGGCATTGGGCACGCCGCACACCACACCACGGCTGAGCTGAGCTGCTGCAGGACACATGAAGAAGTCTGTCTCCTCCTGGTCAGTTAGGTCAGTGTATGTATGTCAGGTAGGTCAGTATATGTAGGTCAGTGTATGTAGGTCAGTGTATGTAGGTCAGTTAGGTCAGTGTATGTAGGTCAGTGTATGTAGGTCAGGTAGGTCAGTGTATGTATGTCACTACCGTCAGTGTATGTATGTCAGGTAGATCAGTGTATGTATGTCAGGTAGGTAGGTCAGTGTGTCAGGCAGGTGAGTTTAGTGGTCAGCATCTATGAGCACTGGTAAGCCAGGCAGCAACCAGCAAGTGAGCTTACCCCCGCCACACAACCCCACCACCCAGCCCAAAAAAAAAGCCTGCGCCACATATACACCCCCCCCACCACCATTGCCGGCCTTGGACTTTGGGCTGAAGCCCCTGGTCTTTTTGCCACCTAGCAACACCCCTGGTGTCAGGTACGGTACACTTTAGATCAGGTAGAGAATAGATCCTGCTTATGTTCATTGATGTTTATGGACATGGTCTTCTAGCTGCTACTTAGATTTTGGATACTTAAATCTAAAGTATCTTTTTAATGACAAAATATGTTTGTGAAGTATTTCCTTTACATATAAGAAGCTCATAAAATGTCTACATACAAATACAATATATACTCTTTTCAGCATCAAAAAATAATGATTCGAAAGCAAAGAAAAGAAAGCTTCAAAACTAAAATAGGTCGGATTGCCAAATGTATAGAATAGAAAAGTGGGTGTGAAACAGATGATATGAAGCATAAGGCTGCAAGTCATTAAAGAAATCCAACAGTGTCTTGTAAAACCAAAGTCAACATTAAAAAACGAATAAAGATAATAATATGGGTATGTGTGTGTTTGATAATGGTCACTGCCTTTCTGTGAAATCTATTCTTTTTCTGAGAAGCCAATCCTTAGTATACAGTATAGCTGTATGACCCTAAAGATCAAGACTCCCATTTTCTGGTGCACCTTTTCAGTAGGTATAGGCTGAAGCAGATATTTCTGTATGCATTTCAATGTACTTTCATACAGATGTTTAAATCGTGATTGTCTCTGTAAACTCCTGTTGTCTAAGTATGTGTTATTACAATAATACTGCAGATAACATGACACTATCCGAGCTTAGGTAGAGAAAAGCGATATGATATTGTTTAAGTCACCTTTACTGTGCCTTTCTTTTCTATTTTAATGACTGTGAGCCTGATTTGAAATTGTAGCCAATATTATTGGGATAATAGGGACTTACCGTAAATCAGACTTGCTGATTTGCCTATTTTGGGCAAATTTCAAAATTAGCTAGCAAAGCAACAGGTTTGTAAGGTTTGTATTACTCTCCCCATGCACAGCCACATTTACCATTCCCATTGCTTCCTCTGTGCTCTGTTCAGTGCTAGGAGCCAAATGCCCTGTACTTCCAGGTATGGAGAAGAACAAGACTCATTTTCATGTGAATAGAATAGACGAATAGAAGGCCTTTATTGTCATTGTAAAAACAAGATTTACAAAAAAATGAAAATGCCACTTCTCACATAGAGAGGCAATGCTTGCACACATATAGAGAGCTATACAAAAAACAAAACAAACAAAAAAAAAAACGCTCTGAGTCAATCACTATTGTCACTGGCAACTCCATAGTGCTGTTTGAGCTACGGTTCGAGTGACTCGTAGCTTACACAGAACTTTCCTTTTATTCCCATTAGCAATTGGCATAGCACAGAATAATTTTAGTAGGAATAATAATAGTAGGATTAATCCTAAGTTGATTTTGTTTACGGATTCAGACCTACTGATTGTGGGGGTTAAGGTTTTAGGGGTTCTTCCACTAATGCCAATGAGGTAGAGCCGTAGGGTCCTTATAAACAGAAGTGGCATTCACATAAAGGGTTTTTCCTCTGAAATTACACTGCGGTTATTCCATTTTAATTCAAATTGTAATCAGTGGAATTTCTCTTTGGAATGGATTTTCATTAGGGCTGGACTCAAGTTTTTGCTTGGTTAATCAAAATGCGTTGCAATGCATGCATCAACACGCTGCTGATTATCATTGCTAGGCTGAATTCTCACCTATTTGTTTTTTCCCTTGATGTATTTTCTTTTCAAATCAATGGAAAAGCATCACCTTGTTACCATGCATTGTTGCATATTTTAATATGTGTTACAATGCACTTTCAAATGTCAACCCTAAACATGCAACATGACATTTCCCTTATATACCTGGCACCATATTAAAGAAGGTCTACCAGATCTTGGACTGCTTGCCCCATGGCCTGCCACTTCTTTCTCTCCTCATCTTCCTAATGTCCCCATCACATTGCTCCAAGTGAGAATAGAGGCCCAAAGCATGAAAAAACATTACACAGCACTTGGCACTATTTTTCTTAGCAGTGGTACGTTTTTAGGGTAAGGAAGGTGCTTATTCAAAAAAAAAAAAAAACTGTGAGTGCAGGTATTGGGAGGTGCTTAGGTAGCAGATACCTGTACCTGGAATAGCCATGGATTTACCTCAAGAGTGTACTTGGGTGTTTGTTTGCTTTAGAACTGCCTTTCTCTCCATACAAGTCACTAGAAATGCAAAAGCAACTTGATGCAGCTACAGGCCAACTACAGGTCAAATGCACCTGTGATATCACTCAAACGTATCTCAAATGCAAGCTGAATGCATCTGAAAGTACTCTGCATTTGACCATCTACACAAGCCCATCAGATGTACATTCTGGGGTGCGCATGGAGGTCCACCTGTCATTGATTTCAACAGTCTGCCTGCATGCCCCTGCCCTGAATACCTGTGCAGCTGAAGATGGCCCTTTACATGAGTTTAGGAATTGGTACGCCCATGTGAATGATGCCTAATACTACAGTTTTTTGGGGGAAAAATCAAAGCCACGTCCACTCCACCTGCCTTAGCTTCTTTGGTATGCAGTCAGCTTAAAGCGGAGGTCCGCCTAAATTTTTTTTATTAAAAACCAGCAGCTACAAATACTGCAGCTGCTGACTTTTAATATATGGACACTTACCTGTCTAGGGTGCCCGCGATGTCGGCAGCTGAAACGGATCAGTAGCTCAGCTCTCGGCTGCCCCCGCCGCCTTGCGGCTTCACTTTCTGGTTCCCTACTGCGCATGCGCGAGTCGCGCTGCGCGTCCTCACTGGTCCCTGCTGTCTTCTGGGACCTGTGTGCTTCCCAGAAGACAGCGGGGGAGGACAGTGTAGGCGCAGGAAGTGGCGTAGGTCACTGTGATCACCGCAATGATCTATGCCAGGAAGTGGGAGCAAATACCTGTATTACACAGGTATCTGCTCCCACCTCCCCCCTGAAAGGTGCCAAATGTGACACCGGAGAGGGAGAGGATTCCAAAAAGTGGAAGTTCCATTTTTGGGTGGAACTTCACTTTAAGGAAACAAAATCAGACCTAGTTGACAGTGGGATTGTCTCATATTACCTGTGTAACATTGCAAAGAACATTACAACTGAAGCTGTGCAGGTAGAGTATGTCAATACTGTCACACCAGTACATATTTAGTGAGCAGTGAAAAGTATAGCCAGTTTCACACAGGCTTCAGCTTGTATAATGCAGCGTACACACGACCGTTTTTAATGTCATTGAAAAAAACTGCATTTTTCTCGACGTGATTCTTCTCAAGCCTGCCTTGCCTACACACTATCGTGGAAAAAAATGCTTGAGTAAAGCGCGGTGACGTACAACACGTAAGACGGCACTATAAAGGGGAAGTTCCATTCGGATGGCGCCACCCTTCATGTTAGTAAAGTTTGTTGAGCGACGATTCACGCTTTTCAGCCTCGTGCTTTTCAGTCCGTTACAGCGTGACGAATGTGCTATCTCCATTACGAACGCTAGTTTTACCAGAACGAGCGCTCCCGTCTCATACTTGACTCTGAGCATGCGCATTTTTTTTTCACGTTGTTAAAGCCCACACATGGCCGTTTTCCATGACGAGAAAAACGATGATGTAAAAATCGACGTGAAAAATTAGAGCATGTTCCAATTTTTTCGTGAAAAATGCTCTGAAGCCCACACACGATCATTTTTAACCACTTAACGACCGCCCACCGCCGATTTACGTCGGCAGAATGGCACCGACAGGCAGAATCACGTAGATCTACGTGATCGCCTTTGTGCAGTTGGGGGGTCCATCCGGACCCCCCTTCACTGCAGTGAGCGGCCGTTAAGTGTTCGGGAGCGATCAGGCATGAGGGGGCGGCCGCTCGATTCCGCCCCCCCCCCTCGCGATCGCTCCCGGCGAATGAAATTGCTTCCTCCTGCCTGAAATGTAAACACAGGCTGGAGGAAGTGATGTCATCTCCCTCGCCGCGGTCTTTTCGTTCCCGGCGCCGAGAAGAGAAGAAGCAGGTTAGTGCACCAACAGTCCACTGACACGTAGGTACACATAGGCACACAAATCACCCCCCAGTCACCCCCAGATCACCCCCCAGGTCACCCCAAAGCCCCCAATCACAGTGTCACTGATTGCAGTGATCATTTATTTTACTGATCACTGCATTTAGTGTCATCTGTGATTGTAAAAAGTTGCAGGGCAGTTAGGATTAGGCCCCTTTAGGTCCAGGGTAGCCCCCTAACCCCCCCTAATAAAGGTTTAACCCCTTGATCACCCCCCAGGTAACCCTTTCACCCCCTAACTTCAGCGTCACTAAGCGATTGTTTTTCCGATCGCTGTATTCGTGTCGCTGGTGTTTTAGATAGGCAGTTATTTTTTTTTAGGTTCGCCGCAGGTTTTTATTAGTGTCAGGTACCCCCATATATTATTTTAACCCCCTGATTGCCCCTAGAGTTAACCCTTTCACCAGTGATCGCCGTATAAGCGTCACTGGTGTCACTGGTTAGCCAGTAAGTTATTTAGTTATTTAGGTTACCCGTCAGGTTTTTATATAGTGTCAGGTACCCCCATATTTAACCTAATAAAGGTTTTAACCCCCTGATTGCCCCTAGTTAACCCTTTCACCAGTGATCACCATATAAAGGTTACGGGTGACGCTGGTTGATTAGTTTGCTTTTTATAGCATCAGGGCACCCGCCGTATATAACCCAATAAAGGTTTAACCCCCCTGATCGCCCGGCGGGTGAGATCAATTAGGTTTTAGCGCCAGAGAGGGTCTGCGTTGCCCCAGGCAGTGTTAGGTTAGTGCCAGTAACGCTAACACCCACGCGCAAAGCATACACCCCCCTTAGTGGTATAGTATCTGATCAGATCTATACTAGCATCCCCAGCGGTTTAGGGTTCCCAAAAACGCAGTGTTAGCGGGATCAGCCCAGATACCTGCTAGCGCCTGCGTTTAGCCCCTCCGCCCAGCCCAGCCCAGCCCAGCCCACCCAAGTGCAGTATCGATCGATCACTGTCACTTACCAAACACAACACACATAACTGCAGCGTTCGCAGAGACAGGCCTGATCCCTGCGATCGCTAACAGTTTTTTTGTAGCGTTTGATATATTTGCTGACGACAGTCAGGTGCTTTTTTTCCTGTGAATCTTACTAGTGTACCCCTAAATTTAGAGCCCAAAATGGCAAGACGAAGGTACACTAGTAAAGAGGCCTACGAGATTCTGAGCATGACAGATAGTGAAGAGGAGGTCACGTATCTGTCAGATTCAGGCTCAGAATATCTTCCCGTAGAAGACAGTGACGTCAGCGGCCCCACGTCAGATAGCTCTGACGACGAAGTTGAGGTCCCTGCTAAGGTCAGGTGTACCCGATCCCGATCTTCTGAGGTTGTTGAGGAGCAAGAACCACAGGTCTCTCGTATCATGGAGCAGAGTAGTACTAGCGCCGCTATTCCTTCTGGTGAACTGGCAAGCACCAGCGGCCTAGTACAGCCTGGACGTACATCCAGCACTGCAGTAACACTTGGTGACGTGGCGAGTCCCATAAGTGCAGTTCAAGCTGGCGAGGTGGCAAGCACAAGTAGTGTCCCGCTGCCACCAAGAAGACAAAGGCAGGCCCGTCGTGCCCATACTGCCCTTCCTGCAGAATTCGCCTATCCTGATTGGGTCCCCACCACTTCTGCAGAACCCGTACTTCCCCCATTCACTGCCCAACCCGGTATTCAGGTGGAAACAGCTGATTTTATTCCAATTGATTTTTATTCGCTGTTTTTCACGGAAGATCTCTATAGATCTATTGTGGACCAGAGTAATTTATATGCTGGTCAATTTATCGCCGCTAACCCCCAGTTGCCTAAAATTGCCAGAAATTGCAAACCAATTACGGTTTCCAAATTTAAGACCTTTCTGGGCCTTTCCCTCAACATGGGCACACATAAATTTCCGTCATTGCGTGCTTATTGGTCCACGCACCCAATTGACCACATGCCCGTGTT
Source organism: Rana muscosa (assembly GCA_029206835.1). Classification (NCBI taxonomy): domain Eukaryota; kingdom Metazoa; phylum Chordata; class Amphibia; order Anura; family Ranidae; genus Rana; species Rana muscosa. Next base: position 376,786,447 of record CM055127.1, read on the forward strand.
CTCTGCCTCCATGTCCAGGGCACGATACGAGCAGATTTTGCGGTTCATGCACTTCAACGACAATGAACTTTGTCGTCCACGTGGGGACCCTGAATACGACCGGCTCTATAAAATTCGGCCCCTCATAAACCACTTCAACGAACGTTTTGCAGCCTTGTTTACTCCCGATCAAGTTGTCTGCGTTGATGAGTCCCTGATTAAATTTTCTGGCCGCTTGTCTTTCAAGCAGTACCTTCCCAGCAAGCGTGCCAGATACGGGGTCAAGCTCTACAAGTTCTGTGACAGGGCAACAGGCTATGTAGTGAACTTTACGGTTTATGAGGGAAAAGATAGTCAGATTGAGTCGGTCAACTGCCCGGATTACATAGGGAGCGCTGGCAAGATAGTGTGGAACTTGGTGTCACCCTTATTCGGAAAGGGGTACCACTTGTATGTGGACAATTATTACACGAGCGTGCCACTGTTTAGTCACTTGTTTGATCATAAGATTGGAGCATGTGGCACCGTGCGACCTAATCGCCGGGGCTTTCCCCAGCGGCTTGTAGATGCCCGTCTTAGGCTGGGGGAGAGAGCCTGCTTGAAGTGTAATAACTTGCTCGCTATGAAGTGGAGGGACAATAAGAATGTTTTCCTTCTTACCTCCCTTCATGCAGACACGACAGTCCAAATTCGTACGGCGACTGGTGTTGTGGAGAAACCCCTCTGTGTCCACGAATATAACCAAAATATGGGAGGGGTGGACCTCAACGACCAGTTGATGGCGCCGTATCTAATTGACCGTAAGGCGAGACGCTGGTATAAAAAAGTGTCTCTATCATTATTCCAATTGGCTTTGCTGAACGCTCATGTGCTATACAGAGCTTCAGGCGGGACGTTATCTCTTCTAAAATTCCAGAATGAGATAGTCACAGAACTCCTGTATCCAGGCGGTTCTGCACCTCACCATCCCCTACCAAATGCAGTAAGCCGGCTGCATGAGAGGCATTATTCGTATGTCCTCCCGAGTACCCCTACCCAAAGCCACCCCCAAAAAAGATGTCGTGTCTGTAGCAAGCGCGGATTTAGGCGTGACACCCGTAGTTTTTGTCCACTCTGTCCTGACAAGCCTGGTCTTTGCCAAGGTGAATGTTTTGAACGCTACCACTCAAAAGTGAAGTTTTAGCGTAGGGTACAGCATTTCACAGACAAGGACACACTTACACAGGGTCTCCCAAGATGCCATTACATTTTGAGAGACCCGAACCATTACAGTTGTAAAGTTACAAAAAAAAGTGTAAAAAATAAAAAAAAAAAACGTAAAAAACAAAACACAAAAAAAATATAAAATAAAAAAACCAAAAATAGTTGTCGTTTTATTGTTCTCTCTCTCTCTATTTTCTCTCTATTGTTCTGCTCTTTTTTACTGTATTCTATTCTGCAATGTTTTATCATGCTTGCTTTTCAGGATTGTAATTTTTTGTTTTCAGGTGCGCCATTCAACTGCAGCGCGGAATTATTTATCTTGACAGCAACAGCGTTTGCTCCCACGATACATAAAGCCGTGACTCCAGTGCTGTAGGAGGTGATTTCACCACCACAGTTAAAAAAAAGAGCATATATGCCGAAGCATGGGGGCAGCAGGGGCGGAGGAGCGATTTTGCTCCTAATGCCGCGTACATACGGTCGAAATTCCGACGGAGGCCTGCCCGTGGAAAATTCCGACCGTGTGTACGCGGCATAACTTTTTTGCGGGAGGATGCCCCCATGCTTCGGCATATATATATTTTAGGCACAGGTTGCGTTAAAACATTTTTTTATTTTTTACTAGGTTTTGTTTTGGTATTTGCTTTGCAGGTATGGCATGGTAAGGTCTTACTGTTGTACTGTAATGTTACTTTGTTTTAATGTTAACCACCATTTGCTTAGCAGGTACGCCATTCAGTTGCAGCGCGGATCTATTTATCTTGACAGCAACAGCGTTTGCTCCCACGATACATAAAGCCGTGACTCCAACGCTGTAGGAGGTGATTTCACCACCACAGTTAAAAAAAAGAGCATATATGCCGAAGCATGGGGGCAGCAGGGGCGGAGGAGCGATTTTGCTCCTAATGCCGCGTATATCCGGTCGAAATTCCAACGGAGGCTTGCCCGTGGAAAAGTCCGACCGTGTGTACGCGGCATAACCTTTTATGCCGCGTACATACGGTCGAAATTCCGACGAAGGCTTGACCGTGTGTACGCGGCATAACTTTTTTGCGGGAGGATGCCCCCATGCTTCGGCATATATGCCCATCATTAGAAGTGGGTGGATGAAGGGAGGTATTCTAATGGTGGGCATACCCACCAATCAATCTCTTTTTTTCGTTCAGCCAATAGGCTGTATGAAAAAAAAGATTACAATACATGTCCAACAAGGACCAGCAACGTACTGGTATGTTGCTGGACTTTGAATGTTTATACCAGAATGATGCCTGCGGGTTTAGGTATCATCTTGGTATCATTCTTTTCAGCCAGCAGCCGGCTTTCATGTAAAAGCAATTCTAGCAGATAATTAGCCTCTAGACTGCTTTTACAAGCAGTGGGAGGGAATGTCCCCCCCCCCCGGATATAAAAAGCGCCATTGGGAAATTGGGAAAGCATTTTATCACACCGATCTTGGTGTGGTCAGATGCTTTGAGGGCAGAGGAAAGATCTAGGGTCTAACCCCCCCAATTTTTTTCAAAAAAAGAGTACCTGTCACTACTTATTGCTATCATAGGGGATATTTACATTCCCTGAGATAACGATAAAAATGGTAAAAAAATAAAATATGGAAGGCACAGTTTAAAAATAAAATAAAAAAGCCAAATAAATAATAAAAAAAAAAAAAAAAAAAAAAAAGCACCGCTGTCCCCCCCTGCTCTTGCGCAAAGGCGAACGCAAGCGTCGGTCTAGCGTCATATGTAAACAGCAATTGCATCATGCATGTGAGGTATCACCGCGAAGGTCAGATCGAGGGCAGTTATTTTAGCAGTAGACCTCCTCTGTAAATCTAACGTGGTAACCTGTAAAGGCTTTTAAATGCTTTTAAAAATGAATGTAGTTTGTCGCCGCTGCGCGTTTGTGCGCAATTTTAAAGCATGTCGTGTTTGGTATCCATGTACTCGGCCTATGATCATCTTTTTTATTTCATCAAACATTTGGGCAATATAGTGTTTTTTAGTGCATTAAAAATAAAAAAAGTGTGTTTTTCCCCCAAAAAATGCGTTTGAAAAATCGCTGCGCAAATACTGTGTGGAAAAAAAAAATGCAACACCCACTATTTTAATCTGTAGGGCCTTTGCTTTAAAAAAATATATAATGTTTGGGGGTTCAACATAATTTTCTTGCAAAAAAAATTTTTTTTTCATGTAAACAAAAAGTGTCAGAAAGGGCTTTGTCTTCAAGTGGTTAGAAGAGTGGATGATGTGTGACATAAGCTTCCTAATGTTGTGCATAAAATGCCAGGACAGTTCAAAACCCCCCCAAATGACCCCATTTTGTAAAGTAGACACCTCAAGCTATTTGCTGAGAGGCATGTTGAGCCCATTGAATATTTTTTTTTTTTGTCCCAAGTGATTGAATAATGACCAAAAAAAAAAAAATGTACAAAAAGTTGTCACTAAATTATATATTGCTCAAACATGCCATGGGCATATGTGGAATTACACCCCAAAATACATTCTGTTGCTTCTCCTGAGTACGGGGATACCACATGTGTGGGACTTTTTGGGAGCCTAGTCGCGTACGGGACCCCAAAAACCAAGCACCGCCTTCAGGATTTCTATGGGTGTAAATTTTTGATTTCACTCCTCACTGCCTATCACAGTTTCGGAGGCCATGGAATGCCCAGATGGCACAAAACCCCCCCAAATGACCCCATTTTGGAAAGTAGACACCCCAAGCTATTTGCTGAGAGGTATGTTGAGTATTTTGCAGATCTCGCTTTTTGTCACAAAGTTTTGAAAATGTAAAAAAAGAAAAAAAAAAAAATGTCTTTCTTAATTTTCAAAAACAAATGAGAGCTGTAAAATACTCACCATGCCTCTCAGCAAATAGCTTGGGGTGTCTACTTTCCAAAATGGGGTCATTTGTGGGGGTTTTGGGCTATTTTGACATTTTATGGCCTTCAAAACTGTGATAGGTAGTGAGGAGTGAAATCAAAAATTTATGCCCTTAGAAACCTTGAAGGCGGTGCTTGGCTTTTGGGGTCCCGTACGCGGCTAGGCTCCCAAAAAGTCCCACACATGTGGTATCCCCGTACTCAGGAGAAGAAGCAGAATGTATTTTGGGGTGTAATTTCACATATAACCATGGCATGTGTGAGCAATATATCATTTAGTGACAACTTTTTGTACATTTTTTTTTTCTTTTTGTCATTATTCAATCATTTGGGACAAAAAGAAAAAATATTCAATGGGCTCAACATGCCTCTCAGCAAATAGCTTGGGGTGTCTACTTTCCAAAATGGGGTCATTTGGGGGGGGTTTTGTGCCATCTTGGCATTTTATGGCCTTCAAAACTGTGATAGGTAGTGAGGAGCGAAATCAAAAATTTATGCCCTTAGAAACCTTGAAGGCGGTGCTTGGTTTTTGGGGTCCCGTACGCGGCTAGGCTCCCAAAAAGTCCCACACATGTGGTATCCCCGTACTCAGGAGAAGCAGCAGAATGTATTTTGGGGTGTAATTTCACATATGCCCATGGCATGTGTGAGCAATATATCATTTAGTGACAACTTTGTGCAAAAAAAAAAAGTTTGTCATATTCCCGCAACCTGTGGCAAAATATAAAATATTCCATGGACTCAACATGCCTCTCAGCAAATAGCTTGGGGTGTCTACTTTCCAAAATGGGGTAATTTGGGGGGGGTTTTGTGCTATTTTGGCATTTCATGGCCTTCGAAACTGTGATAGGTAGTGAGGAGTGAAATCAAAAATTTACGCCCTTAGAAATCCTGAAGGCGGTGCTTGGTTTTTGGGGCCCTGTACGCGGCTAGGCTCCCAAAAAGTCCCACACATGTGGTATCCCCGTACTCAGGAAAAGCAGCAGAATGTATTTTGGGGTGCAATTCCACATATAACCATGGCATGTGTGAGCAATATATCATTTAGTGACAACTTTTTGTACATTTTTTTTTTCTTTTTGTCATTATTCAATCATTTGGGACAAAAAAAAAATATTCAATGGGGTCAACATGCCTCTCAGCAAATAGCTTGGGGTGTCTACTTTCCAAAATGGGGTCATTTGGGGGGGTTTTGTGCCATCTTGGCATTTTATGGCCTTCAAAACTGTGATAGGTAGTGAGGAGTGAAATCAAAAATTTATGCCCTTAGAAACCTTGAAGGCGGTGCTTGGTTTTTGGGGTCCCGTACGCGGCTAGGCTCCCAAAAAGTCCCACACATGTGGTATCCCCGTACTCAGGAGAAGCAGCAGAATGTATTTTGGGGTGCAATTCCACATATAACCATGGCATGTGTGAGCAATATATCATTTAGTGACAACTTTTTGTAATTTTTTTTTTTTTTTTTGTCATTATTCAATCACTTGGGACAAAAAAAAAAATATTCAATGGGCTCAACATGCCTTTCAGCAATTTCCTTGGGGTGTCTACTTTCCAAAATGGGGTCATTTGGGGGGGTTTTGTACTGCCCTGCCATTTTAGCACCTCAAGAAATGAGATAGGCAGTCATAAATTTAAAGCTGTGTAAATTTCAGAAAATGTACCCTAGTTTGTAAACGCTATAACTTTTGCGCAAACCAATAAATATACGCTTATTGACATTTTTTTTACTAAAGACATGTGGCTGAATACATTTTGGCCTAAATGTATGACTAAAATTGAGTTTATTCGATTTTTCTTATAACAAAAAGTAGAAAATATCATTTTTTTTCAAAATTTTCGGTCTTTTTCTGTTTATATCGCAAAAAATAAAAATCGCAGAGGCAATCAAATACCATTAAAAGAAAGCTCTATTTGTGGGAAGAAAAGGACGCAAATTTCATTTGGGTACAACATTGCATGTCCGCACAATTTACAGTTAAAGCAGCGCAGTGCCGAATCCCAAAAACAGGCCTGGTCCTAATGGCCCGAAATGGTCCGGGGCTTAAGTGGTTAATGACCATTTTAAAAAATTTCATTTTTCTCGTCATTAAAACGGTTGTGTGTGCACGGCATAAGAGCAGTGTGAACAGCAAACTTTGACAAAGCATTTGCAGAGCTTTCGGCAGGTTTTGTTGAAGTTTTTAAAGTGGTTGTAAACCCATTTTTCTTACTTTATGCTACAGGTAAGCCTATATTAAGGCTTACCTGTAGCTAGCCTGGATATCTCCTAAACCTGCACAGTTTAGGAGATATCCCCCTGTGTCTGCATGTGCCGAAGTGATCGACACATGCTCACTGAAGCAATGGCACGTCATGCCGCTGCTTCAGTTAGCTGTGCCATTACCGGCGGCTCCTGTGCGCATGCGCGGGAGTGACGTCATTGCGGCTCCGGCCAATCACAGCGCCGGAGCTGAAATACCCAGAAGCAAGCTCCGGGAGGGATGTCCGTGGCCGGAGGGAAGACGAGGACGGCTGCGGGGGCTTTGATCTAAGGTAAGTAATACATACTGAGCTAGTATGCTATGCATACTAGCTCATTATGCCTTTGTCTTGCAGGTTTTTATTTATTTATTTTAAAATTTTAAGGGTTTACAACCACTTTAAAGTACCATTCAGCTCTGGTTTGTAAAAGGGGAACGCAGGTCATAATAGAAGGGTCTATTGCCACCTTAACTACTTCAATAGCGGGCACTTTTACTCCCTTCCTGCCCAGGCCAACTTTTAGCTTTCAGCGCTGTCGCACTTTGAATGACAAATGCACAGTCATGGAAACACTGTACCCATATGAACCTATTATTATTGTTTCACACAAATAGAGCTTTCTTTTGATGGTATTTAATCACCACTGGGTGTTTTTTTTATTTGCTAAAAGACTGAAAGTTTTGAAAAAAATAAAACGTGTTTTCTTAATTTTCTGTTATAAAATTTAGCAAATATATAATTTTTCCTTTTTCTCATAAGTTTAGGCCAAAATGTATTCTGCTACATTTCTGAATTGGTAAAAATAACCCAAATCAGTGTATATTAATTAGTCTGTAGGAGAGTTAAAGAGTCCATATACTATGGCAGCCCTCAAAAAATCCACTCGCCTGCTCGCATTCTGTGAGTGGATTTGGAGGGTTGGCGAGGAAGGGCTGCCTGGGAGTCGGGGGGGGGGGTGAGCACCGCCAGCAGCCTGTGTGGAATGGGAGTTTTTCTCCCAGTGATTTTGGAGGGGAAGAGAGAGAGAGCCACCCGGATGTTTAGAGCGTGGCGCGGGGAACAGTCAAAACGATAACAGCTTTTTTAATTGCTGTGTTCCCCCTCGCTCGCTGTCAGATACAGCCCCGCCTCCTGGTCCCAGGACTTTGATAGACAGATCACCCGTCCAATCCTGGTGACGGGTGATCTGTCAATCAAAGTTTCCCGGCCAGGGGGCGGGGCTGAATATGACGTTGAGTGGCGGGAACACGGCAATTAAAATGAAAACTGTTATCCTGTGTTCCCCGCGCTGCACTCTGATCACCTGGGCGGCTCTCCTGTTCCTCTCCTCCCCTGCACAGGTAAGCTGCATTTGGTGGACACAGGGCTGCATGGTGGACACAGGGCTGCATTTGGTGGACACAGGGCTGCATGGTGGACACAGGGCTGCATGGTGGACACAGGGCTGCATTTGGTGGACACAGGGCTGCATTTGGTGGACACAGGGCTGCATTTGGTGGACACAGGGCTGCATTTGGTGGACACAGGGCTGCATTTGGTGGACACAGGCTGCATTTGGTGAACACAGGCTGCATTTGATGGACACGGGCTGCATGGTGGGCACTGGGCACAAGGCTGCATTGGTGGGCACAAGGCTGCATTGGTGGGCACAGGCAGCCTGCATTGGTGGGCACGGATACAGTTGTTGTTAATATTTATTTTTATAACTTAATTCTGCATAAAACATTTAATTGTCATTTCATGAGATAATTTATGAGGACGTGTTTAGGGGCGGAATTAGGGGCAGGGTGGAATTAGGGCAGGGCGGGCTGGGTGGGGCAACTGGTGGCGAGTAACCCTTGAGGCCTGGCTAGTAGCTTAGGACTTGAAATTTTGAGCCCTGTGCTATGGTATACAGTATATATAGCAAGTAAAAAAAGTATTGAACACGTCACCATTTTTCTAGGTAAATATATTTGTAAAGGGGCTATTGATATGAAATTTTAACCACATGTTGGTAACAACCCATGCAATCCATACATACAAATAAACCAAAACAAATAAGTTCAGAAATTAAGTTATGTGTAATAACATGGAATGACACAGGGAAAATGTATTGAGCACATAAGGAAAGGGAGGTGCAAAAAGGCATTGAAAGCCAAGACACCAGCTGAAATCTATCAGTAATTAGAAAACAATCCTGCCCCTTGTCGGTGCAAATTATTATCAGCTGGTTCAGTCTCAACTGATGGCCTGAAAAAATGTGTCTCATGATGGGTAAAAGCAAAGAGCTCTCTCTTTGCAACCTTATTGTTGCAAAACATAGTGATGGCATTGGTTACAGAAGGATTTCTAAACTTCTGAATATTAGGGTCATAATCCGAAAGTGGAAAGAACATCATTCCACCATAAACCTGCCACAACCAGGCGCTCCTCGCAAGATTTATGACCAATTGTGGAAAGCTTCAGAAAGACCTGGAATTAGCAGGTACAATTGTTTAATAGAAAAGGATACGTAATGCACTCAACCGTCATGGCCTGTATGCACGCTCACCACACAAGACCCTGTTGCTGAAGGTAAAGCTTGTTAAAGCTTTTTTTAAAGTTTGCTGCACAACATTTAGACAATGATCCCAAACACAAAGTAAAGGAAACTGTCATTACCAACAAAGGATTTTGTACAAAGTATTAAATACATTTTAGTTAGCGTGTTTAATACTTTTTCCCTGTGTCATTCCATTTATTACATGTTTATGTTCACCTTCAAATATATTTACCTAGAAAAATGGTGACGTGTTCAATACTTATTTTCCCCGCTGAATCTGAAAATCGATCAATCCTTATGTACCGATGACCCCTTTTTGGAAAATAGGCAGTGCAAGGTATTTAGTAAGAAGCATGGCGAGTTTTTTGAAGTTGTAATTTTTTGCCACAATGTTTTTGTAGATGAAGAAATAAAAAAAAAAAAAATGTTCACAATTTTTTTTTTTTTTACATACTATCACAAATGCAGTACAGCATCATCATATAACTGTTGTGGCAGTGATCATGGACACTGACTGATGACAAAACTAAAAAAATATATATATTTTTTTATTACATTGTTTGATTCTTTTTTTACCATTTGTTTTTACATACTGTGACCATAGCAACTCAGTGTTACCATGGTAACACTGTACTACTCAGGGGAGGTGATCAGGATTTTTTTTTTTTTTTTTTTACACACTATATAAAAATTAATTCCACTGTTTTAAGCAACCATTTTTGTCTGAATTAGATATATTCATTTAGTGTTTACTATTGTTTTTAGCTGTGATTGACCCCAGCTAATCGCATGGTACAGATGGGCTGTGATTGGCCCTGTCTGTACCATGCGATCACTGTGACCAATCACATAGATCAACACAGTAGTATGCAATGAATTGCATGAAGGAAAGCCATCCATTGTGTACAATTACCCTGTAATCTGCTGTGATTGGTCACAGCGATCACATGGTACTGGCAGCCGGCCAGTACACTGATCTATCATTCGCTGTGCCTGGTGGACACAGTGGGTGACAGATCGTGTCATAGCGTGGCCGGGGAGCAAGCTAGGTGTATTCTGGGGAGGATGTAATAAGACATTCACCCAGAACAGTGAATGTCCCGCCCCTCCGTTATTTTATTATAAGCTGGGCGGGAAGGTGTTAAGGTGGATGTAAAGTCTCGTTTTTTTTTTAGTTAAAAGTAACAAACATGTCATACTTACCTGCTCTGTTAAATGGTTTTGCACAGAGCAGCCCAGATCCTCCTCTTCTGGGGTCCCTCTTTGGTGCTCCTGGCCCCTCCCTCCTGTTGAGTGCCCCCACAGCAAGCAGATTGCTATGGGGGCACCCGAGCTGAGTTACATCTCCCTGTGTCCATTCAGACATGGAGCCACAGCCCGGTTTCTTTCTCTCCTTATTGGCTGACTGATTTTGACAGCAGCGGGAGCCAATGGTGTCACTCTGCTGTCTCAGCTAATGAGGAGGGGAGTCCCGGGGAGCCGAGACATTCCTGCAACATCGCTGGATCTGGATGGGGCTTAGGTAGATATTAGGGGGGCTGCTGCACACAGAAGGCTTTTTATCTTAATGCATAGAATGCATTAGTATAAACAAAAACTTCTGCCTTTACAATCACTTTAAGCAAGCTGCTAGCAGGCTTTCAACAAGCCTCAAGAAGTACTGAAGCCTGCTAGCGGCTTGTTTAGAGTGATCAACACTTCCATTAGGATCTGTGTTCAACGTTTACAAATTGGAGTTGAATGGTACTTTAAAAGCGTCTACAAAGCTTGCTGAAAGCTCTGCAAATGCTTTGTCAAAGCTTGCTGTTCAGACAAGCTGAAGCCCATGTAAAACAGGCCTAACTAACAAAAGGATTAAGGATAACATTGGGGCTATAATGAATAATGGATAATATGAAATATTTATCTTCTCCTGCTTAAAGTGTTTACTGTATTTTCTGGTGTATAAGACTACCTTTTACACTTAGAAAAGAATAGGAAAGTTTCCCCAAGGGGCTTTGGACAGCAACATTCCGAAAGTAATTTACAATAATGCATATTAAAAATGTATTGTGTATAAACATTAAGTACAGTCCCAACACGTATATACTTCGGTAAAAGGAACGCCCAAAATGGGCAGGCGGAACAACCAGGTCCGCCGCCCAATGAGCATGGTGGGAGCACAATGCTCCCCCTCCCCCCTTGTCGGGAGGATGCACACGCATGCGCCGCCCACACTAAGGATGACGCAGGTCAAGGAGGAAGCAATGAAGCCCTGAGATGCACAGATGGAATGGTCCATGATGGGAAATTATATTAAGTTGACACTTGGTGCATGCAAATGCAAATTGCATAACACCACAGTGTGAACAAAAAATACATGCGTTTATAATCAGTATTGAATAAATGGTATATTGGTAATATCTGATATATAAACTAGAGCTGAATATTGGTGATTGTAGTCCAACGCTTAACCATTGGCTGTGAAAACAGTCAGTGTTGTGTTGGGGGACATTAGGGATGAGCTCGGTGTTCGAGTCGAACATAAGTTCGACTCGAACATCGGCTGTTCGCGCGTTCGGCGAACAACGAACGATTTGGGCCGTTCGTGCCAAATTCGAGTGACGCGAACGGCCCACAATACACTGCGCCATTGCAGTGTAATCCCGGTGCTGTGATTGGCCAAGCATGCACTGTGACCCTGCATGCTTGGCCAATCACAGCGCCGGCAGCGAGGAGAGCAATGATTGGCCACAGGCAGGATGCCTGTGGCCAATTATAGCTGAGGGGGTTTAGTACACGCCCCACACTATAAAAGGCCGCCAGCGCGGCGGCCTCGTGTAGTGTGTTCCGGAGCAGGGAAAGTGAAGGATAGGCAGGGACAGTGTCAAATCTATTCTTTGCTAAACCTTGTGTGTAGGGACAGAGAAGGGTAGGCAGGGAGAGTGTCAGTGTCATATTCTTTGCTAAACCTTGTGTGTAGGGAGAGAGAAGGATAGGCAGGGAGAGTGTCAGTGTCATATACTTTGATAAACCTTGTGTGCAGGGAGAGAGAAGGATAGGCAGGGGACAGTGTCAGTGTCATATTCTTTGCTAAACCTTGGGTGCTAAGCCTCCTGCACATTATACACCTGAAGTTAGCCCGTATTGCTGCTTTTTCCTGGTGTGTTACACCAACAGGCATTTGTGGCACTTACAGCGGGCGGAGTGTGCCTCCTGATCATATTACACCTGAAGTTAGCCTGTATTGCTGCTTTTTCCTGGTGTGTTACACCAACAGGCATTTGCGGCACTTACAGCGGGCGGAGTGTGCCTCCTGATCATATTACACCTGAAGTTAGCCTGTATTGCTGCTTTTTCCTGGTGTGTTACACCAACAGGCATTTGCGGCACTTACAGCGGGCGGAGTGTGCCTCCTGATCATATTACACCTGAAGTTAGCCTGTATTGTTGCTTTTTCCTGGTGTGTTACACCAACAGGCATTTGCGGCACTTACAGCGGGCGGAGTGTGCCTCCTGATCATATTACACCTGAAGTTAGCCTGTATTGCTGCTTTTTCCTGGTGTGTTACACCAACAGGCATTTGCGTCACTTACAGCGGGCGGAGTGTGCCTCCTGATCATATTACACCTGATGTTAGCCTGTATTGCTGCTTTTTCCTGGTGTGTTACACCAACAGGCATTTGCGGCACTTACAGCGGGCTGAGTGTGCCTCCTGATCATATTACACCTGAAGTTAGCCTGTATTGCTGCTTTTTCCTGGTGTGTTACACCAACAAGCATTTGCGGCACTTACAGCGGGCGGAGTGTGCCTCCTGATCATATTACACCTGAAGTTAGCCTGTATTGCTGCTTTTTCCTGGTGTGTTACACCAACAGGCATTTGCAGCACCTACAGCAGGCGTAGTGTGATTCCTGCAAAATATACTCCTGAAGCTAGGCCTTATTGCTGGTTTTCCCATTTCCCTGCAGGCCATTAGAATGTCTGGAAGGCAAACAAGGAGAGGCAGACAGTCAGGAGCCAATAAAAGAGGGCAAGCAGGCTCTGTGTCTAGAGACAAAAGTGCTGGTCGTGGATGCGGTGCATCGCCATCAGCACGTGGCCATGGGACACGCTTGTCCTCCTTTTCGGCAACTGGACGTGTTGAGCCGCATCATGCCGAAGACTTGGTAGAGTGGATGACCAAGCCCTCCTCATCCTCCTCATCCTCTCTCACCCAGGCTCAGGGTACTGGCAAAGCAGCTGCCAAAGCGTCCTCTTCCCTGGTATCAATGTCATCATCAGTCACTCCTTCCCTAGACCAACCATGTCCTCCTGAGGAGTCCCCCGAACTGTTTGAGCACAGTGTTGGGTACATGCTCCAGGAGGATGCCCAGCGTTTCGAAGGGTCTGATGATGATACCCAGCAAGAGGAAGGCAGTAGCGTGAGAGCAGAGAGAGGGGATGCTCAAGAAGGACATCAATCTGGCAGTCATGTTCTAGCAGCTGCAGCATACTGCCAGATTGGCTCCAGTGATGAGGAGGGAGGGGATGATGAGGTCACTGACTCCACGTGGGTGCCTAATAGGAGAGAGGAGGAGGAGGAGGAGGAGGATGAGGAGGAGGCACATCTCCAACGAGGCAGGATGCCCTCGGGGGGCCAGCGTAAGGGCAGCACACCGACAGAATCACACCGCAGAGCTCCGCCTGTGCAGGGCGCTGCCTCTGCCCGTTATTCAAAAAGTTCTTTGGTGTGGGCCTTTTTTGAGTCGAGTGCATCAGATCGCACAGCTGCTGTTTGCAACATATGTCTCAAGCGTATATCGCGTGGCCAAAACATCACCCGCTTGGGCACCACATGCTTGACCAGACATATGTTGACCTGCCATGCAGCTCGTTGGCAAGCCTACCTTAATGACCCACACCAAAGAACAAAGCGGACCTCTTCTTGCACCGCATCAGCTGGGATCTCCAACCCCACTATACCTTCAGTCCTCTCTGAAACCTGCACTGAGAGGAATGAAGGTGTAGAATTAGGTGTGTCACAGCCAAGTACTTGCGGGCACTCTGCTAGCAGTACACCGACGTCCGATTCTAGCAGGCAAATTTCCCTGCCCCAGCTGCTGGACCGTCGAAAGAAGTTCACTCCCAGCCATCCACATGCCCAGCGGTTGAATGCTAGCTTGGCTAAATTGCTAGCACTTCAACTGCTGCCTTTTAAGTTGGTAGACTCGGCCCCCTTCCGTGAGTTTGTGCAATGTGCGGTTCCTCAGTGGCAGGTTCCCAAACGCCACTTTTTCTCACGGAAGGCGATTCCGGCTCTCTATCGGCATGTGGAAGGCAATGTCTTGGCCTCGCTGGACAGGGCGGTCAGCGGTAGGGTGCATATTACCGCTGACTCATGGTCCAGCAGGCATGGACAGGGACGTTACCTTTCTTTCGTGGCCCATTGGGTCACTCTTTTGGCAGCTGGGAAGGATGCAGGACAAGGTGCAGTAGTGTTGGAGGTTGTTCCACCGCCACGCCTCCAAAATGCTACTACTGGTTGTGACACACCTCTGTCCTCCACCCCCTCCTCTTCTTCTTCCTCCATGGCCTCTTCCTGTGCTTTGTCCTCGGAACCAGCGGTGCTCCGTAGGCGTTCAAGGGGCTACGCAAGTACGCAGGCAAAAAGATGCCATGCCCTGCTTGCGCTGGTGTGTTTGGGGGACAGGAGCCACACTGGGGCAGAGGTTCTGTCTGCTCTGCAGGGGCAGGCCGAGAGGTGGTTGACGCCACGCCAGCTTAAGCCAGGAATGGTAGTTTGCAACAATGGCACCAACCTCCTCTCCGCTTTCCGACAGGGACAACTGACCCATGTGCCCTGTGTGGCTCACGTCCTTAACCTGGTGGTGCAGCGGTTCTTGGGCAGGTACCCGGGCTTACAGGATGTCCTGAGGCAGGCCAGGAAAGTCTGTGTGCATTTCCGCAGATCTTATAATGCCAGTGCTCGCCTGGCTGAGCTGCAAAAGGAGTTGAACCTGCCCAAGAACCGCCTTATATGTGACATGCCCACCAGGTGGAACTCAACGTTGGCCATGCTGCAGCGGCTGCACATGCAGCAGAGGGCCATCAATGAGTACCTGTGCGACTACGGCACCAGGACAGGGTCAGGGGAGCTCGGGTTTTTTTCACCACGCCAGTGGGGCATGATCAGGGATGCATGCACTGTCCTGGCACCATTTGCTCAGGCCACGAGGATGTTGAGCAGTGACAGTGCATGCATCAGTGACACTGTACCTCTTGTCCACCTGTTGGAGCATACGCTGCGTGGAATAATGGACAGGGCACTTGAGGCAGAACAGAGGCAGGAAGAGGAGGACTTCCTTGCCTCTCAAGGCCCCCTTTACCCAGACAGTGTTCCTTCTGTCCCACCCATCGCACAGGAAGAAGAGGAGGAGGAGGAGGAGGAGGATTGTGTCAGCATGGAGGTGGAGCCTGGCACTCAGCATCATCAGCAGCAGTCTTTTAGGGATGATTTACAGTCCCAAGAAACCAGTGGACTTGTACGTGGCTGGGAGGAGGTGGCTGCGGATCATGTCGTCTTTAGTAGGCTTGTGCAATTCGTTTCGTAACGAATCGAAATTCGTCCGAATTTAGTAACTTTCGGACATTCGGAAGCATTCGAATTTCCGAACAAAGCAATTACGAATAAAACCGAATCCGAAATAAATTATATCGCAAAATAGCGAATGCCCGAATGTCTTCGGCATAATTCGTTATGAAAAAAGTTACGAATGTACGAATCCATTCGAAGCACAATAACACTCTGCTCTGCTCTCTGCTCCTCCCTCACCGTGCTGAACTCCCTCTCAAAATGGTGTACAGGGGCGGAGGCTATAGCCGCATGTAAAAAACAAAAGTAAAATACGAGATTTCGAATCGTTACAAATAACCGCTATGTACAGTGCCTTGCGAAAGTATTCGGCCCCCTTGAACTTTTCATCCTTTTGCCACATTTCAGGCTTCAAACATAAAGATATAAAATTTAAATTTTTTGTGAAGAATCACCAACAAGTGGGACACAATTGTGAAGTGGAACGAAATCTATTGGATATTTTAAACTTTTTTAGCAAATAAAAAACTGAAAAGTGGTGCGTGCAAAATTATTCGGCCCCTTTACTTTCAGTGCAGCAAACTCACTCCAGAAGTTCAGCGAGGATCTCTTAATGATCCAATGTTGTCCTAAATGACTGATGGTGATAAATAGAATCCACCTGTGTGTAATCAAGTCTCTGTATAAATGCACCTGCTCTGTGATAGTCTCAGGGTTCTGTTGAAAGCGCAGAGAGCATCATGAAGACCAAGGAACACACCAGGCAGGTCCGTAATACTGTTGTGGAGAAGTTTAAAGCCGGATTTGGATACAAAAAGATTTCCCAAGCTTTAAACATCCCAAGGAGCACTGTGCAAGCGATCATTTTGAAATGGAAGGAGTATCAGACCACTGCAAATCTACCAAGACCTGGCTGTCCCTCTAAACTTTCAGCTCAGACAAGGAGAAGACTGATCAGAGATGCAGCCAAGAGGCCCATGATCACTCTGGATGAACTGCAGAGAACTACAGCTGAGGTGGGAGAGTCTGTCCACAGGACAACAATCAGTCGTACCCTGCACAAATCTGCCCTTTATGGAAGAGTGGCAAGAAGAAAGCCATTTCTCAAAGATATCCATAAAAAGTCTCGTCTAAAGTTTGCCACAAGCCACCTGGGAGACACATCAAACATGTGGAAGAAGGTGCTCTGGTCCGATAAAACCAAAATCGAACTTTTTGGCCACAATGCAAAACGATATGTTTGGCATAAAAGCAACACAGCTCATCACCCTCAACACACCATCCCCACTGTCAAACATGGTGGTGGCAGCATCATGGTTTGGGCCTGCTTTTCTTCAGCAGGGACAGGGAAGATGGTTAAAATTGAGGGAAAGATGGATGCAGCCAAATACAGGACCATTCTGGATAAAAACCTGTTGGAGTCTGCAAAAGACCTGAGACTGGGACGGAGATTTATCTTCCAACAAGACAATGATCCCAAACATACAGCAAAATCTACAAAGGAATGGTTCACAAATAAACGTATCCAGGCGTTAGAATGGCCAAGTCAAAGTCCAGACCTGAATCCAATCGAGAATCTGTGGAAAGAGCTGAAAACTGCTGTTCACAAACGCTCTCCATCCAACCTCACTGAGCTCGAGCTGTTTTGCAAGGAAGAATGGGCAAGAATTTCAGTCTCTCGATGTGCAAAACTGATAGAGACATACCCCAAGCGACTTGCAGCTGTAATCGCAGCAAAAGGTGGCTCTACAAAGTATTAACGCAAGGGGGCCGAATAATTTTGCACGCACCACTTTTCATTTTTTTCTTAGTTAAAAAAGTTTCAAAAATCCAATAGATTTCATTCCACTTCACAATTTTGTCCCACTTGTTGGTGATTCTTCACAAAAATTAAAAATGTTATATCTTTATGTTTGAAGCCTGAAATGTGGCAAAAGGATGAAAAGTTCAAGGGGGCCGAATACTTTCGCAAGGCACTGTATTTAGAAAAGTACAAATCCATTCGAAGCACATTAGGCATAATAGGCAGCGTCGTTGTGAGAGAGACACGGAAAATTACGAATCAACGAACCCAAAAAAAGTTACGAAAGTAGGAGTGTTGTCCAGAATCAACGAAAAACAACGTACTCTACCGAAAGTACGAATTATAAAGCAACAAAAAATTCAACGAAAAATGTCGCTTGCGAAAATACGAATTAGTCCGAACACGAAAAATCCCGTCTAGCAAAATTACGAATGATTACGAATCAACAGGACCGGAAAGAAACGAACCGAAACTAAACAAATTTTTCCGTTGTGCACAAGAAGCGAACCGAAACGGAACGAATTTTTCCGCTGTGCACAAGTCTAGTCTTTAGTGACCCAGAGGACTCCGGACCGAATGCCTCAGCTAACCTACGCTGCATGGCCTCCCTGATCCTGCAAAGTCTGCGGAAGGATCCTCGTATTCTTCGGATCAAGGAGAGGGACCATTACTGGCTGGCCACTCTCCTTGATCCACGGTACAAGGGTAAGGTTGCGGACCTTATCTTACCGTCGCAGAGGGAGCAGAGGATGAGACAACTCCGGGAGGCCTTGCAGAAAGGTCTGTGCAACGCGTTCCCAGAGACTGGGAGGTTACAAACTCCTGGTCCTGGACAACAAGTTGCTGAGGCTTCGGTCAGTCAAAGAAGGAGCGGTGGGGAAGGTGGCCGTCTGACCGATGCGTTCAGACAATTCTTTAGTCCGCAGCCCCAAGGTATGATCGGTTCCAGCAACCATCGCCAGCGTCTAATATACATGGTGCAGGAATACCTAGGGGCAAGGTCAGACTTGGACACCTTCCCCACCGAAAATCCTCTGGCTTACTGGGTCTTGAGGATGGATCACTGGCCAGAGCTTGCACAGTATGCAATTGAGCTACTGGCCTGTCCTGCATCCAGCGTTCTTTCAGAACGCACATTCAGTGCTGCTGGAGGATTTGTCACGGATCACAGGGTGCGCCTGTCCACCGACTCTGTTGATCGACTGACCTTCATAAAGATGAACCAGTCTTGGATCACCACCAGCTACCAAACACCTGAAGCTGATATAACAGACTAATTTATTTTCAAATGTCACATCCCTTCAAGACTGATGCTGATGCTGAGAGACTGTCCTGTTATGTTGACTGACTATCCTCCTCCTCCTCAATGATCCGATTGATGATGATAGCTTGGAAGAACATTTTTGTTTCTGGGTGCCGCCACCAGTGGCTAAGGCCCAATTTTTCAGCCCCTGTTTAACAGGGGCATGTAATTACAATTTTTTTATGCAATACTTTGCAGCAGGGCTCATTTCTGCACTCCAACTAGAGTATCTGGGAGAGGTTGCAGTGTCGTGGCACCAGCACCAGTGGCTAAGGCCCAATTTTTCAGCCCCTGTTTAACAGGGGCGTGTAATTACAATTTTTGATGCAATACTTTGCAACAGGGCTCATTGCTGTGCTCCAAGTACAGTATCTGTGAGGGGTTGCAGTGTTGTGGCACCAGTGCCTAAGGCCCAATTTTTCTGCCCCTGTTTAACAGGGGCATGTAATTACAATTCTTGATCTAATAATTCACAGCAGGGCCCATTCCTGCGCCCACCAAGAGTAACTGTGAGGCCTTACAGTGTTGTGTCAACACCACCACCACCAAAGGCCCAATTTTTCAGCCCCTGTGTCATGGATATGCATTAATGTCTGTCTGCCATCTTACCTTCCTCCTCATGTGTTCATCTAGAGACCAGACCTCCTTCACCTGGCTTCCTTTATAATCTCCTCCCAGCCTGACTCCACCCCAGGCCCTATCACTGAACACTATATTAACCTGTGCACTGCAAGCCTGCTTTGCTGATCAACGTGTTTGTTAGGCATTGTGTGTTTGGGTTCCTGCCTGCCGTGTGCTACGTCTGTCTCTCTGTTACGTTATTGGCTTGTCCCCGACCATCCCTGTCTGCTCGTGACCCTTGACCTTCGGCTCGTTCTTCGTTATCCTTGTCTGCTTGTGGCCCCTGACCTTCGGCTTGTTATTCGATTCTCTCTATCGTGTGCCGCTGCTTCCCCTTATCCTACGGGGCGTGAGCTAGGAAACTCCAGGGGCCGCGACCTGGTCCCAGCCTGCAGCGTAACATCCTCACCACTAGAGGCCCTGGAGAAGACCAGCTGGGTCTTAGACTCCGCGCCCTGGGGAATCTTGGCTCTCGCTTCCGTTGGGATCCCGGTTGTGCTCCTCTGGTCCCGCTTTCCACAACCACCCAGTTTCCTACCCACAGAAGCCAGCCATAGGGTTCACTACCTCGCGGTGCACTCCTGTCCCCCTACGGTGTGCATCTGTCACCTGGCCACAGGTGACCCTGACAGTTTGATCAGCCATGGACCCGGCTGACATCCCGATCCCCGCGGATGATCCATTGCAGGGCATAGTCCACAGACTTGAAACCCAGGAATCGAATCAGACTCAGGTGATGCGATTCCTCCAGGATCTGGCTTCTCGATTCGAGCAGCTTCAGGCCTCCTTGGGAACCCCGAATCCGCAACCTCAAGTACAACCAGCGGTGGTACCTATCGCACCAGTCGCAGCCACACACTCACTAATACTGCCAGCTCCGTTCCGTTTCTCTGGGGACTCCAAGGCCTGCAGAGGGTTTCTTAGCCAATGCACGATTCATTTTGAGCTTCAGCCTCAAAACTTTCTGTCTGATAGGGCAAAGGTAGCCTATATCATTTCCCTCCTCTCCGGTGAAGCTTTAGCCTGGGCAGCCCCTCTGTGGGAACTGAATGATCCAGTGGTTTCTAGCCTGTCTGGCTTCTTGAAACTTTTTCGGAATATCTTTGAAGAACCGGCTCGTGTCTCTTCAGCGGCCAGCGCCCTTCTACGTCTCCGCCAAGAGTCTGCTTCAGTGGGACAGTACGCCCTTAATTTCCGCATACTGTCGGCTGAGTTGAGCTGGAACAATGAGGCCTTAGTCGCAACCTTTTTGCATGGCCTTTCTGATAGAGTGAAGGATGAATTAGCAGGAAGAACCATCCCCACTGATCTGGACGGAGTTATCTCCTTGTGTAACCAGATCGATATTCGCTTTCAGGAAAGGACCCTAGAAAAGCGGCGCCAGCACTCCTTGGTCCTTAGTCAGCCTGAGCTCCCCTCTCCTCGACCCGTGGAGCATCTCCTGCCAGCTGAGGAACCCATGCAGCTGGGCAGGACCAGGCTATCCCCAGAGGAACGTGCTAGGCGCAGAAATCTAGGCCTGTGTCTCTACTGTGGGGGCAAAGGTCATTTTCGTGACACTTGCTCTCTTTGTCCAGAAAAACGTTTGGGTCCACTTCATCTGGAAAGTGGAGTATTGGACCCAGAAATATCACCTTCCCCTTCTCGTCTTCTGCTTTCTGTGTTCCTTCATGTTGGTGCTTCTTCTCATTCGGTCTCAGCATATCTGGATTCCGGAGCCGCTGGTAATTTCATGGACTGGGAAATCGCATCGTCCATGAGACTTACTCTTTTGCCCCTCACCACGCCATTGGTGGTCTTGGCGATTGATGGTACTATTCTCCCAGGGGGACCTATCCGCTTCCAGACCCTCCCTGTTAAGATGTCGGTGGGTACACTCCACCAGGAGTGGATATCCTTCCTTATCTTACCCAAGGCCTCAACGCCTATAATTTTGGGTCTCCCATGGTTACAGCTCCATTCTCCTCATGTGGACTGGACTACTGGACAGATCCTGGCTTGGGGTCCCTCCTGTTCCTCGTCCTGCCTACCCAAGGTTGCCCCCTGTGAATCTGAGCCGGTCATTCATTCCAGGTTGCATAACCATTTACATTTCTCTGTCCCTAACCACCCTTGGACGCACAGCCAGGCTAGCTTGTCTACAAGTCCTGCAGTCGCTACGTCTTGCGATGCGATTCAGGTAGTCGCTACACCTGACTCAGCTATTCACTCTGCCTCTGTACTAGTTATGCCAGTCCAGCCCATGCCCAGTGAGCCTCTCACTTTTTCTTGTTCGGGACATTCTGCTTGTCCTTCAGCTATTCAGCTTGACTCCGGCGACATGTCACCTTCTAACCAACCTGACTTCAGGGTTCCACTGACATCTGCCCAGTCTGATGGTCCTGTGCAAGATGACCAGTTCCCCTTTAAGGGTCTAGGGGACCCTCCTCAGATTCCTGTTGATCGTCTCATGCCCTTGCTTATTCCTAGAGAGCCTTTGGTCCTCAATAGATCTTCTTGTCATCTCCCTACCTCGTTTTCAGTCTCTGAGGATAATCTTAAGTACGAGGTTAGACAAGTTCTGGATTCTCGGCTCTGCAGAGGCATTCTTCAGTACCTTGTGCATTGGAGAGGTTTTGGTCCTGAGGAGGCGTCTTGGATCGCTGCATCTGATGTCGCTGCACCTCATCTGTTGAGAAGGTTTCATCAGAGATTTCCCTTTAAGCCTGGGTCCAGGCGGGGGAGGGCCCATAAGAGGGAGGGTACTGTCATGGATATGCATTAATGTCTGTCTGCCATCTTACCTTCCTCCTCATGTGTTCATCTAGAGACCAGACCTCCTTCACCTGGCTTCCTTTATAATCTCCTCCCAGCCTGACTCCACCCCAGGCCCTATCACTGAACACTATATTAACCTGTGCACTGCAAGCCTGCTTTGCTGATCAACGTGTTTGTTAGGCATTGTGTGTTTGGGTTCCTGCCTGCCGTGTGCTACGTCTGTCTCTCTGTTACGTTATTGGCTTGTCCCCGACCATCCCTGTCTGCTCGTGACCCTTGACCTTCGGCTCGTTCTTCGTTATCCTTGTCTGCTTGTGGCCCCTGACCTTCGGCTTGTTATTCGATTCTCTCTATCGTGTGCCGCTGCTTCCCCTTATCCTACGGGGCGTGAGCTAGGAAACTCCAGGGGCCGCGACCTGGTCCCAGCCTGCAGCGTAACATCCTCACCACTAGAGGCCCTGGAGAAGACCAGCTGGGTCTTAGACTCCGCGCCCTGGGGAATCTTGGCTCTCGCTTCCGTTGGGATCCCGGTTGTGCTCCTCTGGTCCCGCTTTCCACAACCACCCAGTTTCCTACCCACAGAAGCCAGCCATAGGGTTCACTACCTCGCGGTGCACTCCTGTCCCCCTACGGTGTGCATCTGTCACCTGGCCACAGGTGACCCTGACACCCTGTTCAACAGGGGCATGCAATTACAATTCTTGATCTAATAATTCACAGCAGGGCCCATTCCTGCGCCCACCAAGAGTAACTGTGAGGCCTTACAGTGTTGTGTCAACACCACCACCACCAAAGGCCCAATTTTTCAGCCCCTGTTCAACAGGGGCATGCAATTACAATTCTTGATCTAATAATTCACAGCAGGGCCCATTCCTGCGCCCACCAAGAGTAACTGTGAGGCCTTACAGTGTTGTGTCAACCCCACCACCACCACCACCAAAGGCCCAATTTTTCAGCCCCTGTTCAACAGGGGCATGCAATTACAATTCTTGATCTAATAATTCACAGCAGGGCCCATTCATGCGCCCACCAAGAGTAACTGTGAGGGCTCACAGTGTTGTGGCAACACCAACATGTAAGGGGCAAATTTCAGCTGAGTATATACGGCAGGCCCCTACTTTCAAACATCCAACTTACAAACGACTCCTCCTTGCAAACGGAAGGATACAACAGGAAGTGAGAGGAAATCTACCCCTAGGAAGGCAAATTCTCTCCTGTAAGAGTTAATATGGGAAAAAAAGTGTCTCCTCTCCACTGATGCTTTATCACCAATTCTTGTTTCAATAAAAACCCCAAATTTTCAAAAAACATTTGTCATTAGGACGGAAAGTGAGGGGAACTGTTCTGAACAGGTGCACACTGCACAGACAGCAAAACAAATGTTACAAGGGTGATAACCCTTCCCTATGTTTTCCAAAAAGCTTAAAAATAGATTTTTTGGCTGGAGCTACACTTAAACAACGTACCTGTTCAAAATTACAAACAGATTCTACATAAGAACAAACCTACAGTCCCTGTCTTGTATGCACCGCCTGTATACGGCTGTTCAGAGTATATAGGGCCTTTTTTATTTTGTGTGCGGGGTTCCCCTTAATATCCATACAAGACCCAAAGGGGCTGGTAATGGGCTGGGGTAGGGGGGGGGGGCTGTGATGGGGTAGCTATGCCATTTTTCTTAAAGATTTTCATCCATATTACCGGGACCAGACATTACATTAAAGCCGCAAGCAGTTTTAAATGGCTTTTTTTCCTTTAGAAATGTAATTTTGTGCAGGGACAGTTCTAAACACGGGAAACACGTGGCACTTCACAGGCATACTTTAGACACCCCCCAGGTACGATATTTAAAGGAATATTTGACTTTTTTTTTCACTTTATGCATCATTAAAATGACTGCTCCCGAAAAACGGCCGTTTTTAAAACTTTTTTTTGGATTGATACATGTCCCCTGGTGCAGAACCCGGGTTCCCAAACCCTTTTTAGGACAATAACATTCATAATAGTCGTTATAATTAGCACTTTAGATTTCGAACATTCGCATCCATTGTATTTAATAGGGTTCTAAAGTTCGTGCGAACTTTCAGTCCGTTCGCGGGTTCTGGTGCGAACCGAACCCGGGGGTGTTCGGCTCATCACTAGAGGACATATAGATGTCTCTCAGCAGTTTTCTGCACTGAGACAGTGCTTAGTTTCCAACGGGGGAGTGGATTGAGTTAGTCCGGGAGGCTGCTGATTTCCCTTGAGATGCTAGTGATGGAACTCCGGTTAGAAACCATGGTTCTAACACACAGTTGACTGGTAACCATATACTCTATGTTTTTTACTATTGGGCATACACCCATGTAGAGAATTTAAATTTAATACATATATTTCCCACAGCAAACCACCCATCCTCTGAAGAGATCCATTGGGATCGAAACGCGTCAGTAATTCATACAGATGCATGTGAAATGTTAAAACTGTATGGCAATGTTGTGTCTTAATGCTGTGTGGATATTTATACATGTTTTTACTGAAGTATATACGTGTTGGGACTGTACTTAATGTTTATACACAATAAATTTTTAATATGCATTATTGTAAATTACTTTCATAATGTTGCTGTCCAAAGCCCCTTGGGGAAACTTTCCTATTCTTCTGTAAATTTTCGGGGTGCGCAGCGCCTTTCACTCCCAGTATTTGTGTCCTTCCCATTTTTTCATATCTTTTACACTTAAAAAAACTGGCCAAAAAGCAGGGGTCGTCTTATACGCTGGGTCAGCTGCTCGGATGCCCGCTGGATGTGCGGTAATACTGTATGCAGCTTCGGCTACATACAGTATATACCGCTTAGCCAATCCCAGTGAGCGATGTATTCAAATAAATACAGAGCCTGCTTGGATTGGAGTAACAACCTCTGCCAATCCAAGCAGGCTACATACAGTAGCCTGCTCGGATTGGCTTTGAGAGTCAGAGAGGCTTGGGCTGATGATGTTACAGCCTCTGCCAATCCAAGCAGGCTTTGTATTCATTAATAGAATACATTGCTCACCGTGATTGGCTCCAGCTCCAGCAAGAAGGAAGAAGAATATGGCTCCAGAAGGAAGAAATTTGCAGCGTTGGAAGCTTCGGAAGGGGGGTCGTCTTATACGGTGAGTACAGGCAATCTTAAAAAACAGTAAAATTAGGGGGTCGTCTTATACACCCGGTCGCCTTATACACCGGCAAATATGGTAGTTCAAATTATGGTTCAAATCATATTTACCATTGTAAAAAATATTGCTGCCCTATAGCATTTGGAATATAAAACATAGAGTTACAATTCCATTCTCATTTACATGAACTGTAGTTTGCTCCATGTGCTGTTTCATGGTCTGTTTCCCTTGTCAGCATCCTTATAGGCAGAATGAAGTTTCCAACTAATTAGATTTTTCTTCCAAGGTTAGCTGGTTGGTAGAAAACCAGAATTAGATGCTCCTGGAAGCTTTCAATAAGATTCCTATCCACTGTAATTGCAGGTTCTATACTTATTTTAACACGTGCAGTTACTTTTTGTTGCAGGATTTTTTTGCTGCTGTGGCAGTGTGAACAATCTTATTTTTTACCTCAATTTAAATATCCCAAGAGGACATCAATGTTTTATTTGGATGATTTTTTTGTTACAATTGTAGCACATTAAAGTATATCTGTTATCAACAAAAAATAGTAGCTGCCTTTATTGGCCTCCTACTGAAAATGTTAGGGTTGCCTGGCTGTGGGACAGAGACAAAACACGCATGCAACAAAAGGAAGTCAGAGGAAAGTCAGAATTCCCTGTATCTATACTTGTTTTAAGTAAGTCCGATGGTGTGAAAGCCATAGAATTGCTGTAAATTAGTCCTTTCAGGTAGATCTAAACCCTAACTGAATAAAATTTATAATGCTAAAGAAAACTTGTTAGCATGAGTGCCTCTAAGGGCTGCATGGGGGAACTGCATGCTTGCTAACTTGTATTATCATTCATGTGGGTTAACACCATTTCAAGGCCAGAGGCCACATGACTCCACTAGGTCCCACACAGAAGGATCATGTCTTACCACTTGCCAGTGACTCCTGTCCTGGCACTGACTACAAAGACTGATTTTCCTCCACCAGCTCTTCCTAACAACGCAAACTGTACACTTAATAGGCTTGTGCAATTCGTTTCGTAACGAATCGAAATTCGTCCGAATTTAGCAACTTTCGGACGTTCGGAAGCCTTCGAATTTCCGAACAAAGCAATTACGAATAAAACCGAATCCAAAATAAATTATACCGCAAAATAGCGAATGCCCGAATGTCTTCGGCATAATTCGTTATGAAAAAAGTTACGAATGTACGAATCCATACGAAGCACAATAACACTCACTCTGCTCTCTGCTTCTCCCTCACCGTGCTGAACTCCCTCCCAAAATGGTGTACAGGGGCGGAGTCTATAGCCGCATGTAAAAAACTAAAGTAAAATACGAGATTTCGAATCCATTCGCAGCACAATAACACTCTGCTCTGCTCTCTGCTTCTCCCTCACCGTGCTGAACCCTCTCAAAATGGTGTACAGGGGCGGAGGCTATAGCCGCATGTAAAAAACGAAAATAAAATACGAGATTTCGAATCGTTACAAATAACCACTATGTATTTAGAAAAGTACAAATCCATTCGAAGCACATTAGGCATAATAGGCAGCGTCGTTGTGAGAGAGACACGGAAAATTCCGAATCAACGAACCCAAAAAAAGTTACGAAAGTAGGAGTTGTGTCCAGAATCAACGAAAAACAACGTACCCTACCGAAAGTACGAATTATAAATCAACAAAAAATTCAACGAAAAATGACGCTTGCGAAAATACGAATTAGTCCGAACACGAAAAATCCCGTCTAGCAAAATTACGAATGATTACGAATCAACAGGACCGAAAAGAAACGAACCGAAACTAAACGAATTTTTCCGTTGTGCACAAAAAACGAACCGAAACTAAACAAATTTTTCCGTTGTGCACAAGTCTAACACTTAACCATGTCCAGCCAGAAGGAAAAGAAGGAAGCCATCATACTTAAAGTGACTGTAAAGTATAAATTTTTGAAAATAAAAAACATGTTATACTTACCTGTTCCGTGTTGTAGAATTGCACTGAGCAAACAAATCCTCCTCTTCTGGGGTTCCCCCTCTGGTGCTTCTTGCTCCTCCTCTTCAGGGTGTGCCATCATATGAAGCCTCTTTCTATTGTGGCACACCTACGGGCTCGATCTCGAGCAATGCCGTCTGCGTCCTTAGACACAGACAACACAGCTCGCCCCCCACCACCACCCCCTGCTTCCTCATCACAGGATTTGACTGACAGCAGCGGGAGCCACTGGCTCTTGCTGCTTTAGCAAAGCCAGTGAGAATGGGGAGAGCTTCTACAGACAGGTAGAGCACTGGAGGGGTGAGGGGGCAATACTAATACCTAAACATTTTTAGGTAAAAAATGTTTAGCCTTTGGAACCACTTTTTTTTTTTTAACAGATAACCGTTTATTCAAATAATGCACAAATGCAATGCAGATTTACAAAGGTATACAAATTAGAGTTCAACACATGTGGGCTACATTTGAAAGCACAGACTGCACTTTTACCAATATTAGCAGAGTTTCCCTCAGATTCAGCCGGAGGGGGGGGGGGGTTGCCCATTCCCGCCAAGATTTCCCCACTATAAGGAGGAGAGAATATAGGGGGAGTAAGAATAGGGTCAGGGAGCAATGCAAACAACCAGGCAAGAAAGATATGGGGGGACAACACAAGAAAGAGGATTAACCATCTTACGATACAACAGGACCATGAGCATCAATCCAAGTGGACCATACTTTGACAAACTTCTTTGGATAGTTTCTACTCACATAAGTTAATTTATACAGTAGCAAGACCGCGTTAACCGCAGAAACCCAATTAGCCAGTGTGGGCGGGGTGGACTGCTTCCATCTAAGAAGGATCTCTCTCTGTGCATAATAAAGTGCATAAAATAAGACTAACTTTATGTACCTAGAGGCCACAACGTCATCCATGATACCCAGGAGAAGCATGCGTGGATCAGGCTGGAGGGACCAATCATCCAGGTAATTTAGAGTATCCAGGACTGACTCCCAATAAGGGCAGATAGCCGGACACTGCCATACCATATGGAAGAAGGTTCCAGTAGAGGAGAGACAACGGGTGCAGATAAGACTAACCTATGAGAAGATGGCTGCTAATCTTTGAGGGTATAGTAAACTCTGTAGAGGAATTTTAACTGAATAAATTGGTTTTTAGCTGAAATCATATTGGTATTGTAGGAGCCTGTGCAGTCTTCCCTGTCATCAGTAGAAATTTCCGGTATATCAGTCAACCATTTATTAAATGCTTTATCTCAGGTACGGGCATAAGATACTGATAACCGGAGGTAAAGAGAAGTCTAGATGTCAGAGTAATTGGCTCCTGGAGTTGGGCTCAAAGAGCATGTCTCAGTTGATAATAACGAAAGGAGGCAGAGAGAACCTCTCCCGAAAACCATTCTGTGACAACATGCTTCAAGACCACAACTCCCCTAACTGCCCACATTTAGGGATCCGGAATCTGAGCTTCATGTTTTAGTTATGAATTACCCCAGAGAGGTATGTGAGGTGAGTAGGTAGCATCTTTCTTATAGATTCCCCTAGCTTGCACCCAGACTCTAATCGTTGTATGCATAGGACCAGTGGGTGGGCCCTAGGACCGCAATAGACTTAGTTAGTCCACGCAGCATAGGATCCAAGAAGGGCAGCCTCTAACATGACCGATTTTGACTAGGCTGGCTGAACCACCAACTCACCGTAACAAGTACAGCAGCCCAATAGTACTACTGGAGGGACTTTGGAACTACTTTAATTCGTATGGGCTTTGCACAGATGTGGCTCGAGCCAAAGTCCCTTGGGGGGTTCCATTCCTCAGCGCGTCCTGAGATAGGGACCCTGCCACACAGTGTGGTGCATCAAGTTCTAAGCCAACCCTCACCTATGGAATGTCGATTACTGCCCACCAGCACGTCTACTCCCAAGCTAACTGCTTCTCCTTCTTAACACTCTTTACTCCATAACCTTAAGGGTTAACTGTGATACAAACTTTGTTCCATAATCACAAGTTTAACTCAGGTTGATTCTCTTTGTTCCCCTGTTCTTTAATACACCATGAACACATTAATAAAGTACACACTTGGTTCCTCTTCTCCAAGTAACTCACACCAGACAGTTCTTTTTAAACAGTATCTGCTTTTACTGAGAAAACAATATTATTCACACCTTCAATGTAGTACAACTGGCATTATATATGAATCCCATGTACAGTATTTATTTATACAGTATATCCTCTTCCATAAAGAATGTTATGCTGGGCTATAGCTGTGCGGTACTGTGGTTGGCTATTTAAGAGTGGTGCTGTCCACACTTTATTTGATAACAAAGTCCATAAGGTAATGTCCACAGTCTGGTACTTGAAAAACCCATCACAGGATCTCGGTAAAGGGTCACCCCTCTGCTATGGAGGCTCACATAGTAGCACAGATGGTCCTCGCTGCATCTCTCCAATGCCCAGACAGCCACAAGGTATGGCCTCCCCCTGTAAAAATCACTTCAGAAGTGGGAAGTGTGGAAGACACATAAGAGGACAAAAACATTAACCCCTGTAGCACCGCCCATTAACCCTACATTGCATTACAAATGATTACCTTAAGTAGGCACCTGCCTACATGCTTTAGTGACCAAAAAAAGCCGGATTGAATGGCAGACTATACGTAACACTATTCTTCCCTAATTAGCAGAACGGGGGGGGGGGGGTAAGATAAGACTGGCAGGATTGAAAGTCTTGTCTGATTGCTCTTTTCTCTGAGATAATCCAAAGAATAAGCATGAGTGTTTAATGTTTTACTAAGCCAAATATACATATTTATCGGGCACCGGCTTAGTACAGTCCGAATATACCTACATGTCCAACTGCTTAGGCCTTTGGCCAGACACCACACTTCGAATATCCACTGAAATGTTCAGCAAGAGAAAAAACATATTCCCCTTATTGTACAATACTGCAGAAGGGTTACAGCTCTCAGGGCAATCAGAGTCACAGAGCTGAAGATTGGAAAGCAATAACAGGCTAATAGAGAGGGAGCAAAAAAACAAGGTATTTCAAGGACAAATGCTGATTACTGAATTAATCTGCTACAGAGAAACAAGAACAGTGAAATTTATAGGTACGCTGACCTGTGCGCTGATCGTTTTCCAAATTCATGCCCACACACAGCAAAGCAGAGGCAATGCTTGTATTAAATTGCTTTTCAATTGTATTTTACTGAGGGGGATAATGTACTCAGCCTGTTTACATCACAACAAGTTTTGCAAGTAATATGGAAAACTTCTTCAGTTTGGTTAGAGGTGAAGCGTTCCCAATATTATTTCCCGGATGCAATCTTAGTCTTAGGCCAGGTTTACACATGTCCGGTGCGAATTTCCCTTCCGTTTTCGCTGCAAATTACTTAAGCAGCTGTTCAGTGATTTGAATGAAAAAAAACCCATTGTCGGCAATAAAAAAATGTGAAAAGAAAATGATTTTAAGGGGACCCCTATGCCAAAATGAAAAAAAACACGTGGGGTCCCCTCCCCGGATCCATACCAGATCTGAGCATGCAGTCTGACTGCTTTTACAGGAGTTTTGTGTTCTGCCTGTAAAAACAGCTCAATGTCAAAAGAATGATTACAGGCATATTTTGAGCTTCAGCATTTAGAGGCAGGAAAAAACCCTTGGTGTGCGTTTTTGATTGGCGCTTTCTGGCAGAAAAAACACTAAACTCACCTAAACTGTGTACAAAAACACTCTATATGAGTGTTTTTTTGCCAAAAGAACTGACATTTTTTTTAAGCCCAGTGTGCATGAAGCCTAAGTCAGTAAGGTTAAGCTTTCATCCCCATCCATTGCCTTTGCAACTTAAGGGGGCACGGTTGAGGGAGGCAGTAAAAACACACATGCTACAGCCATGATGCTTTGCATCAAAAAATGATCCCCCTGTGCCATTAAGCCGTATTTCCTCCAAAACTGTAATATATTGCCCCCCGCTCCCTCCTTACTGGCTGGAGCCAGATGGGAAAAAAATTACAGGGATTATAACCTTCCCTTACCCTATCCACACTTGATGACATGGTACTTTTTTAGGTACCATCCAGCTCAGACTAAATATATGGGTTCAATCTTTTAGTATGTATGCCTCCTAATCTTTAAAAGTAGTCATGCCTCAAATGTCAGGGGTTTCTTAGAGAACTGCACCTCCTAGAATGATGATATTGTAAAGCAGTAGCTCTGATGTACACTATAACTTAAACTGGTTACCAGCTCCAAATAAATCGGGGATAAGAAAAATAAACAAGCATAGTGAAGCCTGCTAACATTTGAATCTTTTTTATTTAAAATGTATAAGAGGTACCTTAGGTAACTTAGGTAAACAGGCAAAAAAGCGTATCAAGACCAGCAGACTGTCAGGTCGTGAGAAGAAAATGTCGCAAGTAGCGGCTTAGCGAGCGCGGTGTCTTCAGTAACAGCCAAATACCAATGTGTTTCGTCATCAATGACGTCTTCCTAGGCGTTCAGCCTTTTTTTGCACTTTATGGACATTTTTGCTTTAAAGACTTTTGTGTTTATCTATCACAGAATTTTACACATTGTCTTTATTATTTTTTAAATATGTATATGATTGATTGTCTAATCTTCATATGATGTTCAAATGATTTATATTTTGTAATTAACATTTCTTGTTTAAAAATTTTCAAAAAAACAGTGTTAACAAAGCATGTACAAAATTACAATTCGAGTAAACTCTGTCGACAAAAGAAACATATTTTACAGGTTTTATTAAACTTACATTTGGTGGTAGAACAAAATAGGCAAAATCATAGAGCACAATATAACGAATATAACATTTGTGACACAATTAACATTTCTAGTTGTTCACTACGACTTAGCAAATCTTTTTTTAATTTATTTTATTCAGGTCCACTTTGAAGCACCTTTCTGTTCTAGATATCCAAAAATGATTGCTGGATGTAGCTTTAAAAAGCTTTTGGCAAACTTTGGCACTACTACTAGATGCTTGTCAATGAAACAGACACAGGAGGGAGCAAACGCCTAGTGCAATACCCAAGATTTATTTGTACAAGAAACCAAAAAGCCAAATGGATACTCACAGCCTCACAAGTCCATTCATCGACCAATGTGGCATTGAGTGACCTAAAAGATAGCAGTGTCGAAGCTGATATATTTCGGGGATGCACCCCTTCCTCAGAGCTTTTCTTTGTAGTTCCATTTTAAATACCTTTGTCTGAGGAGGGCTGCATCGTTGAAGTATTGCACTAGAAGAAGCATAGACTCCACAGAGTTTCTTAACTTGATCTGGTGACTGTCCTTTGAGTGCTGGAGTGGTTGTTTGTTTGTTAGAAGCTTGTCGAAGACTGTTAAAGCCTGCCAAAAGCTTAATTTCTAGCTACAGCTAGCATGAGCTGTATTCAGCACACCTAGACAAGAACCGAAAGGTTCTTTAAGGGTTTTAGTAAAACTGATCAAAGGTTGTGAAATTCTTTGCAAAAACTTCCTGAAGCTGATGCTCTCTAGACTCGCATTTATAATACTTAACATTGCCCATGTAGTCAGGGCTTCTCACTGAGCTTTTTGGTCACGTTTGAAACTGTGCTGTGTGAAGCTCACACTTGACAGTTAGAAATATAGTATTCCTCTGGAACATTTCAAACTCATCACTTCAAAGACCATGATCTGTGTTAAAGGCTTTGTTCACCTTTGGGACCATGTTTCATGTTACACCCATATCTAAGTTAAAAATGAAACATTGCCATATTCCCCAACCTACCCTCCTCCCCAGCCTCAAACTGCAGCTAAACTTAACAGAATCTCTGGGTGCTTCTCCCTGCAGCCTTCTGTCTGTGTTTGAATTTGATGTGGCTGCAAGAGCAGACTACAAATCCCACCTGCCACCACGGCACGGCAGAGGGACTCAAAGATCTCAATGGAGCACACGTGCGGTGACATCACACTTGTAGTCCATTGATTAATTCCTGCAGCCCAATAATGGTAGGTGCTGTTGCAATGCTATGCAGGCCTAATGCAAAAAATGTATAAATGCACATTTATTTTTATCAATGTGGGTGCATTTATTATTTTTTCAAACGGTGGACTATGCCACTAATGCACTAACATTATTTTCTAGTGTTTCTAATGACTCTATGTACAGTAGATACAGAATGCATATTATGTGCAGATTGTGAATTCTGATCAACCGGATACAATGGATCTCATTCGTTTAAAAGAGAAGATACAAGAGGAAGATATTAATCATTTTTCTCATGAACAGTAGGTGAAAATATCTCCAAATCTGACCTGGAAATAATACTGTAATCAAGCCTGCGGTGGCTTCTCTGTAATTTTCTGAGATGTAGATTAGTTAACTAAGTTCATTCAACAAAGTGTATTGTGATATTTAGGGGGTGGTTAGCTCAGTGGTAGAAGCAATTTAAGTGAGTAAGCGCCAGTCTGAACTGTCTTAGGGCTTGTTGGCCAAATTTTAAAACAAAATCAGAGTCCATCAGAAAAGCAGTTGCCCACGCATAGGTTTTTCACCATCAAAACAGGAACTGTAAAAATAATACTACAGACATCCCAACCTTCAAAAACTCATCTCAGGGAGGTGGCACTCCACGCCCGCATCCCCCCAAGCTCCCCCGCCCACCCGACAATTTAACAATGTAATTTGTTATTTTTTTTTGCAAAGTACTTTTTGGGGAAAGGGGGTTAGGGCAGGGGACAGTGTCGGTAGGGCAGGGGGGAGTGGTGTCTTAAGTTTTTATTTTGTTTATTTCTTTTACACTTTAATTTTTTAGAATTTGTTTACAATTATTTTTTTATACATTTTATTGGGGCTTTGGTCAGATATCAGTGGTCTAAACAGGCCCTTGACATCTCCCCTTTGAGACAGAGAAAGGGACTGAGGACACAGATTCCCCAGTCCCTTTCTCAGCACTCAAGATGAATGGGCAGGATCCCTCCCAAATCTCTTAAAAGTCTCCAAACTCCAGAACCCAATCAAGGGAATACCAAAACTCAAAACTGATAATCAGAAGGCTTGGACTTTGCAAACCTTGTGTCCCTTTTCTCTACTTTTACACAGTGGCAGGGCCTTGCACTGTCACAATATCTAAACCCAAGAACAAAAATGTAATATATTGCAGCTATAGGCCCCGTGCACATTAGGTGTTTATTCTAGAAGACTTCTTTCATTCCGGGTATTCATCCCTGGGCACATTCAGCCCTAAATGGAAGTACCCAAAAGTGCACTGCCCAGCCCCAACCAGCTGTAGGTTTCCAGCGCCTGTGCCCTTTTCCTATAGCTAAATGCCTGAGCCCAATACACCAAGGCTAAACGCCCAGTATGCATGGGCCTTATGTGGAGATGTGGACGCTGCATTCGTTTTTTTTTTCAGGTGATTTTTGTTTTTGGTTATCCTATCAGAAACACACTCTCTGTCCTAGCATGGCATTCCTTGCTCACTGCCCTGTATCTATGGACAAGCATCTTGTTCAGCCTGGGGCAGAACCACAGAAATCCTTCCCCTCTCCTCTTCTCCATATCGTAGGGGGAGGTGTTCTGTAGTCCACAGAGGTAGTTGAGAACAATGTTAACTGATAACCATAAAGGACAGACAGAGTCTGCAAGGAATATTTCAGCTCACTAGATTTCTAGTATATTTTGCATTTATCAAACAGATTTAACAAAATGGTTTCAATGGTGTATTTATCACACCCAAGTGGCACAAAGTTTAGATGTTCCCTTGTTCACGTGATTGGCTGGCAGTGCTAAAAGTAGGCAGTTGGGCTGTGGTTTTACTGCATCCCAAGCAGCCACCTAAACAAAGCAATGTACTGTACCTGCTCAGGGCTGTACTCATGCTGCTGCTGTGTCAAAAGTTATAAGGTATGCTGTATTCGGCAGGCGGCACTGCCACTGAACACGACCCATTCAAGTAAATGGGGTCACACTGCAACCCCCCGCAGCTGATGCAAGGTTTTGGCATTTTAAGAGTTAAAGCTAGGGTTGCTACCTTTTCTACAAGCCAAACCTGAACACTTTAGCGGCGCACAGCATTTATTATTATTTCTAAATATACACCATGTAGCTCCCTTACCCCAGGTATGCCACACACCCACAGACCCCGATTTCTTAATGGAATCTACTGGTTTTGTTACTTTGGGTCTGCAGCAAAATACCTCACACGAGTGGATCTTTTAGCTCCGTTGTCTAGGCACACCGACTACTCCTTGGAATAAGGCCAATGTCCACACTTGAGTAAAACGTAATCAGTAAGGCTTTATTCTTTTTCTGCACTTTGAGTTAAACTTGAAGAAGCAAGAGTAGAAGAGTTGAAAGATGTGGGGAAAGGTTCAGGCATGCAACACTTAAGTCCAATATCTACACTCGTCGCCACTCAAGCCTGAGTGGGTATTGCTCACCCGGATAGTCTCTATGAGAGCAGTCCTAGCAGCCGGGATGGAGCACGGATGTCAGAGATGATGGATTCCCCTTTAACCACTTAACGACCGCCCACTGTAAATATACATCGGCAGAATGGCACCGACAGGCAGAATCACGTACATATACATGATTGCCTTTGTATAGTTGGGGGGTCCGATCGGACCCCCCTTCTTTACAGTGGGTGGTCGTTTTACCTTCGGGAGCGATCCGGCATGAGGGGACGGCCGTTCGATTCCGGCCCCCCCCTCTCGATCGCTCCCGGCGAATGAGAGAGCTTCCCCTGCCTGCCAGGCAGGAGGAAGTGATGTCATCTCTCCTGCGGCGCTCACATATACCGAGCGCCGTACAGGAGAAGATGCAGGTTAGTACACAAAACACTACACTGACACCAGGACACATAGGCACATAAATCGCCCCCCCAGGCCCCCCCAGACACCCCCCAGATAACCCTTTCACCCCCTAGCACCGCCGTCGCTAAGCGATCATTTTTTTGATCGATGTCTTAGCATCGGTGATGCTGATCGGTAGCCAGTAATTTTTTTTAGGTTCGCCGCAGGTTTTTATAGCGTCGGGTACCCCCATATATTACCCAATAAAGGTTTAACCCCCTTGATCGCCCCCCAGGTAACCCTTTCACCCCCTATCACCACTGTCACTAAGCGATAATTTTTCTGATCGATGTCTTAGCGTCGGCGATGCTGATCGGTAGCCAGTAATTTTTTTTAGGTTCGCCGCAGGTTTTTATAGCGTCGGGTACCCCCATATATTACCTAATAAAGGTTTAACCCCCTTGATCACCCCCCCAGGTAACCCTTTCACCCCCTAGCACCGCCGTCGCTATGCGATCATTTTTCTGATCGATGTCTTAGCGTCGGTGATGCTGATCGGTAGCCAGTAATTTTTTTTAGGTTCGCCGCAGGTTTTTATAGCGTCGGGTACCCCCATATATTACCTAATAAGGGTTTAACCCCCTTGATCGCCCCCCAGGTAACCCTTTCACCCCCTATCACCACTGTCACTAAGCGATAATTTTTCTGATCGATGTCTTAGCGTCGGCGATGCTGATTGGTAGCCAGTAATTTTTTTTAGGTTTGCCGCAGGTTTTTATAGCGTCGGGTACCCCCATATATTACCTAATAAAAGTTTAACCCCCTTGATCGCCCCCCAGGTAACCCTTTCACCCCCTAGCACCGCCGTCGCTATGCGATCATTTTTCTGATCGATGTCTTAGCGTCGGTGATGCCGATAGGTAGCCAGTAATTTTTTTTTAGGTTCGCCGTCAGGTTTTTATATAGCGTCAGGTACCCCCATATATTACCTAATAAAGGTTTTAACCCCCTAATTGCCCCTAGTTAACCCTTTCACCAGTGATCATCATATAAGTGTTACGGGTGACGCTGGTTAGTTAGTTTGCTTTTTATAGTGTCAGGGCACCCGCCGTATATATAACCCAATAAAGGTTTAACCCCCTGATCGCCCGGCGGGTGATATCAATTAGGTTTTAGCGTCAGAGAGGGTCTGCGTCACACCCCAGGCAGCGTCAGGTTAGTGCCAGTAGCGCTAACACTCACGCGTTAAGCATACACCCCCCTTAGTGGTATAGTATCTGAACAGATCAATATCTGATCTGATCAGATCTATACTAGCGTCCCCAGCAGTTTAGGGTTCCCAAAAACGCAGTGTTAGCGGGATCAGCCCAGATACCTGCTGGCACCTGCGTTTTGCCCCTCCGTCCAGCCCAGGCCACCCAAGTGCAGTATCAATCGATCACTGTCACTTACAAAACACAACACACATAACTGCAGCGTTCGCAGAGACAGGCCTGATCCCTGCGACTCCAGTGCTGTAGGAGGTGATTTCACCACCACAGTTAAAAAAAAAAAAGCATGTATGCCGAAGCATTGGGGCAGCAGGGGCGGAGGAGCGATTTTGCTCCTAATGCCGCGTACATACGGTCGAAATTCCGACGGAGGCTTGCCCGTGGAAAAGTCTGACCATGTGTACGCGGCATAACTTTTGCGGGAAGATGCCCCCATGCTTCGGCATATATAAATGGTGCATGTATGCCCATCATTAGAAGTGGGTGGATGAAGGGCGGTATTCTAATGGTGGGCATACCCACCGATCAATCTTTTTTTTTCGTTCAGCCAACAGGCTGCATGAAAAAAAAGATTACAATACATGTCCAACAAGGACCAGCAACGTACTGGTATGTTGCTGGACTTTGAATGTTTATACCAGAATGATGCCTGCGTGTTTAGGTATCATCTTGGTATCATTCTTTTCAGCCAGCAGCCGGCTTTCATGTAAAAGCAATCCTAGTGGCTAATTAGCCTCTGGACTGCTTTTACAAGCAGTGGGAGGGAATGTCCCCCCCCCCCGGATATAAAAAGCGCCATTGGGAAATTGGGAAAGCATTTTATCACATCGATCCTGGTGTGGTCAGATGCTTTGAGGGCAGAGGAAAGATCTAGGGTCCAATAGACCCCAGTTTTTTCAAAAAAGAGTACCTGTCATTACCTATTGCTATCATAGGGGATATTTACATTCCCTGAGATAACAATAAAAATGATAAAAATATATATATATGGAAGCAACAGTTTAAAAATAAAATAAAAAAGCAAAATTAATAATAAAAAAAAAAAAAAAAAAAAAAAAGCACCCCTGTCCTGCCCTGCTCTTGCCCAATGGCGAACGCAAGCGTCGGTCTGGCGTCATATGTAAACAGCAATTGCACCATGCATGTGAGGTATCACCGCAAAGGTCAGATCGAGGGCAGTAATTTTAGCAGTAGACCTCCTCTGTAAATCTAACGGGGTAACCTGTAAAGGCTTTTAAAGGCTTTTAAAAATGTATGTAGTTTGTCGCCAATGCGCGTTTGTGCGAAATTTTAAAGCATGTCGTGTTTGGTATCTATGTACTCGGCCTAAGATCATCTTTTTTATTTCATCAAACATTTGGGCAATATAGTGTGTTTTAGTGCATTAAAATTAAAAAAAGTGTATTTTTTCCCCAAAAAATTTGTTTGAAAAATCGCTGCGCAAATACTGTGTAGAAAAAAAAAATGCAACACCCACCATTTTATTCTGTAGGGCCTTTGCTTTAAAAATATATATAATGTTTGGGGGTTCAACATAATTTTCTTGCAAAAACAAATATGTTTTCATGTAAACAAAAAGTGTCAAAAAGGGCTTTGTCTTCAAGTGGTTAGAAGAGTGGATGTAAGCTTCCTAATGTTGTGTATAAAATGCCAGAACAGTTCAAAACCCCCCCAAATGACCCCATTTTGGAAAGTAGACACCCCAAGCTATATACTGAGAGGCATGTCGAGTCCATGGAATATTTTATATGTTGACACAAGTTGCGGAAAAAAGAAAAAAATTTTTTGTCACTAAATGATATATTGCTCAAACATGCCATGGGCATATGTGGAATTACACCCCAAAATACATTCTGTTGCTTCTCCTGAGTACGGGGATACCACATGTGTGAGACTTTTTGGGAGCCTAGCCGCGTACGGGACCCCAAAAACCAATCACCGCCTTCAGGCTTTCTAAGGGTGTAAATTTTTGATTTCACTTCTCACTGCCGATCACAGTTTCGGAGGCCATGGAATGCCCAGATGGCACAAAACCCCCCCAAATGACCCCATTTTTGAAAGTAGACACCCCAAGCTATTTGCTGAGAGGTATTGTGAGTATTTTGCAGATCTCGCTTTTTGTCACAAAGTTTTGAAAATTGAAAAAAAAAAAGAAAAAAAAAAATGTTCTTTCTTCATTTTCAAAAACAAATGAGAGCTGTAAAATACTCACCATGCCTCTCAGCAAACAGCTTGGGGTGTCTACTTTCCAAAATGGGGTCATTTGGGGGGGTTTTGTGCTATTTTGGCATTTTATGGCCTTCGAAACTGTGATAGGTAGTGAGGAGTCAAATCAAAAATTTGTGCCTAGAAATCCTGAAGGCGGTGATTGGGTTTCGGGGTCCCGTACGCGGCTAGGCTCCTAAAAAGTCCCACACATGTGGTATCCCCGTACTCAGGAGAAGCAGCAAAATTTATTTTGGGGTGCAATTTCACATATAACCATGGCATGTGTGAGCAATATATCATTTAGTGACAACTTTTTGTAATTTTTTTTTTTTGTCATTATTCAATCACTTGGGACAAAAAAAAAATATTCAATGGGCTCAACAGGCCTCTCAGCAATTTCCTTGGGGTGTCTACTTTCTAAAATGGGGTCATTTGGGGGGGTTTTGTGCTATTTTGGCATTTTATAGCCTTCAAAACTGTGATAGGTAGTGAGGAGTGAAATCAAAAATTTGCGCCCTTAGAAATCCTGAAGGCGGTGCTTGGTTTCCGGGGTCCCGTACGTGGCTAGGCTCCTAAAAAGTCCCACACATGTGGTATCCCCGTACTCAGGAGAAGCAGCAGAATGTATTTTGGGGTGCAATTCCACATATAACCATGGCATGTGTGAGCAATATATCATTTAGTGACAACTTTTTGTAATTTTTATTTTTTGTCATTATTCAATCACTTGGGACAAAAAAAAAAATATTCAATGGGCTCAACATGCCTCTCAGCAATTTCCTTGGGGTGTCTACTTTCTAAAATGGGGTCATTGGGGGGGGTTTTGTACTGCTCTGCCATTTTAGCACCTCAAGAAATGAGATAGGCAGTCATAAATTTAAAGCTGTGTAAATTCCAGAAAATGTACCCTAGTTTGTAAACGCTATGACTTTTGCGCAAACCAATAAATATACGCTTATTGACATTTTTTTTACTAAAGACATGTGGCTGAATACATTTTGGCCTAAATGTATGACTAAAATTGAGTTTATTCGATTTTTCTTATAACAAAAAGTAGAAAATATCATTTTTTTTCAAAATTTTCGGTCTTTTTCCTTTTATATCGCAAAAAATAAAAATCGCAGAGGCAATCAAATACCATTAAAAGAAAGCTCTATTTGTGGGAAGAAAAGGACGCAAATTTCGTTTGGGTACAACATTGCATGTCCGCACAATTTACAGTTAAAGCAGCGCAGTGCAAAATTCTGAATTCACCTCAGCTACCAAATGGTCCGGGGCTTAAGTGGTTAAGTAGTAGGGTGCCCACATGTCCCGGATTGCCCGGGACACTCCCGCAATTAGCAGGTCTGTCCCGGGTCCCGGGCACCTTCGTTCCGGGACAATACAGAGTCCCGGGATTGCCTCCTGGCCCTGAACTGATCTGATGCCCCATAAAATATCCCTCACATTGCTGCTGTCACTCCCTGACAGCCTGTGGTGGACCTCTGGCTGGTGAGACCCTTTTTATCAGCCGCTGGCTCAGTGCCCAAATGGTTGCTAGCTCTGCCACCCGCTTGGCGTGTAGCAACCAGTGACGTCATGAGGAGGAGAGAGGTAGAGCCCCACCATGCACAGCGCGTGAGTGGGGAAGATTTAACTTCCTCCTCCGCGCCAACTCATTAGCTCCACCCACCTCCTCCCTGCATCGTCCAGCGAGCAGCATCCAGAAGTTCAGGAAGGAGAGATGAACGGAAGGCAAGTACACAATCCAATGCACTCACACTCACCATGACAGATGGGGTTAAAATCCTCAGTCAGCTCTCCCCCCCAGCAGCCAGAGTTCTGTGCTGAACTGTCAGCACTTCACAGGAGCCCCAAGTGTGTGTCTGCCTGGAGCTAGCAGTCTAGCACTGATAAGAGGATGGAAGGCAGATAAGGGGTCGGCAGAAGAAGAGAGGACACTGACAGATGAGATTACACCCTCAGAGGGATGGAAGGAGGACAGATCCTTAAATATCAGGGCAAGGTTCATGCTGGGATGTAACCGCCCCCCCCCCCCCCAAAAGTGCAGGACTCCAGTTCCAATAATTAAATCTCCCCAGAACTGAAGATGAGCCCCCCTTAATCAGTGAAGAACTACAGGTCCCAGCATTAGCATGTGAAAAATATGGGCTCTCACCTTTAATTCTCAGGGGTCCATGCTGGGACCTGTAGTCCTTCAATTTTGGGGGGGATCACATCCTTAGGTATCAGGGGTTCATGCTGGGACTTGTAGTCCTTCACTTTTGGGGGCTGTGACCCCACCAAAAGTGAAGGACCACAGGTCCCAGCATGAACCCCTCAGAGCTGAAAGCTGAAGATGTGACAACCCCAGCCCCCGCATGGGAGGAGTCACATCAGCAGCCAGCGGCGGGAGGGTGTTCACTTTCCCGGGGCTCCGGTGTGTCGGACTGGTGGCAGGCTATAGGTGACAAGTGGCACACTGCATCTGGTGGCAGGCTACGGGTGGAAAGTGGCACACTGCATCTGGTGGCAGGCTATGGGTGGAAAGTGGCACACTGCATCTGGTGGCAGGCTACGGGTGGAAAGTGGCACACTGCATCTGGTGGCAGGCTACGGGTGGACCAATTTCTGTATCAGGTCTGCAGTCTCTGAGCATTTTCTGTATCATGTCTGCAGTCTCTGACCATCTCCTGTACTATGTCTTCAGTCTCTGATCATCTCCTGTACTATGTCTTCAGTCTCTGATCATCTCCTGTACTATGTCTGCAGTCTCTGACCATCTCCTATATCATGTCTGCAGTCTGACCATTTTCTGAATCA
Source organism: Rana muscosa (assembly GCA_029206835.1). Lineage (NCBI taxonomy): Eukaryota > Metazoa > Chordata > Amphibia > Anura > Ranidae > Rana > Rana muscosa. The sequence continues at coordinate 376,828,482 of CM055127.1, forward strand.
TGTCTGCAGTCTCTGACAATCGCTTGTAGCATTTCTGCAGTCTCCGACAGTCTCTTGGAGCATGTCTGCAGTCTCCAACAGTCTCCTGTATCACGTCTCTTGTATCATGTCTATAGTCTCTGACAGTCTCTTGGAGCATGTCTGCAGTCTCTTAGAGCATGTCTGCAGTCTCTGACCATCTCCTGTATTATGTCTCTTGTATCATGTCCGCAGTCTCTGACCACCTCTTGTATGATATCTGCAGTTACTGACCATCTGTTGTATCATGTCTGCAGTCTCTGACCATCGCTTGTATCATGTCTGCAGTCTCTGACCATCGCTTGTATCATGTCTGCAGTCTCTGACCATCTCATATATCATGTCTGCAGTCTCTGACCATCTCTTGTACTATGTCTGCAGTCTCTGACCATCTCTTGTACTATGTCTGCAGTCTCTGACAATCTCTTGTATCATGTCTGTAGTCTCTGACCATCTTCTGTATTATGTCCATACCTCTGCTATGCAGTCTCTGACTATTTTAATGAAGTTCTTTAAATTAGGCTCAGACAAAGCAATCAAAGCATATTTTATAGGTACAAGGAAGCATGGGAGGGGGTCTATGGTTAGTGGAAGGGGTCCGTACTGAGGGAGGGGGCCTATATTTAGTGGAGAGGGGGGTCCGTATTGAGAGAGGGGGGTCTATACTTAGTGGAGAGGGGGGTCCGTACTGAGGGAGGGGTTTTATAGATAGTGGAGGGGATCCATACTGAGGGAGGGGATCTATAATTGGTGGAGGGGTCCGTACTAAGGGAGGGGGCCTATACTTAGTGGAGAGGGGGTCCATACTGAGGGAGGGGGGCTATACCTAGTGGAGAGGGGGTCCATACTGAGGGAGGGGGGCTATACTTAGTGGAGAGGGGGTCCATACTGAGGGAGGGGGCCTATACTTAGTGGAGAGGGGGTCCAGACTGAGGGAGGGGGGCTATACTTAGTGGGAGGGGGGTCCGTACTGAGGGAGGGCGGTCTATACTTAGTGGAGAGGGGGTCCGTACTGAGGGAGGGGGTCTATAGTTGGTGGAGGGGTCCGTACTAAGGGAGGGGGCCTATACTTAGTGGAGAGGGGGTCTATACTGAGGGAGGGGGGCTATACTTAGTGGAGAGGGGGGTCCGTACTGAGGGAGGGGTCTATAGTTAGGGAGGGGATCCGTACTGAGGGAGGGGGTCTATAGTTGGTGGAGGGGTCCGTACTAAGGGAGGGGGCCTATACTTAGTGGAGAGGGGGTCCATACTGAGGGAGGGGGGCTATACTTAGTGGAGAGGGGGGTCCGTACTGAGGGAGGGGGGTCTATACTTAGTGGAGAGGGGGTCCGTACTGAGTGAGGGGGTCTATAGTTAGTGGAGGGGGTCCGTACTGAGGGAGGGGCCTATACTTAGTGGAAAGGGGGGTCTATACTGAGGGAAGGGGGTCTATTATTACAATATAATAATAGAAATACATTCCAAGCATGGTATTGGAATGATATAAGTGCTATAACCAGCCATTCACCCGACAAATCACTTGCCGCCGAAGTCGCGTCAACCCCGAAACTACATCTAACACAACCCCCAACCCCCCCCCCCCGGTCTTGGCAAAATTGTCCCTGAATGGCAGTTTGGAAATGTGGTCACCCTATTAAGTAGGTCTCCACACCTCTCCCCGAGACAGCAGTACCGTCGCTATCTCCGCCGGGACTGTTCTTCCCCTGGAACACCTTTCCTAAAGATGGGCCCCCATCAACCGGGCAGCCTGGGATCCTTCTCTGAAGCGTAGGCCCTAGTCAGCGGAGCTGGGCCTACAATGCAGCAACAGGGCCTCGGGCTGAAGGTGCCCAAGGCCTAAGCACTCCAGCGCACCTCGTGCCATGCGGGCCACGAGGCATACTCACTGGACCAGAGGTACCCCCTGTAAGCCCTGGGGTCCCCCTGCAATCGCCTCACGCCAAAAAGCATCTGCCCCTTTTGTACCCTCTCCCAGCATGCACAGCGGGTAGACCACGCCCACTGCACGGCTGCCGAGAGAGGACACCCAAGGTGCTGTGATACCCCCGTAATACAGCCCGTGCCGGCGGGGACAGCGCCACCTGCAGGCAAAGGAGAATAACACTGCCGGGCAGTATCACACCCCGAGCAGAACAACAACTTGAACACAATTGGTCTGAGCCCAATTACTGGCTCACACTGCCCTTAAATTTCACAAAGCGCCCCCAAACATTGCGGGGGGCGCTACAACTATAAGATTGTAAAATACCTGGGACACTTTTGGGTGCCACAAGAAGAGCAGTAATGCATCGCACAGGAGAGTGCAAAATCCCCCCTCCCCCCCAGCGAGCAAAAACATTTCTTCCACCCCCATCCCAGCACTTATTCCCTCCCCCCTCAATTCCCCCATCTAATACAAATCCTCTTCCCCTACCAGCACAAACCCTCCTCCCCAATACCCCTTCCAGAATAAATCCTCTTTCATCCACCAAATCCTCCTTCCCAGACCCCCATTCCAGTACAACCCCCCCCCCCAAATCTCTTGTCATATAGATCATTCTTCTCCTCCTCACACTCCACCCCTCCCCCCCACCCATCCCAAAAAAAATCTTACTTCTAGCACAAACTCTTTCCCCAAAAAGTCCCCCTTCCTAGCACAAATCTTCTTCCACCCCCCAAATTCCCCTCCCGGTACAACTCCTCATCGCAGCACAAATCCCCCACCGCCAAATCCCCCACCGCCAAATCCCCCCAAGCATAAATCCCCCTCACAGTACAAATTCTCCCCCCCCCCCCAAGTCCACTCTTCCAGCCCAACACGCTCCCTATCCTGGAACAAAACCTTGTCCTCTCCAGCACAAATCCCCTTTCCCCCAAGCCCATTCTATGCAAGTTCTCTCCCCAGTTCTATCTCAAAACTTCCCACACATATTCTTCACTCCCAGTACAAACCATTGCCCCCCCCCAAACACAAATCATCTCCCCCCTTCTAATACAAATCCATACTTCCCAACCATCTTACTTTTCATGGGCCTTTTCTGAGATTTGAACAAAATCCCAGGGTCCTTTTGAATCCAGACCTGGAGCCCAGTGCTGGAACAAGTTCTGGCTCCGCTAACTTGCCTGGGGGGAGGGCGCTAGCATGGGCATCCAGAGCAAATGCATCTCTTGGGGGGTGCCGGTGTCCCAAATGCCATGATCATCCCCTCTGTGGCAGTCGGCATCTCTTTGATTTGGGGGAGGGGGGGTCAGATATGTGCTGGAGGAGTGCTTTGGGAGGGGAGAGGGCTAAGGCTAGCGGGAGTGAGGGGGTGGGGGAGGGGCATGCAGCTCAGTTTACATGCCGCAGAAGACTGTGAGCAGGTAGATAGTGTATTTTATCGCAGAAGAGACATGGGGGTTTGTTCTATAAAGCTGGAGAATGCAAAATCAGACTCACCTCTTCATAGAAACCAATCCGCTTCCAGGTTTTATTGCCAAAGCTCCATCCGCTGTCTCTGTCCTCATTGGATAGATTGATAGCAGATTGGTAGCATTGGCTCCCGCTGCTGTCATTTAAATCCAGTGACATGGGAACAGGGGCGAGTCCCGCTGTCTGTATCAATGGACGCAGCAGCCGGACTCAGGAGCGTGCCCGCACGGGTGCCCCCATGGAAAGCGGCTCTCTGTGGGGGCACCCGATGAAGGGGAGGAGCCAGGAGTGCCGGTGTGCACCCTAGAAGAGGAGGATCGGGGCTGCTCTGTGCAAAACCCTTGCACAGAGCAGGTAAGTATGACATGTTTGTTATTTTTATAAAAAAATAAATAAAATCGAACATTTACAATCACTTTCAGTTCTGACTTAAGGAGGCAACATATCCTATCCTCACCACCAGTCAAACACCCTTTGAAAAGTGATTTACCTCATATTGCTTTTTAGAGAAGCAGAATTATAGTGCGATCTACATCTTACTTTTTCTGTAAGAACATATTCCATTAGCAAGACCTATCAAGAAATCCAATAAAAATGAAGCCCTATTAGTTGTATCCAAAACTAATTTAGTGAATCTGCCAGTTGTGAGCAGGCATATTATCTAAGTGCTAACTGACAATAATTTGTCATTAGCTGAGGCTAGCCAGTTACACTTGCAAGTGTTTACTGAATACCGCTGCTAATTAATGATACATACCTATGCTTGAAAGGAAGCATTGAATTCATATGTATATAGTTAGTTATTAGATTTTCTATGCTGCGGAATCCTGCTGGCCCTTGTATTATACTGCCCCCTAGTGTATTTTGTACAATGTACATGGGTTTGAGAATAAGACAGCATGGAGAGTCAGGATAATGTGCATAGTGGAGTTACCCACAGCAAGCCAACTGATTTCAGATAACTTACACTTACACCTAAATTGTATTTTAAAAGCAAAATTTTTTAGTGTAGGGAAAGATTAGAATTATTTTCAAGTTTTTATTTTTGTCTGTGAACTGGATAGAACCACTTTCTTTATTTGTCCTAGTGACCTTTATCAAGGAATAAAGTGATGTGAATCCCAAAAATTTAAGTTTTCGCCAAAACAGGAGGCGAGAGAAAAGCTGGCCATACCCAAATTTTCTTGTTTAAGGAATGTTTGTTCGATTTTCTAATCGTTAGTGGGGTCATTTTTTATTACAGTGAAATGTTGAAGGAGCAGGATGGAAAGTTTTTCCCAAATGAATGAATTTCTACCAGTGTACGTGGTTTTAGTTTGGGAAATTACATTCACTCCAAAATCGAATGTTAAATGCAAATACATTTTCGAAGTGCTTTTGAATGACATTTGTCAAGTGATCAAATGTATTGAGAGAACGTTTATTGGAAAACGTACTATTGTGTAGCCATCTTTTCATGTTTCTGTTACGGCTCTAGGTAAGGAAGCAAAGGGAATCTCCCCACTGTTGACGCAGACAGCGATAAAACCTGGCAAAGTTTAAAAACCTTCACTGCTCTATCCAACAAATATCCGTGGCGGCCCGTCCATAGAGGGTGCACGGGCGCCGCCTCCCCTATCCATGCGTCCGACTCTCTCATCTACATATCAGTGGCACCAGACCATAGATTCCAATGCGGGTGGGTGTTTTTTTGAAGCACCTGATTGGAACCAGAGGCTCTAATAGGCTTCAAAAAAGGGTGAGCTTGGAGCGCAGCGCATTGCGCTCCGAGCCCACCCAGTTCTGTGACCATAGCAAATAAATTTTCGCTATTATCACACTAAAGTTCCTCCCCGCCAATCAGGAGGCAGGTCTGCTAGACCTGTTTCCCGATTGGCCAAAGCGCCAGGCAATCCTATTGGATGCCTAGCGCTTTGGCAGAAGACACACGGTGGAGGAAGCTGGAGGAGCCGACACCAGAGCCGCCGCAGCTGCTGCCCGCACTCCAGGAGAGGACATCACGGCCCCGCCATACGAGTGGGTAAGTGCCGGGCTGGACTGCCCGCGCGCGGGGGGAGGGAGTGCTGTACCACACCGAGGGGGGGGGCTTCGTTGTTTGTTTTATGCCCCCCCCCCAAGAAGGACCCACTAGCCGCCACTGTCTCATATATACTTTAGGAACTGGTTTACACCGGGAACGCACTGTGCGCTCCTGTGCAATTCACATGCAATTCTGTGCAGTGAGATTTTAGCCCATTCATTTTGAATAGGCTGAAATCACACCGCACAACATAAAAAGTAGTGCATGCACTACTCTTGGAAACGCGCTGCCAGCGCACCACATGGTACTTCTGTACCATGCGATCCGGTGCGGGCAAACACACTGCGTTTGCGACCTGTGTTTGGTGTGTCATTAACTTTATATTGACACCCGCTGCAGATTGCAACTGCAGCGCATTTTAAACGCGGTTTTCTGCGCCACGTTCTGGTGCGAACCAGCCCTGAAGTGTTTGAACAATATTTTTCATTTCCATATACATGAGTTCCCAATTAATCTCTTAATTGACTGTTAACGTGACAAAAAATGTTGAAAACATTGTAATTATGTAATGATTATTTATTTTTGTTTTCTTTCAAATCTGTGTTTCTTCAGACAATGACGTTACAAAGCATTGTCCTCAAGTCTCATGTATGTGATATGGTTGCTAGGAAACACAATGGGAAGGCACTTTGAGATGCACTAACAGGCTCTTCCAAAAGAAACTGATATGAATAGTATCTCAAAAAGAGAAAAAATAAAGAACAAAAAAAAACGTATATTGTTGTCACTAACATCCCTTTGTTCACCCTTTGTGCATGTCAGGAATGCATGCAAAATAGCTTGCTTTCCTGACATGCACAGAAATGCTCTGCCCTTTAGCAGTCACACGGCAGTGCCATTAGTTCTTAATTGCACTTTCACACATCTGCTAACATGTGCATATGTGAGCCAAACTGCCTGGTGCTGCATCACCATGTGTTTCGGTGCAGCGCGATTTTTCAAAAGGGTCAGGATCTTCTTTTGCGCCTTTCTTGCACGTTGACACGCAAAGCAGAAAGTATGTCACCAGCACACCAAGGATCTCAAGAACTGGTCCTAAGCTTTATTCAGCGATATCATAGTTACAAGAGCGATGTTTCTGAACCTTGCAGGACCCCTTCATCAAGTATGTGACTTTCTTGCGCATCGGTCAACCCATGGAAGCAAAAGGGCTTCCCTACATGCGAACACGTGGAAGCATATGCACTCTCTGTTGCACCTGCATGGTGTGAACAGAACCTAATGCTCAACTAACGGATTACCTGCAGTAAAATTAATCATAAAACATATAGGAGTATTCGTTTAGAATTAATTCTTCGAGGTGAATGTATTTTAAATGATCGTGATTTACCCTCACCGGCCACTTTATTGGGTACACCTTGCTAGTACCCGGTTGGACCCCCTTTTGCCTTCAGAACTGCCTTAATTCTTCTGGGCATAAATTCAACAAGGTTTTGGAAACATTCCTCAGAGATTTTGGTCCATATTGACATGATAGCATCACAAAGTTGCTGCAGATTTGTCGGCTGCACATCCATGATGTGAATCTCCCTTTCCACCACATCCCAAAGGTGCTCTATTGGATTGAGATCTGGTGACTGTGGAGGCCATTGGAGTACAGTGACCTCATTGTCATGTTCATGAATCCAGTGGTGAGATGATTTGAGCTTTGTGACATGGTGCATTATCCTGCTGGAAGGAGCCATCAGAAGATGCGTACACTGTAGTCATAAAAGGATGGACATGGTCAGCAACACTACTCAGGTAGGCCGTGGCATTTAAAAAATGCTCAATTGGTATTAAGGGGCCCAAAGTGTGTCAAGAAAATATCTCCCACACCATTACACCACCAGCCTGAATTGTTGATGCAAGACAGGATGGATCCATGCTTTCATGTTGTTCACTCCAAATCTGACCCTACCATCTGAATGTCGCAGCTGAAATTGAGACTCATCAGACCAGACCACGTTTTTCCAATCTGAAGCCTCGTACACACGGCCGGTTTTCTCAGCAAGAAAACTGCTGGGAGAGCTTTTTGACGAGAAAACTGTTCGTTTGTATGGTTTCTCGTTGAGAAAACCGCCGGGAATCTCGAAGAGAAAAATAGAGAACCTGCTCTCTAGTTTCTCGTCGGAATTCTCGTCCGCCTGTTTCCCGACGAGAAAACCGTGTGTGTGTACGATGCTACAAGCTTACCTGTCCTCCGGTAAGCCTGCACATGCTCGATGAGACTTCGACGCATGCGCGGTAGCTTACAAGGGTAGTGTAGGGTGAAGCAAGATGGCGGCGACGGCATCAAATGTGACGAGCGCATGCTCGTCGTAGTCGATGACGTCACTGCGTTCTTGCCATTCAAAAGAACGGCGGTTCTTTTGAATGGCTGTCTGTATCCACGGCTTGGCAAGAAAAGCTTGCCAGGAATCTCGTCAGGAAAAACAAAGTTTTTTTCCCTGACGGAATTTTCGGCCGCGTGTACAGGGCTTAATATTGTCCAACTTTGGTAAGCCTGTGTGAATTGTAGCCTCAGTTTCCTGTTCTTAGCTGACAGGAGTGGCACCTGGTGTGGTCTTCTGCTGCTGTAACCCACCTGCTTCAAGGTTCGATGTGTTGTGCGTTTAGAGATGGTATTCTGCATACCTTGGTTGTAACAAGTGGTTATTTGAGTTACTGTTGTCTTTCTATCATCACAAACCAATTTCGTCCACACAACTGGCACTCACTGGATATTTTTTCTTTTTTGGACCATTCTCTGTAAACCCTAGAAATGGCTGTGCGTGGAAATCCCAGTAGCTCAGCAGTTTTTGAAATACTCAGACCAGCCCGTCTGGCACCAACAACCAAGCCAGGTTCAAAGTCGCTTAAATCCCTTTTCTTCCCCATTCTCAATGCTAAGTTTGAACTACAGCAAGTCTTCTTCACCATGCCTAGAGTTGCTGTAATGTAATTGGCTGATTAGCAATTTGTGTTACCAAGCAATTGAACAGGTGTACCTAATAAAGTGGCCTGTGAGTGTATTTACATAAATTGACATAATTCTCGTGGATTATTATGGATTCCTGTATTTTTTACATGGCCAATGCTCTTTGCACTACTTCATAAGTGTACATGTGTACTTTGGGTAAATCTGTGGTGGTATCCGTTTTCTTCTGTATTTATCATATTAAAGCTGGGTCAACAAAATGGATCGTGGTGGGCTTAAGGAGATTTTGGCCTCTAGGCCTCTTATAGGTCTTGTATATGTGAATATTGAGATGTCCCTACCCAAGTCTATCCCTGTCCACCTTAAAATTTTAGGTGTTCCTGCCCTAATAATAAATAGAAACTCAAAAAGACAAAATGGAAGCGCTCTTAGGCCCCTTTCACAAGGCCGACCTGATCGGGTCTGCCTGTCAGTTTTTCAGGTGGACCCAATCGGACTATCCATTGCTTTCTGTGGAATGGTGGATGTCAACCGACATGTGTTCGTTGACACCCGCCAACATCCAATTCAAGCCTATCTGCTAAAAACAGATGAATGGGGATCCGTTCCCCATCGTCTGGTGGATCAGATTGGATGACATATCCTATGGAAATGGACAGGCGGTCCGTTTTCATCCTACAGCCCATATATGAAAGTGGGCTGCGTCCGTGTCTGGGGAAAGAACCTGTCATCTGTCTGCTCAGCAGGGATCAGTGGTGATATCCCCTGCTAAGCAAGCTGATCCACTGGCAGACTCTGCTAGTGTGAAAGGGCCCTTAAAGTGGATTCCAGGCTAGAACTAATGAAGTTTAAATGGCTTCCACCCACCTTCAAGCTCCTATACTAACTACTCAGTAAAAGGAAGTTTCTTAAATTTACCTATACTCAGGGCATTCTGGTCCGGACACGTGATCGGCTCCTAGAGGGTGGCTTAAAGAGGTTGTAAACTCTCAAGGTTTTTTACCTTACTGCATTCTATGAAAAATCTTTTGTAGTGCAGCACCCCCCCCCCAGAGCCCCCATTTTACTTACCTGCACCCGATTGTTCCAGGGACGGGGATGAGCATAGCAGCTCCAGCCGCTGTCTCGGGTCCTCATTGGCTTGGTTGATAGCAGCAGGAGCATTGGCTCCCACTGCTGTCAATCAAAGGCAGTGACACGGGAGTCGGGGGCAGGGCCGAGTCCTGCTGTCTGTGTCAATGGACGCAGTAGCAGGACTTGGGAGTGCCTCCAGGGTCAATGTGGGGGCACTCGAGAAGCGGAGGAGCCAGGAGCGCTGCTGGGGGACCCAAGAAGAGGAGGATCGGGGCCCCTCGATTCCAAACCCTTGAACAGAGGAGGTAAGTATAGCATGTTTGTTATTTTAAAAAAACGAGAGGGACAGCCGACAACGAATGCCTCATAGTAAGCGAATGGGTGCTATCACCACCCATGCATTCCATCGATTGTTGCTGCTCTCTTCTCTCCCTTATAGCTGCCCGCTTGGGAGATCGTGGGACCAGACAGGAGAGCTCTGAGAATAGGTAAGTATAAGCATCTTCATTTCATAGGGTGGTTGATATAGGAGTTAGAAAAGTAGGAGCTGTTTTAAGCTTAGTTCTAGACTGGAATTCCCCTTTAACAGACCCTGCATCTGTGCAAATCAAGGAATTTAAAGCGGAACTTCACTTAAAGTGAAAGTTCCACTTATCCTCTCCCCCGTACAATTATTGACCTTTTCCTTTTGGGAGCGGGTACCTATTTCTGATAGGTACCCACTCCCACTTCTGTATTTCTTGTCTAGGCGAGAATTTCGGAAGTTCAGCCCGTCTCCCTTCCCATCTGCAACCTCCTGGGACATGTCACATGTCCCAGGGGGCTGTAGGACTGGTCTGAAAGGGCAGCACGTGCTCATGCATGCTCAGTAAGAAGCTGGTTGTGAAACAGCAGGAAGTCAGAGCCGGCTTTCCAAAGCCAAGATGGCGGTGCTGGGGAAACAGAGACCGGCAAAGAACCGGCCCTGGTAAAGACAGCGCTGGTCTCCTGGACTGGTAAGTGTCTGTTTATTAAAAGTCACCAGTATTTTTTTTTTTTTTTTTATGTGAGTGTAGTTCCTTTTTAAGCACAGATATCTTAACAAGTGATATAAGCTATTTTCTGGTGGATTCAAGCTTACCAGAGATTAGTAGTTTTTAGGATGGAGGTGGATGGAGCAATCCACCTGCCGGGACATATCCACTCCCAGCTCTTGACTCTTCCTACTGATCATTGAAGGCCCCTGACAATTTAAGACAAATAAGGAAGCTCAGGAGAATAGAGAGAGGAAATCAGTTGAAATTTGCTAGTTTAGGTTTTCATATCTAGATTTGCTGTGTAATGGTGGTCTGCATCCTGCTGGGCTACGTGATCAGTATAGGTCCTCTTTACCCATTCATGCCTGGAGAGGGAGTGGTTCTCCTAAGCACACTGAGATTTTCTTGTGATGGGTCTCTTAGTGATATCCAGGGACTATGAAAATATCTATTGCTCGCCCCTTAGGGTGAGCTCATCCATTCAGAGGCACCCAGCTTGGCCTAAACGGCATTCTCCTTATTTGCACTTCCACATCCTTGTTACAGGCCTTACAGCAATAAGTAGCACTACAGCCCAAACTCACATATACCCTTTACCAGGAGGTGTTCCCAGTAGAGGTTAGGAGAAGGTAGAGTCCAGAAGCAGAAAGTCTTTTCAAGGCTTTACTTGAACAGTCAATTTCTTATTCACATGCTTCAGAAAACCTGGTCCCATGGGACGCCACAGTCCTTGCAAACTGAACATTTGATAAATGTGGGGAAAGGGAGAGATGAGAGCCAAGTAAAGGAGCAGCTTATACCTTTAGGGGACTGCCAGAGTCCTACACCCAAAGGGATGTGAGCAATCCCATAGTCCAGCACTTCTCTTTGTTTTCATCCTCAAGCTCAAGAATATGGGTCCTCAAAGATACACCTCTGCTGCGTTGACACTCACACTGCTTCCCATGATTAAGATGAGAGACTATATACAACCAGTGGCGGTGCGTCCATAGTGGGCGCAGGAGCGCCGCCCCCTCTCTCCCCTGCACCGTCAACAATACATACATTCATGCATTGCATGAATGTATGTATTGTCGCCGGCGCCGCTGCCGCCCACTATTCAGATGGCCGGCCCCCTGGCGAGCGCCGGCCATCTGAATAACAGCAGTTGGTTGGTTTTTGGAAGTGTCTATCAGAGCCAGTGGGTCTGATAGGCTTCCCGATTACAGCCTGTGGGCTGTAATCGGCTTCCAAATAGTTAACCAGGGGACGCACAGGCTGTGCGTTCCTTGGTTAACACTGACACACGTCTCAGCCAATCAGGTTCACCGGGTCTGGTTACCGGTAACCTGATTGGCTGAAGCAACATCGAGGGCGGGAGAAGACATGAGGGAGTATGGAGGAGGGCGGCGCTGACCCGAGGAAGGTAAGTGCAGGGCTGGGGGGAAACTGGCTGCATTTGATGGGGAAACTGGCTGCATTTGGGGACAAACTAGCTGCATTTGGGGACAAACTGGCTGTATTTGATGGGGAAAATGGCTGCATTTGGGGACAAACCAGCTGCATTTGGGGACAAACTGGCTGCATTTGGGGACAAACTGGCTGTATTTGGGGACAAACTGGCTGCATTTGGGGGGGAATTGGCTGCATTTGGGGACAAACTGGCTGCATTTGGGGACAAACTGGCTGCATTTGAGGGGGCAAACTGGTGGTGTTTGGGCACAGTGGCTGCATTTAATGGGCACAGTGGCGGCAATTGATGATTTTTTTTTTCAGTTTGTCTGCGCCCCCCCCCCCCCAAAATTTTGAGCACCAGCCACCACTGTATACAACCCTCTGCCCAAGATGTCCCACACAGGCAGGGGCCCAACTCTGAGAAATTATCCCTTGCAGTAGGGCTTGACCTACACTGCAAGGGTTAATTGCTCATTTAGGTACAGGGGACTTGTTGAAGTAGATTTATTTACCCGCTCCTACGTGCTGCTAGACTGGCTCCTTGAGTGTCTTCATCCACATGCTCCAGCAGTCAAAGGTCCTGACAACATCAAAACCAATGCAATGTCCACAGCCCTGCACTGTACGTGATGACACAGGAGAACAGTCCACCACTGGAGTATTGGGGAGCGCTATCTAGCAGGAGAGTGAAGGATCAGGTAAGTAAAAGCACTTCTCCTTTCAAACCGAGCAAATAACGCCTGCAGTGCAGGCGCAGCCCTGCTGCAAGGGATCATTTTCAAGTTTCCCAGAGTTGGGCTTTAACTCTAAGTGACCCTGCTAATCACTGCTCGGCGTGCTCGCTTATCATATAGGCTTCTTTCCCACTAGTGCATTGCGCAAAACTGTACACTTTCCAGCCACATAAAAATGCCTAATGGCACCCCCACGTATCTTGCAAGAGCATGCACAAAAATGCATGGTGCAGCAGTACCATGTGTCTTGGTGCAGTGTGATTTCTAAAATGGTGCAGGGTCCCTTTTTTTGGCATATTTGTCCTGCATATTAAACTTGATGCGTGGGCATGCACAGAAATGTGAAAAAAGAGCATGTGCTTGGTTGCACCTCTGGTGTGAAAGGAGTCCAACAACACCAGTGCTTTCTACTCTTACTACAGGATTCCAAACCTTAACTATGGTGACATCTAGTGGCCAATTTGGAGAACTACATTGGGCACATCTACTGTAACTTAATTTTCTGAATTTGTGAGAGGTGTACTTTAAATTTTGTTTTTCAAGATCTCCAGTTGAAGCCCTCACCTTGACCTATATGACCATTTTATAGGACCTTTAATTGGTGAACAGTCCTGTAATCTTTAGCTCCAATAGAATATATTTTGCATACATAGGCATCTTGCATTGGACAATTCAGTTATGTTTCCTTGTGTATACAGCTGCCTCTTCCCACTGCGCATATAATTTCTAAGGAATGAGTGTTAAAGGTTATTTCCAGAGTAGCCTCCAAGCATAGACATTGCAAAAAGCCTTATTTTCAATGAGGTCAGCTTGTGGTGCACGCTGAAAAAAATTACTGCAGCGCAGCAGGTTGCAAAGTGAATAACTGCATTGCAGTGCAGCTGTGGTTAACTGAACTCTATTGAAATATAAAATGTAATAAACTACTTTGAAAAAAAAAAAAGAAACAGTATGATGCACTGAGATTGGCATATCAGCACCATGTCTTCTAGCACACACCAGCGGCCATGCAATCAGTACAGCTCTTGAAGATTCTTATTTGGGAGAAATTATAATATTAACATTACTTTGTAAACAGAGCAGAATTATATTTACCTTGCAGACCCCAGAGACCAATTTGGGTAGTTCTATGTAGCCTCATGTGTTTTAAATGTTAAATGCCAGAGCCTCCCTTTGCCATTTGATGAAATATCTAAAGGCTAAGACAGGTTTCTTGTAGGCTCCTTATATCACCTGTGTAGCGGTACCCCCATAGGGGCTGCTAAGTGATGTGGCCCACCTGTCACCCTGCCCAGCCCGGTGTTCATTCCTCAGTCACTCTCAGGCAAAAAACAGTCCATATGTTTGTTTTTGTTGTTTTTATTGAGGGAATAGAACTTGGATGGGTAAAGGAATATATGAGAAGCCCAGTGGAATTTTGAAACAAACAATTGGTAGATTGTATAGCAAGCAATTGGGACAACTATGTACACTCTCTGTACACAACACTTCTGCAGACTCCTCCTGCACAACTCTTGCTTGCAGACTATTGCTCTCTCTCTCTGTTCCTCCTGCACAACTCTTAACTCCCCGGAACAGCTAGCACATGTTTAGGTCTGACACTGGCTCAGCCAGGCCCAACTAACTTGCCCTTTGCAGTAGGGTTGCCACCTTTTCTTCAAGTCAAACCCGAACACTTTAGCAGCGCACAGCAATTTTTTTTTTTTTTATAGTATAAATTATACATATATTTTGCAATTAAATAACATTTCTAATCATGTGAAGTTAATCACAAGAGTCCCCTTTACATCAGAGTCCACAGAGTTCCCCTTTTACATCTGAATCCGCAGAGTTCCAGTTTTACATCTGAATCCACAGAGTCCTCTTTTACATCTGAATCCACAGAGTTCCCCTTTTACATCTGAATCCACAGAGTTCCCCTTTTACATCTGAATCTGCAGAGTTCCCCTTTTACATCTGAATCCACAGAGTTCCCCTTTTACATCTGAATCCGCAGAGTTCCCCTTTTACATCTGAATCTGCAGAGTTCCCCTTTTACATCTGAATCAGTAGAGTTCCCCTTTTACATCTGAATCCGCAGAGTTCCCCTTTTACATCTGAATCAGTAGAGTTCCCCTTTTACAATTGAACTTGCAGAGTTCCCTTACACTGTAAGGCGGGACTCTGCAGACTCTGATGTAAGGCAGAACTCTGGGGACTCTAACATAAGGGATTCTCTGGGAACCCTGATTTAAGGGGGAACACTAAGTACTCTGATGCACAGAGAGGACTCTGATGTAAGGATGAACACTGTGGCCTCTGGTGTAAAGGGGAACTGTGATATAAGGGGTGCTCTGAGAACCCTGATTTACCTTAGTGTACTCACTCAGAGGCAGGAGAGAAAAGAGGGGAGACTTCAGTCACAGACAGGGATGGATGGTGAGCTCACTCACCCCTTGGCAGTCAGTACCTCTCATCCAGATGTATCTGAGGCTGCTGGGCTTCAAATTTCCGGCCCCCACTTTCCTTTTCTGAGGCACAGTGCCAGGGATTGGAGTGTGGGCAGACACAGAGGGGTAGGGGTGGGAGGAAGAGGAGCAGATCGAGTGGGGGGATTTGTGCTGGTTTTAAGCAGTGTGAAAGACACTCTCATTTTAGACAGCTGGAGCCAGCAACCCTGCTGGGAGGCCATAGTCCAGTCTGAATAATATAATGTGTCCGGGTTTCAGGCAGTTGGAAACCTGGATACATGATTCCAAACCCGACAGGTGTCAACCCTACTTTGCAGGCAGGGACCGTGGGCCCCTATGGTATAGCAGAAAATAGAAAGTCTTTTTGTGCTAGCTGTCCTATAGGTGGACAAATCCTCCCCAGCTGGGTTGACTCTGGGTATTTAAGAAGGCCTGCCCCCTGCCAATCCAAGTTGGGGATTGGTCAGGGCTCCTCAACACATGCCAGGCAGCTCCACCTTCCCTCTCCTTCTCTCTTTCTAGTACCTTCCAGAAGGCTCTATAAAGAAGAGGGAGGTCTCAGTGACACTGCCTGTGAGTCAACAGCTGCTAACTCTGAGCCACTGCCAGCCCACACAAATCAAAACAAACAGGTATAGCTTCCAGCTAGGCCTGCCTAAATTTTCCTGCACTATGAAAAAATCCTAACTTCTAGCACCTACCTATGTAGAGGGTTCTACACCTGTGAGTTTTTACAGCCTGTTTACAGTGAGATTTAAAAAAGAGTCCTGCGTGATTTCATTTCAGTTCATTTCTAATCTCATACACTACAATTCGTATTGGAATTGCACTTGAACCATCGCCACTGATACTAGGGTGACCACCTCACCTCTTTAAACACGAACACATATGAATTACACAGGTTCTGAGGCTAATTTAATGCAGATAAGGCACCAAGTGGGTTTAATTACCACCCTAATCAGCCACAGTGTAATTAATATGTGTTCAGTTTTAAAGGGATGAGATGGCAACCAGTGGCGGCTGGTGTTTTTTTTTGGGGGGGGGTGACAAAAAACCACATACACCCCCCCCCCCCCCCCGGGGGTCTGGCTCGCAGTCAGGCAGTCATCCAGAAATTACCCCATCTAGGTTCCCGGGCGGGCAGCGCTCCTCCTCCTCTGCATCATAGTGGCTCCGCTGTGCATCTTCTCCCTCCTCCTCCTAGGCGTCCAATAGGATCGCCTGTCCTTTCAGCCAATCGGGTGACAGGTCTCACGACCCGCTTCCTGATTGGCCGGGAGGTGGATCATTGTCAAAATAGCGAATTTTACAAGCATTTTAAATGGGAAATCTTTTCTGACCATTTGCAATGGGAAAACATAGTGTGAGAGAGTCTCTCTCTCTCTCTCTCTCTTTCTCTTTCCACTACAAATGGTCAGAAATTATTCCCCATTAAAAACGCCTATGAACGAAAATGATTATAAATGCGAGTTACCGGGTTTACACGCTGTTACAAGTATTTGGAGTTTTAAATGCCTCTGAACATCCATTCTGAACGCATTTTTTTTTCTTTAAAAAAAATGCTTCTGAACTCAACTGCTTAGAAACGACTATAAATGACCCTGTGTACATGTACTGATAAGATAACAAAGGAGAGTTCAGAGGTTGCTGAAAAAACTGCTCCTATATGTCGGTTTACCTGCTGCAGTGTGCATGAGGCCTAATGCCGCATACACACGACCGTTTTTAATGTCATCGAAAAAAACAACGTTTTTCTCTACGTGATTCTTCTCAAGCCGGCCTTGCCTACACACTATCGTGAAAAAAATGCTTGCGCAAAGCGCGGTGACGTACGAAACGTACAATGGCACTATAAAAGGGAAGTTCCATTCAGATGGCGCCACCCTTTGGGCTGCTTTTGCTGATCCTCGTGCTCTTCTGTCCGTTACAGCGTGACGAATGTGCTATCTCCATTATGAACGCTAGTTTTACCAGAACGAGTGCATCCGTCTCATAAATTGCATTTTTTTCACGTCGTTAAAGCGTACACACGGCCGTTTTTCACGACGTGAAAAACGACGAGAAAAAATAGAGCATGTTCCAAATTTTTAATGCCCATTTTTCACGTCACGAAAAATGCTCTGGAGCCCACACATCATTTTTAATGACCAAATAAAAAAATGGCATTTTTCTCGTCATGAAAAACGGTCGTGTGTACGCGGCATTAGTGAAAATTTCCTTTGGAAAGTGAACATGCGGACACTGTACTCCTTTAGTAAATCCGTGTCAGTGTCTTAGAAAGTACTAAATCCGAGAGTCAATCAGACAATCAGCATTTTAGAGACTGGCGAGCAATGGCAGCCACCAAATTTCTCACAATACAGGTTTCCTTTAAATATGTTGTATTTTGTTCCTGGACGATAGGCAGGTGTATTTCACATAAAAACACAGCAAGGATTCTATTTGGCATGAAGAAGAGAAGCTTGTTCATACTTTCATGAGAAAGACTTATGCACTATTAATGCTGCAGTAGAAATAGAATTCTTGTTCTTCGGCACACTGCTGTTTTTATTGAGAATTTCAGTTTTTATTACAGTTGCAGTAGCCAAGCAAATAGTTGCTCCAGGATTTGAGAATGCTACAAGTAAACAAGCAAATTGGAAACAACGAACAGAGGGAGCGTAGCATCATTCACAGAGCGAGCTGAAATTAATCATGACTTAGCATTGCTTTTGTCTTGCTCTGTGCTGGCTGCGCAGTTGCTGAGTTACGCTGCGGTCCTCTGAGCCTTCAAGTACAGAAAACAGCGTAGTTCTTACTTGGCGTTCTATCCAGCCAGGAACATAATAACAATTTAGAACTTGGCTAAGTGATGAAGATAAAGGAAAACATGCCTAAAAAAAGAAAACAAATGCAGCACCACATTTAAGGATTGGTAAGCTGCAATATTTACGTTTTTTTGGTTTAGATATGTTTTAACTTCTGTTCACTGTCTAGCTGTCACTTAAGTAATACCTGGTACAGAAGAACACAAGGTACCCCCTGCCTCCCCATAGTACCACCGTGCATGTCCTCATGTCTGAGCATCCAGTTACCATGCGTATATACTGTCACATAGGAGAGGAAATTGTGCACAGCCCTGTGTATTTTTCAGCATTGGAAAGCCTGTCAATGGATCAGAGCAGCAGGCGAGCTCAGCATGGGAAAATACTAGTTCATATTAAAAGGACACTGCCAGGATGGAAAAATTGGAGCTGCCAATGGAAAGTTACGATTGGAGACACAAGCTCTAGTGTTGTAATCATTAAAGGGGATGTGTGGGAATAAAAAAAACACAAACATCTATACTCACCTCTCTGCTGCAGCATCAGTCTGATGCTGCAATTGTCCTCTGCCGATTACAAGCCAGAGAACTGAACGATCACGTGACCGCTGATCGCTCAGTTCTTGGTCCCCTCTGAGCAGAGGGCGATGACTCCCTGCTCTGCTCCTCCAGTGCTGAAGAGGCTGAGCCAGCTGTTGATAAAACATCTGGGTAAATCCCAATATTATTGTCAGGATCTTTCCAGAACCTGGAGAGAAGCTGTAACATCAGCCGACAGCGGACTTTAGCCCACTTGCGGCTGATTCTGTGTCAGAGAAGCACAAGTAAGTGCAAAAAAGCTTTGGCCGTATTTATTTTTTAATCTTGCTTTATTCTTGAATTACTGACCCTGAGCAGTGGAGGGCGGGGGTTCTGAATCCAGTGGGCCTTTGTGCAAGATTGTACGTTAGGCTGGCCATCCTCAAGAAAAAGTGTGTGTGGTTTGCATTGTGCATAATATTGGATGTTACTTAAAGGGGTGTGGTAAAAAGTCTGAGATGATTTACATAGTATAGCACAGTGTACAAAATGAGGCTGCATGGAATAAGGCAGTGTTTCTCAACTCCAGGCCTCAAGGCGCCCCAACAGGTCATGTTTTCAGGATTTCCATTAGTTTGCACAGGTAATTTGATCAGTTTCACTGCCTTAGTAATTACCACAGCTGTTTCATCTGAGGGAAATCCTGAAAACTTGACCTGTTGGTGCGCCTTGAGGACTGAAGTTGAGAAACACTAGACATGTGCACACTGAAATATTTTGTTTCGGAATTTCGTTTTCGTCCGAAAAATAAATTTATTTAGTTACTCCCGAAATTCGTTTTTATTTATTTCGTTTTCGTTAGAAATTGCATTTATCCGAAAATCTGAATTAATTAAGGTCGAATCTGTCATTGAAGGCTTATGGTGTCTGTCGAATGTTCAAAGAAGATTCGACGGAGCATCGAAACTGTACAACGCTGCAATCATACATTTCCGGTCGAATGTTCCACCTACAAGCTATAGTAGAATTCTAATGTTGTATGACTAGTAATAATTATATTTATTAATTACTATTACTAGTCAACCAACATTAGAATTCCGCCTATGGGCGGATGCATTTGACCGGAAATGTACGATTGCAGCGTCGTACAGTTTAGCTGCACCGTCGAATCTTCTAACTTTCGACAGACACCATAAACCTTCAATGACAGATTCGACGTTTGTATGTTTTTCGATGCTTTGTCAAATCTTTGTCGTTCATGTTGAATTGTCAAGTTAGTTCTAGCTATTTTACTGCTCCTCCTCTTTGGTTACAATCAGCCAATAACATTCATCATCATCATTAGGGATGAGCTTCGTGTTCGAATCGAACATACGTTCGACTCGAACATCGGCTGTTCGATCGTTCGACGAAGATCGAACGATTTGGGCCGTTCGCGCCAAATTCGAGTGACGCGAACGGCCCACAATGCACTACGCCATCGCAGTGTCATCCAGGCGCTGTGATTGGCCAAGCATGCACTGTGACCCCGCATGCTTGGCCAATCACAGCGCCGGCAGCGAGGAGAGCAATGATTGGCCACAGGCAGGATGCCTGTGGCCAATTATTGCTGAGGGTGTTTAGTACACGCCCCACACTATAAAAGGCCGCCAGCACGGCGGCCTAGTGTAGTGTGTTCCGGAGCAGGGAAAGAGCAGCATAGGCAGGGACAGTGACTTTTATTTCTTTCTTGCTTAACCTGGATTCCTTTAGTTTAGGGAAAGAGAAGGATAGGTAGGGAGAGTGTCAGTGTGTTTTGTGCTTGTGCTATAGTGTGCTTTAAAAAAACATTTTTTCTAGGGACAGAAAACTCTAGGTAGGGAGAGTGTCAGTTTCTTTCACTGTGCAAGTCCTTGTTTCCAGGGACAGGGAAGGACAGTGAGTGAATTCTCCTTGTGCTATAGTGTGCTTAAAAAAAACATTTTTTCTAGGGACAGAAAACTCTAGGTAGGGAGAGTGTCAGTTTCTTTCACTGTGCAAGTCCTTGTTTCCAGGGACAGGGAAGGACAGTGAGTGAATTCTCCTTGTGCTATAGTGTGCTTAAAAAAAACTTTTTTTCTAGGGACAGAAAACTCTAGGTAGGGAGAGTGTCAGTTTCTTTCACTGTGCAAGTCCTTGTTTCCAGGGACAGGGAAGGACAGTGAGTGAATTCTCCTTGTGCTATAGTGTGCTTAAAAAAAACATTTTTTATAGGGACAGAAAACTCTAGGTAGGGAGAGTGTCAGTTTCTTTCACTGTGCAAGTCCTTGTTTCCAGGGACAGGGAAGGACAGTGAGTGAATTCTCCTTGTGCTATAGTGTGCTTAAAAAAAACATTTTTTATAGGGACAGAAAACTCTAGGTAGGGAGAGTGTCAGTTTCTTTCACTGTGCAAGTCCTTGTTTCCAGGGACAGGGAAGGACAGTGAGTGAATTCTCCTTGTGCTATAGTGTGCTTAAAAAAAACATTTTTTCTAGGGACAGAAAACTCTAGGTAGGGAGAGTGTCAGTTTCTTTCACTGTGCAAGTCCTTGTTTCCAGGGACAGGGAAGGACAGTGAGTGAATTCTCCTTGTGCTCTAGTGTGCTTAAAAAAAAAAAAAATTCTAGGGACAGAAAACTCTAGGTAGGGAGAGTGTCAGTTTCTTTCACTGTGCAAGTCCTTGTTTTCAGGGACAGGGAAGGACAGTGAGTGAATTCTCCTTGTGCTATAGTGTGCTTAAAAAAAACATTTTTTCTAGGGACAGAAAACTCTAGGTAGGGAGAGTGTCAGTTTCTTTCACTGTGCAAGTCCTTGTTTCCAGGGACAGGGAAGGACAGTGAGTGAATTCTCCTTGTGCTATAGTGTGCTTAAAAAAAACATTTTTTATAGGGACAGAAAACTCTAGGTAGGGAGAGTGTCAGTTTCTTTCACTGTGCAAGTCCTTGTTTCCAGGGACAGGGAAGGACAGTGAGTGAATTCTCCTTGTGCTATAGTGTGCTTAAAAAAAACATTTTTTCTAGGGACAGAAAACTCTAGGTAGGGAGAGTGTCAGTTTCTTTCACTGTGCAAGTCCTTGTTTCCAGGGACAGGGAAGGACAGTGAGTGAATTCTCCTTGTGCTATAGTGTGCTTAAAAAAAAACATTTTTTCTAGGGACAGAAAACTCTAGGTAGGGAGAGTGTCAGTTTCTTTCACTGTGCAAGTCCTTGTTTCCAGGGACAGGGAAGGACAGTGAGTGAATTCTCCTTGTGCTATAGTGTGCTTAAAAAAAACATTTTTTATAGGGACAGAAAACTCTAGGTAGGGAGAGTGTCAGTTTCTTTCACTGTGCAAGTCCTTGTTTCCAGGGACAGGGAAGGACAGTGAGTGAATTCTCCTTGTGCTCTAGTGTGCTTAAAAAAAACATTTTTTCTAGGGACAGAAAACTCTAGGTAGGGAGAGTGTCAGTTTCTTTCACTGTGCAAGTCCTTGTTTCCAGGGACAGGGAAGGACAGTGAGTGAATTCTCCTTGTGCTATAGTGTGCTTAAAAAAAACATTTTTTATAGGGACAGAAAACTCTAGGTAGGGAGAGTGTCAGTTTCTTTCACTGTGCAAGTCCTTGTTTCCAGGGACAGGGAAGGACAGTGAGTGAATTCTCCTTGTGCTCTAGTGTGCTTAAAAAAAACATTTTTTCTAGGGACAGAAAACTCTAGGTAGGGAGAGTGTCAGTTTCTTTCACTGTGCAAGTCCTTGTTTCCAGGGACAGGGAAGGACAGTGAGTGAATTCTCCTTGTGCTATAGTGTGCTTAAAAAAAACATTTTTTCTAGGGACAGAAAACTCTAGGTAGGGAGAGTGTCAGTTTCTTTCACTGTGCAAGTCCTTGTTTCCAGGGACAGGGAAGGACAGTGAGTGAATTCTCCTTGTGCTATAGTGTGCTTAAAAAAAACATTTTTTATAGGGACAGAAAACTCTAGGTAGGGAGAGTGTCAGTTTCTTTCACTGTGCAAGTCCTTGTTTCCAGGGACAGGGAAGGACAGTGAGTGAATTCTCCTTGTGCTATAGTGTGCTTAAAAAAAACATTTTTTATAGGGACAGAAAACTCTAGGTAGGGAGAGTGTCAGTTTCTTTCACTGTGCAAGTCCTTGTTTCCAGGGACAGGGAAGGACAGTGAGTGAATTCTCCTTGTGCTATAGTGTGCTTAAAAAAAAACATTTTTTCTAGGGACAGAAAACTCTAGGTAGGGAGAGTGTCAGTTTCTTTCACTGTGCAAGTCCTTGTTTCCAGGGACAGGGAAGGACAGTGAGTGAATTCTCCTTGTGCTATAGTGTGCTTAAAAAAAAACATTTTTTCTAGGGACAGAAAACTCTAGGTAGGGAGAGTGTCAGTTTCTTTCACTGTGCAAGTCCTTGTTTCCAGGGACAGGGAAGGACAGTGAGTGAATTCTCCTTGTGCTATAGTGTGCTTAAAAAAAACATTTTTTCTAGGGACAGAAAACTCTAGGTAGGGAGAGTGTCAGTTTCTTTCACTGTGCAAGTCCTTGTTTCCAGGGACAGGGAAGGACAGTGAGTGAATTCTCCTTGTGCTCTAGTGTGCTTAAAAAAAACATTTTTTCTAGGGACAGAAAACTCTAGGTAGGGAGAGTGTCAGTTTCTTTCACTGTGCAAGTCCTTGTTTCCAGGGACAGGGAAGGACAGTGAGTGAATTCTCCTTGTGCTATAGTGTGCTTAAAAAAAACATTTTTTCTAGGGACAGAAAACTCTAGGTAGGGAGAGTGTCAGTTTCTTTCACTGTGCAAGTCCTTGTTTCCAGGGACAGGGAAGGACAGTGAGTGAATTCTCCTTGTGCTCTAGTGTGCTTAAAAAAAACATTTTTTCTAGGGACAGAAAACTCTAGGTAGGGAGAGTGTCAGTTTCTTTCACTGTGCAAGTCCTTGTTTCCAGGGACAGGGAAGGACAGTGAGTGAATTCTCCTTGTGCTATAGTGTGCTTAAAAAAAACATTTTTTCTAGGGACAGAAAACTCTAGGTAGGGAGAGTGTCAGTTTCTTTCACTGTGCAAGTCCTTGTTTCCAGGGACAGGGAAGGACAGTGAGTGAATTCTCCTTGTGCTATAGTGTGCTTAAAAAAAAACATTTTTTCTAGGGACAGAAAACTCTAGGTAGGGAGAGTGTCAGTTTCTTTCACTGTGCAAGTCCTTCTTTCCAGGGACAGGGAAGGACAGTGAGTGAATTCTCCTTGTGCTATAGTGTGCTTAAAAAAAACATTTTTTCTAGGGACAGAAAACTCTAGGTAGGGAGAGTGTCAGTTTCTTTCACTGTGCAAGTCCTTGTTTCCAGGGACAGGGAAGGACAGTGAGTGAATTCTCCTTGTGCTCTAGTGTGCTTAAAAAAAACATTTTTTCTAGGGACAGAAAACTCTAGGTAGGGAGAGTGTCAGTTTCTTTCACTGTGCAAGTCCTTGTTTCCAGGGACAGGGAAGGACAGTGAGTGAATTCTCCTTGTGCTATAGTGTGCTTAAAAAAAACATTTTTTCTAGGGACAGAAAACTCTAGGTAGGGAGAGTGTCAGTTTCTTTCACTGTGCGAGTCCTTGTTTCTAGGGACAAAGAAGGAAAGTGAGGGGAATTCTCCTTGTGCTATAGTGTGCTAAAGCATTCCTCATCAACCATCTTTGAAATCCTTGATTTTTGGACAGTCAGGGAAATTGTCGTTGTGCTATTCTGTGCAAAAGCAATCATCCTCAACCATATTTAGAAATCCTTAAGTAAAGGGACAGAGAAGGACACCTGAAGGTAGCCCTTATTGCTTTTTTCCCATCTCCCTGCAGGCCATCTATTAGAATGTCTGGAAGGCAAACAAGGAGAGGCAGACAGTCAGGAGGCAATAAAAGAGGGCAAGCAGGCTCTGTGTCTGGGGGCAACAGTGCTGGTCGTGGACGCGGTGCATTGTCATCAGCACATGGCCATGGGACACGCTTGTCCTTCTTTTCGGCAGCTGGACATGTTGAGCCACATCATGCCGAAGACTTGGTAGAGTGGATGACCAAGCCCTCCTCCTCCTCCTCATCCTCTCTCACCCAGGCTCAGGGTACTGGCAAAGCAGCTGCCAAAGCGTCCTCTTCCCTGTTATCAATGTCAGACTCATCATCAGTCACTCCTTCCCTAGACCCACCATGTCCTCCTCCTGAGGAGTCCCCCGAACTGTTTGAGCACAGTGTTGGGTACATGCTCCAGGAGGATGCCCAGCGTTTCGAAGGGTCTGATGATGAAACCCAGCTACAGGAAGGCAGTAGGGTGAGAGCAGACAGAGGGGATGCTCAAGAAGGACACCAATCTGGCAGTCATGTTCCAGCAGCTGCAGCATACTGCCAGATTGGCTCCAGTGATGAGGAGGGAGGGGATGATGAGGTCACTGACTCCACGTGGGTGCCTAATAGGAGAGAGGAGGAGGAGGATGAGGAGGAGGCACATCTCCAACGAGGCAGGATGCCCTTTGGTGGCCAGCGTAAGGGCAGTACACCGACGGAATCACACCGCAGAGCTCCACCTGTGCAGGGCGCTGCCTCTGCCCGTCATTCAAAAAGTTCCTTGGTGTGGGCCTTTTTTGAGGCTAGTGCATCAGATCGCACAGCTGCTGTTTGCAACATATGTCTCAAGCGTATATCGCGTGGCCAAAACATCAGCCGCTTGGGTACCACATGCCTGACCAGACATATGTTGACCTGCCATGCAGCTCGTTGGCAAGCCTACCTCAAAGACCCACACCAAAGAACAAAGCGGACCTCTCCTTGCACCGCATCAGCTGGGATCTCCAACCCCACTATAACTTCAGTCCTCTCTGAAACATGCACTGAGAGGAATGAAGGTGTAGAATTAGGTGTGTCACAGCCAAGTACTTGCGGCCACTCTGCTAGCAGTACACCGACGTCCGATTCTAGCAGGCAAATTTCCCTGCCCCAGCTGCTGGACCGTCGAAAGAAGTTCACTCCCAGCCATCCACATGCCCAGCGGTTGAATGCTAGCTTGGCTAAATTGCTAGCGCTTCAACTGCTGCCTTTTCAGTTGGTAGACTCGGCCCCCTTCCGTGAGTTTGTGCAATGTGCGGTTCCTCAGTGGCAGGTTCCCAAACGCCACTTTTTCTCACGGAAGGCTATTCCGGCTCTCTACCGGCATGTGGAAGGCAATGTCTTGGCCTCGCTGGACAGGGCGGTCAGCGGTAAGGTGCATATTACCGCTGACTCATGGTCCAGCAGGCATGGACAGGGACGTTACCTTTCTTTCACGGCCCATTGGGTCACTCTTTTGGCAGCTGGGAAGGATGCAGGACAAGGTGCAGTAGTGTTGGAGGTTGTCCCACCGCCACGCCTCCAAAATGCTACTACTGGTTGTGACACACCTCTCTCCTCCACCCCCTCCTCTTCTTCTTCCTCCATGGCCTCTTCCTGTGGTTTGTCCTATGAACCAGCGGTGCTCCGTAGCCGTTCACGGGGCTACGCAAGTACGCAGGCAAAAAGATGCCATGCCGTGCTTGCGCTGGTGTGTTTGGGGGACAGAAGCCACACTGGGGCAGAGGTCCTGTCTGCTCTGCAGGGCCAGGCCAAGAGGTGGTTGACGCCACGCCAGCTTAAGCCAGGAATGGTGGTTTGCGACAATGGCACCAACCTCCTCTCCGCCCTTCGACAGGGACAACTGACCCATGTGCCCTGTGTGGCTCACGTCCTTAACCTGGTGGTGCAGCGTTTCTTGGGCAGGTACCCGGGCTTACAGGATGTCCTGAGGCAGGCCAGGAAAGTCTGTGTGCATTTCCGCAGATCTTATAATGCCAGTGCTCGCCTGGCTGAGCTGCAAAAGGAGTTGAACCTGCCCAAGAACCGCCTTATATGTGACATGCCCACCAGGTGGAACTCAACGTTGGCCATGCTGCAGCGGCTGCACACGCAGCAGAGGGCCATCAATGAGTACCTGTGCGACTACGGCACCAGGACAGGGTCAGGGGAGCTTGGTTTTTTTTCTCCACGCCAGTGGGGCATGATCAGGGATGCATGCACTGTCCTGGCACCATTTGAGGAGGCCACGAGGATGGTGAGCAGTGACAGTGCATGCATCAGTGACACTGTACCTCTTGTCCACCTGTTGGAGCACACGCTGCGTGGAATAATGGACAGGGCACTTGAGGCAGAACAGAGGCAGGAAGAGGAGGACTTCCTTGCCTCTCAAGGCCCCCTTTACCCAGACAGTGTTCCTTCTGTCCCACCCATCGCACAGGAAGAGGAAGAAGAGGAGGAGGAGGAGGAGGAGGATTGTGTCAGCATGGAGGTGGAGGCTGGCACTCAGCATCATCAGCAGCAGTCTTTTAGGGATGATTTACAGTCCCAAGAAACCAGTGGACTTGTACGTGGCTGGGAGGAGGTGGCTGCGGATCATGTCGTCCTTAGTGACCCAGAGGACTCCGGAGCGAATGCCTCAGCAAACCTACGCTGCATGGCCTCCCTGATCCTGCAAAGTCTGCGGAAGGATCCTCGTATTCTTCGGATCAAGGAGAGGGACCATTACTGGCTGGCCACTCTCCTTGATCCACGGTACAAGGGTAAGGTTGCGGACCTTATGTTACCTTCGCAGAGGGAGCAGAGGATGAGACAACTCCGGGAGGCCTTGCAGAAAGGTCTGTGCAACGCGTTCCCAGAGACTGGGAGGTTACAAACTCCTGGTCCTGGACAACGAGTTGCTGAGGCTTCGGCCAGTCAAAGAAGGAGCGGTGGGGAAGGTGGCCGTCTGACCGATGCGTTCAGACAATTCTTTAGTCCGCAGCCCCAAAGTATGATCGGTTCCAGCAACCATCGCCAGCGTCTGATAAACATGGTGCAGGAATATCTAGGGGCAAGGTCAGACTTGGACACCTTCCCCACCGAAAATCCTCTGGCTTACTGGGTCTTGAGGATGGATCACTGGCCAGAGCTTGCACAGTATGCAATTGAGCTACTGGCCTGTCCTGCATCAAGCGTTCTTTCGGAACGCAGATTCAGTGCTGCTGGAGGATTTGTCACGGATCACAGGGTGCGCCTGTCCACCGACTCGGTTGATCGACTGACTTTCATCAAGATGAACCAGTCTTGGATCACCACCAGCTACCACACACCTGATGCTGATATAACAGACTAATTGATTTTAACATGCCACATCCCTTCAAGACTGATGCTGATGCTGAGTGCCTGTGCTGTTATGTTGACTGGCTATCCTCCTCCTCCGAGTCCTCAATGATACGATTGATGATGATAGCTTGGAAGATCATTTTTGTTTATGGGTGCCGCCACCAGTGGCTAAGGCCCAATTTTTCAGCCCCTGTTTTACAGGGGCGTGTAATTACAATTTTTTTTAGCAATAATTTGCCATAGGGCTCATTGCTGTGCTCCAAGTACAGTATCTGTGAGGGGTTGGAGTGTTGTGGCACCAGTGCCTAAGGCCCAATTTTTCAGCCCCTGTTTAACAGGGGCGTGTCATTACAATTTTTGAAGCAATACTTTGCAACAGGGCTCATTGCTGTGCTCCAAGTAACGTATCTGTGAGGGGTTGTAGTGTTGTGCCACCAGTGCCTAAGGCCCAATTTTTCAGCCCCTGTTCAACAGGGGCATGCAATTACAATTCTTGATCTAATAATTCACAGCAGGGCCCATTGCTGCACCCACCAAGAGTAACTCTGAGGGCTTACAGTGTTGTGGCAACGCCACCACCACCACCACCACCACGAAAGGCCCAATTTTTCAGCCCCTGTTCAAAAGGGGCATGTAATTACAATTCTTGATCTAATAATTCACAGCAGGGCCCATTCCTGCACCCACCAAGAGTAACTCTGAGGGCTTACAGTGTTGTGGCAACACCACCACCACCACCACCACCACGAAAGGCCCAATTTTTCAGCCCCTGTTCAACAGGGGCATGCAATTACAATTCTTGATCTAATAATTCACAGCAGGGCCCATTGCTGCACCCACCAAGAGTAACTGTCAGGGCTTACAGTTTTGTGGCACCAGCACCACCATCAAAGGCCCAATTTTTACTACCACTGTTCAACAATTATATGTAATTAAAATTCCTGATATAATAGTTGACAGCAGGGCGTTCCAGCACCAACCAAGAGTAACTGTGAGTGCTTACAGTGTTGTGCCAACACCAACAACTAAGGGGCCTATTTCTGCAGAGTATATACGGCAGGTCCCTACTTTCAAACATCCAACTTACAAACGACTCCTACTTGCAAACGCAAGAAGACAACAGGAAGTGAGAGGAAATCTACCACTAGGAAGGAAAATTCTCTCCTGTAAGAATAAATATGGGAGAAAGGTGTCTCCTCTGTACTGATGCTTTATCAGCAATCCTTGTTTCAAGAAAAACACCACATTTCAAAAACAGTTGTCATTGGGACGGAAAGTGAGGTGAAATGTTCTGAACAGGGGCACAGACAGCAAAACAAATGTTACAGGGGTGATAACCCTTACCTATGTTTTCCAAAAAGTTTAAAAATAGATTTTTGGGCTGGAGCTACACTTCAACAATGTACCTGTTCAAAATTACAAACAGATTCTACATAAGAACAAACCTACAGTCCCTGTCTTGTATGCACCGCCTGTATACGGTTGTTCAGAGTATATAGGGCCTTTTTTATTTTATGTGCGGGGTTCCCCTTAATATCCATACAAGACCCAAAGGGGCTGGTAATGGGCTGGGGTAGGGGGGGGGGGGGTCATGGGGTAGCTATGCCATTTTTCTTAAAGATTTTCATCCATATTACCGGGACCAGACATTACATTAAAGCCGCAAGCAGTTTTAAATGGCTTTTTTTTCCTTTAGAAGTGTCATTTTGTGCAGGGACAGTTCTAAACATGGGAAACACGTGGCACTTCACAGGCATACTTTAGACACCCCCCAGGTACGATATTTAAAGGAATATTTGACTTTTTTTTTTTCACTTTATGCATCATTAAAATGACTGCTCCCGAAAAACGACCGTTTTTAAAACTTCTTTTTGCATTGATACATGTCCCCTGGTGCAGAACCCGGGTTCCCAAACCCTTTTTAGGACAATAACATGCATAATAGTTGTTATAATTAGCACTTTAGAATTCTAACGTTCGCATCCATTGTATTTAATAGGGTTCTAATGTTCGTACGAACTTTCGGTCCGTTCGCGGGTTCTGGTGCGAACCGAACCCGGGGGTGTTCGGCTCATCACTAATCATCATTATTTTTATTTTACTTCCCCCCCACCCAATTCCAGCAGTGATCTTTTCTCTCTATAATATCGAATCTTTTCTCTCTATAATGTCGAATCTTTTCTCTCTATAATGTCGAATCTTTTCTCTCTATAATGTCGAATCTTTACTCTCTATGTCGAATAATCTTGGACTAATAGAGTTAAGGTTAGGCACATTCAACCACAGGTTCGATAGACACAGATTGTTATTGTCAGCGTCACATCGAATCTCCTATCTATATCGAACTGTTGTCACAACGAAAACGAAAATAAAGCATTTGTTTATGTCGGATCTTTTTGGTTTTCTGATTCTGTGCTTTCGTTTTCGTTTGTTAAAACGATAACGAAAATAGCTGAAATTCGGACGACAATGCATTCGGACGAAAACGAATGCACATGTCTAAGAAACACTGGAATAGGGAATACACAGCACAGCCCCCAGAACAAGGCACAGTGGAACAGAAAATGTACTGCATAGTATTAAACACATGCATTGTGGTGTAAATGACCCTTTGAGTACATCAGACTATTGGTCAGCCAGTCCAAGTCTGCATACAGCAACCCAATCCTGCTGTGAACATTAATGCAGACCAAAAGAGTGCAATGTGGAAGAAGAAGAGGTGCACTTTTTACCATTATTATCAAATTGTGAGAATTGAATTGAGAAGGAGAAGAATGGTAGCGAGAGTGGAGGGGGCATAGTATTTTAAACTGGCAACGGAGGGTGAGATGTGGCAGCATGGAGTGAAGGGAGAAGGAGGCAGAGGTTAATATTTGTGCAACCGTAACAGTGAGAAGAGACCTTGGCTAGAGATTGACACCTTTGTGAATTAGGAATGAAGGTGGAGAGTGGGAGTGAGAGTGGTGGTGACAACGTATTTACAATTGATAGAGAGAGATGAGATGGGGTAGTGTGGGGTAAAAAGGGGATAAACCAGCTGTCAAGCAGTAGTGCAGTAGGACTGGTGGTAGGGAGTGATAAATTACCTAATTAAAAGTTAATGATGTGGGGCAAAGGAACTGGAGCGTCTGTGTGGTTAGAGTGGGAGGACTTCAGCAATTGGGTTCTAACATACTGTGGGACGATAGGAGTGATATGGTGTCTAGCAGAGAGGGAGCTTATGGAAGTAGAGTTAGGGCCAAGATGTGGGAAAGGAATTTGTTGGTGAAAACGAATTGAAAGTGGACTGCGTGGAGTGTAAAGGGGTGGCACTGGAGCAGCTGTACAGTTGAAGTTACAGAACTGCACTAATAGAGTAGTAATAAGTGTAGCGCCCTGCTCCTATTGGGTAGGCTCTATTGTAAATTTAGTTGTCTGAGTTATAGTTCAACTCAGAATAATTGTACCAAATTATGGGTCTCTGTTCCAGTTCAGCTGAGTTGCACATTTTCCACCTTCCTCTGGGTGTCGTTGTCACCACAGGTCAAGGTTGGAACTGCAGCTGGCTGGATGTATTGGGTACCTCTTGCCCAAAAGCAGCTCAGTGGGTTTGGTCAGCCCGCTGTGCATTCTGGGAGAGGGTACTTAGGGGCAGACATCGTTTTGGCGGGGTCTTCCGATCCTGACCTGGCGGCCCTCTTGACCTCAGGGATGTGTTAGCAGTTTTATGCCTCGGGGCATGCGGACCCCCTAAGGCTCCATTACTGAGAGTAGGCCCAGAAGTTGCTGGGGCCTACTGATCCAGAGATGGTCCTGTGTCGCCTTAGCTGCTGGAAGGGACCGAGCAATTGAGGACTCAATTGGAGGACGCATCCGGATCAAAAATCTACCTCACAGTGCTGCCGGCCTGGCTGAAAGATCCTGGCGCTGTGTGTTGTGTTTCGGAGCTTTACCAAGTGTGTGGTTGATTGATTGATTGATTGATTACTTGTATAGCGCTACAAATGCGAACTGAATCGCCTCAAGGCGCTTGCATCCAGTGACGTCCTGTTCCATTAGAAGAGGTGGGTCTTAAGTTTTTTTCTGAAAGCTCGATGGTTTTCTTCCATGCGGATATCAGTGGGTAGAGCGTTCCATAGCCGCGGTCCTTGGACTGCAAATCTTCGTTCTCCCTTCCATTTGTAACGGGATTTGGGGATGTGGAGGAGGTTTTGATTGGTTGACCGGAGAATGCATTTGGGGGAGTAGTGTTTCATTTTCTCGCATAAATATTGCGGTGCGTTTCCTTGTGTGCACTTGTGGGTGAGGCAGAGGGTCTTGAATGTGACCCGATCCTTTACGGTTAGCCAATGCAGGGTCCTCAGTGAAGGGGTTACCAGTCTAGCTGCCGTGTTCTGGATGACTTGTAGGCGCGAGATCTGATATTTAGGTAGTCCTATGTAGAGGGAGTTTGCATAGTCGAGTCGGGAGTTGATGATTGTACCAACTACTACTGCTGTGTCCTCTTCCGGGATGAAGGGGATGAGTCTCCGTAACAGACGGAGGAGATGGTGTGATCCGCTGACTACTGATCCTATTTGTGCATCCATCGACATCTCTGAGTCAAAGATGACTCCGAGACTTTTGACTTTTGTGCTCGGGGTAATGGTCTGTCCAAGAATGGTGGGTGGTGTCCAAGACGTCTTTGTTTTTTGGTTTGCGTGGAGGAGAAGAAGTTCTGTTTTGGATCCATTGAGTTTGAGGGAACTCTCAGTCATCCAATCATCGATCAATGTGAGGCACTCTTCCAGTCCGCGATATTGGTCTTTTTTCCCGGTGATACGAAAGTAGACTTGGGTGTCGTCAGCATATGAATGGTAGCGCAGATCCTGTTTGTTGATGATTTTAAGGAGGGGGCGGAGGTAGATGTTGAAGAGCACGGGTGAAAGGGGTGATCCTTGAGGGACTCCGCAAGAAATTGCGTGAGTTTCAGAGGTGAAGGCTCCTAGTTTCACTGTCTGGGAGCGATTTTCTAAGAAGGATGCGAACCAGTGAAGGTCAGGGTCTGCGACTCCTGCTACTTCTTTAAGGCGGATGAGTAGAGTTTTGTGGTCTACTGTGTCGAACGCTGCACTGAGATCCAGCAGCACCAGAAGTCTGTGGCAGAGACTTTTTGAACGAGCTCGCACCGGCTGCTTGGTCAGTGAGAGAGGCCTATCCGGTGGATGCTACATCCAGTGGGGAAGTTATTGGTCCTCTGGATAAAGGAAAGTACCGTGATCCGCAAAACCTAAGGTAGCTGAATCTCCCCAACCCTCCATCCCTCTGTCTGAAGTTCTTGAAATAAACCCTTGAGAAAAAGAGACTAAAGCCTCGTACACACGGCCGAGAATCTCATCAGGAAAAAACACGTTGTTTTTCCTGACGAGATTCTTGAACAAGAATCTTGTCCCGGCCGAGAGTACACACGTACGATTCAAAAGAACCGCCGTTCTTTTGAATGGCACGAACGCGGTGACGTCATCGACAACGACGAGTGTGCGATCGTCACATTCTATGCCGTCGCCGCCATCTTGCTACACCCTACCTATGCCTAGGAAGCTACCGCGCATGCGTCAAAGTCATTTCGAGCATGCGTGGGTTTCCATGGCGACAGGTAAGTGTACACACTCTCGGGTTTCTCGTCGGGAAACAAGCCAACGAGAATCCCGACGAGAAAATAGAGAGCAGGTTCTCTATTTTTCTCGTTGAGATTCTGGTCAGTTTTCCTGACGAGAAACCTGAAAGCCTCGTACACACGCCGGTTTTCTCGGCAAGAAAGCTCTCCCGGCAGTTTTCTTGTCGTTTCTTGACGAGAAAACCGGCCGTGTGTACGAGGCTTAAGTGTTTGGTGCAGACATTTATTAACAACTCTTCAAGGAAGACCCATAGGACGGACGTGGTGAACAGTAAGGTAACGGGAGGCCCAAATCTTAAACCAGAGGCCCCTTCGGGGGTATTGCTACATAAGCTAAATACAGTAGTGTTGGCAAGGACTAGAGACCAGGGCCTACCACATCTGCAGTCTGTGCAGAATGGATTCCTTTCAGCTGCAACCACAAGTTACATTCATGGCTGAAGCTCAAAGATCAGCGTGGTGGCCGCAAATTACATCACGTATATGCATTGAGTGAGAGCACAGTGGGACCTATCCTCCCATGTTCCCTCCACACACTGTACACATGGAGGATATGCCACTGATTTTGAGATAGCATGCAGATAGTAAAGTGTCAAAAACTTGATATGCACATGGTGGTTCTAGGACACTGACTTATCAGTAATTATAAAGATGACAGTGCTAGTACAAATCCCATATTTCTGTTTTGTCTGGTTCTTTAAGGTAAACCTTTAGTAATGTAAAAGAGGAGTGTTTATGCCTACCTGTCCTGCCACCCATTTCTCAATTATTTTATTCTTTCACAGAGCAAAGATGGCAGTAGGATCCTTTGCATCCATCTTACTGTTGAATGTGTCAGATACTTGGTGGTCCTTTTCCTTTAAACCCTACATCACTACAGGACACTGTAGTAAAATAAGGGCAGCAGAGTAATCCGGCAGGGAATACAGGCATCCAACTTTGTTCTGCTAGAAAATATAGGTTCAAGGAATGGTAGCAGGACAGATTCTGTATTTCTGAGTTTTTTCTTTTAAATAATCAAAATAAGTCCCTTTACGAAAACAGGTGTAGAGTGCTGGTATGTTCGAGCAGTTATGTTCTGCAATGGTTTGAGATCCCTGTAGCGCTAACATGATCATTCTGGCCTCGCTCCTTACACTTTCTCCTTTAGCGGATAAGTAAATCTTACTAACCAATAGTGAGACATTGTGGAGGAGAGGTTCAGAGTGGTGGCTTTCTTAGCTTGGAGCTTGAAATACACATATTGTAACAGATCATTTATAGACAGAGGCTGGTAGGTTGACTTCATACGTGTCTCTAAGAGACTCTAGTTACAAGGACTACCCGCCACTATATAGTTTTAGCTGCTTACTTCCTTTGACTGGGTTTTTCTCATTCCTCTTCTGAATATGAGGTAATTGGAAAAGGATTGTGTAGTGTTCTTAAAAAACAAACAAAAAAAAACAGATTAAACAGTTTTTTGTAAAAGGTTTAAATAAAATTGACCAACGTTCATTATAGTGTATGTTGGGGACTTTTGTGCTCTACTGTCTGAATTTGTAAATGCCTGTAAATATATTATGTATGCTCTTCCTGTCCATGGGCTGTGAGATTTCAAACCCTGGAAGAAGGAAGTGGAGAGAGAGAGAGAGAGAGTCTCAGCCACATGTCCTGTCCATGCTGCTAAACCCCAAGCCAGAAGGGACTATTATACAAGTATATCTATGATCTAATATTTTAACTGCAGATGCTGAGTGTCTATCTAAATCATTGTGACAGACAGAGTATCTCTGCCCTTTTCTTGTTATTTTTTCACATGCACAGTGCCAGATAGCTAGGTCTGTGCTTCTGTATGTGTAGTGGTCACATTCCAGTATATTGGTAGGTGAACCTGTTTATTGTTAAATACTGTAGTTTGTATGTATCTCCTGGTATTTTTGTTTTTCTTGTTAACCGTGTCCCTTCTGATCTGGGATTCTATATTTAGTGTTAGCTTAGGGCTCAGAAACCACAATAGGCTAGAGCCAGGTTAGGCATCAGTGGCCACATTGAGATCATTAGCTTAGAGGTCTGGTTGCATGTCAGATTAGAAACTATTAAGGAGGGACTAAAGCGAAGAGTAGATAGGCTGACTCTGAGTTCCAGTGCCACAACAGTTCTTCTGATGAGAAGCTCTGTTCCAGACTGGTTGGATAACAGCCATGACCGCAGATTTTGTCTTCAGGTCTCTGACACAAAGACGGATGCCACATCATCCTCAGGGGCCCCTACAACTGGAATTTGCTGCAACAATTATCTGGCAGTATCTCTATTAATAACTTTATATACCCGGGCATATGCGCACAATCCCACTAAGACTTCTATCGGACCCTTTGCTGATAATACCTGTTTGTACATTGGATGTATGCACTGTTATTGATCTCTTCTTTTATGAAGCCTGTATTATTTCTATACTGGTGTGCATATATATGTTTATGGTTAATGTTAGGGTTGTCCCGATACCGATACTAGTACTATCGGGACCGATACCGAGCATTTGCGCAAGTACTTGGCAGAACAACGGAAGTGATGCTATGTGTCGCCATCAGTGGTTGAATATCCTGATGCCCATCTTGGTACACCCTGCACTCGGCCGCAGTAAGCCAGCAGCGGACTGGACCATATAGTTCGGGCTGGGTGTAACAAAATGTCTGCTGCTGCTTTTATGCACCCGAGTGCAAGGAGTACCAAGATGGGCGTCGGAGGCAGCTATTCCGCTCATGTCATTTATTGCTGGCTACATTTCAGTGCCTGCCCATCAGTGCCCATGAATGCCATCTATCAGTGCCTAATGCCCATAAGTGCCGCCCATCAGTGCCAGCCACATGTCAGTGCAATCTATCAGTGCAAGCCACCTGTCAGTGCCACCCGTCAGTGCCATCTATCAGTACCAGCCATCAGTCAGTGCCATCAGTCAGTGCCCAGCCATCAGTGCCAGTCATCAGTGCCATCAGTGCCATCTATCAGTGCCAGCCATCAGTCAGTGCTCATCAGTGCTGCATATCAGTGCCCATCAGTGCCACCTAATCCTATCAATGCTCATCAGTGCTGCTAAATCAGTGCCACCTATCAGTACTCATCAGTGCCACCTAATCTGCTTTGAAAACTGTCACAGGACATAAAAAAAAAGTATCAGTAATCGGTATTGACGAGTACTTGAAAAAAGTATTGGTACTTGTACTCGGTCTTAAAAAAGTGGTATCCGGACAACCCTAGTTAATGTTATATGAGAGAGGAGAGAGGAACATTATGGGCCTCGTAATTATTATAACAGAGATGAGGATTTAATCTCCATATCTCCATACAATTACAACCATCAGTATCCGGGATCTGTTTATCAGTCGGGTTTTCACAGGGCAGCACAGGAATACCCAGGAAGCCCGGAAGAAAAAGAGGTACCCGAGGTGGGTGGAGGGCCCAAGCCAAAAAGGCAAAGAGTTTAAGTGGCTCGGGTGTCTTTAATCTCAGCTCAGTCAGTTTGACAGAAGAGGAGAAACTTGTCCTTGACAAAGGTTTAAAATATGTCCCTCCCAGGACACTGAACAGGTTCTCCACTTTTGTTGACATACAAAAGTATGTCCGTAAGCTGAGTATTCAAAGACACTTCCTGGCCCCATCCAACAATATAGTCACCACTGCTCCAGTGGCATCTAATGATCATATACATACAGGGTTGGCCAATCCTTCTTTGTTCAACCCTCCGGGAAATATAGCTCCTGCTATTAGTGTTTTTCGTAGTTTGGTTTTGGAAGATGTAGAAAAATTACCTAATAAAAAGATACACATGAACCCTAAGGTCAAAGTTGGTTTAAAGCAGCTTTGTGAACAAAAAGATCTAATCATCCGCCCGGCCGACAAGGGGGGTGCCATTGTCGTGCTGGACAAAACCAATTACATTAAAGAGATGGATAAGATTCTGAGTGATTCAGATACTTATACCATTATGAATAAGAACCCCACTATACAATTTAAAAAAGCTTTGGTAGAGTTGATCGATGAGGGTTTCGCATTGGGAATTTTAGACAAAAAGGAGAGGAGTTATTTGGTACCAGTTGCACCAAGGATTCCAGCTATATATTATCTTCCTAAGGTACACAAAGATCCCGTGAATCCTCCTGGTCGTCCCATAGTGAGTGGGATCGACTCTGTGACGGCCAGGATAGGAAAATATATAGATTTTCATCTCCAACCATTAGTTAAACTTACGCCCTCTTTTTTGAAGGACACTGGGGATACTATCAGGCTTTTGGAATCGGTTGATTTCCAGGTGGGTACAATTCTGGTCACGGCAGATGTGACGGCATTATATACAAGCATCCCCCATGAATTGGGATTCAATGCCGTTGAACATTTTTTATCCATCAATAGTACTCTCCCTATTATTCAACGTAATTTTATTATGCAACTCTTGAGGTTTGCGGCGAAGCATAATTACTTTTGGTTCCAGAATAATTTTTATTTGCAGACCAAGGGAGTTGCTATGGGGGCAAAATTTGCCCCTAGTTTGGCCAATTTATTCATGGCCAAATGGGAGGAGGATGTCGTCTATGCCCTTAAGAGACCAGAATTGGTTCTCTGGGCTAGATATATAGACGACATCCTCCTCCTATGGAGAGGTGATTACGAATCCCTTGGCCAATTTATCTCCACGCTCAATTCCAACGATAGAGGGATTAGGCTGAGCCATACGGCTAGCTCTTCCTCTATACACTTTTTAGATCTGGAGATCAAAGTAGTTGACCAGCATCTTGAGTTTAACACCTATTTCAAACCCACAGATCGTAATGGGTACATCCCAGTAGATAGTTGCCACCACCCACAGTGGCTCAAATCCATACCAGGTGGTCAGTTCCTTCGATTAAGACGGAACTGTACCCAGGTGGAAGATTTCATCACTCAATCTGCCATTCTTAAGAAAAAATTTGTCGAGAAGGGCTATGAGATAGGTGACTTGGATATGGAAATCGATCGGATCTTACGGATTGATCGTAGTACATTACTCCAAGAACGCCCTAAAAAAGTGATAGAAGATAGGTTTAAATGGTCTTTCTTCACCACATACTCGGTCCAATCTAGACAAATAAAAGATATTTTGAGAAAACATTGGGGTGTGTTACAAAACGATAAAATATTAGGACCTGCGTTACCCGAACGGTCCAATGTCATTTTTAGGGGGGCTCAATCTATCCAAGGTCAGATCGCTCCAAATATTATTGACCCTCCCAAAAGGTTAACCTTTTTTCAGGATTGCAAGGGATATTTCCCATGCCGCAAGTGTAACGTATGTCTACATAACACCCATGGCAGACGGAAAAGTGATACGTTTCAATCTATGGCTACCTTGAAGGTATATCAGATGAAGCGTTTCACTACATGTGCCACACAATTCATTGTGTATCTTCTAACCTGCCCATGTAAAAGACAATACATTGGTCGCACTATTAGGACTTTTTCGATTCGGGTCAACGAGCATATCAATAATATTAAGCTGGGCAAAACCAACCACAGTGTCCCCCGACAATATCTTCAACACCACAACCGTGACCCTATGGGAACACAATTTTTGGTGATTGACCAATTTGTCCCACACTGGAGGGGTGAGTCCCGCATACGTGGGGTGTCCCGTCTGGAAACGTATTGGATCTATGAACTCCGTACATACCAACCTTTTGGCATGAACGTGGAGTGGGACATAAATTATTTTATTAATACGGCATGACAATCCCTTTTGTCTCAACAATATACGGGCCACCCCCCCCCCTTCATTAGTTATTCCTATATCATTATTCATTTTTATTCCTAGATGTTGTGGTTTTTTTTTTTTTGGTTTTTTTTTGGTTTTTTGATTTTAGGTGAAATACTGTTCCATATACCTTGGGGTTCATGTGTATCAGAGTTATCAATTAGAGATGTTTTATCTCTCTAGCACTATCGCCATCTGCGGTGCGTCTGTATAACTATGTTTTAAGTTAGCAATATTCGCAGATCAGGGAATATGTGGGCTGTTTGTCATAGCCCTACATGTTTCTCTTTTCATTGGTCCATAAGATGGCATTTTAATGTATTATTTATTAGCTTGAAGTTAACAACAGTATTGTATTAGTGAGCATACATTGTATTTGATTCAGTTCTATGTTTGTCCACAAGATGGCACCTCAATTCATTATTGGATGCCTTTCATGTGTTAATGCCCATTCTGAATCCTTTTACATTGAGTGGTGTGGGTTGCCCGGCCAGGCATCCAGCTGAGAATTTTGGATGCGTGCCCGGATTAGTCACATGATGAGTGGAGACGCTCGTCCCCTGCTTGATCACTGGATTTGGAGTGCGGTCTTGTCTCTTGCGCAACGTGGATACGTACGCTATCCGGCTGTTTATCCAGCCTGCGATGCGTTCCATTCGTTGTGGTTCACGTGACGGCCGCGATATTCACATCGCTGCATCACGTGACTGTTTATGTGTTCCGGCGTCCCACCGAGGGGAGAGTTTGGAACAGAGATCTATGCCTTAATGTTAATCGTACATGTGTTATGTGCGATGGGACAAGCATGCCATATATGCAACTGGGGATTAGCACATAATAACCTATATGTGCAGGTATAGTATACACATATTAGATACGCCCCCTAGTCTTTCCTATCCATCCAGTGGTTGATTATACTCCAAGGAGATAGGTGGATGGTGGATAGGCGGTTACACTATTTGACTTGACCAATGGGGGAATGGTGGTTTAGTGTGTGGGTGTGTATCACTGCACATTACCACCGCCCCTATTTTTTGGCGGGCTTTTTAAATTATGTTTCATTGGCTTAGGGAATATCACTTCCGGGGTCAAACAAGCTGTGATAGCTGACCTGGGAGGAGTTTCTGCCTATGTTGCTTTTCTATTGGCTCTTGTTTGGAGGCTGCGAGTTTGATTGGGTAGCCAATCTACTCTCCTCCAATCATAGATCCACAAGGCGGTAATCCACCTGATTGGTGGTTTCCTCTTTTAGTTTGGAGTGTTTTATGT
The DNA here is from genome assembly GCA_029206835.1 of Rana muscosa. Lineage (NCBI taxonomy): Eukaryota > Metazoa > Chordata > Amphibia > Anura > Ranidae > Rana > Rana muscosa. The sequence continues at coordinate 376,868,687 of CM055127.1, forward strand.
ATAAATATTTGAGCAATATGGGGGAGCAGGTTGATGCCCCAGTAGAAGTCTTATGTAGACGAAACGCGTAGGGCTTGGTACGCCACTCCCCATATTGCTTTGTTTTATTCTTATCTGTGATCACTTTTTATGTTAATTTTTGTGGTTTTATTCCAATAAAACCGTATACTACCCTTTTGACCTGCACCATTGGAGCCTTGTCTCTTTCTTTCCTGCATGGGATTCGGAGAGGCTTTACCTGGAGTTACTCTGCATCATTCAGTTACCCCCTTTGGGGGTCTTTGGTGGTCAAATTTCTCTTATACCAATTGGAAACAGGGTGGTACCCTAGGAGTCCAGGTTCGTTGTATCCATTGGGGATATCCATCCAAGGTTCGGATCCGAGGATTGTCGAGTCGTAACGGCCAAGATTCCAACAGCTTAGGAGTCATCAGACAAGTCGACTGGTCCTGTGGCTGGATTTCCCATGCTTATATGATCTGCTACCACGGTAGGCAGATCCACGGACTCTGGTAAGAGTGTTTAATCTGTTTCCTATAGTCGGAATATGTTTTTTCCTTGATGACCTACAGCCTACATGTCCTTCTTTGTATTGTGCCTTCACGGGTCATTTTGACGGACACTGCACATGTTTTTCTTTTTCCTTCACGATTACATATGTTGTTTTTTATGGATTTTATAGTGAACTCATACACATCCCTTTAGGTTGGTGTGATATTCATTTATTTTTCACTATATTTTGAGAGACATTTATTTGTTTTTTCCTTAATTACCAGCGCTACTTTTTTATTCCCATTAATGTTATATGAGGGTTGCAGTAGTTCTTCTCTCAGTTACTTTGTTTAGATTACTGGTTAATTTCCCAGGAAGAGAATCCCCTCTGTTCACAGAGGCTCTGTCCTCAGTGGAGGCACTGCCAAGTTTATTATCAAACACACTCATCCACTTAGCGAAGGTTCTGGTTCTCTTAGTTACCTACATTACCTACAGGTTTAGTGCAATATCCTGTTTGGGGACAGCTGTTTCTCATAACCTATCCCATCTCCCAAAAAAAGGAATCTACATGTATTTCCAGCAAGTATTCATTTAGGCCTCGTACACACAACCGGTTTTCTCGGCAAGAAACGACAAAAAAACTGCTGGCAGAGCTTTCTTGCCGAGAAAACCGTGCGTGTGTACGAGGCTTTCAGGTTTCTCGTCAAGAAAACTGCCCAGAATCTCGACGAGAAAAATAGAGAACCTGCTCTCTATTTTCTCGTCGGGATTCTTGACGACCTGTTTCCCGACGAGAAACCCGAGAGTGTGTATACTTACCTGTCGCCGTGGAAACCCGCGCATGCTCGAAATGACTTTGACGCATGCGCGGTAGCTTCCTAGGCATAGGTAGGGTGTAGCAAGATGGTGGCGACGGCATCGAATGTGACGAGTGCATGCTCGTCGTAGTCGATGACGTCACCGCGTTCATTCCATTCAAAAGAACGGCGGTTCTTTTGAATGGAGTGTGTGTACACTCGGCCGAGACAAAATTCTTGTCAAGATTCTCGTCAGGAAAAACGACGTAATTTTTCCTGACGAGATTCTCGGTCGTGTGTACTAGGCTTTTGAGTTATTATTTTGACATCTACTTTAAAGTCCATCACCAGGCAAAAGTATTACCCTCCAACATTTTTTACCCACCTGTGTCTAATGCGGCCCTTCGCAGCGTCTCTGTAACTGAGGACCTCATAGTGACATTGTCGCACCACTTCTGGAGTCTTCAGGACACTGTGAGGACCTTGTCAATGGGCAGTCAATAAAGTGTCCACATCACCAGGAATGGACATAGCTGATCTCAGAAAGATCCTCAAACTCTTCAGTGCAGAAGAAAAAATTCAAGTCTCAGGGAGTTACATAGCCACAGATGCAGGAAAGAAATTGGGACATTTAGTTTATTTTGCAATCTATCTCAAGTGCTAGCTTCTGTAGATGGGGATCAAATGGGTAAAGTTTGTTGGGGGGGGGGGATTAAGTGGGTCACTGGCTTTTAAGGGACATTCACATTTTTATATAATACATGTAAACTCTGTCTTGATGCCTGCATGTCTGTCACTACATCATAAGGGGCCTACAGTAAAGTGACAAGTACTCTCCGGGCCCCCGTCTACTACTGGGTGGGGAGCGGAGGAAGATCACTCCACCAGATAAGGCAAGGAGATAAGCAGATAGGCGGCTGGCCGAGACTTGAGCCAAGGCAGAAGAACATGCGAGCGGAGCTGGATGGGCACCTGAAACTGAAGAAATATTCCCTCCGCTCCGACCAGCACATGATCATCAGAAAGGGGCACAGATAATGGAAAGAAATAGACCCCCTAAGCTAGTAGGAGCGGCGGAGCGGGGGTGTAATTATGAATTATCTTTTTTTAATTCTGCACTGACTGTCTTTGAAATTGCACCAGCACCTGTTCAAATCCAATCTGGGGATGAAACCGGGGACAGACTTGGTCCGGGGACAGTGTCCTCAATCCGGGGACTGTCCCCTGAAACCGGGGATGTCTGGTCACCCTAGCCTACAGCATCATGCATAGTCACTGAATTCCTTGGTGACTCCTAATATGATTTGCAGCAGGGGTGCTATTCCTTGTATTTTATAGTAGAAGGCTTATTATTCGTTATACAAATTTAACTTTAAATCACTTTTCTTCTGATGGTTTTTATATTCAGATATATATTCCACTGACAGAAATCATGTAATTCATAATAGAATACTCTACGTGTGAGAAGTGTGACATTCAGTTTATCATTTTTCCAGATGGCAAATTTTTTTTATACTCTGATATTGCTACTCTTTGGCTATAAATTCAATTTTTCCATGTGTCACGTCACTGAACTCTAATAGTAAGCAATAACAGCGCCGTTCACCAATTATACATACACTGCGCTCCTACCTTTCATACTGTTTAACTCAAAGTGACATGTTTGTTTGTACAATGTGCATTTGATGGCAGGCACAGATGCAAATATGATATTTTATTGCTGTTGCCCCAGCATATGTAGACATATATATCCAGACTACCTGAACTCGTGTGATTTATATCTTATTGCTCGGTCCCGGGTGAATTCCTAGACTGTCATCTGTTGCCTGAAAGCAAAAAATAAACTGTTCTCTAGCTAGCAACTTGAGGTAATTCCAAACCACCACACGGTGACATTCTTGCTTCATGTTAAAATAGAAAAAGAATTTAGAACAGAACGTGTTCAGAGCCAGTGATACCAGCATGACCAAGTCTAGAATGGGTAGCATATAAGCAGGTGTCGTAAGGCCCATTCAAAATGTAAATGCATTCCCCAAAGGCTATACATGGCTTTTCAACTGAATGTTCCTATTTGTTCATTGTTTGATCTGCTATGGAGAAGAAGAGTGGGGAGGTGTTCTGTAGTCCTGTCGTAAGGTGGCAATGCTGCTGCTCTATAGATATAGTGTAGTGTGTGTGCATTGTCACCCCAGAACAGGAAGTGTGTTACTGGCAGAATCACTATGTGGAAGTTAAGGAAAATATAAAAAATAATAAAAAAAATAAACAAATTAAATTGCAGCCAACACATCTAGGGACTGGTAAGTTGCATTTTATTACAACCCTATGTGTTATGATAATATGTGCTGATGCACTGCAGTACCATTAATTTTTTAGGGCTCCCCATCGCACCTTAACAATGCATCTACTGTGCGTTTTGATGTGCTGTTTTGCAAAAATTAGTGCATACAATTTACATTCACTCATTGTTAAAGAATGGTAGCAATTTTACTGCTCCTTCTTACAATGCAGGTCTTTGAGTCAAATGACTAATTAAAAACAATGCACTCCTTAAAGCGGTATTGAACTCCGCAAAAAAAAAATGGTCACCCTGCAGGGTGATGCCATAATGTGCTAGCATGCACTGCAAACTAGCACAATATGACATATATACCTCTCAACCTGAGCCCTCCAGTTGTCACTGCTCCCTTGCACTTCCATTTTTACCTGGTCTTCCTTCCCAGTTTGCGCTTTCCAGCTGCTTGACTGGGCCGCAATGACGTCACTCCCGCGCATGTGCGCATGAGTCATTTTACAATGGCATACGTGCTGTAAATGCAGTCTGAGCTGTGCATGAGTAGCTCAGATTGCATCACCACTGACAGGCTGGGAGAGGCATTTATGACAGTAGAAACCACTAGGTTATCTTCTCTTATAGAAACCTTGCCTGTGTGCATTTTTTTACAAATGAGAGCTCAATGCCACTTTAAGTGGTTGATAACTTATCAGCAGCTGTGAAAGTGGTTGTAAATGCTGTTTTTTTTTTGTTTTTTTTAACAAAAAACACGTTATACATACCTTCCCTGTGCAACTGTTTTCGCACAAAGTGGTACTAAACCTCCTCTTGGCTCCTCCTCCTCTCTGTGCACCACCATAGGAAGCCACTTTCTATGGGGGGGGTGGGCATGTTCGGACTCGAACCCCAGAGCCAGGCTATGTGTGTCCATAGACACACAGAGCGTGGTTCAGCCCCACACCCCAGCCCCATCTCAAATGATTTTTTTATTTTTATAAATTCTTTATTTTTTTCACAGCAATAACAAATTACATTTGTACATCAACACCTCCCACTTCCACTTATACTTCTTCAACTTATCAATTACTACATCATTTATCACATAGTTGGAATCTCCTAAAACCTTCTTTCCTTTTTAATCATGCTTCCTCCTAATTTTAGTACAACCATGTGATACTTCCTGCCCTTATTACCGTTCCGTTTTTTAGAGAAAGAGAAAAAAAAAGAAAAAAAAAGAAAGAAAAACAGTTAAGGAATAAGAAAGATACCTAAAAAAAAAAAAAAAAAAATGAATAAGGAGGGGGAGCCCCCCCCCCCAGAATCCTTCTCCCATCCCCCTCTCCTCCTCACCCAGGACCTTCCTTAGGATTTTTGTTCCCTATATATAATATAGGGAGTCCAGACCTCCCAGTACCTCTCTTCTTGCTCTCTCAACATCATAGTGAGATTCTCCATTTGCTGGATTTCTGTTATTCTCCCCATCCATTGTATTTTAGTTGGAGCTGCCGTACTTTTCCACAGAATCGGAATACATGCTTTTGCTGCTGTAAGCAGATGCCTTAAAATCGAGTTTTTGTATTTTTCTGTCGATAACGGAATATCGTGTAGCAGAAAAGCTGCCGGATTTTCTCCAAGAGACATCTCAGTAATTTCCTTAACTGTTTCAGAAACCATATTCCAAAATTCTTTCAATCTTGGGCAGTCCCAGAATATGTGTAGCATGGTGCCTTCCGCTCCCTTGCAGCGCCAGCATTGGTTCGATACTTGTGGAAATATCCGATTCAATACTGCCGGGGTTCTATACCACCTAGTCAGGATTTTGTACCCTCCTTCTTGATATCTTGTTGCCATTGACGCTTTATGCGTAAACAAAAATATTTTCTTTTTCTGCTTCTCAGAGAATGTAACTCCTAAGTCTCTCTCCCATGCTTGTATGAAGGCCAGTTCTTGTGGGGCTTCTGACTCTATCAACAGAGCATACATAATTGAGAGTGAGTGTCTCAATGGTTCCCCTTTTAGACATATCTGTTCGAACCTAGATGGTATACGTACTTCAGGCACCCGTTGCCTAATTGACCACAGGAAAGCGTTCAGCTGTATTCGCCTAAATATATCAAGATCTTCCGCAAATACACATTCAATCTCCTCCTTAGTCATTATATGATTATCAATCACAAAATGTATGATCCTGCTAATTCCCCGCTGCCTTAATTCTTTAAATCCCCGATCTTTAAGACCCGGCTCAAAAATTGGGGTACCTAGGATGGGGATCATGGGGCTCGGATGCATAGACACCTTTGTTTTCCTAAATATCTTTTTGATAGATTGAAGTGTGGCACCCACCGTGGGGTGTCTTTTCGCCATCTGTGGTATCTCTGCATCCAAGAGCCATGCTAATCCCTCCAAAGGTATGGCAATTGTTGCTTGTTCCATATGTATCCATGGTTTTTCCTTTCGGAGTGTGCACCAATCCACTACTCTTGTTAAATGGGAAGCTTCATAATAACCCAACGGGTCTGGCAATCCGACCCCTCCTCTCTCTTTAGGTAAAGTCAAAATGTCTCTCCGTACTCTTGCAGATTTACCCGCCCAAATAAATCTCGTAAATCTTGATCTTAAGTCTTTCAGAAAACCTGTTGGCAGTTTTATTGGTAGGGTCTGGAACAAATATAAAAGTCTCGGCATTACATTCATTTTGATGATGTTTATTCTACCGAACCATGTAAAGATCTCTTTATCCCATCGCTGAAAATCTAATTTAATCTGTCTAATTAGTGGGGCAAAATTGAGTTCAAACACTCGATTCAGCTTATGTGGTATTTTGGTCCCCAAATAGCACATATGGGAATCTGTCCATCTGAAGGCAAAATTCTCAGAGAGCTGGTGTTTTAGCGTGGAATCTAATTCCACACCCATTGCTTCTGATTTATTATAGTTTACCTTAAAATTAGATATCTCCCCATATGTGCGTAACTCCGTCAGCAGAATCGGTAACGATATAACTGGAGCGGTCATAAAAAACATCAAGTCATCCGCATACGCGGCAAGTTTATGTTCTTCTCCTCTTATTGTAATACCCCTAATATCTGGATTGGCCCTTATTGTTCTTAAAAAGGGTTCTAATATAAGAAAAAATATGATAGGTGAGAGTGGACATCCCTGCCGCGTTCCATTGCCAATCGCAAATGGTTCGGACATTATATCGTTTACCTTAACTCTTGCTCTTGGACAAGAATACAGGCTTGTAATCCAGTTCATCATCCCACTTCTTAATCCTATATGTTGTAACGTGGCTCTCAGGAATGTCCAATCTACCCTATCAAATGCTTTTTCTGCGTCCGCGGATATAAGCACTAATGGTTTTTTACAATGATGAGACAGATGTATAGCACTTAGAACCCTTTGCGTGTTTTCTCTCCCCTCTCTACCCTGGGTAAACCCCACTTGGTCCGGATGTATTAAAGAGGGAATGAATTCCCCTAATCTATTAGCCAATATTTTCGTGAGAATCTTAAGATCTACGTTTAGTAACGAGATTGGACGATAACTGGTACATTGGGCTGGATCCTTCCCCTCCTTGGGGATTACCGTTATGTGAGCCAACAGTGTCTCCCCCGGTATCGTTTGTCCGTCGCGAACTGAATTAACAGCGGCTAAGAATTTTGGTGCCAGTTTTTCAGAGAACGTCTTATAATAAAGCAATGTATACCCATCAGGACCTGGAGCCTTGCCTGGTTTCAATTTTTTAAGGGTTTCTAAAAATTCCTCTGTTGTAATAGGTCCCTCCATTCCTTCTGCTTCCTCTCCAGGCAATTTAGGCATTCCCGAAGCTGCTATATATTCTTTCGCCAACTCCCCTCCATTTAATATCCTTATATTAGGCTGTTGACCCTTTATCTGATAGAGGTTAGTATAGTAGTCTCTGAATGCCTTCCCAATTGCCTGTGAGGAGCTAACTAGAGTGTCTCCCTGGGTTTTGATCTGGGCAATATGATTCCTTGCCCTCGTCTCTCTAAGAGCATTTGCTAGCATCCTGCTGGGTTTATTTCCATGTTCATAATATGCTCGTCTACATCGAGATAGTTTGGCTTTTGCTCTATCCATTAATAGTAAATTTAGTTCATCCCGTAAGCCCAATAGTTTCTCCTCTGTCTGTTGTGCCTGAGATTTTTTATGTGCCAATTCAAGTACCCGGATCTCTCCCAGCAGAGTGTCCAGCTTTGCTCCTATGGATCTTTTCCTGTATGCTCCTAGAGATATAAGAATTCCTCTTATATAACATTTATGCGCTTCCCATCTACAAAATGGAGTTGTTTCTTCTGAGTCGTTCACTTCAAAAAAAGCCTCTAGTTCCTGAGCTATTTGATTCTCATACTCTGGCTCTTTCAGGAGTGTCTCATTTATCTTCCAGTTCCATTCCCGAGGACTTGCACCCCCCCATTCTATTGTGCAGTTAGTTGGTGCATGATCCGATAATGTAAATAAGCCTATGGATGTCTCCACTATGCACGACAATACATTCTGAGATATAAAAATATAGTCGATTCTTGTATATGTCTTATGTTTAGCTGAGAAAAAAGTATAATCTCTATCGTGCACATGAAGAACCCTCCAAGAGTCCATTAATTGCAGATCCTGCAACAATCTCTTTGCTCTGCGCAATTTTACATAGGACAAATGAGACACTCCTTTAGAAACATCCAGAGTGGGATCTAGTGCCATATTCAGATCCCCTCCCATCAACAATGCCCCCTCTTTATTTTGATGTAATATATTCAGATATGTCTCTAGCGCCGAGACCTGGTCCTCGTTAGGTAAGTATATGTTAACTAATGTAACCTTTTGCTCACATAGAAATCCCTTTACAATCAAAAGACGACCTGTTTCGTCCTTAATTATCTTAATCTCTCTCCATGGTACCTGATTTGAAATCATTATTGATACCCCATTTGCCTTTGTGGTCTGAGATGCACCATGATACACAGTGGGAAATCTGCGATTCCCCAATTTTGGAACTTTGTCATTTCTGAAATGTGTCTCTTGTAGAAAAATCATTTGGGATTTGAGTCTCCCCAATTCCGCCAGCAATCTGGTACGTTTCTCTGGGCTATTTAGCCCCTTCACATTATATGAGGTGAGAGTTATTCTCGTCATCTTCCCGTTTGACACCCACCAGTCCCCTGGATAGGGGGATGGGCCCCGACAGGGTGAGGCAGAGTAAGGAAGGCCCAAAAAAATAATAATAAATAAATAAAAATAAATAAATAAATTAACCACTTAACAACCACCTGCCGACAAATAACGTCGACAAGGTGGTTGCTTAACTCTGGGAGGACGTTATATAACGTCCTCCCAGAATCGCGCTCCCGCGCGCCCCCTGGGGCGCGCACACGGGAAACTCCGTGACCGCCGGGTCCAGAGGACCCGGCGGATCACGAATCGCGGTAAATCGCCGCTGATAGCGGCCGTTTACCACATGATCGCTCCGTCAAATGACGGAGCAATCACTTGTAAACAGACCGCGTCATTTGATGACGCCGGTTCCTCCCTCCCCTCTCTGTACCGATCGGTACAGTGTGAGAGGGGAGGGGGAGGGAGCGGATGGCAGCAGCAGCACTGTGGGCTGGATCTGTGACAATTGCAGTCACAGATCCATCCATCCCTGCTCAGCCATCCCTGTGCTATACCCTGCCAATACTCTGCAATACACCCTGCCAATACTCTGCAATACCCTGCGAAATACTCTGCAATACCCTGCGAAATACTCTGCAATACCCTGGTGCAATACTCTGCAATACCCTGGTGCAATACTCTGCAATACCCTGGTGCAATACTCTGCAATACCCTGGTGCAATACTCTGCAATACCCTGGTGCAATACTCTGCAATACCCTGCACAATACTCTGCAATACCCTGCACAATACTCTGCAATACCCTGCAAAATACTCTGCAATACCCTGCAAAATACTCTGCAATACCCTGCGCAATACTCTGCAAAATACTCTGCAATACCCTGCACAATACTCTGCAATACCCTGCACAATACTCTGCAATACCCTGCACAATACTCTGCAATACCCTGCACAATACTCTGCAATACCCGCCACAATACTCTGCAATACCCGCCACAATACTCTGCAATACCCGCCACAATACTCTGCAATACCCTCCACAATACTCTGCAATACCCTCCACAATACTCTGCAATACCCTCCACAATACCCTGTGCAATACCCTCCACAATACCCTGTGCAATACCCGTGCAATACCCTGCCATACACCGCAATACCCTGCCATACACCGCAATACCCTGCCATAGTCCGCAATACTCCGCAATGCCCGGCAATACTCCGCAATGCCCGGCAATACTCCGCAATGCCCGGCAATACTCCGCAATGCCCGGCAATACTCCGCAATGCCCGGCAATACTCTGCAATAACCACTTCCCGCCCTCCGGCCGTCATATGACGTCCTTGACTTTGTGCGGGGATATCTGAATGATGGGAGCAGCTACAGGCATCATTCAGATATTAGCTTTTTCAGCCGGCGATTCCCTACACCATAAGAACAATCATAGCGGCTGTTCCGCCGCTTGATCATTCTTACGGGAGGCGAGAGGGGATGTCCCCCCCCCCTGCCGCCCTCCGGTGCTTCTACCGACTCACCGCTACGATCAAAGCCAGGATTGTTGTTTTTTTTTTTGTATTTTTTTCAGGCTTCCCAGCCTAGAGGTGAGATGTGGGGTCTTATTGACACCCCCCCCCCCCCCCCCATATCTCACTGTAAAGAGGACCTGTCATGCCATATTCCTATTACAAGGGATGTTTACGTTCCTTGTAATAGGTATAAAAGTGATCAAAAAAATGTTTAGGGCGGAAAAACATGTCAAACTAAAATAAATAAAGTAAAATGAAGAATAAAAATTTTTTTTTTCTTAAAGCGCCCCTGTCCCCGTGAGCTCGCATACAGAAGCGAACGCATACGTAAGTCCCGCCCACATATGAAAACGGTTTTCAAACCACACATGTGAGGTATCTCTGCGAACGTTAGAGCAAGAGCAATCATTTTGGCCCTAGACCTCCTCTGTAACTCAAAACATGTAACCAGTAAAAATATTTAAAGCGTCGCCTATGGGGATTTTTTAAGTAGCGAAGTTTGGCGCCATTCCACGAGTGTGTGCAATTTTTAAGGGCGACATGTTAGGTATCTATTTACTCGGCGTAACTTCATCTTTCACATTATGCAAAAACATTGGGCTAACTTTACTGTTTTTTTTTTTTTTTTAAGCACAAAACATTTTTTTTCCGTAAAAAACGCGTTAAAAAAATTGCTGCGCAAATATCGTGCGAGATAAAAAGTTGCAACAACCACCATTATATTCTCTAAGGTCTTTGCTAAAAAAACATATATAATGTTTTGGGGTTCTATGTAATTTTCTAGCAAATAAATGATGATTTTTACATGTAGGAGAGAAATGTCAGAATTGGCCTTGGTGCTCCAGAACGCCTGAAGGTGCTCCCTGCATGTTGGGCCTCTGTATGTGGCCACGCTGTGTAAAAGTCTCACACATGTGGTATCGCCATACTCGGGAGTAATAGCAGAATGTGTTTTGGGGTGTAATTTGTGGAATGCATATGCTGTGTGTGAGAAATAACCTGCTAATATGACAATTTTGTGAAAAAAAAAAAAGAGAAAAAAAAAATCTTGATTTTGCAAAGAATTGTGGGAAAAAATGACAACTTCAAAAAACTCACAATGCCTCTTTCTGAATACCTTGGAATGTCTTCTTTCCAAAAAGGGGTCATTTGGGGGGTATTTGTACTTTTCTGGCATGTTAGGGTCTCAAGAATTGAGATAGGCCGTCAGTACTTCAGGTGTGATCAATTTTCAGATATTGGCACCATAGCTTGTGGACTCTATAACTTTCACAAAGACCAAATAATATACACCAATTTGTACTTATTTTTACCAAAGATATGTAGCAGTATAAATTTTGGCCAAAATTTATGAAGAAAAAATAGTAATTTGCAAAATTTTATAACAGAAACGAAAAAAAAATAATTTTTTTACAAAATTTTCAGTCTTTTTTCTCTTATAGCGCAAAAAATAAAAAACCCAACGGTGATTAAATACCACCAAAAGAAAGCTCTATTTGTGTGAAAAAAAGGACAAAAATTTCATATGGGTACAGTGTTGTATGACTGAGTAATTGTCATTCAAAATGTGAGAGCACCGAAAGCTGAAAATTGGTCTGGTTATTAAGGGGGTTTAAGTGCCCAGTGGTCAAGTGGTTAATTAATTAATTAATTAATAAAATAAATAAAAAAACAAAAGAAAAAATATACCTCAGGATCTGGCTAGATCTCCAAGACCCTGAGTAGTGTATATTACCAGCTATAGCAGGCTTTATGCAACTGCAAGTATGCCTGCTACTTGCTTGGTATGGAAATTGAAAAGTTGAAGCGCCTCCGACTTCCCTCCACTTGGAGGAGAGGTGTTTAAAATTAGGGAAAGTGAATAGGCAGAGCAGAGATCAGAGCTACAGTGCCCATCCACATGCTCCCTTTAATCGATTCCCGCGTCCCTATCTACAGGTCCTTCTCAAAAAATTAGCATATTGTGATAAAGTTCATTATTTTCTGTAATGTACTGATAAACATTAGACTTTCATATATTTTAGATTCATTACACACAACTGAAGTAGTTCAAGCCTTTTCTTGTTTTAATATTGATGATTTTGGCATACAGCTCATGAAAACCCCAAAATCCTATCTCAAAAAATTAGCATATTTCATCCGACCAATAAAAGAAAAGTGTTTTTAATACAAAAAAAGTCAACCTTCAAATAATTCTGTTCAGTTATGCACTCAATACTTGGTCGGGAATCCTTTTGCAGAAATGACTGCTTCAATGCGGCGTGGCATGGAGGCAACCAGCCTGTGGCACTGCTGAGGTGTTATGGAGGCCCAGGATGCTTCGATAGCGGCCTTAAGCTCATCCAGAGTGTTGGGTCTTGCGTCTCTCAACTTTCTCTTCCCAATATCCCACAGATTCTCTATGGGGTTCAGGTCAGGAGAGTTGGCAGGCCAATTGAGCACAGTAATACCATGGTCAGTAAACCATTTACCAGTGGTTTTGGCACTGTGAGCAGGTGCCAGGTCGTGCTGAAAAATGAAATCTTCATCTCCATAAAGCTTTTCAGCAGATGGAAGCATGAAGTGCTCCAAAATCTCCTGATAGCTAGCTGCATTGACCCTGCCCTTGATAAAACACAGTGGACCAACACCAGCAGCTGACATGGCACCCCAGACCATCACTGACTGTGGGTACTTGACACTGGACTTCAGGCATTTTGGCATTCCCCTCTCCCCAGTCTTCCTCCAGACTCTGGCACCTTGATTTCCGAATGACATGCAAAATTTGCTTTCATCCGAAAAAAGTACTTTGGACCACTGAGCAACAGTCCAGTGCTGCTTCTCTGTAGCCCAGGTCAGGCGCTTCTGCCGCTGTTTCTGGTTCAAAAGTGGCTTGACCTGGGGAATGCGGCACCTGTAGCCCATTTCCTGCACACGCCTGTTCACAGTGGCTCTGGATGTTTCTACTCCAGACTCAGTCCACTGCTTCCGCAGGTCCTCCAAGGTCTGGAATCGGTCCTTCTCCACAATCTTCTTCAGGGTCCGGTCACCTCTTCTCGTTGTGCAGCCTTTTCTGCCACACTTTTTCCTTCCCACAGACTTCCCACTGAGGTGCCTTGATACAGCACTCTGGGAACAGCCTATTCGTTCAGAAATTTCTTTCTGTGTCTTACCCTCTTGCTTGAGGGTGTCAATGATGGCCTTCTGGACAGCAGTCAGGTCGGCAGTCTTACCCATGATTGCGGTTTTGAGTAATGAACCAGGCTGGGAGTTTTTAAAAGCCTCAGGAATCTTTTGCAGGTGTTTAGAGTTAATTAGTTGATTCAGATGATTAGGTTAATAGCTCGTTTAGAGAACCTTTTCATGATATGCTAATTTTTTGAGATAGGAATTTTGGGTTGTCATGAGCTGTATGCCAAAATCATCAATATTAAAACAAGAAAAGGCTTGAACTAATTCAGTTGTGTGTAATGAATCTAAAATATATGAAAGTCTAATGTTTATCAGTACATTACAGAAAATAATGAACTTTATCACAATATGCTAATTTTTTGAGAAGGACCTGTACATATCCTACTCCCGGTTTCTGTCACAAAGAACCCCCTCCCCTTTCTCAGCTATTCATTACTACCTATATTACATATTACATCATACCCTTATTATATCCTATAATCTAATACAGCTATCACCCTTATCACACAGTGTTTCCTTCTATCACAGATTTTTAAAGTATTCTCACAAAATAAAATAACAATACCATTGCAAAAGAAAAAAAAAAAATTCCCTTCCCTTCGTTTCTTTCCCTTTCAGTTTCTTTTTGCTAAGTCATTCACCAATTAATTCCATATTTTCTCTCATTATCTCATTGTCTCAGCTTCCCATTTCCCTTAATCAGGTTTACTGGGATGTCATAAATTATATAAAAACTCCTCTGCTGTCCAGGTACTCCAATATGCCCCCCCCCCATTACAATAATTGCATGGGGGGTTTCCATCCTTCAGTATGATGACTTTAACTTCACTGTCCTTGGTCCTAGTACCCTTATTCCCACTGTTCAGGGGATATCCTGCCCTCTAAGTCCTCTCCTCTCCCCTATGTGACATGTGTTATATGTGCTATTGTGAATTCCATCTACCTTGCCCCCTACCCCTAACCCCTTTATCCCTTACCCCTAACCCCCTTACCTCAAAAAAAAAAAAAAAAAAAGGGGAAAGAGACCATATCTCTCTCGCTTCTTATCACCAATCACTTCAACTATCTCCTTGAGAGAAAAAAAAAAAAAACAATAAAAATTATCGAGGGGAAAAAGCCCCCATAGAAAAAAGACACCTTGTGTAGGACATATTCCTATGCCAATATGTGTATTATCTTCCTAGTTATCAATAGTGAATTGTGAAAAGTGTTCTTTACTATTTATTATTATTCCTCTTGGTCCATTGACCTACTCTGAGGGGTCAAAATACCCCATAGGGAAAAAAAAAAGTGTAATTTGTACCCCCCTTTCTTATCTCCCCACCCCCTCATTCTTCTCTACTCCCTCTGATCCTTCTTTTTTAGATTTACCCTAGAACCCTCCCCTCCCCCCCCATCCTAATCATTTCCCTATTACCCATCTCCCCAAACAGTGAGTTCGGAAGAGAAAAAAAAAAAAAAAAAACATGAATATTCTTTACCTAAACCATATACCACATGGATCATATAACTATATATATCCATGGTTCCTCTATTATCCATAATACAACAAAGCATAATCCTCTAGTCCACTATTATTCTTCCATCTGCATCTTCTGATTTATCCACTCAAAAAAAAAAAAAAAAAGGGAGGTATCTCCAGAAGCTGGGAAGGACACGAGGGGAACATGAACACACTCTGGTTTACCTATTGCATAATTCTCTCCCACCTCCCCCCCTCCCCTCACCCCCGTAAGAAAACGGATCATTTCATCCAATTTGCCCCGACCTCCCACCCCCCTAAAAAAGAGGGGGAAAAAAAAGGGGGGGGACTGTTCTTTCTTTCGTGGATTAATCGTATTCCTTTTTCATTCCTGTGGTGGGTTACAGGGCCATATGTTTTATACAGTTCCTAGATCATTCCTTCTTCTCTCCCTTTGTCCATATCGTTGATAGGGGGGTTGTTCCGTAGATACGGGTAACTCTGTCCAATTAGGGACCTCCATGGCCTCTGAACCCAGAAATTTAAAGAGATCTGGAAGTTGGGCAGGTTCTCTTAAATTGAAACTGTACCCTCCTTTTTTTACTATCACTGCCAACGGGTAACCCCATCTATATGTAGCCCCTTTGTCGCGCAGATATTCCAGTAGAGGTTTTAACATACGTCGCCTAATTTTCGTTTGCCTGCATAGGTCCGCGTATATTTGTATTTCTCCTCCCATATACTTCAATGTACCCTCCTGCCATGCGGCCCTGAGTATGTCCTCCTTTACCCTGAAAAAATGAACTCTACACAACACATCCCGTGGATTGGTCTGCGTCTGGTTCCGCGTCGTGGGGACTTTGTGCACACGGTCAAGTTCAATAGGGGTATTCGGGGGGTTCTTTAATAACTGATTTATAATATCCATCACTGTCTCTCTTAGCGCAGGTCCTTCAGTCTCCTCTGAGACCCCCTTTATCCGAATATTATTCCTTCTGCTCATATTTTCCGATTCTTCGGACTGTAACTGTAACCATATCATTCGTTTATGTTGTTTATCTAGTTTTTCTTCTAATAATTCTAATCGTGTCTCTGTCATAGTTTGTACTTGTTCCAGATTTAGTACTCTAAAATCCACCGATTCTACCTTATTATGTACCTCTGCAATCTCATCTCTCAGTGTCCCCGTTATACTAACTAATAATTTTTGAATGTCTTCTTTAGTGGGGAGAGCCTGAATAAGCTGTTTGAGCTGTGTTATATCTTGCTCTATCCCCTTCTCCTGTTCCTGTGTGTTTGGTGTAGCATACGAGCATACCTGTATATCTTCATTGGTACCTGTAGGGAGTTCACCTTCCACTGCATCCATCGCTGTGTCTGATCCAGTCTGTAATGCTGGAGCCGTTGATGCAGTCGCTGAGACTGTAACCTGCAGTGACCCCTCCGGAAATGGCTCCTGTGTCAGCGCCGAGTTAGCACCTGCGTCCCCTGGTTGTTTCAAGTCCTTCTTAACCGTCAGGTACCGGGTAATATACGAGTGGCTTGGAGTGTACGGCACTCCTGTATTCTTTCCCCGTCTCGACATGGGCCGTCAGATACACTGCCACCTCGCTGGATAGGACGCTGCAAAGCCTTATCTGTGAAACTGCGGAGCTACGGTGATACACTGATCCGTGCCTCCTTAGAAAACACCTCCGCTCTTTCGCCCAGCGCGACGCCGCTTACATAATGTACTGGCCACAGGGCTGTGGGGCTGCAGAGATATTGATGATCGGATGCAGCTTTGCGAGCACTGCCTTAAGAACCAGTCACCGCGGTTACCCCAGCTGTGGAGAGACTGCTTCGGATCTACAGCGCTACGGCACTGAGGAGACACCCTCGGTTTGTGATGCCTAGGGGCCGTCGGTCAGCGAGGCTAGGGATATTCTGATGGACCGCGGGAACATCCACAATACTGTCGGTCTACTGAAGGGAGCTCTGTGGCACTGCTAGGCTCCGGGCTCTCACGCCGCCATGCCTAGACCACTCCCCCCGGAAAACTAGGGTCATATGAGATGATTTGACTGACAGCAGTATAAGCCAATGGAGAGAGAAGAACTGAAGCCCAGGCCAGTGCTGGGTCGATACAGGAGTCAGGTGTGTTTGGGAGGGGAATGGGGGGTATTGAACTTTTTTTTATCTTAATGCAGAAAATGCATTATGGTAAGAAAGAAAGCACTTTTTGCCTTTACAACCACTTTAACGCTTTCATTAAAATGAAATATATGCTTTGAGGGTGCAGTAAAACAACTTTTTTAAAGACTTGTATCAACTACCCGCACAGGGAAACTATCAAGGCTTGTTTCTGCACCACACCTGCCACCTGTGTTCTAATGTGAACAGGGCACATAGAAAACGATTGTGCTAATGCCAGCCAATGACCTGTGTTTCTGACCAAGCTGAGGGCACGTCGGACTGCTACAGAGAGACCACTACTTACACATTCTATCAGCAGCCTACTTCTCATTGTAGAGGACTTTGTGCTGATGCTAGATTTGCATTATTGAGAAAAAAGTGAGAATTCACTGCACTAGTAATATATCCGTTTCAATAATGTGTTTGCTGTAAATAATACATATTGCTGTCCTTTTAAAGCAGCACCAACTTAATTACTGTTTGGAAATATTTGTGCAGTCATGCTTGCTACATGTATACATCATATAGATTATCATATCATGATCAGGATTGATCTACTTTTACATTTATTTCCTTGAAATTATATTCCATTTAGTGTATGTCAGAAATAAGAGATGAGGTTTGGATGTGGGTCTACCATGGCTATCATAGGGGGATTCTGTCAGTTTGCAGTCCCGTCAAACTAATGCAGGACTTTAGTAGGCTGAATGCTTTTCACAGATAATGTACTGCAAGGACCTTTGAACGTAGGTCAGCTGGCTTGGGCTTCATGTACACGGGACGTTGTTCAACCTCTCCTGAACGATTTAACTTGACAGCTAGAAACCGGCGTCTAAAACAATTGTTTCGCCGCGTTTACATGCCGCGTTTAGCCGCGTTCGCATCTAGAAGCATTTAAAAAAGTATTTTTGGGGTTTTTTTTGGGTTAAAATGAAAAACGTCTATAAACGAAACACTGCTAAACGCGAGTTACTGCGTTTAGCTGTGTTTACCCGCGTTTGGCGCTTGAAATGCCTGTAAACACAGCTTCTGAACGCATTTTTTGGGGTTCCAGAAAAAGCCTCTAAACTCAACTGCCTAGAAATGACTATAAACGACCCTGTATACATGTACTGATAAGATAACATAGAGGAGAGTTCAGGAGCAGTTGAAAAAAATGCCCAACTGCTCCTAAACGTCCGTTTACCAGCAGTAGTGTACATGAGACCTTAGAAGGGGCAATTTTTGACAGCAGAATGGGCATTTAATATGTAAATACCGTACTACAATTAAAAAACAAAAAAGTCTGGCTTGCTGCATGTTTAAACGCACAAATTGGTTACATATTTCTTTTTTGTGGGTGGTAAAACCGCAGCTCAACCACTTGTTTTTCTTTTTATAGTCCCTGGTCGCCTGTGTGAATGAGGTCTATTTCTAATTATAAGCTCTTTTAAAAATCAACAACTTTGCTGCCCTCTTTCATTTTTATTAATGGATGCATTTTTATCTTTAAGTTTATTTTGTGGTTGATTTAAGATCAGTGGTCACATAAAGCTATTTTTTTTTGCTTTAAAAAATGGCCTTTACATATTACTGTAACATATGTTCAGCATTGTGTATATACTGTATAAGCTATGTTAAGCTTTTTTGTCATATTTTCTGTAGCTCTTTAAAATGCAGGCCAAGTTAAATATGCATTACTATGCTTATTATTAAAGTGGATCCACTGATAGGATCCTAACACAAACGTCACATCTTGTAAGAAGACAATCAGTCTAAGAACAGTGAGATCAAGTTTTTTCTGACCTCATTCTGATGTTTTTACAAACAGTAAATGAGGACACAATTTTCCTGTGAGAGGATCACATTTTCATAAATTTTCATACTTTATCTTTTCAGTGTTAGGCAATCTGAGGTTACCTAAAAAAATTGAAATAAATGATGAATAAAGAATACTCTGTCGGGTTAATCTACGTACTCCAATGAATGTTTCAAATTGTAATCGTTTTTGTTTCTTTTTGTCCTTTACAAGAAACGGTTATGGGTAATAATTATAATTCCATTAATAAGTGGACACTGGCACATGTATTTGCATTTTCAATATGGTTTTTACATGATCTTTCCCATATGGCTTAAAGTGGATGTAAACCCTATCCTATAACCAGTGAAGTGAACAGCTTCAGATGATACACAGAGATGAAACAAATCTCTCTACATACGTTTTTCATGTATATTTGCTGTCTTCAGATTTCTACGGTCTTTAGAAAGTGAACATCGTGTTACAAATCTTTTTTCCTGTTTCAGCAGTGGGTGTGGAGTCTGAGCATACACTGTGTGTGAGCTGATTGGAGGAAAGGCACACGCCCCCCCCTTCACATAGGCAGAGGAACGAACGACAAGCTCTTTGCTGATCTATCTCTAAGTTCCCTGCTTAACACAAATTTCCATCTGCTGTTATCTTCTGTGTCAGAGAACTTGTCAGAAGTTATCATGCTAATAACAGAGGAACGGAGCAGCAGAAAGACACGGCACTCAGAGCTTTAAAGAGAGATACGTCAAGTCTACAGATATATGTGCCCAGGTCAGATTTCATGAATGGGGTTTAAAACCACTTTAAAGTAGAACTCGGGGCTAAGACTATCTAATGCCAAAACTGCTCCCATCCCCCCTCTAATGCCTATATACTAACTACCTTGTAGAAAAAAAATGTGTAAGGGGCAGGGGAGCAGCTTTAAGATTAGTTTTAGCCCAGAATTTTACCTCAAGTCAAGTTGCTTAATGTGTACCTGCCACTCTGGCATGTAGAGATGAGCCAACAGTATGGTTCGAACCTAGGTCAGATAAACACTAGGGCTGTGGAAATTAACTATTAATTCCTCGATTAATCGATTAATTGTTTTGATCGATCAAAATTCTTTTGATCGATTAAAATTATTTTGATCGGTACACACCTCTCCCCCAGCGTCCGGGTCTTCAGGGAGATCCGGTGATGTCACGGACACCGGCGGGGCGTGCCATGTCCATCTGAAGGGCTCCTTTGCTGTGCCTTCATATCTGCATGCCGGCGGGACCTTACTATCTGCCACATGCAAGGGCTGTTACACTTCCCTCTATCACTTCCCTCTATCAACCTGGGATTTTACAGCCATCCACTGGGAGTTGTGATAGTTCCCTTCACGGGACATCTACATGCCGATGGACTGATGTTAGCCCCTTCTCATCTGGATTCAGCAGTGGTATCGTTGTACACATTTTTATACCAGTATCATACTTTTTTTTTTATGACTGCTTTTGCTACCGTTTGGTATTACTCGCACCATTTTTACAATTTATGTAGCTACATCGATTTTATCTCCAGTGCAATATTTATTTTGATTACTCGAACACGAAAATTTTAATCAGTAACAGCCCTAATAAACACCCAAACTTTTGCCCATCTGATCCCCTGGCAGGAGCCGAGCATCTTCTGTGGAGATGGTATTTCTATTGCTTCTATATATGACAAATTCCTGATGTCACTAGTTCCTACTGAACTCAGACTCTGCCATGACATGCAATGCCAAGCTGCAGAGAGCAAGAGAGCAAAGCCAGCAGACTATTAGCATGCATTAAAAAAGGTATTTACTCAACAGGTAAAACTATAATTCTACCACTTTACAAAACTCTGGTTTGGCCACATCATGAGTATGCTGCCCAGTTGTGGTCACCAAATAAGAGGGCTGGAGGACCTCAGTTATGAGGAACGATTACAAACATTAAACAATCTCCCTGGAGAAGAGACGCTTTAGAGTGGATATGATCACATTATACAAATCTTTGAATGGTGACTCTAGCATTGGGAGGAAACTATTTAATCTTAGGTCCCAAAAAAAAGACACGTGACCACACAATGAAATTGGAGGAGAAGGGGTTCAATCTTAAACTGTGTAAGGCATTCTATATTGTTAGAGTGGTAAGTATGCGGAAGTCCCTTCCACAGTTGGTGGTGCCAGCAGAGAGTATAGATAAACTTTTAGAAGTGTTTCTTAGCAAACACACTGTACAGGGATATGGAAAACAGTAGACACACTTGCGCGCGCGTTGAGCTAGATGGTCTTCATTCAACCTTACAAACTATGTAACTAGATAACTAAAATTGTTCTAATGCTTATATCCTTTCATGCAGCCTATGCTTTACCAATAATTACTTATACTGTATGTCAACCATTCTTTTCAACCACCTTACATACTATATGGATAAAAATAGAACCATAAATAGTGTATATTCCATCCAGGGTCAGCAGTATTTCTGCAATTTGTCAGATTTCTGTTGACTGTAACACACAAAAACATAATTATCCAATGAAACAGCATGTGGTACCCAAGACAGCAAGATATCTTTCTTCCATTGTTCCATTGTCAATTGATGTGCCATAAATCTGTTTACAGTCCTGTGCAATCAACGTTTATGTGGCTGCTTTATATATTTTCTACTTTGTACATCTCATGCTTAAATAATGAAACAGAATTTTGGGGTCAGCTCAAGTTTATAAAGGAAGCCCTTTTGTTTTGGAACACTAATATTTCACATTACAAAATATATAGTAATAATACTGCGCCAATCTAAATTATAATAGTAAAAAGTAGCCAAACACCAAAAATCAGACAAGATAATGAAGTGTATAAATGTTGTAAAGTGTGGCCCTAATGAGAATAAGGTGGGAAACCTTAATAGATAAACTTAAAACTACACAATGTTATGTGAAATAATCAAGTGAAAACGTGCAGCATAGGATATTTAGTGAAAAAAAACTTTGTGGAATACTGATTAGTATCCACCTAAAACTGTCTGTAGTGGATGACACAGACTAGTGATTATCAAATCAATGAGCTGGTAAACATATACAAAAATAAATTCATTAGTGCAACATAAAAGCAAATTCATATGGGGCATCCCAGGTGAGTGCATGTCCATTAAATTGCCATATATCAAATAAAGTTCAGAAATCAGGATCCAATAGAGATTTCACGGTGACTGCAGGATATACTATAAAGATGAATGGATCAGACGTTCTAAGCAGACATATGAAGTGTGTATCATTACCCGGGAGTGCCTTCACCTTGGGCCAATAGGAGAGAAAAAGGTACTCTTACCAGCCAGAGTGGATCCAGCACACCGTACGGATGGATCATCAAAGCTTTGTCCACTCCGTGGATGGAAAAGGCAGCAGGGATCTCTAGAACACCTCCTCCTAGTGCTGATTCCGTATCTCCAAGCCAGAAGGGAAATCCAAATATCATGCAGTAATCACCTCATTTAGAAATGGCCATGAAAAAAAGGAAAAATCCTCCGCATAGTGTAAATCCAAAAAGATTTATTCTAAATCCATAAAAGTTCAAACAGTTTGAACAGCAATAAAAAAAATCCATAAAATATAGGAAGGCAGCATGGTATGGACAGCTGGGGCTGACATATAAACCCGAATGGTTTCGTTCAAACAGACTTCAACTGGGGTATACTAAAGCTCTCTGTCCTCCACGCTTATATAAAGGAAGAAATCATACAACAATTGAAAACAGATGTGCCCTGCTGCAATTCCCGCTTCCGGGATCGCCACATCCTATGAGAACAATGAATAATATTGTGAGTACGGCCCCCAGTGATGCCAGACCAATAGGACCGTTTAGCATCACCAGGAAACTCCGCTGCGTCATCAGTCTGTATCTGTATGGTCGTCTGCAATTGGAGGTATGTCAGCAACACCTGATGCTCCCTCGTGATTCGAGCATCCAACCGCAAGGCATGCTGGGATATGCAGTCTCGTGAGAAGCCAAAGACTATCGCACAGAGATCAATTACCCAGCTTGTCATGATGTCTCTTATCCACACGTGAGCTGGGGTGCGCAATCTCGCGATAAGCCTGAATGCCATATTCACCGAGGTGCGCTACCCAACTGAACTGTGTGTTGACACATATCAGATCGCCTTAGCAGTGTGTATAAACATCCGCCCAGCGGAAATATATTGGTAGTGCATCATGCAACCTCATAACCCCGGCCTCCGCACGAAAAGCAGGCTGGGAGATGTAGTATAAAAATAGGCTCAAGGCTGCAGCCGCAATGCTTATCTCACTGAGACAAATTATAATAGGTGGATTAAGGCATGAAATCTCGCGGTCAGCTTCAAACTAAAGCGCAGAGATCAGCCATCCTACCTGTCTGTATATCCTCGTACTGTATGTCTGATAACATGGGAGCAACTATGTAGTGACTCTTACACTACAAAAACATACGTATAATCCTATATTGGGTATATAAAATTATTTGATAAACTTAAAAAAATTTAAAATAAAAAATAAATAAAAACGGACTAATTGTCCCGGAAGCGAGGAATTGCACCCAGAAATTGTCCCCTAAAGTTTCTGGTGACACACATAACCAGAAATACTTCAAATAGTTTGTTAAAGCCACTATATTACATCCCAATTTTTATTTTATTTTTTGTATAGACTGTATCAATATATAGCATGTAAAGGAAACCTCTATAATACATCGGCTAATCAATAAATGGTGTTATGCTCGATTAATGAAGGCATTAATGTCCCATTCCACGTTAAGGCCATAAGGTCTATAACATTTAAGCTGATATATCCAGTAAGTTTCCAACTTGGAGACCCCCCTCAAATGGGACTCACCCCTCCAACCGGAAACAAACTGATCTATGATTTGGAACATGGTACCCTTGGGGTTCTTGTTATGGAACTCCAAGTAATGCCTAGGGACACTATTATTAGTCTTACCCTTTTTAATACTAGTTAGATGCTCTCCTACCCTTATAGAAAAAGTGCGGATAGTACGTCCTACATATTGTTTCCCGCATGGGCAGGTAAGTAAATAAACAATGTATTTACTCGCACAGGTCGTAAAATTTTTCATTTGGTAACTAATCCCCGTAGATGTGGACTGAAAGGTGTCAGTTTTTCTTCTCCCACAGGTATTAATTTGACACACCTTGCACTTCCTGCAAGGGTAGTACGCTTTTAGATGTGGAAAAAAGACTGGTACCACTGGGGGATCCATAACATTAGGTGCAATATGGTTTCTCAATGAGGATACTCCCTGATACGTTACTCCCGCCCTTTCAGGGAGTGTAGGTCCCAAAATCTGATAATTTTTTAATACCTTCCAATGTTTTTGGAAAATGTCTCTTATTTGTTTATGTTGGACAGAATATGTAGTAAAAAAAACATTTATATTTAGAATCCTGGACTGGTTTATTCCGTTCTCTAAGTAAAGAATCCCTCTCAATCATGGCAATCTGTTTGATCTCTTCCTCTATACTAGAGGCTTGATATCCCTTATCTACAAACCTAGACTTGAGTATATTGGCTTGGAAATGGAAATCTGAGAGATTGGAACAGTTACGTCTGATTCTCAAAAGTTGGCTCCGTGGCACAGATTGCAACCACGCTGGATGGTGACAACTGTCGACCGGAATGTAACCATTCCGGTCGGTTGGCCTAAAGAATGTCCTGGTTTGTAATTGTCCATCATAAGGGAAAATTTCTAAATCCAAAAAATGTATGGACCTAAAACTAGCCTCATAAGACAGGCTAATACCAACATCATTATCATTTAAGGTAGACATGAAAGTGTTCAGAGAAACCTCATCACCCTTCCATAGGAGGAGGATGTCATCTATGTATCGAACCCAGAGTATAATCTCGGGTCGATTGGAAGCATAGATGACATCCTCCTCCCATTTAGCCATAAAAATGTTGGCCAAGCTGGGAGCAAACTTTGCTCCCATTGCAACCCCCTTTTGTTGTAAAAATAAATCACCATTATACCAAAAATAATTATGGTGGGTAGCAAACTGTAAAAGATCCATGATATATCTTTTTTTGGGTACCTGAGAGATCAGTAACCCTGGACAAAAACAAACCAACGGCCGACAGACCCAATTTGTGTAAAATACACGTATATAGCGAGGCAACATCTGCCGTAACGAGCAAGATGTCCTCGCTATACTTGACCTGTTGTAACTGTGAAATTACATGACAGGTGTCCTTTAGATATGACGGTACAGACTTTACAATAGGCTGCAAGTGGAAGTCTATATATCTCCCTATTCGGGAAGTCACGGAGTCGATTCCGCTAATTATTGGACGACCCGGAGGATGACTAGCATCCTTGTGTATTTTCGGTAATGGCAAGGGCTAAATTATTGTTTTTGCCCAGTGTGCCATTAAATTTATTTATTTTTTTACTGTATCCCGTACTTCCTCGGCAGCTGGCATTCTCTTCTTCTATCTGGTGTTCTGGGCTGTGGACAGACCCCCAGCACGCTCGCTTAAAATGCGGGACTGCTGGTCCTGCATTGTAAGTTATGATGTGAGAGTTAGACCACTTTCACACTGAGGTGCTTTTCAGGCGCTTTCACGCTAAAAAAAGTGCCTGAAAACTTATTTCCATTAAAATCAATGAATGCTTTCACACTGGGGCAGTGCGCTGAAAAAACGCCCCTCTCCATTGAAATGAATTGAAAGCACCTGAAAAGCGCTTCAAAAGCGCTCAGTGTTTTACTGGTAGTTTTTCAAGTGCCTCAGTGTGAAAGGCCCCTTTCACACTGAGGCGCTTTGCAGGCGCTATTGCGCTAAAAGTAGCGCCTGCAATGCGCCCCAAAAAAGACGCTCAATTGTATCCAATGTGAAAGCCTGAGGGCTTTCACACTGGAGCGTTGCGCTTGCAGGAGGGTCAAAAAACTACTGCAAGCTGCATCTTTGAGGCGCGATAGGAGCGGTAAAAATACCGCTCCTATAGCGCCCCTGCCCATTGAAATCAATGGGGTAGCTCCTCCAAAACGCTGCAAAGAGGCGTTATTGCGGGCGTTTTTAACCCATTTTTGGCCGCTAGCGGGGGTTAAAATCCCCCCGCTAGCGCCCGCAAATCGCGGCAAAAAATACGGTATATCGGCGCTAAAAATAGTGCCGCTATACCGCCAGCGCATCCAGCGCCTCAGTGTGAAAGTAGCCTAAGACTGCCGGACAGAGCGTTGAAGAGAGATGGCTTCAGGGGGCCAGTTACACAGAGAGGAAGAAGTATGCAGTAAGGAGGGCTAATGTAAGTAAAATTGGTTTCAAAACCCAAGGCAAAAACGAGCATTTAACCCATGCAGTGCGGGGAGAACCCCAACTATAAGGCCTCTTTCATACTGAGGCGCTTGAAAAACTGCCAGTAAAACACTGAGCGCTTTTGAAGCGCTTTTCAGGCGCTTTTGAAGCGCTTTCAATTCATTTCAATGGAGAGGGGTGTTTTTTCAGAGCACTACCCTAGTGTGAAAGCATTCATTAATTTTAATGGAAATAAGTTTTTGTGAGCTTTTTAGGCGCTGTTTTTAGCGTGAAAGTGTGAAAGTGGTCTTAAGGTTACAGGCCAAATTTCTGGTGGACATCTGTGGTTTGAATTACCTAAGATGCCCCCATCGCTTATATATTGCATCAGTACCATCAACTACCTCATATACCGATTGGATTTTACCAACCAATTAGGGTTACAGTTATTTATCATGGAGACACACTTCAATGAGTTTGGTATTTTATTATGTCTACAGTATGAATCAATTATGTTATCATATCATGTTATTATGAGGTAATAGATACATACCCCTTTGCTTATATATTGCAGTATTACCATCAACTATCTTACACACTAACTGGATTGTACCAACTAATTAGGGTTATAGTTATTTATTATAGAGACACACCTCAGTGAATTTGGTCCTTTATAATGTTTCTAGTATGAACTAATCATGTTATTATACTATGTTATTATTATTGTTGTATTTTCTATACAATTAAATTATTGACTGCCAATTGTTGTTATGCAATGCTTTCATGCAATGTTTTTAGTTCTACTATATTAGGTACCTGCCATATTAATTTGTATTGTGTAATGTCCTGGGATGCATGCCTGATATAAAGTCCCTCCCTCTTTCCTTCTTGTTCAAATATCGGGGATGGAGGTTACCTGCCTTTACATGCCTCGTGGCCTCATACAAAGTCCCAATCGTTTGTTTTGTTTTCATTTTTATTTACCTAACAATGTTGTATTACCTGTTGGACTCCAGTTGTAAGATGGCATCATTCCTTTGCTACACTAGTGAGGGTTTTATTGCCACATGTCATCGCTGAAGAGATCTGTCTTCATGACCACTGTCACTGGGGCAGAAAGTGAGAGAAAACACTCCTCAGCAATTAAAGCCTTACAACATTTCTAACACTTCCCCACTTTATAAAAACGAATGATTAAACTTTGCAGTAACATGCAAAACACATGTTATGCGTATTGTGTGCTGTGGTGCCATTATTTTTATTGCCACCCAAGTGCACCTTGCCAACAAACCTGCGTTGCAGCGCACCACAATGCATGCTAACACACCACAAAAATATAAAACCAGCCTAAGTGCATGTCCAGCAAAAAAAACTTTCTCTTTGGGTAGAGTGTGGAAGGTTTAGAACACCTGTCAGGTTTTTTTTTTTTTTGATACCCAGGATTCCTGCTGAGATGTCCCCTAACTTCCTGTCACATGACAACTGTTTCACCAGACAGGAAGTAAGGTAAAATCGACAAAAAAGCCACAGACTGCAAAACAATTCTGACAGGGATTCTTGCCTTACTGTACTAATAATGAAGCATTTTTATTGATCCTCATGCGCGTGGACATATAACTGTTCCTTTTTGCTATAGTGTAAAATCCTCTGTGCTTTCCTGCGCCTGGGGAGCTTCACCAGCCACACCACCCACGTGTGCTGTTAAAGTGTTTCTCCCCAAATGGCAAAGTGGTACATTGAGTGAAAAATGCTATTTGCGTGCATTGGCATTTACCTGAGCGCAGCTGCATGCAGATATTCACTTGTGGTGGTAGGTGTATGCTGCACATATGGCTCCCCGGGTGCAGGAAAATGTCAGGGATTTTATGCTTCAGCACACAGGAGCTGCTCCGTTTTTGCGCATGAGACCCAAATTTTTGTTTTGCTATTGAAGATTTCACTTTACTTTTTGCCTGGTGAATATCTGAGGGCCCAATCAGACCAGCCCAGTCTGTTGTGGTGTGTTGAATGCATGTGTGCTAATGTCTTTTATTAGGGCAGCCCATTCACTTGTGCACACCACTATGGCCCAAAAAGCTTTCATGTAGCATTTTTAGCAGCGCACCAAACCTCGCATTAATGCATAGCTGTGCGCTGGGCTGCAACGCAAGTTCTCTAAGAATAAATGGCACCACATTGCACCAACATGCTTAAGAAAGCCCCAGATAGCAGTGAAATCTGACAGGGGTTCTGATCTTTTCCCACTCTATCCAAAACTGAAAAAAATAATTGTATTGGTGTCTACTTAATGCACATATGGGTATGTAAACAACTGTTAAGTCGTTTTTTTGGGGGGGGTTTTTCACTTGAAATTAAATTTCAGCAGTCTGACAAGATGAACATCTATTTTTACTGAATAATTCTAGTGAAGGACACAAACAACAGGGTTTTTGGCACAGAGAAACACATACTTTGATGTATTACTGAACATTTCTGGAAAAATAAATCCTATGTATGAATAAAGTCCATTTTTCACTGAAGCAGTGTGTAACTCGGTTCTCTATCATTCAAGGCAGCCAACATCCCCTTGGTGTCAGAACTTTCTATCGATGACATCCATTTTGATGACTTCTCCCTGGACGTTGACGAGATGATTACAGCAGCCCTGAGAATGTTCATGGAGTTGGGAATGGTTCAGAAGTTTAAAATTGATTACGAGGTAAACATCTGCTCTGCTCATGTATCAGCCTCTCTTGTACTGGCATAGGTTCTCTGTACACTGGTAATGAGATCTTCTGCCATACATAGTACAGCAACATCTTCATGCCCCTTCTGTTTTACAGACCTTGTGCAGGTGGCTGCTGACAGTGAGGAAGAATTATCGAATGGTTCTCTATCACAATTGGCGGCATGCCTTCAATGTGTGCCAGCTGATGTTTGCCATGTTAACTGTGAGTATTGAGGCTCCAGATCATTTTATTTGTGCTGTTTTTTCTATGTTTTGATATATTACTGGGTGTTCATCATTTAATTCAGACATTTCAGGAAAGTATTGATTTAAAAGGAAATTTTAATGGTTTAGGGTAAATTCTAATTTTTTTTTTTTTAAGTGTAAAATATTTTAAAGGAGAAATATGGTCAAAGCTCTTTTGACCATATTTCTCCTGTGGGCCACAGAAGTGCACCTATTTCTGCACTCCTGTGACCTATATTCAGCTGACAGTGGGCTAAAGCCCGCTGACGTTTTAGAGCCGGTCCAGGTTCTGCAGGGATCCCAACAAAAATGCTGAGATCCACCCAGATGCCTGTCCGGCAACTGTCTCAGCCTCTCAGTGTGCCGCTGAGAGTCTGAGCCAGCCGCTCCCGTCCCCTCCACAGCCTGGCACTCCAGTGAGCGCTGGAGGGGCAGAGTGAGTGAGTGGTTGCTAGAATAAGCACTGTCACAAGGGAGGAGGTCACATGCTTCTCCATACCAGGAAGAGTTGAGTATTGTAGATGGCTGCAGAGATGGTAGGTGTGGAGAAGGGTTTGTTTGGTGACTGTGGTCCCAACTGCATTGAGATCATTCACAAGCTCCTCCTGTGTAGTTCTCAGCTGATCCCTCACTTTTCTCATGATCATCCTTACCCCATGAGGCGAAATCCTGCATGTATGCATTTTGCATTTTGTATTTCTTCCATTTGAGAATAATCGTTCCAACAGATGTCTTTCTCACCAAGCTTCTTGCTGATGGTCTTGTAGCCCATTCCAGCCTTGTGCAGGTCTACAATATTGTCCCTGATGTCCTTTGACAGCTCTTTGGTCTTGATGGAGAAGTTTGAATGGACAGCTAAATGTAAACAAAAGAATGCTGGCAATAGAAAATTCAGGAAAAAAAAACAGCGTGCTCGCCTTAAAATCCATACCAGACCCCAAAGGCCTGATATGGATTGGGAGGGGACCCCACGCAGTTTTTTATTACTGAATTTAAAAAAAAATGCTTACCATATAAAACCCATAAAATGTCCCCTGATGTAGATCCATTGTCAATCACACCATCGGCCGCAACGGATGGCGCAGTGGATGAAAAAATAAAAATAAAAACTCCAGCCTCGTCGAAGGCTCCCCACCGACTGCCTGCTTCTCCATTTGAGGTTTCATAAATAGCAAAGGGCAGGAGTCACCCGATGACGTCAGCGGGTGATTCCGCCCACTTGTGACATCATTGACCCAGCATGCCTTGGTCAGGCATGTCACAAGGGGGTGGGGTCACCTGCTGATGTCATCGGGTGAATCTGCCCCTTAGCTATTTAAGAAATGTCAGATGGAGGAGTAGGCAGTCGGCAGGAAGCCTTCGGCGAGGCCAGAGGGTTTTGTTTTCTCTCTTTTTTCCTGTGCAAAGGGTGGCGTGATTGTTGATGGAGCTATACAAGGAGACATTGTTTTTTATTTTTTAATGAAGGACTTGTCAAAAACTAGTGTACTGTCTTTACTCACTTTGTACACCTTTTTTTGGTGAATGGGTATTAAAGGGGGTTTCCAGATTCCGATAAGCCCCCACACCAGCAGACCCGAGGCCCTTGTCCCCATCAACATGGGAACAGGGTGCTTTGGGGTGGGGGGGGTCAGAGTGCTCCATGTTGAGGGTATGTGGCCTGGTATGGTTCAGGAGGGGGGTGCACGCTGATCCCCCCTTTTCCTTGCCTGCTGGGCTGCATGCTTGGATAAGGGTCTGGTATGGATTCTGGGGGGACCCCATGTCGTTTTTTTTCCTGAATATTCTATTGCTGGCATTCTTTTGTTTAAATTTCAGCTGTCAGTGGGGAAGCTCGCTGACAGCCAATGAGTCATCTGTTGTTAAGGACGCGGTGGCCGGCCTTAACAACCAGCTATTCTTCGCACAGAATTCGAATTGGTCGATCATTTTTCGACCGATCGAGTTGGAAATTCCGAAAATTTGGAATTCGTTATAAAATTAATAAATTAAAGGAAGTTTAACAACAGTGAAACTAAGCGAATTCCGAAGCAAAAAAAAGACAACCAAATTAGTGGCATAATGAATCTATCTAAAACTAAACACATTTTTCTGTTCTGCACATGTCTAATACACTCTGCTCAGGAGTGAATGCAAACTTTAAGGAAGGTAGTCTAAAAAAAAATTCCCAATGTGGGTGTAAACTATATGACCTTTGTTCCCTACCCAAACAGCTGAGTCTTATGGATACAGACATTCATACTAAATCTCTCACAAGTAGACAGCATACATGATGAATAAGTCTGTAAGCAGACAGCATGCAGTTTACAGACATACGGGCTACAACCATTCTCATACTGTTTACTGTGTCCCATACTGGGAATTACAATATAGTCCTGGCACTAAGTGAAACTGTTATTTGATGCTGTATAATGTAATGTTCTTCCTGGTGGAATTACATGTTTATGATGTAGCCATGTGTCCAGCACATCTTGATTAATAAGAGTGATATCTGAAGAAGCTTTCCAACAGGTCATAGGCCCAGTTACCAAGTACCAAACACTACTGCAGATAAAAATACAGATACAGCTCAGAGTTACAGCAAAACAGTGTGTGAAAAAAAAAAGCGCAAGAAACATGTATGATGGCTACTAATAGTGTTTCACTACACATTTCTCAGTTGCTAATCTGGCAAACCAGACTGCCAGTCCTGCAAGTTAAAAATTAAGATGCTGCTGATAACAGAGGGTATATAGAAGTGTATACCAGGGTAGAGCTCAGGTGTATTCAGATCCTAGTCCGAACCCACCTGAGCTATGCCGACAGGAAGCTGTTACTGCATAAAGCCAATGGTATGGCCAAAAGGCATTCCCTTCCACTTCCCACAGCTGCATGTAAGTGAGGGAAAAAAGTATTTGATCCCCTGCTGATTTTGTACGTTTGCCCACTAAACAAGAAATGATCAGTCTGAAAAAAGAAAAAGAAAAACTCCAGCCTCGTCGAAGGCTCCCCACCGAACTTTCAGCTCCCTCCACATATTTTCTATGGGATTAAGATCTGGAGACTGGCTAGGCCACTCCAGGACCTGAATGTGCTTCTTCTTGAGCCACTCCTTCCTTTGCTGCCTTGAATGTGTGTTTTGGGTCATTGTCATGCTGGAATACCCATCCACAATCCATTTTCAATGCCCTGGCTGAGGGAGGGAGGTTCTCACCCAAGATTTGATGGTACATGGCCCTGTCCATCGTCTCATTGATGCAGTGAAGTTGTCCTGTCCCCTTAGCAGAAAAACACCCCCAAAACATGATGTTTGACTGGGGGGTGATGTCCTTGGGGTTATAGACAGCATTCCTCCTCCTCCAAACACGGCGAGTTGAGTTGATGCCAAAGAGCTTGATTTTGGTCTCATCTCTCCACAACACTTTCACCCAGTTCTTCTCTGAATCATTCAGATGTTCATTAGCAAACTTCAGACGGGCCTGTATACAAAGAAAAAGAGCCGCTGCTCCAGGTGTATGATGATAATTTGAGGTGGAATGTCTCGTAGAGTGCCAGCCCCGGCCCGCCTCCATGGGAAACTTGTAAGAAAAGAAATGGCTGCACATCCAGGAATTCCAATTGCCTTTTATTGTTCAAAGTGATAACACCAAAGACGCTGACACAAGGTCACGTAGACGCGTTTCACACAAACATCTTGTGCTTAATCATTACAATGACTTACAATGACTAAAATAACTGATAGATCTTAAATAGACCACCCCAGTAACTGCAGGTGTTCTGCGGGCGGTGATAATCAGCAATAGTACACAGTCCGATCAATCACAAAACTTCAGCCCCATAGAGCATCTGAGTAAAGATTCAAATACAAAATGAAACTAAAGGTCCAAGTTCCTGTGCAGACCGAGAGATCTCCCATACACACAAAGACCTGGACCAACAATTGCATAGAAACATTGTATATAAAATACATGAACAATATCAGTAAATAATTTGGAAAAATTCACATAAATACATATAGTGTAAAGAGAAAGAAGATTAAAAACCATAGTGAATATAAAAACATTTGTCTAATATGAGCATGTATGTGCATGCAGGTGCACACACATGAATGCACCCACATGCACATACAAGAGACATACATGTAAAAATATTTATTCCTCCATGCAAAAGACTACTCCAACACTATGAATGCATAAACAAATGCACCCATGTATACATTATAGAAGAACTACCTCCATTTTGACGCCTGCAATGTGTCCCAATACGATTGTAAATATCATATGGTAATTTGATACAGACCCTATATACAGGTACCATACATGTGATAATGTCCACTTTGGTCCAATGCGGCCACACAAAAGTACACAGAGATAGAAGGAAATACTTAAGGCTAAATATCAAAAAAATGAAAATAAACAATAGAAATAAAAAATCATTTAATGAATACTGTCTCATAAGTGTAGCGGGTATGTGAATTTAGGGGAAGCATCTGGGTGGTAGTGTAACCCAGATGCACTGATTGTTAGGGAATCTGGGACCATTTTATGGTTCTTGGAGGACTCTGGTGGTGTGAGGTTCCCTGCGGCCTGCAGGTGGTGCTGTTGCCCTGGGCCGGAGTTGAACCCTCACCACAAGACTGCATCTCTTTTTGTCCTTTCCTGGCTCTTGTACGGCAGGGCGGGGAACCTGCTGTGACGCAAAGGGAGAGGAGATAAAAGGGGCGGACGCCCTGAACACGGGGTTCAGAGTCGGAGGACGCGGCCGCGCCCAGGCACCTTCAGCCTGGGTGCTGGCGTTCCAGAGTTCCGGGCCCAGGTGCCCTTGACCTGGCCGGAGCGGGTGATGGAGTCCATCCCAGGCACCTTTAGCCTGGAGTGAGGTACTACTGAGGAGGCCTGGGACCCAGTACCTTCGACTGGTTTCCGCGAGGGTGGAGGAGTCCGAGGGGCCCTAAGGTGTTGGGCGCCCGAATCTGAGATGAGGAGGCCGGGGAGTGTAACCCTTCCAAACAGCCCGGTGCAGCATTGCCGGTGACGGCGGGGCCTCCGGTAACTCTCTCGAAAAGATGTCTTCCCTCTGACAGGGGCCGCAGCTAGAAGAAGGTAACTCCTGTTTCATGTTCATTAGAGTTGCTGGTAGAGACTCGAAGAGGAAAGAAGTAAATTTTTCAGCCACTGTGCGCCATAACCGTTGGTGATATCTCAATGGTTTAGTTTGATTAAGGATAGTGCCTTGACCTACTCCCCACCTATACTGAACTGTTCGTTGGTCACAACCTGTCTGTGCTGAGTGACAATTTATTTGCTGCTAAGGAATAAATAAGAGTTGGACCTTTTCAGTGGTGTGGAACTCCGGTTACTGGGAACAAAGGGGGGTCATATCAAGGGAAGACTTGACCCTGGGTTATACACACGACCCGATGGTAAAAATACATTCGGGCCTTCACCTCTATCCAGAAGAGGACATGGGCCGTGGTGGATCTCATCCCTCCTCCCAGGTTCCCCTAGACAAGACAGCAAGCCGAGAAGAAGAAAGGGTGAGAGGGGTGGGCCCCGCTACATAAGTATATCCATAACCCAGACAAGGAACCGACCATCATCACGGACTCTATACAATAACGTGAAGACGTAAAAGATACAAGTACTGTCCAATGGGGTGCATATATAGACCAATACAAGTCGCACAATGATCGCATAATGATCGCACAGCGATCTGTCTGACAGAGCCCATACACGAACCAATGTGGATCATGCAATGATCCACAGCAGAGGAAGGACCAATGTGGCAAATGGTCAAAATGTATATTATAAGCGTACGTAGAGATAGGGCATATTTATGAAAATTAACAATAAAAAAATAATAATAATTTAATGAATACTGTCTCATAAATATATCCATAACTAGACAAAGAACCAACCATGGTCACCGGACTCTATACAATAACGTAGAGACGTAAAGATACAGGTACTGTCCGATGGAGTCCATATACAGACCAATATAAGTGGCACAACTATCGCATAATGATCGCACAGCGATCTGTCCGACAGAGCCCATACATGAACCAATGTGGATCGTGCAATGATCCACAGCAGAGGAAAGACCAATGCAGAAAATGGTCAAATTATATATTATCAGCATGAGTAGAGATGGGGCATGTATATGGCACCCATCCGAGTGTACGGGGGGGATCACAATGGGACTCATTCATAAAAATGACTGACATGCCACTCAAAGTTGTGCCCGGGCCTGTACATGTGCTTTCTTGAGCAGGGGGACCCTGAGGGCGCTGCAGGATTTCAGTCCTTCGCGGCGTAGTGTGTTACCAATTGTATTCTTGGTGACTATGGTCCCAACTGCCTTGAGATCATTGGACAGCAGCACTCCAATAAAAAGCCTTTATTATGTAAAATCTTCAAAAATCCAAATACAGCACAGCAAGTCACAAAATTCTGGCCATGTGACCTTTTTTTGGGGTATATCATGGGAATCATTTGTGCATTAGGCAGCTATAAAGTGTGAAACTAGTCAGCTCTAACCAGAATTTTGTGACTTGCTGTGCTGTATTTGGATTTTTGAAGATTTTACATAATAAAGGCTTTTTATTGGAGTGCTGCTGTCCAGAAGACTTGATCTTTTGTTTTGCCTGAAATTGCATTGCCTGCACCCTTGGCTGTTGGGAGGAGATAGTCACCTGGAGGACGTCTACACCTGAGCGGTTTCTGTTTTTGTTTGCCTTGAGATCATTGACAAGATTCTCCTGTGTAGTTCTGGGCTGAATACTCACCGTTCTCATGATCATTAAAACTGCACGAGATGAGATCTTGCATGGAGCCCCAGACTGAGGGAGATTGACAGTTATTTTGTGTTTCTTCCATTTGTGAATAATCACACCAACTGTTGTCACCCTCTCACCAAGCTGCTTGGCGATGGATTCCAGCCTTATGTAGGTCTACATTCTTGTCCCTGACATCCTTGGACAGCTCTTTGGTCTTGGCCATGGTGGAGAGATTGGAATCTGATTGATTGCTTCTGTGGACAGGTTTCTTTAATACAGGTAACAAGCTGAGATTAGGAGCACACCCTTTAAGAGAGTGCTCCTAATCTCAGCTCATTACCTGTATAGAAGACATCTAGGAGCCAGAAATCTTGCTGATTGATAGGGGATTAAATACTTATTTTACTCATTAAAATGCAAATCAATTTATAACTTTTTTGAAATGCGTTTTTCTGGATATTTTTGTTGTTATTCTGTCTCTCACTGTTAAAATAAACCTACCAATACAATTATTTGTCAGTGGGCAAACATACAAAATCAGCAGGGAATCAAATTCTTTTTACCCTCACTGTATACATACCTCTTGTATACGAGTGTCTGCATGGTGAAGAATGTCTTAGGTGCTTACCATTGGCTTTGTGCAGCTTTCTGGCAGAAAAGTCGGGTGGGTTTCGAGCTAGAGTAGACTCTAAACACATCTAAGCTCATCTCTAGTGTATACAAGAGCCCAGATCAAACCTACCGACAGGAGCGGACAGGGAAAGAAGTAAATGCTCAACTGTGTATAAATGCACAGTTGCACATATGAAAATCTTAGCATTAAAACTATGCTTAATTAGAAAGCTATACCAGACCTAGTACATGTAGGACTATATAAGATGTTTCTTACAAATGGTGGCATGAATGAAAGGTCACTTAAAGGCAAGCTGCAGAATTTAGAAAACTAGAATTAACGAGGTAAAAATTAGACAAACAAATGTAAAAGAGGAAATATAAGATTTTTGCAGACTGAGTGTGCATTTCACTCCAAAGAAAGAGCCTTATCATTTTATAGCTGTTACATTGACTCTGAAGCTACAAGTCATATGACTAATGATAGAATTTTCTTCATTCAGCTTGATCAAAGTAAGACAGATGACAACAGCTACTGGACAGTATATGGATGCCCCCCCTCTCTCTCGCCACTGACCGTTGTTTCTCATGCTTACGGCTTTTACTAGCGCACTCAAAAAACGGTCCGACAATGCAGTCGGCTGGTCACAGAGGCGATAAAAGACTAGATCATCTTTGATCGCCTCTATGGCCTTGGTGGACTGGAGCGATGTCATGACAACACTTCCAGTCCAGGGTGGAAGTAAACCCTTTTTTTGTTTGTTTGTTTAAAGCAAAAGATTAAAAAAAATGTTGATCTCTTGCTTTTAAAGGAAAGGGAGAGATTTGGGGTCTTTTTGACCCCAGATCTCTCCATAATGAGGACTGGTCATCCTTATTTCTATTACAGGGGATGTTTACATTCCTTGTAATAGGAATAAAAGTGATGAAACAAAATAAAAAAATTAAAGGGACAGTGTATAAATCTAAAATAAATAAGAAAAAAATAATTAAAGCACCCCCATCCCTCCATGCTCACGCGCTGAAGCAAATGCATACATAGGTCGTGCACGCCTATGTAAACGGTGTTCGCAACACACGTGAGGTATTTCCGCAAACGTAAAAGCAAGAGCAATAATTTGAGCACTAGACTTCCTCTGTAACTCTAAACAGGTAACCTGTAAACATTTTTAAAGCGTCGCCTATAGAAATGTTTAAATCTTGACTTGGGAGGTATCTATTTACTCGGCGTAACATCATCTTTCATATTTTACACAAAAATTAGGGTATATATTGTGTTTTTTTTTTTTATTCATTAAAGTTGTAATGATCGCCATTTTATTCCCTAGGGTGTCTGCTAATATATATATATATAAACACAGACAAAGAAAACTTACTAATGCGCAACCTAGTTCTCTTTATACCCAGCGCTAGTGATGAGCCGAACACCCCCGGGTTCGGTTCGCACCAGAACCCGCGAACGGACCGAAAGTTCGTACGAACAATAGAACCCTATTAAATACAATGGATGCGAACGTTCGAATTCTAAAGTGCTAATTATAACAACTATTATGCATGTTATTGTCCTAAAAAGGGTTTGGGAACCCGGGTTCTGCACCAGGGGACATGTATCAATGCAAAAAGAAGTTTTAAAAACGGTCGTTTTTCGGGAGCAGTCATTTTAATGATGCATAAAGTGAAAAAAAAAAAGTCAAATATTCCTTTAAATATCGTACCTGGGGGGTGTCTAAAGTATGCCTGTGAAGTGCCACGTGTTTCCCGTGTTTAGAACTGTCCCTGCACAAAATGACACTTCTAAAGGAAAAAAAAGCCATTTAAAACTGCTTGCGGCTTTAATGTAATGTCTGGTCCCGGTAATATGGATGAAATTCTTTAAGAAAAATGGCATAGCTACCCCATGACCCCCCCCCCCCCACCCCAGCCCATTACCAGCCCCTTTGGGTCTTGTATGGATATTAAGGGGAACCCCGCACATAAAATAAAAAAGGCCCTATATACTCTGAACAGCCGTATACAGGCGGTGCATACAAGACAGGGACTGTAGGTTTGTTCTTATGTAGAATCTGTTTGTAATTTTGAACAGGTACATTGTTGAAGTGTAGCTCCAGCCCAAAAATCTATTTTTAAACTTTTTGGAAAACATAGGTAAGGGTTATCACCCCTGTAACATTTGTTTTGCTGTCTGTGCCCCTGTTCAGAACATTTCACCTCACTTTCCGTCCCAATGACAACTGTTTTTGAAATGTGGTGTTTTTCTTGAAACAAGGATTGCTGATAAAGCATCAGTACAGAGGAGACACCTTTCTCCCATATTTATTCTTACAGGAGAGAATTTTCCTTCCTAGTGGTAGATTTCCTCTCACTTCCTGTTGTCTTCTTGCGTTTGCAAGTAGGAGTCGTTTGTAAGTTGGATGTTTGAAAGTAGGGACCTGCCGTATATACTCTGCAGAAATAGGCCCCTTAGTTGTTGGTGTTGGCACAACACTGTAAGCACTCACAGTTACTCTTGGTTGGTGCTGGAACGCCCTGCTGTCAACTATTATATCAGGAATTTTAATTACATATAATTGTTGAACAGTGGTAGTAAAAATTGGGCCTTTGATGGTGGTGCTGGTGCCACAACACTGTAAGCCCTGACAGTTACTCTTGGTGGGTGCAGCAATGGGCCCTGCTGTGAATTATTAGATCAAGAATTGTAATTGCATGCCCCTGTTGAACAGGGGCTGAAAAATTGGGCCTTTCGTGGTGGTGGTGGTGGTGGTGGTGTTGCCACAACACTGTAAGCCCTCAGAGTTACTCTTGGTGGGTGCAGGAATGGGCCCTGCTGTGAATTATTAGATCAAGAATTGTAATTACATGCCCCTTTTGAACAGGGGCTGAAAAATTGGGCCTTTCGTGGTGGTGGTGGTGGTGGCGTTGCCACAACACTGTAAGCCCTCAGAGTTACTCTTGGTGGGTGCAGCAATGGGCCCTGCTGTGAATTATTAGATCAAGAATTGTAATTACATGCCCCTTTTGAACAGGGGCTGAAAAATTGGGCCTTTTGTGGTGGTGGTGGCGTTGCCACAACACTGTAAGCCCTCAGAGTTACTCTTGGTGGGTGCAGCAATGGGCCCTGCTGTGAATTATTAGATCAAGAATTGTAATTACATGCCCCTTTTGAACAGGGGCTGAAAAATTGGGCCTTTCGTGGTGGTGGTGGCGTTGCCACAACACTGTAAGCCCTCAGAGTTACTCTTGGTGGGTGCAGGAATGGGCCCTGCTGTGAATTATTAGATCAAGAATTGTAATTACATGCCCCTTTTGAACAGGGGCTGAAAAATTGGGCCTTTCGTGGTGGTGGTGGTGGTGGCGTTGCCACAACACTGTAAGCCCTCAGAGTTACTCTTGGTGGGTGCAGCAATGGGCCCTGCTGTGAATTATTAGATCAAGAATTGTAATTGCATGCCCCTGTTGAACAGGGGCTGAAAAATTGGGCCTTAGGCACTGGTGGCACAACACTACAACCCCTCACAGATACTGTACTTGGAGCACAGCAATGAGCCCTGTTGCAAAGTATTGCTTCAAAAATTGTAATGACACGCCCCTGTTAAACAGGGGCTGAAAAATTGGGCCTTGGGCACTGGTGCCACAACACTCCAACCCCTCACAGATACTGTACTTGGAGCACAGCAATGAGCCCTATGGCAAATTATTGCTAAAAAAATTGTAATTACACGCCCCTGTAAAACAGGGGCTGAAAAATTGGGCCTTAGCCACTGGTGGCGGCACCCATAAACAAAAATGATCTTCCAAGCTATCATCATCAATCGTATCATTGAGGACTCGGAGGAGGAGGATAGCCAGTCAACATAACAGCACAGGCACTCAGCATCAGCATCAGTCTTGAAGGGATGTGACATGTTAAAATCAATTAGTCTGTTATATCAGCATCAGGTGTGTGGTAGCTGGTGGTGATCCAAGACTGGTTCATCTTGATGAAAGTCAGTCGATCAACCGAGTCGGTGGACAGGCGCACCCTGTGATCCGTGACAAATCCTCCAGCAGCACTGAATGTGCGTTCCGAAAGAACGCTGGATGCAGGACAGGCCAGTAGCTCAATTGCATACTGTGCAAGCTCTGGCCAGTGATCCATCCTCAAGACCCAGTAAGCCAGAGGATTTTCGGTGGGGAAGGTGTCCAAGTCTGACCTTGCCCCTAGATATTCCTGCACCATGTTTATCAGACGCTGGCGATGGTTGCTGGAACCGATCATACTTTGGGGCTGCGGACTAAAGAATTGTCTGAACGCATCGGTCAGACGGCCACCTTCCCCACCGCTCCTTCTTTGACTGGCCGAAGCCTCAGCAACTCGTTGTCCAGGACCAGGAGTTTGTAACCTCCCAGTCTCTGGGAACGCGTTGCACAGACCTTTCTGCAAGGCCTCCCGGAGTTGTCTCATCCTCTGCTCCCTCTGCGATGGTAACATAAGGTCCGCAACCTTACCCTTGTACCGTGGATCAAGGAGAGTGGCCAGCCAGTAATGGTCCCTCTCCTTGATCCGAAGAATACGAGGATCCTTCCGCAGACTTTGCAGGATCAGGGAGGCCATGCAGCGTAGGTTTGCTGAGGCATTCGCTCCGGAGTCCTCTGGGTCACTAAGGACGACATGATCCGCAGCCACCTCCTCCCAGCCACGTACAAGTCCACTGGTTTCTTGGGACTGTAAATCATCCCTAAAAGACTGCTGCTGATGATGCTGAGTGCCAGCCTCCACCTCCATGCTGACACAATCCTCCTCCTCCTCCTCCTCCTCTTCCTGTGCGATGGGTGGGACAGAAGGAACACTGTCTGGGTAAAGGGGGCCTTGAGAGGCAAGGAAGTCCTCCTCTTCCTGCCTCTGTTCTGCCTCAAGTGCCCTGTCCATTATTCCACGCAGCGTGTGCTCCAACAGGTGGACAAGAGGTACAGTGTCACTGATGCATGCACTGTCACTGCTCACCATCCTCGTGGCCTCCTCAAATGGTGCCAGGACAGTGCATGCATCCCTGATCATGCCCCACTGGCGTGGAGAAAAAAAACCAAGGTCCCCTGACCCTGTCCTGGTGCCGTAGTCGCACAGGTACTCATTGATGGCCCTCTGCTGCATGTGCAGCCGCTGCAGCATGGCCAACGTTGAGTTCCACCTGGTGGGCATGTCACATATAAGGCGGTTCTTGGGCAGGTTCAACTCCTTTTGCAGCTCAGCCAGGCGAGCACTGGCATTATAAGATCTGCGGAAATGCACACAGACTTTCCTGGCCTGCCTCAGGACATCCTGTAAGCCCGGGTACCTGCCCAAGAACCGCTGCACCACCAGGTTAAGGACATGAGCCACACAGGGCACATGGGTCAGTTGTCCCTGTCGGAGGGCGGAGAGGAGGTTGGTGCCATTGTCGCAAACCACCATTCCTGGCTTAAGCTGGCGTGGCGTCAACCACCTCTCGGCCTGGCCCTGCAGAGCAGACAGGACCTCTGCCCCAGTGTGGCTTCTGTCCCCCAAACACACCAGCGCAAGCACGGCATGGCATCTTTTTGCCTGCGTACTTGCGTAGCCCCGTGAACGGCTACGGAGCACCGCTGGTTCATAGGACAAACCACAGGAAGAGGCCATGGAGGAAGAAGAAGAGGAGGGGGTGGAGGAGAGAGGTGTGTCACAACCAGTAGTAGCATTTTGGAGGCGTGACGGTGGAACAACCTCCAACACTACTGCACCTTGTCCTGCATCCTTCCCAGCTGCCAAAAGAGTGACCCAATGGGCCGTGAAAGAAAGGTAACGTCCCTGTCCATGCCTGCTGGACCATGAGTCAGCGGTAATATGCACCTTACCGCTGACCGCCCTGTCCAGCGAGGCCAAGACATTGCCTTCCACATGCCGGTAGAGAGCCGGAATAGCCTTCCGTGAGAAAAAGTGGCGTTTGGGAACCTGCCACTGAGGAACCGCACATTGCACAAACTCACGGAAGGGGGCCGAGTCTACCAACTGAAAAGGCAGCAGTTGAAGCGCTAGCAATTTAGCCAAGCTAGCATTCAACCGCTGGGCATGTGGATGGCTGGGAGTGAACTTCTTTCGACGGTCCAGCAGCTGGGGCAGGGAAATTTGCCTGCTAGAATCGGACGTCGGTGTACTGCTAGCAGAGTGGCCGCAAGTACTTGGCTGTGACACACCTAATTCTACACCTTCATTCCTTTCAGTGCATGTTTCAGAGAGGACTGAAGTTATAGTGGGGTTGGAGATCCCAGCTGATGCGGTGCAAGGAGAGGTCCACTTTGTTCTTTGGTGTGGGTCTTTGAGGTAGGCTTGCCAACGAGCTGCATGGCAGGTCAACATATGTCTGGTCAGGCATGTGGTACCCAAGCGGCTGATGTTTTGGCCACGCGATATACGCTTGAGACATATGTTGCAAACAGCAGCTGTGCGATCTGATGCACTAGCCTCAAAAAAGGCCCACACCAAGGAACTTTTTGAATGACGGGCAGAGGCAGCGCCCTGCACAGGCGGAGCTCTGCGGTGTGATTCCGTCGGTGTACTGCCCTTACGCTGGCCACCAAAGGGCATCCTGCCTCGTTGGAGATGTGCCTCCTCCTCATCCTCCTCCTCTCTACTATTAGGCACCCACGTGGAGTCAGTGACCTCATCATCCCCTCCCTCCTCATCACTGGAGCCAATCTGGCAGTATGCTGCAGCTGCTGGAACATGACTGCCAGATTGGTGTCCTTCTTGAGCATCCCCTCTGTCTGCTCTCACGCTACTGCCTTCCTGTAGCTGGGTTTCATCATCAGACCCTTCGAAACGCTGGGCATCCTCCTGGAGCATGTACCCAACACTGTGCTCAAACAGTTCGGGGGACTCCTCAGGAGGAGGACATGGTGGGTCTAGGGAAGGAGTGACTGATGATGAGTCTGACATTGATACCAGGGAAGAGGACGCTTTGGCAGCTGCTTTGCCAGTACCCTGAGCCTGGGTGAGAGAGGATGAGGAGGAGGAGGAGGGCTTGGTCATCCACTCTACCAAGTCTTCGGCATGATGTGGCTCAACATGTCCAGCTGCCGAAAAGAAGGACAAGCGTGTCCCATGGCCATGTGCTGATGACAATGCACCGCGTCCACGACCAGCACTGTTGCCCCCAGACACAGAGCCTGCTTGCCCTCTTTTATTGCCTCCTGACTGTCTGCCTCTCCTTGTTTGCCTTCCAGACATTCTAATAGATGGCCTGCAGGGAGATGGGAAAAAAGCAATAAGGGCTACCTTCAGGTGTCCTTCTCTGTCCCTTTACTTAAGGATTTCTAAATATGGTTGAGGATGATTGCTTTTGCACAGAATAGCACAACGACAATTTCCCTGACTGTCCAAAAAACAAGGATTTCAAAGATGGTTGATGAGGAATGCTTTAGCACACTATAGCACAAGGAGAATTTCCCTCACTGTCCTTCCCTGTCCCTAGAAACAAGGATTCGCACAGTGAAAGAAACTGACACTCTCCCTACCTAGAGTTTTCTGTCCCTAGAAAAAATGTTTTTTTAAAGCACACTATAGCACAAGGAGAATTCCCCTCACTTTCCTTCTTTGTCCCTAGAAACAAGGATTCGCACAGTAAAAGACACTGACACTCTCCCTACCTAGAGTTTTCTGTCCCTAGAAAAAATGTTTTTTTAAAGCACACTATAGCACAAGGAGAATTCACTCACTGTCCTTCCCTGTCCCTAGAAACAAGGATTCGCACAGTGAAAGAAACTGACACTCTCCCTACCTAGAGTTTTCTGTCCCTAGAAAAATTTTTTTTTTAAAGCACACTATAGCACAAGGAGAATTCCCCTCACTTTCCTTCTTTGTCCCTAGAAACAAGGATTCGCACAGTGAAAGAAACTGACACTCTCCCTACCTAGAGTTTTCTGTCCCTAGAAAAAAAGTTTTTTTAAAGCACACTATAGCACAAGGAGAATTCCCCTCACTTTCCTTCTTTGTCCCTAGAAACAAGGATTCGCACAGTGAAAGAAACTGACACTCTCCCTACCTAGAGTTTTCTGTCCCTAGAAAAAATGTTTTTTTAAAGCACACTATAGCACAAGGAGAATTCACTCACTGTCCTTCCCTGTCCCTAGAAACAAGGATTCGCACAGTGAAAGAAACTGACACTCTCCCTACCTAGAGTTTTCTGTCCCTAGAAAAAATGTTTTTTTAAAGCACACTATAGCACAAGGAGAATTCCCCTCACTTTCCTTCTTTGTCCCTAGAAACAAGGATTCGCACAGTGAAAGAAACTGACACTCTCCCTACCTAGAGTTTTCTGTCCCTAGAAAAAATGTTTTTTTAAAGCACACTATAGCACAAGGAGAATTCACTCACTGTCCTTCCCTGTCCCTAGAAACAAGGATTCGCACAGTGAAAGAAACTGACACTCTCCCTA
Organism: Rana muscosa; assembly: GCA_029206835.1. NCBI lineage: Eukaryota > Metazoa > Chordata > Amphibia > Anura > Ranidae > Rana > Rana muscosa. The sequence continues at coordinate 376,913,534 of CM055127.1, forward strand.
CCTAGAGTTTTCTGTCCCTAGAAAAAATGTTTTTTTAAAGCACACTATAGCACAAGGAGAATTCCCCTCACTTTCCTTCTTTGTCCCTAGAAACAAGGATTCGCACAGTGAAAGAAACTGACACTCTCCCTACCTAGAGTTTTCTGTCCCTAGAAAAAAATGTTTTTTTAAAGCACACTATAGCACAAGGAGAATTCACTCACTGTCCTTCCCTGTCCCTAGAAACAAGGATTCGCACAGTGAAAGAAACTGACACTCTCCCTACCTAGAGTTTTCTGTCCCTAGAAAAAATGTTTTTTTAAAGCACACTATAGCACAAGGAGAATTCCCCTCACTTTCCTTCTTTGTCCCTAGAAACAAGGATTCGCACAGTGAAAGAAACTGACACTCTCCCTACCTAGAGTTTTCTGTCCCTAGAAAAAATGTTTTTTTAAAGCACACTATAGCACAAGGAGAATTCACTCACTGTCCTTCCCTGTCCCTAGAAACAAGGATTCGCACAGTGAAAGAAACTGACACTCTCCCCACCTAGAGTTTTCTGTCCCTAGAAAAAATGTTTTTTTAAAGCACACTATAGCACAAGGAGAATTCCCCTCACTTTCCTTCTTTGTCCCTAGAAACAAGGATTCGCACAGTGAAAGAAACTGACACTCTCCCTACCTAGAGTTTTCTGTCCCTAGAAAAAATGTTTTTTTAAAGCACACTATAGCACAAGGAGAATTCACTCACTGTCCTTCCCTGTCCCTAGAAACAAGGATTCGCACAGTGAAAGAAACTGACACTCTCCCTACCTAGAGTTTTCTGTCCCTAGAAAAAATGTTTTTTTAAAGCACACTATAGCACAAGGAGAATTCACTCACTGTCCTTCCCTGTCCCTAGAAACAAGGATTCGCACAGTGAAAGAAACTGACACTCTCCCTACCTAGAGTTTTCTGTCCCTAGAAAAAATGTTTTTTTAAAGCACACTATAGCACAAGGAGAATTCCCCTCACTTTCCTTCTTTGTCCCTAGAAACAAGGATTCGCACAGTGAAAGAAACTGACACTCTCCCTACCTAGAGTTTTCTGTCCCTAGAAAAAATGTTTTTTTAAAGCACACTATAGCACAAGGAGAATTCACTCACTGTCCTTCCCTGTCCCTAGAAACAAGGATTTGCACAGTGAAAGAAACTGACACTCTCCCTACCTAGAGTTTTCTGTCCCTAGAAAAAATGTTTTTTTAAAGCACACTATAGCACAAGGAGAATTCCCCTCACTTTCCTTCTTTGTCCCTAGAAACAAGGATTCGCACAGTGAAAGAAACTGACACTCTCCCTACCTAGAGTTTTCTGTCCCTAGAAAAAATGTTTTTTTAAAGCACACTATAGCACAAGGAGAATTCACTCACTGTCCTTCCCTGTCCCTAGAAACAAGGATTCGCACAGTGAAAGAAACTGACACTCTCCCTACCTAGAGTTTTCTGTCCCTAGAAAAAATGTTTTTTTAAAGCACACTATAGCACAAGGAGAATTCCCCTCACTTTCCTTCTTTGTCCCTAGAAACAAGGATTCGCACAGTGAAAGAAACTGACACTCTCCCTACCTAGAGTTTTCTGTCCCTAGAAAAAAATGTTTTTTTAAAGCACACTATAGCACAAGGAGAATTCACTCACTGTCCTTCCCTGTCCCTAGAAACAAGGATTCGCACAGTGAAAGAAACTGACACTCTCCCTACCTAGAGTTTTCTGTCCCTAGAAAAAATGTTTTTTTAAAGCACACTATAGCACAAGGAGAATTCCCCTCACTTTCCTTCTTTGTCCCTAGAAACAAGGATTCGCACAGTGAAAGAAACTGACACTCTCCCTACCTAGAGTTTTCTGTCCCTAGAAAAAATGCTTTTTTAAAGCACACTATAGCACAAGGAGAATTCACTCACTGTCCTTCCCTGTCCCTAGAAACAAGGATTCGCACAGTGAAAGAAACTGACACTCTCCCTACCTAGAGTTTTCTGTCCCTAGAAAAAATGTTTTTTTAAAGCACACTATAGCACAAGGAGAATTCCCCTCACTTTCCTTCTTTGTCCCTAGAAACAAGGATTCGCACAGTGAAAGAAACTGACACTCTCCCTACCTAGAGTTTTCTGTCCCTAGAAAAAATGTTTTTTTAAAGCACACTATAGCACAAGGAGAATTCACTCACTGTCCTTCCCTGTCCCTAGAAACAAGGATTCGCACAGTGAAAGAAACTGACACTCTCCCTACCTAGAGTTTTCTGTCCCTAGAAAAAATGTTTTTTTAAAGCACACTATAGCACAAGGAGAATTCACTCACTGTCCTTCCCTGTCCCTAGAAACAAGGATTCGCACAGTGAAAGAAACTGACACTCTCCCTACCTAGAGTTTTCTGTCCCTAGAAAAAATGTTTTTTTAAAGCACACTATAGCACAAGGAGAATTCCCCTCACTTTCCTTCTTTGTCCCTAGAAACAAGGATTCGCACAGTGAAAGAAACTGACACTCTCCCTACCTAGAGTTTTCTGTCCCTAGAAAAAATGTTTTTTTAAAGCACACTATAGCACAAGGAGAATTCACTCACTGTCCTTCCCTGTCCCTAGAAACAAGGATTCGCACAGTGAAAGAAACTGACACTCTCCCTACCTAGAGTTTTCTGTCCCTAGAAAAAATGTTTTTTTAAAGCACACTATAGCACAAGGAGAATTCCCCTCACTTTCCTTCTTTGTCCCTAGAAACAAGGATTCGCACAGTGAAAGAAACTGACACTCTCCCTACCTAGAGTTTTCTGTCCCTAGAAAAAATGTTTTTTTAAAGCACACTATAGCACAAGGAGAATTCACTCACTGTCCTTCCCTGTCCCTAGAAACAAGGATTCGCACAGTGAAAGAAACTGACACTCTCCCTACCTAGAGTTTTCTGTCCCTAGAAAAAATGTTTTTTTAAAGCACACTATAGCACAAGGAGAATTCCCCTCACTTTCCTTCTTTGTCCCTAGAAACAAGGATTCGCACAGTGAAAGAAACTGACACTCTCCCTACCTAGAGTTTTCTGTCCCTAGAAAAAATGTTTTTTTAAAGCACACTATAGAACAAGGAGAATTCACTCACTGTCCTTCCCTGTCCCTAGAAACAAGGATTCGCACAGTGAAAGAAACTGACACTCTCCCTACCTAGAGTTTTCTGTCCCTAGAAAAAATGTTTTTTTAAAGCACACTATAGCACAAGGAGAATTCCCCTCACTTTCCTTCTTTGTCCCTAGAAACAAGGATTCGCACAGTGAAAGAAACTGACACTCTCCCTACCTAGAGTTTTCTGTCCCTAGAAAAAATGTTTTTTTAAAGCACACTATAGCACAAGGAGAATTCACTCACTGTCCTTCCCTGTCCCTAGAAACAAGGATTTGCACAGTGAAAGAAACTGACACTCTCCCTACCTAGAGTTTTCTGTCCCTAGAAAAAATGTTTTTTTAAAGCACACTATAGCACAAGGAGAATTCCCCTCACTTTCCTTCTTTGTCCCTAGAAACAAGGATTCGCACAGTAAAACACACTGACACTCTCCCTACCTATCCTTCTCTTTCCCTAAACTAAAGGAATCCACGTTAAGCAAGAAAGAAATAAATGTCACTGTCCCTGCCTATGCTTCTCTTTCCCTGCTCCGGAACACACTACACTAGGCCGCCGTGCTGGCGGCCTTTTATAGTGTGGGGCGTGTACTAAACACCCTCAGCAATAATTGGCCACAGGCATCCTGCCTGTGGCCAATCATTGCTCTCCTCGCTGCCGGCGCTGTGATTGGCCAAGCATGTGGGGTCACAGTGCATGCTTGGCCAATCACAGCGCCTGGATGACACTGCGATGGCGTAGTGCATTGTGGGCCGTTCGCGTCACTCGAATTTGGCGCGAACGGCCCAAATCGTTCGATCTTCGTCGAACGATCGAACAGCCGATGTTCGAGTCGAACGTATGTTCGACTCGAACACGAAGCTCATCCCTACCCAGCGCTATGGACCTTATTCCAATTCTGAACACACCTTAGATCTCCTTATAATGACACAGACAAGTTCATCTATGTCACTATTTTTATACTAAGCAGCTACATTCAAAATTATATAAACACATATACTAAAAAGACATATATATTTTACCACCCGTCAGTGACAAACAATTGTCTAATGCAGCGCTCTTATTAATATTAAAATCAATAAGGATCCCTATTGTCCTGAAAATAATAGTGAGAAATCCAGAGCACCCGATAAGGCGAGTAAATCCTGATAGATACAGTTCAATATATCACATCACAGTATTCCTTAGATATTTTCCAATCAACTATGCATCCTCCTCACACGTTACACGTTACTCCAGAAAGACGTATCACAAGCTCCCCATAGGGATTGCACTCACCAGATCACGGCGGGTAATAAGCCTCCAAAGAAATCCAAACACAGGCTGCAGTGGAGGGATGATTTCTCAAGATATCCGCGGGTCTCGGCTGGTGATAAGCCTCATACGAAATCCCAGTGCAGGATGCAATAGACAAATGATACCTTCTCTGGATATCCTCTTCAATAGAGGTGTAGAGTTTTTCCTCCCGGGATTTATAAAATGGAGAGAAAGGGAAAACTCTGCATAGTGTAAACCGGTTTTCAAAAAACGTTATTTTCCTCTTTTCTAAAAGTCAGTTTCCATAAAATCAACACTAATCCTATTAGCCTATACAGCCTTCGTTCCGTTTTGCTCGTCAACTCGATGCTTATCAGGCAAAGGTTAATACACTGTCAGGGAGCTTGGTGGAGCTACAATGTATCGAATCCAGCTCACCGCTCCTCCAAACGCCGGACGATACTTCCGGTTTCCCTGACCAGTTCCCTGGAACGCAAGGCGTCAATCGTCACTTCCGGTATGACGCAGGTTTACGCTCAGACGCGTTTCGTCATCACAACTTTTTCAATGGGCGTGGTCTTACGGCGTGACGTGACCTCTATTTATCTTACGGGCAATTAGACCAGTTTAACTCTTAAACTGATCGCCGCTCAACCTTCTAAATGTGCATAGCAACCGTATTAACTCTAGGTAAATTCTTTATATGTGTTTAAAAATAAACTGGAATGCCGTACATCTGCATCGAGTTGCGATCATTACAATCTTAAAAACAGATTATACCTGTTAAGCATATAAAGACTCATATTTCGTCAGTATAAAACAGCATTAATTTACTGAAAAATCAACTGTTCTCTAATCCTCAGCATATCAGATATCCAAAACAGCAAATTTTATTTCATATATTAAACCATAAATGTAAAAAAAGTAAAAAAAGTTCATGTATAAACTCCTGGCCGTCATTAACTCAGAAAACCGGCAGAAGATGGAATACAACTCAAAATAGCTTTCCGCATAATCAATAATTTCCTAACTGTCAAGAAAATAGTATATTCAAATCATTCTCTTTTACAAAATCCTGTCAATATTCACTTAAGGGTAAATAGACATATGAATGTATATCAGAGCCAGTGATACATAATAGGCTACTAATCTGTGCACTATCTGGCATATACATAAACTGCTTCCAATAGCCACCCTTTTTTGGGCAGTCATAGGACTATAACATCAATATTATTAGATATAGTTTACAGATCACTAATGAAGCAGTTTATGTCCAATTCTATATTTAACCCCTTCGGAGCGAGAGTGTCAATAAGAAAAATCCACTGGGTCTCTCTTTGTGATAGTTCACGTACAATATTTGACCCTCTCCAGGCAGGTTTGATGTGGTCTATCCCCCAGAAGATTAAACCTGAGGGGTCCCTATCATGAAAAACCTTAAAATGGAGGGACACATTATGGTCCTTGTAATCAATAAGGATATTATTAATGTGCTCGGCTATCCTAACTCGAAGCATCCTCTTGGTTCTCCCAATATACATTAACCCGCAAGGGCACTTTAAAGCGTAAACTACATGCGTAGTATTGCAGGTTATGAATTCCTTTATTTGGAACTCATTATTGTTGGAAGTGGAAGTGAACCTTTCTATCCCTCTCATTTGACAGGCGACATCTCTACAGGGTTTACACTTCCTACAGCAGAAAAATCCATCCCTATCCCAAAAAGTGGGGGGACGTTTCGGAGGATCTAGTACTTTTTTCACTATACAATCCCCAAAATTTTGGGCTTTCCTGTAGATAAATCTCGGGTTAGACGGAAGCTCCTTTTGAAGGGTTTTATCCAGACAATGGTTTTTAAACACCGACTCCACCTCTTTGTATTGGGAATGAAAATCTGAGATAAAACCCCTGTCACGTACCTTGTGATGGGAGCCCAACGTGCAGGGAGCGGCCTCTCGTAAACCCCTGGCTCGAGAGCCCCTGATAGAGCAGACAGAGGCTCAGGAGGACAGGGGGCACAAGTGCCTGGCAGGTAAGCAGGATATTGGGTAGTTGTGGCAGCAGATGGTACACGGCAAACTGGAACAGTCCAAAGATAGCTGGAAGGTGCACAGTAGGACTAATCAGAATGCAGACAACAGGCAGATGTATAAAAGTCCCAGATCAGACTGCGGAAACAAGGTGGTGTATTGTAGTACAGGCTGAGGTGTGCTGTAGCTCAGGCACAGGTGCAGGGTAGTTCAGGCAGAGATGCGCTATGATTCAGGCAGAGATGCACGGTGGCTTCAGGCAGGGTGCACTGTAGTTCAGGTGGAGGTGCCTTATAGTTCGGGCAGACCGATGGGTCGGACCAGCAGGCGACTAGGTACAGGGATGACCAAGAGAGTTGTCAGAGCAAGCCGAAGTCGGGGCGGGCAGCAATCGGGGTTAACAGAGACAAGCCGGATCAGATAACAGGTGTACAGGAATCAGAAGTCAATAGCAGGGGTCTCGGGAACGCTGTAGACCAGACAGCAAGAAGCAAGGTATGCAGATAGTTTAAATACCTTGTTTGGCGCCAAATGCTGTCACCGCGCGCGCTCCCGCGAACGCACGCGCGCGCGTGCTCCCGTGAACGCGCGCGCGCCCGCGCACGCCGATCGCGCTATTGTGCACGCGCATGCGCGGAATGGACCTATGGAGTGTAGACAATCTCCTGGCGGCACTGTTGCCAGGCAGATTGTAAAAACGCCTTTCCTGACATTGCCCCCCCCCCAAGGGGCAACCTCCGGATGCCCAACTGGGCCACTTTGTCTGGGTGAGATCTCTCAAAGTCCTTGATTAGCCTTTCCGCGTGGACATTCATCTCTGGCTCCCATGAGTTTTCTTCTGGGCCGTAACCCTTCCATTTCACCAGGTATTGGATCTGGTTTCGTCTTTGTCTACAACCCAGAATGGACTCAACCTCAAATTCCTCTTCTCCATCGATAAGCACGGGTTCGGGGGGATTGGTGTCCCGATCTGTAAAGGGATCGGGGACCGTGGGCCTAAGCAGGGCTACATGAAAAACTGGGTGGATCCGGAAGGACTCAGGCAGTTTCAATTCGTAAGCTACCTCGTTAATCTTCCTTGTTATAGGGAAGGGACCCACGAATTTAGGGCCCAACTTCTTGGATGGGCATGCCAATTTTAGATTCAGGGTAGAGAGCCAAACTTGGTCCCCAGGTGCCAGGTTGAGCTCCCCTCTCCTCTTCCTGTCGAAAATTTCCTTGTTGTAGCTTTGTGCCTTAGTCATGGTCTCCTGGAGAAGTTTATTGTTGGTGGAGAAGAAATTTAGAGTTTCCTGGGCGGCTGGTACCGGACATTCGGGCATGTTGTTAGATAGAAATAATGGGTGAAACCCGTAGTTTGCGAAAAATGGGGATTGCTTGATGGCAGAATGAACAGAGTTGTTGTAGGCAAACTCAGCAAGAGGCAAAAGAGGGGCCCAATCGTTCTGGGAGAAGCTTGAAAAGCAGCGCAGGTACTGCTCGAGCGTTTGATTGGTGCGCTCTGTTTGGCCGTTGGTTTGGGGATGGTATGCTGAGGAAAAGAACAGATCGATCTTCAGTGATTTACATAGTGCTCTCCAAAATCTTGATGTAAACTGTACCCCCCGGTCAGATGTAATGTTAGCAGGTACACCGTGCAGCCTTACTATTTCCCTGATGAAGATCCTTGCAGTCTCAGAGGCCGAGGGGACGCCCCTCATGGGTAGGAAATGGGCCATCTTGGAGAGTCTATCCACCACTACAAAGATGGTCGTAAAGTCTTCTGATGGAGGTAGTTCAACTATGAAGTCCATTGAGATCATCCTCCATGGCCTCTCCGGGACGGGTAGTGGTTTTAGTAACCCCCAGGCTCTGGTTTTGCTGTTTTTGTTCTGGATGCAGGTGGTACAAGATTCCACATAGCGCTTGCAATCTTGGGATAATCGTGGCCACCAGAATGTCCGCTGGATAAGTTCGGAAGTTTTGTACACACCGAAGTGGCCGGCTAACTGGTGGTCATGACAGGATTTCAAGACGGCCACCCGAAGTTGTTGAGGTACAAAAATCTTGTCCTTGTTCCACAGCAGACCGTCTTTAGACTGTAGGGCAAGGCCAGGAACTGGGCATGGTCCTGAGGAGGCCTGTCTGATTTGGGACAGGAGGTCCTCTTGTAACAGGAGGAAGTTACCGGGAGGTAGAATGGTATCCGGAGGGGAAACGACCTTAGGTTCGGCAAACATCCGGGAAAGGGCGTCCGGTTTGGTGTTCTTTGATCCGGGTCGGTACGTGATGTGAAACGAAAATCGGGTAAAAAAGAGTGCCCACCTGGCCTGGCGTGGTCTCAGTCTCTTGGCAATCTTTAAGTATTCCAAGTTCTTATGGTCGGTATAGATCAGGATAGGATGTGCTGCTCCTTCCAGGAGGTAGCGCCATTCCTCAAGTGCGGACTTTATTGCCAGAAGTTCCCTGTCCCCGACGTCGTAGTTTTTCTCGGCCTCTGTTAGTTTACGGGAGAAGAAGGCTACTGGATGCAATGTGGCCTTTGGGCCTTGTCTCTGGGAAAGTATTGCTCCAACTGCCACTTCAGAGGCATCCACCTCCAAGATGTAAGGTAAGGCCGGGTTAGGGTGCTTTAGGACAGAGGCCGAGATGAACAGATTCTTAAGGTTAGCGAAGGCGGCCTGAGCTTCGGGGGACCAGTGAAACCGGTTACCTTGTTTAGTTAAGTTGGTAATGGGGGCAATGATAGAGGAGAATCCTTTAATGAATTTCCGGTAGAAGTTCGCAAAGCCCACGAAGCGCTGGATCCCCTTCTTATCGCTGGGGGCTGGCCAATCCAGAATGGCCGTGACCTTCTGAGGGTCCACCTTAATACCCTCTACCGAAATGATTAGCCCTAGGAACTGAATATCTTGTTGTTCGAATGCACATTTCTCGGGCTTGGCGTACAAACCATGTTGGCGAAGTCGGGCCAATACCTTCCGGACGTGTTCACGATGGTCGGTTAAGGAGGAAGAGAAGACCAGGATATCGTCTAGGTAGACGATGACGAATAGATCTAGGTAGTCTCTAAAAATATCGTTTATGAAATGTTGGAACGTGGCAGGGGCATTACATAGCCCGAAGGGCATGACCAGGTATTCAAAGTGCCCGAATCTAGTGCGAAACGCTGTTTTCCATTCATCGCCGCTCCGAATGCGGACTAAGTTGTAGGCGCCGCGGAGGTCCAATTTAGTGAAAATGGCTGCTGTCCCAAGTCTTTGAAAAAGTTCGGGTACTAATGGCAGGGGATACCTATTTTTAATAGTTATTTTATTCAGGGCTCTGTAATCCACACAGGGGCGTAGGGAGTGGTCCTTCTTTTCTACAAAGAATATACCGGCTCCGGCAGGAGAGGTGGAGGGACGTATGAATCCCTTCTCTAAGTTGTCATCCAGATACGTCTTGAGAGTTCCAAGCTCTAGTTCAGATAAGGGGAAAATTCTTCCAAAAGGGACCTCTGCCCCCGGAAGAAGGTCAATAGGGCAATCGTAGGGCCTGTGCGGAGGTAGAGTCTCCGCGCCCTTCTTGCTAAAGACATCTAGAAAGTTGTGATAGGCCTCCGGGACCAGCCGCCGGTTCTCCATATCACTCCCCAGACAAAGTAATGGGGACGAGGTGTCGGATGGTGCTGGAAAACAGTGTTCACGGCAATAGAGAGATGGAAAGCGAACCTCTCCAGTGTTCCAGTCGATCTGAGGATTATGAGCTTTTAGCCATGGTATCCCCAAGATAATTGGGAAGAGAGGGGATTCTATAATGTCCAAGCACAATAGTTCTTGATGCTTGTCCGCAGTGGTTGTGCGCAGGGGAATTGTCTGCTGCGTCACTGGTCCTGATCTGATGGCCGATCCGTCGGCAAGGTGGACCGTGAGTTCTTTAGGTCTGGGCCTCAAAGGGACTTGATGTTTCAAGGCGAAGGAAAGGTCCATGAAGCCGCTGCAGGCACCGGAGTCAATAATGGCGGGAGTCCGGATGTTCCTTCCTGGGAGCTGTAGAGAGATGAAAACGATCAGGTGAGCGGAATGGTTAGGCAGAACAGGCGAGACAGTAGAGGACAGGTGGCACTTACGCAGTTTAGCGGGGCACATCCTCACGTAATGTCCTGAGTCCCCGCAGTAGAGGCAGAGGTTGTGAACCCGGCGTCGCTGGCGCTCCTCCGGAGTAAGCGAAGGTCGGATCAACCCCAGTTGCATGGGTTCAGAGGCATCGGTAGTGGAGCGTGGGGAGGTTGAAGAAGCGGAATGAGGAGGATAGGGTACCCGTGGCAACATCCATACTGGACAGGATGGTCCCGCTGACCGTTCAGCTCTACGCTCCCTTAGTCGCCTGTCGATCTGAATAGCTTGAAGGATCAAGGCATCGAGCGTGTTCGGTATACCGACCCGGGCCAACTCGTCCTTTAAGGGCTCAGATAGTCCCAGCCGGAATTGGTGTCGCAGGGCGGCGTCGTTCCAGCTGGTGTCGGCGCTCCAGCGCCTAAAGTCTGATACGTAATCTTCAGCGGCTCTGCGACCCTGCTGGAGAGAGCATAATGCTGCTTCGGCGGTAGCGGCCAGTTGAGGGTCCTCATAGAGGAGGTCCATGGCCTGGAGGAAAGTACTTAGTTGGTCAAGGCAGGTGTTTTTCTGTTCCAGTAGGCGGTGTGCCCAGGCCTGAGGTTCACCGGACAATAGGGCTATGACAAAGCCCACCTTGGTAGATTCAAGGGAGAAGGTCCTGGGCTGTAGCGCAAAGAAAAGTTCGCAGGCGTTACGAAAGGCCCTGTACTTGCCGCGGTCCCCAGAGAACCTCTCCGGAGTAGGGACCCTGGGTTCAGGTGGCAACATGACAACCGACGGTGCAGGTGAGGTACCTGATGCGACAGGTGCTGAGGTAGCCAGGGTCTGGACACGCTCCTCTAGCCGGGTATATCCCTCTTGCAAACTCCTGACTGCAGCAGTAAGTCCGTCCAGGTGGCGGCATAGTTCCTCCATGGGAGAGGCCCCCTGCGTAGGCTCCGACATGGCTGTCTGGTACTGTCACGTACCTTGTGATGGGAGCCCAACGTGCAGGGAGCGGCCTCTCGTAAACCCCTGGCTCGAGAGCCCCTGATAGAGCAGACAGAGGCTCAGGACGACAGGGGGCACAAGTGCCTGGCAGGTAAGCAGGATATTGGGTAGTTGTGGCAGCAGATGGTACACGGCAAACTGGAACAGTCCAAAGATAGCTGGAAGGTGCACAGTAGGACTAATCAGAATGCAGACAACAGGCAGATGTATAAAAGTCCCAGATCAGACTGCGGAAACAAGGTGGTGTATTGTAGTACAGGCTGAGGTGTGCTGTAGCTCAGGCACAGGTGCAGGGTAGTTCAGGCAGAGATGCGCTATGATTCAGGCAGAGATGCACGGTGGCTTCAGGCAGGGTGCACTGTAGTTCAGGTGGAGGTGCCTTATAGTTCGGGCAGACCGATGGGTCGGACCAGCAGGCGACTAGGTACAGGGATGACCAAGAGAGTTGTCAGAGCAAGCCGAAGTCGGGGTGGGCAGCAATCGGGGTTAACAGAGACAAGCCGGATCAGATAACAGGTGTACAGGAATCAGAAGTCAATAGCAGGGGTCTCGGGAACGCTGTAGACCAGACAGCAAGAAGCAAGGTATGCAGATAGTTTAAATACCTTGTTTGGCGCCAAATGCTGTCACCGCGCGCGCTCCCGCGAACGCACGCGCGCGTGCACGCTCCCGTGAACGCGCGTGCCCGCGCACGCCGATCGCGCTATTGTGCACGCGCATGCGCGGAATGGACCTATGGAGTGTAGACAATCTCCTGGCGGCACTGTTGCCAGGCAGATTGTAAAAACGCCTTTCCTGACAACCCCATTCTTGATTTACACTTCGTCCCACCACCAGAGGTTTGTCTTTCAGGCATTCTGCCCTAGGTAAGGCAGCCATTTCTTCTACTACTGTGTTCAAATGATGCAACTTATAACCCTTCTCCAAAAAACTTCCTTTTAGGATCCCAGCCTGTTCCCTAAAGTCATCTGTTGAGGTACAATTTCGTTTTACCCTCATGAATTGGCCTTTCGGCACATTCTTCAGCCATAGTGGATGGTGTCCACTATGGATGGGTAAAAAGCTGTTCCTGTCTGTTACTTTAAAATATACTTTAGTCTGCAAAGTGTCATTAACTCTAAAGATTGTCACGTCAAGGAAGTTAATCTGTTCCTTGCTTACTTGGCTGGTCAGTTTGATATTGTTATTGTTATTATTAAGATGCGCTAAAAAGATTTCTAAAGATATTTTTGATCCTGCCCAAACAAGGAACAGGTCGTCTATATAGCGTCTGTAAAACAATAACTCTGCCCTTTTCTGATCGAATACTGATTTGTCCTCCCACTCCCCCATGAAGAGATTGGCGATGCTGGGCGCAAATTTCGCACCCATAGCAACGCCTCTCCTCTGGGTGTAGAAGGACTTATTGAACCAAAAATAATTATGGCTCAAACAAAAATCAAGAGCGTTCCTCAAAAATATTTTTTGACCATGGGGTAAATCTTCCCGCCTACTTAGTGCCCAGTTAAGGGCCAGCAGAGCGTCATCATGTTGTATTATAGTGTAGAGAGAAGAAACAGCTGATGTCACCAGGAATACTTCATCTCTACCTGCCAAGCTGACCTCTTGTAATGACTGTAACAGACTTTTTGTATCTCGAAGATATGCTTTGGTGTCGGTCACACTTTTTTGTAAAAATCTGTCTAGGTATTGTCCTAGTCTTGCTGTGACAGATCCAATCCCATTGACTATGGGTCTAGGTGGAGGGTTCTTTTGATCCTTATGGATTTTGGGAAGGGTATAGATAGTGGGTATGCGACTACTGCTCGGTATAAGAAACCTCTTTTCTTTTGTAGTTAGAATGTGGGATTGATAACCTCCTTCTATTAGAGATTCCAGCTCAAGACAATACTGGGGAGTGGGATCTTTATCCAACCTCCTGTATGTGTCCTCATCGGCCAACATAGTCAGGAGTTGGTTGTTGTAATAATCTTTAGTTAATAATACCACCCCTCCCCCCTTATCGGCAGGTCTGATTACCAGATCCTTCCTTGCTTCCAGGGATTCAATCCCCTCTTTAATATGTCTTGGGTTAACATTCTTGACCGGCTTCACTTTCTCTAAGTCACGTAACACCAAATTTTTGAACACTTCTAAGTGCTGTGTAGCAGTGTTTGGGGGATTAAATAATGAGCGGTTTTTTAAACCACTATCCACTGCTATTGCTGCATTACCACTTATACTTACTGGATTAGAATTTTTATTTAGAAAAAATTTCTTTATGCTCAACTTCCGCATATATTTATGCAAATCTACATAAACACTAAACTTATTAATGGGCCTTTTCAGGCCACATTTAAGTCCTTGATGGAGAATATTTTTTTCTTTATCCGTAAGTACTATATCGGTGAGATTATAAATCCCACCTAATCTGCTTCCCTCCTTCTTTTTCTGCGTCCTGGACCCTGCTCTGCATCCTCTGAGTCGTTTCTCCTTACATCTTGTGGGTATACTGCATTCCTTTCCCAATATTGTTGTTCCTCCCATGCTAAATCCCTGTAAGGTGGTCCCATTGGTCGAGGATAGGTTTGTGGGGGTCTCTATACATGTAGCGGGCCACTCCTCACACTCCCCTCTTGGTTCGTCTTTTTCTTGTCTAGGGGTATCTTAGAGGGGAGGGAGCGGGGACACTACGCCTAGCTTCCACCACAGATGTTAGTGCGGTATAAGCAACAGTTCAGTATTACCTTCGGGTCAGTGTTGTGCACCTGGATCCTCCCTCCAAGAGTCACCGCGAACCATGTCTGTTAGAAAATGAGCTCCACACCATTAAAGTTCAACACTCCTTTATTCTTCTTGTCTGAACACAAACAGTTGAACTCCCTTGATAGAACAGAACAGAAAAGGAGGTGTGGATGCGAACAGGCCCAGACACAATGTGAGTTGCCACTTCCCTTCCTAGAAGTGTATCCTGGTCTCCGCACAAGGGTAAATCTCCTTCCAGGCGGTCTCCGACGAGAGACTCACTTGTCACCGGCAATATGCTGCACCGGGTCTTCAAATGAGGAGCTCCCCCCGGTCCATTGCGCCTTCCGGATTCGGGTACCCAATCCCTGGGTACCCTAGGATCTCCTTCCCTCGCGGAACCCAGTGTTGGGCACTGAGCTCCGGACCTCCATCCAAGTACCTCACCCCATGCTAAAGGTGCCTGGGATGGAACTCGACATCCGCTGTCCTCTAGGCCTAAGCCACCCAGAGGAGCGACACGACCCACCGTCCGCAAGCTGAAGGTGCCAGGGATGTCCACCCCGTGACAAAGATGGCCGGCCCCCTTTATACCCTCTCCCAGCAAGCACGGCGGGTTCCCCGCCCCACCATACCGCTGCCGAGGGAGGACAAAAAAGGACGGCACACAGCAATGATTCAACCCCAGCCCAGGGCGACAGCGCCACCCACTGGGCTGCAGGTAATTACACATCACTGATGTCTCTGCCAAATTCTAAATTACACCCGGGAAAGTACATACCCGCTACATACATATATATATACATATATATATGTATATATATATATATGTATATATATATATATATATATATTTTGGCGTTATAAATCATTTTCTAGCAAAAAATACTGATTTAAACTTGTAAACAAAATTTGCCAGAAAAGGCTTGGGCTTGGGCTCCGAGAGCATGGCAAAAATCTTCATAGCACAGGCACCCAATTAGCAGCCAAGCTGTGCAATTCTCAGTCCAAAATTATGCCAATGGAGTCGCCTGCATGTCAATCATGCAGGCTGCTCCAATGGTGCCATTTTGTACTGATGCTTGCGCGGTGTAGCTGTTCATTTGATGTCTGCATTCTGCAAGGTTTATGCTATGCTGCCAGGCTCCCAGAGAAGATTCCAGGGATGCCCCTTTCACTGAGACAGACCCCATCACCACAGCAACTGTCCAAGGGGACAGATGGCTTACTTTTTATATATTCTTAAAAATAAGTAAATGAGCTTTAAAACAAGCCCTCAGTGACCTTTGTCTCGGAGGATGAATGGCACCACAGTGAATGCAGTTGATATTTAGATAGGGTTCCAGCTGCCAGAACTTTGGCTCTGCTGATTAGTTTGTCATGCAGTTTTCCCTGAAGCTAACTATTGATTGTGCATCTTAGTCATATGTATAATCAGTGTTGCCAACCCCCTGAAGTGAAATTTACTGGCAAGGATGCCAAAATTTCTGTACGGCACCAATTTCTTACTGGCAAAAATAATGAAGATTACTGGCAGAGCCGCATTTTTTACTGACACTGCAAAAAAGTACCTGAAATTTCTGTTTTTAGTGCTAAACAGTGCAAATATCAATATTTCAACTATAAACACACAGCTAATGCTAATATCAATGTGTTTAAGTTAAACAAAAGTAAAAAACATATTTCTCAATTTACATGAAGGTTAGGTTACTATAACCCAGCCAGCACAGAGTTCCCACTTACATCAGAGTCTGCAGGATGCCCCCTTACAGTGCAAGGGAACTCTTATGTAAAGGGGAACGCTGCAGATCATGATGTAAGGGGGAACTCTGATGTGGAGGGGGGCTCTGGTGAATAGAGACCACCTTCCACAGAGTGAATACACTAAGGTAAGGGGGGGTACTAATATAAGGGGGAAACCTTTATATCAGTGCCCCCTTACATTATTGTATTCATTCACCTCCTTACATCAGTGACCCCCCCCCCTCAGAATGGCCTGGCGGCACTGTCACTGACCTCCTCTCAGGTGCACAGTGTGGGGCTCAGTCAGACGGCTCCAGCTTGGTGGCTCTGATCTCCTCTCCCCAGTCCACACGACTGTTTCTTCCTGGGCCGTAACCCCCATCCCGGCGGCACTCCCACTCTTGACTCCTTTCTAGGATCCCCTCAGAGACTGAAGACATGACAAGAGATGGTCAGAGGCTGCGGACACGATACAGGAAGTGGACATACTACAGGAGATGGACAGAGGCTGCAGACATACTACAGAAGATGGACAGAGGCTGCAGACATACTACAGGAGATGGACAGAGGCTGCAGACATACTATAGGAGGGGGACAGAGACTGCGGACATACTACAGGAGGGGGACAGAGACTGCGGACATACTACAGGAGGGGGACAGAGGCTGCGGACACACTACAGGAGGGGGACAGAGGCTGCGGACACACTACAGGAGGTGGACAGAGGCTGCGGACACACTACAGGAGGTGGACAGAGGCTGCGGACATACTACAGGAGATGGACAGAGGCTGCATACATACTACAGGAGATGGACAGAGGCTGCAGACATACTACAGGAGGTGGACAGAGGCTGCGGACATACTACAGGAGGGGGACAGAGACTACGGACATACTACAGGAGGGGGACAGAGGCTGCGGACACACTACAGGAGGTGGACAGAGGCTGTGGACACACTACAGGAGGTGGACAGAGACTGCAGACACACTACAGGAGGGGGACAGAGGCTGCGGACACACTACAGGAGGGGGACAGAGGCTGCGGACATACTACAGGGAGGTGGACACTGGAGAGACTGCGTACACACTACAGGAGGTGCCGGTGGTGGAGACACTCTGCGGACATGATGGTGCCCTCCTCACCCCCTCACAGTAGCCTCCTCCTCTGTCCACCACCATATTAATTCTCCACATCATCAGTGTGCTGTGTCCTCCTCCTGTGCCCCTTTCACCTCTCCACAGGTCAGGGCAGCACTGTGCTGCCCTGACCTGTGGAAAGGTGCACAGGAGCCAGAGGAGGACACAGCACACTGATGATTTCGAGAAGTAATATGGTGGACAGAGAGCACTCAGTCTCTGTGTCCCCTGCATGGCACCATTGGCACGGCTTCACGCTCCAGGCTCACTCACTGACCCCCCCAGTTTCACTCACCTCGAGTCTGTCTGTCCTCCACCCTGTCAGTGCTCCGCTCGCTCCTCCACCGGCACCTATGATGATGATGAGTGCTCACTGCAGTACTGAGGACTCGAGTCACGCGGCTCGCGCCAGCCGCTGTGGTCACGCCGCTGTGTTCAAAAATGGCGCCAGCGGCGCCATCACGTTACTGCGCGTGCGCCGCCCGGCCGAGCGTGAACAAGTTTCCCTGCGCTCGGCCGGCTTCGGAACGGCGCATGCGCAGTTGTGTGGCCGGCTCGTGGCCATCTTTTTTATGGGCGCCGGTGCCCATAGCGGACATTAACGTACACCCAGAAAAAGGGGTTAAATTCACGTACCGTACGTAAATCTACGTACGGTTGGCAACACTGTGTATAATAAACTGTTCATGTTCTTGACAGGTTTACCTGAGCATATTTATTACCGCAATCATATAGATATGCATAGTTAAAAGTTTGACATATACCCCGTTTATATAAGTGCCAAATTATTTATTAATTCAATGAAAGGGATGAGCATTATGTTCGGGTCGAACATGAGTTCAACTCGAACATTGGCTGTTCGCCCGTTACCAATTCACATGGGGGGGCCGGCATCTGGGGGTCCCCTTTGTTAAAGGGGGCTTCCACATGCCGATAAGCCCCCCGCCCGCAGACCCCCACAACCACCGGGCAAGGGTTGTGGGGATGAGGCCCTTGTCCCCATCAACATGGGGACATCCTCCCCATGTTGAGGGCATGTGGCCTGGTACGGTTCAGGAGGGGGGGTGTTCTCTCGTCCCCTACTCTTTTCCTGCGGCCTGCCAGGTTGCGTGCTCGGATAAGGGTGTGGTATGGATTTTTGGGGGGAACCCCACGTCATTTTCTTTTTAATTTTAAGGCGGGGTTCCCCTTAAAATCCATACCAGACCTGAAGGGCCTGGTATAAAATTTGGGGGGACCCCCACGCATTTAAAAAAAAAAAATTAGTTTGGGTGCCCCTTAATATTCATACCAGACCCAAAGGGCCTGGTAATGGACTGGGGGGGGACCCATGCCGTTTTTTTCAATGACTTTTATCTGTATTGCGGGGACCCGACAATTCATTATAGCCGCGAGAAGTTTTAAATTACTTTTTTTCCTTTAGAAATTACATTTTGTGCAGGGACTGTTCTAAACACGGTAAACATGCGCTACTTTACAGGCATACTATAGACACCCCCAGGTACGAAATTTAAAGGAATATTTCACTTTTATTGTTTCACTTTAAACATTATTAAAATCACTGCTCCCGAAAAAACTGCAGTTTTTAAAACTTTTTTTGCATTGATACATGTCCCCTGGGGCAGGACCCGGGTCCCCAAACACTTTTTATGACAATAACTTGCATATTAACATTTAAAATTAGCACTTTTGATTTTTCACGTTCGTGTCCCATAGACTTTAACGGTGTACGCGTGTTCGAACAATTTTTTTGCCCGTTCGCATGTTCTGCTGCGAACCGAACCGGGGGTGTTCGGCTCATCCTTATTCACTGACAAAGCCCTTTTGGAACAGATATACAGTGCCTTGAAAAACTATTCATACCCCTTGAATTTTCAATATTTTGTCTTGTTACAACCAAAAACGTAAATGTATTTTATTAGGTTTTTATGTGCTAGACCAACACAAAGTGGCACATAATTGTGAAGTGGAAGGAACATGATAATTGTTTTTACATTTTTTTTACAAATAAATATCTGAAAAGTATGGCATGCATTTGTATTCAGCCCCCTTTACTCTGATACTCCTAACTAAAATCTAGTGGAACGAATTGCCTTCAGAAGTCACCTAATTAGTAAATAGACTCCACCTGTGTGTAATTTAATCTCAGTATAAATACAGCTGTTCTGTGAAGCCCTCAGAGATTTGTTAGAGAACCTTTGTGAACAAACAGCATCTTGAATGAATGATTTGTATAGTGCTACAAATGCGAACTGAATCGCCTCAAGGTGCTTTTTGCAGCCAGTGTCTTGCTAGCTGGTGTCGTCATTTACCCCATAGGATCTTGACATGCTTGGGACATACATTTGTACACATATATACTGGGCCAATTTGGACAGGATCCAATTAACCTACCAGAATGTCTTTGGAGTGTGGGAGGAAACTGGAGTACCTGGAGGAAACCCACGCAGACACAGGGAGAACATACAAACTCCAGGCAGATGGTGTTGTGGTTGGGATTTGAACCAGCGACCCTTTTGCTGCTAGGTGAAAGTGCTAACCACTACACCACTGTGAAGGCCAAGGGCCAGGCAGGTCAGGGATAAAGTTGTGGAGAAGTTTAAAGCAGGTTTAGGTTATACAAAAATATCCCAAGCTTTGAACATCCCATAGAGCACTGTTCAAACCATCATCCAAAAATGGAAATAGTATGGTACAACTGCAAACCTACCAAGACATGGCCGTCAACCTAAACTGACAGGCCGAGCAAGGAGAGCATTAATCAGAGAAGCAGCCAAGAGGCCCATGGTAACTCTGGAGGAGCTGCAGAGATACAAAGCTCAGGTGGGAAAATATGTCCACAGGACAACTATTAGTCCACAAATCTGGCCTTTATGAAAGCGTGGCAAGAAGAAAGCCATGATTGAAAGAAAGACATAAGAAGTCCTGTTTGCAGTTTGCAAGAAGTCATGTGGGGGACACAGCAAACATGTGGAAGAAGTTGTTCTGGTCAGATGAGACCAAAATTGAACTTTTTGGCTTAAAAGCAATACGCTATGTGTGGCGGAAAACTAACCTCATGAACATATAAATATGAAAATATATATAAGATGCGCTGAAACCAACCTATACAATGTGCACAATACAGTGAAAAATATAAATCAATCACTAATAACAGTGTTTACAACTCAGTAATAATTCCCGTGTTTAGAAGAGGCAAACAAAAGAGAACAGCATAGGTAAGTGGAAAATGACAGACACAGCGGTCCTGCTCATAACACCCTCCTTCCACTCTGCAGGCTTGGCCCACGTATGTTTGTTCAATTTATCACACTAGGAGAAAAACTTGCTCAGCAATACATAATTAAGCAGGCTAAATCAGTCAATAGGCTAATGATATTGCGGCCACTTCAGCGGTCAAACTCCTTGTCCTCCTCGTTTTCAAGGATGTCCACATACATGGAATATAAAACAGAGAACTATCATTGCGCAGTGTTCAATGTACCAGGCACACCACACCAGCTGCGGCTGTACTCACGTAACCCCCGATATAAAACAGAGCTTAGCTCAGCTCAGTGAGATGAAAAATCCTCCTCAAACTGCTGGAAGCGTCTCTAGGCTCCTCCCCCTACGCGTTGCGTCATCGACACGTGACTTAATCATGGGTATGTCTGTGACCAAGCAGCGCGTCCTTTTTATAGAGGCTGAGAAGACCGTACACTAGTTACCATAGTGATGGTCTAAACAAAGGATACATCATTGCTGGTAAGCGCTGTTTTGTAGCTTTCCTTTTGTTCATACACAAAACATACAAGCTTTTAATAACATAGCTGATACAAACATTTCAAAAGCTAAAATCCACAAAATACATATATTCTAAATAAAATAACACTTTTGCCATCCTAGAAATTACTGGTTCCTCCAGTGGTCAATTTAAGTACTACTTCATACGTAGACATAAAGGGTAACTCCATTATATAAAATCCACATAAATAATCCTTTAAAATTCTTAATATATATAACGGAATAGCAAATTATTAAAATGCCCATAATAAAATTAGGAATAAATCCTACAAAATCCAATTTGGCATACAATCATAAAATAATATAAAATTTAAAATTGAAAAATTATTAATGAAATACAAGAACCAAAGTACCATTGCTCATATGATCCATAAATTACTCATATGGTTTAAAGCCACCAAGGGGATATGATGAGTAACCTAGACTCACCCCCTACATGTACAAAAACCACAGTTCCCAAATACATCCATCTATTAACCCCTCACCCAAACAATTTGCTCGTCACAAAGTAATCCAGTGGATATCTACAAATGCAAAATCCTCAGAATAGACACAAATTGAGGGGGGGGGCAGAAAAGGGACAGAGAGGGGAAGTAAATGATAAAAATTGGGCCCAATAATCTGAAATAAAACAGTTTAAATCAAAATCAATGTTTAAACCATTTGGCGCCAAAGTGCGAATTTCATAAATCCAACGGGATTCACTTTTATTTATTTCTCTTACCCTATGGCTTCCCCTCCAATGTGGTTTAAACTTCTGTATAGCCCAAAACTTTAAATCAGCAGGATTTCTATTATGACAAATGTCAAAATGTCGAGAGACATTGTGTTTGGGAAAACCTGCCTTTATATTTTGTACATGTTCCCTAATTTTTTTCCAAAGGGGTCTTTTAGTTCTACCTATATACTGTAATGAACAAGTACATTCAAGCATATAGACTACCTCTTCTGTCCTACATGTGATAAAATCATCAATGGTATAGTCCTTCTGTGTAGTATTAGATTTAAAATTCACACATTTAACACCATGCATTTTTGTTTCTCTGCAAGCATAACATCGCTTGCAGGGATAGAAACCCTTTCCTTGGAAAAAAGTAAGTGAATTAAGTTTCCTTGGAGGGTCTGGGATATTTTTCACTACTAAATCACTCAAAGTGGGGGCCCTTTTATATACAATCCTCGGCCTATCTGGTAATATACTTTGTAACTGTTTATCAGCTCTTAGTATTGGCCAATGCTTCTTGAAGATTTTTTCCAACTGTTTATGTTGGATATTGAAGTCCATGATAATTGGTACCTCCTGAGATTTGGTTGCTGTGCTCTCCTTATCTTTATCCTTAATTAGGTAGTCTCTAGGCATTTGATACACCTCCCTTATTTTTTCATGAATAAAGTCTTCATTGTATCCTTTTGAGATAAATTTCTTTCCAATGGTATTCGCTTGTTCTAAGAATGTATTCAGGTCTGTGCAATTCCGCCGGAGCCTTATTAGTTGTCCTTTAGGTATATTAATTAACCAAGGGTCAAAATGACAGCTATCTGTTGGAATATAGCTGTTTCTTTCTACCAGTTTAAAGTGAGTTTTAGTTTTTATCTTATTATTCTCTAATATAATTTCAAGATCCAGAAATTGTATAGCCTTATCACTTATAACTAACTAACACTGCACATCACCCTGAACACACCATCTCCACCGTGAAATATGGTGGTGGCAGCATCATGTTGTGGGGATGCATTTCTTCAGCAGTGACAGGGAAGCTGGTCAGAGTTGATGGGAAGATGGATGGAGCCAAATACAGGGCAATCTTAGAGGAAAACCTGTTCTAGTCTGCAAAATACTTGAGACTGGGGTGGAGGTTCACCTTCCAGCAGGATGATGACCCTAAACATGCAGCCAGAGCTACAATGGAAAGGGTTAAAATTAAAGCAAATTCATGTGTTAGAATGGCCCAGTCAAAGTCCAGACCTAAATCAAATTGAGAATCTGTGGCAAGGCTTGAAAATTGTTTTTCACAAATGCTCTCCATCCAGTCTGAAGGGCTTGAGCTATATTACAAAGAAGAATGGGCAAACATGTGCAAAGCTGGTAGAGATGTGCAAAGCTGGTAGAGACATCCCCAAAAAGACTTGCAGCTGTAATTACAACGAAAGGTGGTTCTACAAAGTATTGACTAGGCTCATTTACATTATAACAGACAACAGACAGACAGGTGGCTGGAGTTGACATCAGCACCTCCTGACAGTATGTATCAGTCAGTCTTTCTAATATGGCTTGAGAGATATTGTTAATGAATATTATGTCCCATTTGAAGTAATCCAATCATATTCTCAGGGTTCATTATTTTCTTGCTCACCCTGTGCCCCAATAGACACAGGGTTACTTAGACATAAGAGGTGCATGGGGAGCTGAAACAAGGGTATCCCATACTTTCCAAGGGATTCTGGGTTCCACTGGCCCTCCCGTCACAGTCAGTAAGACAGATAAGGGATTTAAAAGAAGGGCTGGCAAATAGGAAGTGGGGTAAAGCTTTACTTTTGCAAGCATAGCAATGAAGCTCCTGAAATTCTTGGGTTCTCCTGCCCTTCCCAGTGGTGACCCATGCTTATCTAGACCTGACACACCAGTAGTGATAAAGTGGGCTTTACTGAAACTGGAACAAGTACTAAAGGGAAGTTCATTTTACATGTATGCAAAAATGACAGAGTTAACCTGGTTTCACACACTGGAACAAATATAAGTGCAACAGGAGAAATGTTGTTCAATCCCCTTGTTGCATGGGAAACACCCTGGCCAGAACGCAATGGGTAAGTGAAAAGGCAACAGCAGTGATACAGCAAATTCAGCAGTAACTGCTGAAAGTGAAATTAATAATGTTCGGCTAGACAGGCCATGTCTAGTCACTGGCCAGTGGAACAATAAAACAGTCTGCCAGCGGTCAGGCCCTTAAACTTGCAATGGTGCACTGCTCAATACACAGTGCTGGCCAAAAGGCCTCTCACCACACAGATGTGGTGTAGAATAGATGTCCTCCTGACAACATTCTATTCTTGGATGGGTGCTGTAGAAGGCGGGATGTAATTGAATGCACTGTAGGCTGAGTTGATCTGTCTGGATACTGGTGGGTGGAAAGTTGGCCTCACTGTCTCTGACTGTAGATGCCTCTCTTTATGGCCTCTGTGCTGCTTGCATGTCTCTGTGGGGTTGTTGAGTGAATGGCAACCCGCAATGCCCTGGGACTCCCCTCTCTAACCTGCACCTCTCCCCTGCTGGCCTTGGGGGTTTCTGCCACTCCGCTGCTTAGCAGGCTGCTCTTAGCTCTCAGGACAGCTACCCTCTCTCTATAGGTAGACTCCTTCCTCTCTGCTCTTTGCACAACTCCCCCCACCTTGGCTCTCTGTGGGCTTTTCCTAACACAGCATGTCCAGCTCACAGTCCTCCTCATTTCTCAGCCTGCACTTCCTTCACCCTGTACTTTCTGGCAGTCTTCCTCCCTCTTTCAAGGAGAGCTAACTGGGGCACAGTTTGAAGATGTTGCCCTGGGCTGCGTGACTCCTCCCAGTTAAAGGGGCCACCAGCCAGGGCTACATAGGATTTTGCACATAAATTAAGCAGCCTATATCTTTGGCTGCAATGGTCATATTGCATGATTTTTTTGCTGAAAATATTCTCTACCTATCTGCATTTATCTCATGATATGCTCCATTTGAATTGTCTATATTTGTAACATTTTTACATTACGGTTTTACCTAGCTCTTTAAAGGCAATAGTATTTATTTAAAATGAAAGATTTAATATATTTCAAGAAATATCATCTTTAAAATTGAGCATTTATAAATGCTTGACTAACCTACTAGACTGTGTGGTCTTGTTTTTAGTAGTTGTGCTTATATGTATGTCTTAGGAGTCACAGATGCGCTACATTCCTGTTATTTTTGCATAGAGAGCTTAGTACTGGAGAGAAGGAACCTCTCTAAGGATGTATGGAGCTGGCCAAAAAGCCAGCTAAGGAATAACTTCATGCATATCTTCATACATAAGAAATAAAGAAACATCTGTTTGGTAGATGAATTATCATCTGCACTCTTCACGGTTTGTTGTCTCCTCCCGCTTTATAGTCATTGGGTATCCACTGATTTACAAGACCAAGCTGGAGAATTGACACGTTGAGATTGCAGAGATGTGCAGAGGGCATAAAATATCTATGCAGCCATCATAAAATATTAATTCTCATGCTTCATCCCTGGGACCACTCAATAACAAAGTAGCTGACTCAGCCTGGCAGAAACAATGATCATTTGACAGGTGTAAAAACAATTTGACATAGAGCGGTGACTAACGGGTTGAGGCATAATTACACTTGTTTGGCTTTCTTCCCACCTTTGCCTATCAAGCCAAGCCTGTAAGTTGCAAATAGGTTGTAAAACTTATAATATTTGTGAGGAGTTGATCTGTCTATTGCCAAGTAGCTGAACTATTTCCTATTGCCAAGTAGCTGAACATATTAAAGTAGATCTAAACCCATTTACTAAAATCTCATATGAGCATTACCATACTAATGTAATTTTAAAAGATGTTTTCAGTCTTTTTGTGGGAAGGATTCCTTACGCTTTCAGGCAATCTGAGATTATAGATGAAAAAAATAAAAGAATTATGAAGGGTTAGTCCAAACAAAACTTTTTTTAGATTTTACATTACAGAGATCACATCAGGAGGTTGAGACCACTCCAGCTAAAGCAGGAGGATTGTAACTCATTGAGTCTAGTAGCAAAGCAAGAAAGTCAGAGACCAAACATAGCTCCTTACCATTTTCCTGGTCCCTTCTTGCACGTCATGATCAACAGTTGGGGTCGAGTCAGCTCAATAGCTAATTTTGTTGCTTTTTCTCATTATCAAAATGAAGACCTATTTAAATTTGAGACCCTTCAAGAATTGGGTGTCCAAAGTCATAATCCTAAATGCCTTATATTTAAGTACCCTCTTCCTGAAATCACCACCTCTGATGTCTGAATATAATCTCTTCCTTGAAAAGGAATTTAGAAGTATCCCCTGCATGAGCATGTATAAAAGGGTAAAACCCTCAACTCATAGATCAGAGTTGATAGCACCCTGTACAGCCGTGGCCAAAAGTTTTGAGAATGACACAAATATTAATTTTCACAAAGTCTGCTGCCTCAGTGTTTTTAGATCTTTTTGTTAGATGTTACTATGGTATACTGAACAGTGGCATCTGGTGGTATATTTTTTGTGGGGCCGGAAAACAATCACAGGCACCCCCCGGTCGGTCACCAGCCCCGACCTTACCCCATATAGGTTGCGAGCAGTGCTTCCTCTGGGTGGTTGGTGGCAGCTTCACCCTGCGTCTCCTCCTCCTGGGCTTCACGGCAGGTTCCCCTGGGTCTCCTCCCTCTCCTCTCTTTCTGGCCAGGAGGAGAATCAGGAAGACAATAGCGAATATTAATTTGCTATTGTCACACAACTGGATGGGCCCCGAGCCTTTCAACGTGATTTCTCCTTGGGAGTATCTCACCAAAAATTGCATTTTTGGTGCAGGGGATGCTGAAAATCTGACTTGTAACTTTTTCTGGGGAGCGTTTCGTATACCATCTGTGTATAGAACGCCTCCAGGTAGCCATATTGCATTGCATTTTACAAAAAATTACAGCACTGCAGATTGAAAAGAAAAGGTAATTTTTAATAACGTTATATTACAATATGGCTTGTGTCACAATTGTATATGATGTATTATATTTTTTTGTATTTTCTAAATTTTTTCCCCACAAAAGTGGAGTTACCCTTTAGGCATATACACCAATCAGCCTTTAACATTATGATGACTCACCTAATATTGAGTAGGTCCGCCTTTTGCTGCCAAAACAGCCCTGATCTGTCATGGAATGGATGTGTTGTGAGGCCGCAATGGATTGGACTTGTTTTTCCAGCACATCCCACAGATGCTGGATGGACTGAGATCTGGAAAATTGGAAGGCCAATTCAACACCTTGAACTCGTTGTTGTGTTCCTCAAACCGTTCTTGAACTCATTTTTGCAGTGTGGCAGGTCGCATTATCCTGCTGAAAGAAGCCACTGCCATCAGGGAATACCGTTTCCATGAAGGAGTGTACTTGGTTATTAACAATGTTTAGGTATGTGGCACGTGTCAAAGTAACATCCACATGAACGGCAGGACCCAAGGTTTTCCAGCAGAACATTGCCCAAAGCATCACACTGCCTCTGCCAGCTTGCCTTCCTCCTATACTGCATCCTGGTGCCATCTCATTCCCAGGTAAGCGATGCACACACACCAAGCCATACATTTGATGTAAGAAAACATGATTGAGCATACCAGGCCACATTCTTCCATTTCTCCATGGCCCAATTCTGATGCTCACATGCCCATTGTAGGTGCATTTGGCTGTGGACATGGGTTAGCATGGGCATCTTGACTGGTCTGTGGCTATGTAGCCCCATATGTAGCCCCATATACAACAAACTGTTATGTCTATTTTTTCTGCTTTCAACACATCAACTTCATTGCTGCCTGATATAGCCCTCTGGCTTTCAGATGCTATTGTAACAAGATAGTGTTATTCTTTATACCTGTTAGTGATCTTAATGTTATGGCTGATCGGTTTATATCCAAATTAGTAATGTTCTAATGTATGACTTTTGTACACTTATCAAGGTGATAATTTCATAACAGGCATACATATTGTTCTGAAATGAATATACATGGGCACATGTAGTGCCGACATTGTATAAGAAAATGTTCAGTGTGTTAACCACTTGACCTCCAAAAGATTCCCCCCTACAGCCGTTACTTTAACTGACAATTGTGTGGTCATGCAACGCTATACCCGAATAAAATGTATGTCCTTTTTTCCCCACAAATAGAGCTTCCTTTTGGTGGTATCACCACTCCGGTTTTTATTTTTTGCACCATAAACAAAAAAAGGCTGACAATTTTGAAAAAAATTTAAATATATATTTTTTACTTTCTGCTACAAAACATATCCAATAAATTTTTTGTAAATTGTAATTTCTTTATCAATTGAGGCTAATATGTATTCTGCTACATATTTTTGGTAAAAAAAAATCCCAATTATTGTATATTAAAACGTTGGGGCATCTACAAACTATGTGATATTTTTATATTTTTTTTACTAGTAATAGTGGCGATCAGCGACTTATAGCTGGACTGCAATATTGCGGCGGACAGTCGGACACTAACTGACACTTTTGACACTTTTTGGGGACCAGTGACACAAATATGCACTGTTACTGTACTAATGGCACTGACTGGAAAGGGGTTAACATCAGGGGCGATCAAAGGGTTAACTGTGTGCCTAGCTAGTGTTTCTTAAAACCGTGGGAGGTGCTTTTACAGAAACACAGGATCCATGCCTTCCCTCTTGTCAGAACAGCGATATACCTTGTTTATATAGGCAGATCGCCGTTCTGGCTCTCTGCATATTGATTGGCAGGTTCCGGCGTACATCGAGTCAGCTCCTACTTTGTATAATCACAGCAGGAGTGGGCCGCCAGCACCACACATGCGCGCCCTTTACCCGGAAGTGTCGCATCACATATTAGGTACGTGATCCAGCGCAGCGGTGCCGCCTTGCTGCCGTATATGTAACTTATATGGTCGGCAAGTGGTTAAAGCTGAACTTTGGGCGCACATTAAAAAAAAAATATATATATATATATATATATATATATGTGTGTGTAGCGGGGTATTCCCCTTTAATAGAGAGAGACAGGACTTTCCGGGTGAGAGGTGAGTCGGGAGGGAGTAAAGAAGAGACTTTACTGGAAGTGAAAGCAGAGGAGAGAGACTACGTTACCCAGAACCCCTTTCAGCAATGTTTCCACCCCAGAGACTCATGGGAGGGGTTATAAAAGGAGGAGGCGAGGCTGGGCTCGGCCTCTTTGGGACACGAGACTTCAAGGGAGAGATCTTCCTGTGCGGATCCACCGTGGTGCAAGGCCTGAAGCCTGGGCCTTGTGCTGTTACCCAAAGAGCCTTCCACCCCATCTCGAGCCTGGGTGGCATCTGACTCGGTTTTCTTTAACCGCTGCTGAGCTGGAGACCAGACTGCTGCAGAGCTGTGTGAGGAGACACAGCAGGTGGAAGTTCCCGGACTGGGATCGCGTCCAGAGGGGTGAGCGAGCACTTGCTCAATCCACAAATACTTTATATCATTGTTAGGCCTACAGACTGCCGTGGCCCACTAGTTCCTATTTGAGTTCTTTTCCCCATTTGAGATCCAAAGCAGAACTGAGTTGAACAGATCTTTAGTGGAGTGTACTGTGTTGGCATTTTTACCCCCCCCCCTTGGATTACAAATGTGTTCCTGAAATGTGCACCACCGTTTAAAGACTTGCATGCAAAGAATTTTACCCCTACTAGAGACTGAGTTATATGGTCAGGCCTGGCCATCTAGGTAGTTTATTTAGTTGCTGCGCCATAGGGTACATAGTGAAGTACTGTTACACGTGGCGCGTGTGCGCCATATCTCTATAGTTATAGTGTGACTACTGCTGCAGGGCTCTACAGATAGATTCTTATGATCTGTTATCACTGTTGATTTCCATTGCCATAGAAAGTAAATTTGTTATTCTTTTATCACTGTCTTGGTGTTTGAATTTAATCATAGAGCATAAGATATACACATATTACCCTAGACTAACTGTGCCAGTAGGGGGTCGAGTAAATTGCCGGGGGTTGGCAGAGCTGTCTTCAGGGCCCAAACTAAATCTGCGGCCCTCTTAGTTGAAGGTATCGCTACACGTGGGGGCTCGTCCGGGATGGTCTGGGAGGAGTACTTTACCAAGAACACAAAGGACAACTGCAGCCTGTTGCCTACGTGAGCAGGAGCCTGACCCCCTCCGAGAAGAACTACCCCACTCACAAGCTGGAGTTCCTGGCCCTTAAGTGGGTGGTAGTAGACAAGCTCAAAGACTACCTGTATGGGGCGGAGTTCACTGTGAAGACCGACAATAACCCCCTTACTTACCTTTTCACTACAGCAAGGCTGGACGCCACTGGACACAGGTGGCTGGCCGCATTGTCTGGATTCAATTTCAGCCTAAAGTACAGGCCAGGGATTGGAAATCGAGATGCAGACACTCTGTCCAGGAGATCTCATGGCCTCACCAGTGACATGGAAGACTGGACTCAAGTGGCACCTGACGGGGTGCGGGCCCTTTGTCAAGGGGCTTAATTGCAAGCCAGAGGAGGCTCAAGGGAGGAAGAGATAGGAGTTACCATGGTACTAGTCCCCAAACAATACTGTGGAGTAACTCAACTGGAAGAAGACCATCTGCCAAAGTTGTCCAAGAAGGAACTAAGATGCGACCAATTAGAAGACCCCATGGGGAAATTGGTTCTGGAAGCCCTGGAGAATCAGGATCCAAACAGACTCCTGAGTCACTCCTCAAAGGAAGCTCGCCTGTTGAGGAAAGAGTGGGACAGGTTACAGGTGCATCAGGGAGTGGTCTACCGAAGGGGCCCCTCTGATGACCTGGAAGATAAATGGCAATTGTTTCTTCCGGAAAAACATCGAGAGACTGTTCTGATTGCCCTACATGACAATCACGGCCACCTAGGGGCGGAAAGGACCTTTCAACTTGTCAGAAGTCGGTTCTATTGGCCCTGCATGAGGGCAGAAGTGGAAGAGTACTGCCATTCATGTGCACGCTGCATCCAGAGGAAGACTTTACCCCATCAAGCTGCCCCAATGGGCCATCTACAAAGTCAAGGCCCAATGGATCTGGTATGCATTGATTTCCTCTGCCTCGAACCCGACCTGAGTGGACTAGGAAATGTTCTGGTGATAACCGATCATTTCACCCGGTATGCCCAAGCTTTCCCAACCAAAGACCAGAAGGCTTCCACAGTAGCCAAGGTACTTATGGAGAAGTATTTTGTCCATTATGGGCTGCCCCAGCGACTTCATTCAGATCAAGGAAGGGACTTTGAGAGTCGACTGATCCGGAAACTCCTGGATTCGTTAGGAATCAAGAAAACTCGAACCACACCTTATCACCCACAGGGAGATGCTCAGCCGGAGAGGTTTAACCGAACCCTGCTCAACATGTTGGGAACTCTGGATAGTGAGAAGAAACAACATTGGAGCAAACACATAGCAGCTATAGTACACGCTTACAACTGCACCACCAGTGATGCTACAGGCTACTCCCCATATCGACTCATATTTGGGAGAGAAGCAAGGTTACCTGTGGACCTGGCCTTTGGCACCTCTTTAGACCATTCCTCAGCCACATCCCACAAAGGATATGTGGACAGACACAGCCTGAAAGTAGCCTATGAAGAAGCTCAAGCGGCCTCAGATCAAAGGGGAGCTCGAAACAAAAGAAACTTTGACTCGAAAGTCCGGGTGCAAGACCTGCAGCCCGGGGACCGAGTACTGCTACTCAATCTGGGGGTCCCTGGAAAACACAAACTTGCAGACAGATGGAGATCTGAACCCTATGTCATCTGTAGGAAGCTGCCGGGCCTACCTGTCTACAAGTTGAAGCCAGAAGGAAAGGTAGGACCACTGAAGACGTGGCATCGAAACCACCTGCTCCCACTTGCTGAAGCGGTCAGGATACCTCCAGTGAGGGACTCCCCTGAACCAGTCTCTATTCTAGATACCCCCAGGCCAAACACTCGGTCCCAGACCTCTCAGGCTGAAGATGGAGAGGCCTCTGAACTCAGTGGAGATGAAGGAAGAGAACTTGACTGGCTGTGGCCTTCCCCAACTCCAGGAACTTCCGCTATAGATCTTCCAACTACTGAAGACACTATAGATGGACAACTGAATGCAGAAGCCGCTGAGTTCCACCCATCTAGTCCTTCATCAGATTACTGGGAGGGTGCTTGTGATACTTACTCCGGAAAGGACCCTAGAGACTCTATATATCCCTCGGCTCCTGAAGCAGATGTTACAGAGCCTGCCGTGTCGCCCGAGCCTGCTACAGAAGAAGAGCCTTTGGCGCCAGAGCCAGAAACCCCAAGAGAAAAAAGGGCTTGCAGAGTCATAAGGCCTCCCAAAAAGTTGACCTACCCACAAATGGGGAAGAGCTCAGAAGATTCTGTGGTCACTGCCAGGAGGAGTGTAGAGAATCCGGATCCCTCCACTGTTCATTGGGTGGAGGGAAACCCCCACTCACTCTCTGGTACAGTTAGGCAGGCCACTCATGATAGTGTGACCTGTGGGCAAGGGAATTCAACCCCTTTGTTTTGGTGGGAATTCACTATGCCAATGTCATACGAAATGTTGTCTAGGGTTGTACGCAGTGTATGCTAGAATTGTCTTTGGGGGACCAAAGAATTTAAGTGGGGGGAGTGTGTAGCGGGGTATTCCCCTTTAATAGAGAGAGACAGGACTTTCCGGGTGAGAGGTGAGTCGGGAGGGAGTAGAGAAGAGACTTTACTGGAAGTGAAAGCAGAGGAGAGAGACTACGTTACCCAGAACCCCTTTCAGCAATGTTTCCACCCCAGAGACTCATGGGAGGGGTTATAAAAGGAGGAGGCGAGGCTGGGCTCGGCCTCTTTGGGACACGAGACTTCAAGGGAGAGATCTTCCTGTGCGGATCCACCGTGGTGCAAGGCCTGAAGCCTGGGCCTTGCGCTGTTACCCAAAGAGCCTTCCACCCCATCTCGAGCCTGGGTGGCATCTGACTCGGTTTTCTTCAACCGCTGCTGAGCCAGAGACCAGACTGCTGCAGAGCTGTGTGAGGAGACACAGCAGGTGGAAGTTCCCGGACTGGGATCGCGTCCGGAGGGGTGAGTGAGCACTTGCTCAATCCACAAATACTTTATATCATTGTTAGGCCTACAGACTGCCGTGGCCCACTAGTTCCTATTTGAGTTCTTTTGAGATCCAAAGCAGAACTGAGTTGAACGGATCTTTAGTGGAGTGTACTGTGTTGGCATTTTTACCCCCCCCCCCCTCTTGGATTACAAATGTGTTCCTGAAATGTGCACCACCGTTTAAAGACTTGCATGCAAAGAATTTTACCCCTACTAGAGACTGAGTTATATGGTCAGGCCTGGCCATCTAGGTAGTTTATTTAGTTGCTGCGCCATAGGGTGCATAGTAAAGTACTGTTACATGTGGCGCGTGTGCGCCATATCTCTATAGTTATAGTGTGACTACTGCTGCAGGGCTCTGCAGATAGATTCTTATGATCTGTTATCACTGTTGATTTCCATTGCCATAGAAAGTAAATTCGTTATTCTTTTATCACTGTCTTGGTGTTTGAATTTAATCATAGAGCATAAGATATACACATATTACCCTAGACTAACTGTGCCAGTAGGGGGTCGAGTAAATTGCCGGGGGTTGGCGGAGCTGTCTTCAGGGCCCAAACTAAATCTGCGGCCCTCTTAGTTGAAGGTATCGCTACATATATATAAACACAGATAAAATATAATGCATGCTAATACTATCCAGTCTATGTGGTTAACATGTAGAAGTTGGCCTCAGCCTTGCACCACTCCACACACCATGTCCTGTGACATGTTTCGCCCCACCCACCGGGGCTTATGCTGGATTCACACTATACAATTGTCTTTGGATTGTTTCCCTTAGATTTACCAAAACCATATAATACTTGGTCAATCCCTAAACACTTTTAATTTGTATGCAATCAGGCAGGCCCTTGCACTACATAGTTGAAGGTAAAACTAAAGGAAATCGAACAACAAAAGTTGTATAGTGTGTATCCAGCTTTAGTCATAGAGGTAAATGGCAGAGGCAGGATGGAAGAACGTATTAATCACTGTGTCAGGAACCATGAATCAGACTGAGACAGAAGTGCAGTAAAAATCACACTATTTAAAAAAATGGTAAAATGGTAAAAACAGAGCAAACGTAGTCAAAACAAGCCTGAGTTTGGTAACCAGGACGGGTAGTCAGAACAAGCCAGAGAAACAGGAGTCCAGAGATAAGTGAAGTTGGGTGCAGCAAACAGCATCAGGAACCAGAAGGGAAGTCAGCCAAGCAAAAGTCTTTAACAGGAAAATACAGCAGAGACAGTCCGGATATGTTGACCAAGGCAAAGGCACAGAAGATCTGATCCATGCAGTTTAAATAGTTGGCAGAGCTAGCTGACAAGCAGGAAATGAAGACCAGGTGAGTCACTGTGGAAAGAAGAGTCTTTGGCAATTAACGGAGAGCTGAGCACAGAGCTCTGAGAAGGAAGGGCTGAGCCCTGCCCTGACACACTGGCCGTGAAAATTAGAAAGTGAACATGTGCGTGCAAGTGATTAAGGTGATGAGGTGAATAAATGAGAAATGGGAGAATTGCAATGAAAGCTGAAAGAAAAGCTGACAATATGTGAGAGGAAGATAAAAAAGGAATAGTGAGTATTGAGGAATGTGAAAAATAATGCTGAAAAGTAATGCAAAATGGAAAATGTGAAAAAAGGATTAAAGGCTAAGTTCACCTTTGTTCACCTTTTTTTCTTTTTTTTTTTCTAAATTCCAGCTCCCCGATGTACCAATATAGCATTAGTGTACTTCTTTTGCAAAAATATCAAAGCTTTCCATTAATTCTACATACACTTACTTCACTGTCCTCATCCATGTTTCCAAATGTATCCATTGCTTCTACCTTACTTCCTGGGCAGACTATAGGTCATGACACAGGAAGGAGTTGACCAGCTGACCTCATTAGCACACACCCTGCATCATTCCCCCTACCTACCCACCCACTCCCGTGTGTGTGCTTTTTAAATGAAATGCAATCTATCAGTGCTCACAATTCTCACTAAATACACACATTGATTTTTTTCCTTCCTTAATTTTAATCTTTCATAGATCGTTCATTTGGCATTTTGAAGTGTGCAGAAAATGATAGATGAGATAACAGCCTATGTGGAGCAGAGCTGTATTATTGAAAACAGGAGGAGTGTGCCCCGGGTTCTGTAAAGTTCACCATACACTATACGATCTGATTGTACAATCTCCTTTAGATCGACCATCAACTCTATAGTGCATGACACTCCTTCCTGTGTCATGACCTATAGTCTGCCCAGGAAGTAAGGCAGAAGCAATGGATACGTTCGTAAACATGGATGAGGACAGTGAAATAAGTGTATGAAGAATTAATGAAGAGCTTTGATATTTTTGCAATTTTGCTAATGCTATATTGGTACATAGGGGAGCTAGGGGGAAAAAAAGGTGAACTTATCGTTTAAGAGTGAAATAAGTGAAAAATCTTTTAGTGAGAATAGAGAATAATGCCCCATACACACGATCGTTTTTCATGCCGTTAAAAATGCCATTAAAAAAAATGGCCATTAAAAATGATCGTGTGTAGGCTCCAGAGCATTTTTAACGACGTGAAAAACGGCCATTAAAAATTTCGAACATGCTCTCTTTTTTCACGTCGTTTTTCATGTCGTTTTTTTTAACGACGTGAAAAACGATAGTGTGTATGCTTTAACGACGTGAAAAAAAACGCGCATGCTCAGAATCAAGTATGAGACAGGAGCGCTCGTTCTGGTAAAACTAGCGTTCGTAATGGAGATAGCACATTCGTCACGCAGTCACGGACTGAAAAGCACGAGACTGAAAAGAGCGAATCGTCGCTCAACAAACTTTACTAACATGAAGGGTGGCGCCATTCGAACGGAACTTCCCCTTTATAGTGCCGTCGTACGTGTTGTACGTCACTGCGCTTTGCTTGATCGTTTTTTTAAATGATCGTGTGTACGCAAGACAGCCTTGAGAGGAAACATGAAAAAAAACGACGTGAAAAACGGCAAGAAAAAAAATGGCAAGAAAAACGATCGTGTGTATGGGGCATAAGAATTAAATAATGATCATAATTTTTTTTTATTGATAACAATAAAATAAAATAAAAAATAAAAAACAGATGAATAATGAGTGAAATAATAAAAGATGCTGAATGGAGAAAATGGGAAGAAAAGCGTGTATGATATTTTTGAAGAAATGTGTAAAAGTAAGGAATTCTTTTGCAAAAAATGTATACAAATAAAATCCCCATCCATGGCTCATTCATGCTCATTCATCCCCATCCATGGCTCATCCATCCCCATCCATGGCTCTTTCATGCTCATCCATGGCTCATTCATGCCTCATTCATGCTCATCTTTGCCCATCCATGGCTCATTCATGCCCATTCATGCTCATCCATGCCACATCAGTGCTCATCTGTGCCACATCAGTGCTCATCCGTGCCACATCAACGCTCATCCGTGCCACATTCATGCCACATCAGTGCTTATCCGTTCCACATCAGTGCTCATCCGTGCCACATCAGTTCTCACCCGTGCCACATCAGTATTCATCCGTGCCAGATCCATGCCACATCAGTGCTCATCCGTGCCACATCCATGCCACATCAGTTCTCACCCGTGCCACATCAGTACTCATCCGTGCCACATCCATGCCACATCAGTGCTCATTCGTGCCACATCCATGCCACATCAGTACTCATTCGTGCATCATCTGTGCCACATCAGTGCTCATCCATGCCACATCAGTGCTCATCCGTGCCACATCAGAACTCATCCGTGCCACATCCATGCCACATCAGTACTCATTCGTGCATCATCTGTGCCACATCAGTGCTCATCCATGCCACGTCAGTGCTCATCCGTGCCACATCAGCGATCATCTGTGCCACATCCATGCCACATCAGTGCTTATCCATGCCACATCAGTGCTCATCCGTGCCACATCCATGCCACATCAGTTCTCACCCGTGCCACATCAGTATTCATCCGTGCCAGATCCATGCCACATCAGTGCTCATCCGTGCCACATCCATGCCACATCAGTTCTCACCCGTGCCATATCAGTATTCATCCGTGCCAGATCCATGCCACATCAGTGCTCATCCGTGCCACATCAATGCCACATCAGTTCTCACCCGTGCCACATCAGTACTCATCCGTGCCACATCCATACCACATCAGTGCTCATTCGTGCCACATCCATGCCACATCAGTACTCATCCGTGCATCATCTGTGCCACATCAGTGCTCATCCATGCCACATCAGTGCTCATCAGTGCCACTACAGTGCCTCACAAAAGTGTAATAGGTGGTCAAATTTGATTAGAAATTTATGACCTTAGAAACCCTGATGGTGCTTCCTGCATGTTGGGCCTCTGTATGTGGCCAGGCTGTGTAAAAGTCTTGCACATGTGGTATTGCCATACTCAGGAGGAGTAGCAGAATATATTTTGGGGTGAAATTTTTGCTGTGTTCATGCTATGTGTTGGAAATATTTTATACATGGACAACTTTTTGTAAAGAAAAATGCATTTTCATTTTCTTTCCACAATTTCCAAAAACTTGTGGGGAAAAATTACATGTTCAAAAGACTCATTATGCCTCATAGAATATACATTGGGGTGTTTACTTTCCAAAATGGGGTCATTTTGTTGGGTGTTTCCATTGTCCTGGTGCTCCAGGGCCTTCAAAAGTGATATACCTAGGACACACGACCGTTTTTCTCTGCAAGAAAACTGCTGGGAGAGCTTTTTGCTGAGAAAACCGTTCGTGTGTATGGTTTCTCGTCGGGAAACTGCCAGGAATCTCGACGAGAAAAATAGAGAACCAGCTCTATATTTTCTCGTCGGGATTCTCGTCGGCCTGTTTCCCGACGAGAAAACCGTGCGTGTGTACGAGGCTACATGCTTACCTGTCCCCAGGTAAGCCCGCGCATGCTCGATGAGACTTTGATGCATGCGCGGTAGCTTACAAGGGTAGTGTAGGGTGAAGCAAGATGGTGGCGACGGCATTGAATGTGACGAGCGCATGCTTGTCATAGTCGATGACGTCACCGCGTTCTTGCCATTCAAAAGAACGGCGGTTCTTTTGAATGTGCGTGTGTACACAGGGCTTGGCAAGAAAAGCTTGCCAGGAATCCCGTCGAGAAAAGCAAAGTTTTTTTTTTGACGGGATTCTCGCCCGTGTGTACAGGGCTTAAGTGGTAGTCAAGAACTTAGATGTGTAATTTATGCTCCTAGAATGCCTGATGGTGCTTCCTGCATGTTAGGTCTCTGTATGTGGCCAGGCTGTAAAAAAGTCTCACACATGTGGTATCGCCATTTTAGGAAGAGTTGCAGAATGTGTTTTGGGGTGTAGTTGCAAGTATCCATATTCCATGTGAGAGAAATAACCTGTTAATATGACAATTTGGTGAAAAAAAATCTTAATTTTGCAAAGAATTGTGGGAAAAAAAATACAACTTCAAAAAACTCACCGTGCCTGCTACTAAATACTATGGAATGTCTTGGCTTGTTAGTGTCTCAAGAAATATAGGCTGTCAGTACATCAGGTGTGATTCATTTTCAGTGATTGGCACCATAGCTTGTAGACTCTATAATTTTCACAAAGACCAAATAATACATACTGATTTGGGGTAATTTTTACCAAAGATATGTAGCAGTATAAATTTTGGCCAAAATGTATGAAGAAAAAATACTAATTTGCAATATTTTATAACAGAAACTAAAAAAAATGCATTTTGTTTACAACATTTTCAGTCTTTTTTCATATATAGTGGCAGAAAAAAAAAATCTAGTGTTGATTAAATACCACCAAAATAAAGCTCTATTTGTGTGGAAAAAAAGGGCAAACATTTCATATGGGTACGGTATTGCATGACTGAGTAATTGTCATGCAAAATGTGAGAGCACTGAAAGCTGAAAATTGGTCGGTTTAAGTGCCCAGTGGGTAAGTGGTTAAAAGTACTTTGCATCAATAATTATTCAGAAACAATAGTTTCATTGCTAGTTTGTCAGAAGTATTATTGGATAATCTTGTGATGTCCTGTGGATCGTTCACAATTATCTGTCCAATTTCAGTAATGCAGCAAAGACTACTAGTACCACTTATCAAAACAATACTGATTCAGTGATTGGGCATGTCATATTTAATAAATATAAAGTGTAAAATAATAAAAAAGGTGTGCAATTGGTTACAGCAATAATTATTCTGTATAGTATGTTCTGCAGCTATACACATTATATTAATTTGCATTAGCATTCATTTCAAAGAAGAAAATATTTTCTTATATATTGTCAGTACATTTTAAAATGACTGTCTTTGTTCGTTTTCTTTCCTCTTTTTTATGTATTCAAATTTGAAGAAATAAAAAGGGATAATTAAAGCCTTGCTTTACCTGTGGCACAATACATAAAAGTAGGTTATCGCCATATCACACAATTCATTTCTCAGGAAGTGAATGATCTTCATAACTCACTTTAAGGTCCCTCACTGATGAATTATAACTCATTCTTATTACTTCTTCTGCTACACCAGCCATTCCGATGAGCTATGTGGCTTCCCTTTTTTGGCTTTTTAGTAGCCGGTTGATTGTATTTAAAATCTAAAAATTAAATTTTTGTAGATTTTTTTTCTGATTTTTCAGGTTGAGTTATGTAGCGCCCTACTCCCAATGACTGGGGCGCTATGTTCAATTTAGAGGGTATCTGAGCCAATAGTTAGGCTCAGATGTACATAATTAATGTTAAATTAGCCTCTGTTCCGGCTATGGCTGTGTTGGACAGACTTCCCACTGTTTGCCTGTAGGTGGCGTTACCACCCCAGGCCAATGTGGAAGACTGACAAGCCAGAGTGTATTGGGTACCTTCCCCTGAGAACAGTTAAGTGGGCATGGTCTACCCACTGAGCATGCTGGGGCAGGGTACTTAAGGGGCAGACGCCATCTTAGGGGGTCCTTCGTCCCCTTATGGCCTTCCTGGTGTCAGGGGTGTATTGTGTGATTTTGGCCTCGGAACAATGCTGGTCCGAGGCCGCAACTCCAACCAGTAGGCCCAGTTGTGCTGACTGGGTCTGCACTTTGAAGGTGATCCTGTGCTGTCCGTCCTGAGGGAGGAGGCCACTCAATGGAGGAAACCAGGGGAGGACCTGTTCTGGAAAAGACCAAGCGGAAGGCTGGTGTCTTGAGGAGGGCCTGGTAAATCTATTGGAGGATGCACCGCAACTAAAGTTACCTTACAGTCTGCCGGGTCGGCTTAAAGGTTCTTGACTGTTTGGCTGGAAGTTTGGGTGTTGAGTCCTGTGGCAGAGGATCCCGGATTATCCAATTCTGTGCATCGCCAGTCTGTGGCAGAGACTGGTCCTGATATTGTTTGTGCATCATACCGGCTGCTAGGCCAGGTGAGAGGGGCCTATCCGGGTGAGCAATACCCACTCCAGGGAGAGTGGTGAATGACTGTATATTTGAGAAGTTCTCCCCAGTGATCTGCACCGTGTGCCTGAACTTACCCCTTCCCTTCACCCTTCTATATGTTTATGAAAAAAGGAAAATAAAACCTAACTGTTTAAGGTTTTACATCGTGTGTGGACATTGGAGTTTCTACAGACATTCTTCCCCTAGACAACGAATACTGAAGCAACGTGCAGGCCCAAAATTAAACCAGCAGCTCCTACGTGGGTAGTGCTACAGTTATCTAACATCTTCTTATAAGTTCAGGAATAGTGAGATCTCTACCTGGAATTCCTAAGTCTGCTCATTCCTGGCATTTATTATGGGAGGCTTTCCTTCTATAGGATATTTACATTATTTGGCAATAAAAAAGGTAATTCCTCCCAAAAATAATGTATTAGTTTTAGATGGGCCTTTGTGAGTTGATCCAGCCCTTGGCTTCATATATGTCTTGAATACTTCAGCAAGGAAATCATCCTGTTATAATTTGCTGGCCTGAAGCTCCCCTTGTTGATAAAAATGCTGTAGAATCTCACTCTCCAGGGAAAAAGTGATGCCACGCTCCTCCATCCTGGGAGGGAGTACAAAAAGGTGAGTATTTATACATCAGCTTAAATCTCCAGCATCCTAAAACTGGAAATATTAAGTTTGGGTTTGACGGAACCTTTAAATCCCCAAGACATATAAAAAGGCAGTCTGTGATTCAACTCACCGTTGTCTGCCAATATTTTTTTTTTTTTTTAATTGTGTGAAAAATTACTTTAGCATTTAGCTATTATACCTTGTATACCTTTTATGTGAAAATTGAAAAAGAGTAACTCAAGCGCTACTATGAATAGTTTAAACTAAATTAGATAAGTGAATTCAGCTGCAGCTATTCAAATGTGCTCTGACACCACAAGATAATTGTTAAATAAAGGTTAATAGTGCGCTAAAAACAACCTAATGATAATACACAGTGCATAATACTGCAAACACTTATAAAATGATAAAATATATATAATTTTTTTTACTTATAAAATGATACTGCAAACACATAGAAATGTCCAAAAATATGATTGCGAAAAGAACTTTAAATTTGCATAAAAAATAGTCCTTACACCGTGATAATAATAAATAAGGAAAAAGTGCAGACAGAGATTCACCACTACCTGAAAGTGAATTGCCTGCTCACCTTACAAACATAAACCCACACAA
This sequence comes from Rana muscosa, assembly GCA_029206835.1. Taxonomy (NCBI): domain Eukaryota; kingdom Metazoa; phylum Chordata; class Amphibia; order Anura; family Ranidae; genus Rana; species Rana muscosa. The sequence goes on from CM055127.1 coordinate 376,954,807, forward strand.
AATGGCACTTTCAAACACAAATCCTCTTTAAGGTCAGCTCATATGTGTTTGGATTCTGAATAGTGGCACAAGATTTTGCCTGGGGTTCTCCAAGGATGATTGATTTCTCCGTGTAGCTTAATTCTCAAAATAAATAAAACAACATCATCGTGCAAGATTGCTAGAAATTCATTGCTTCTACTCAGTAGAGAATATTCACTCACATTTACTCAGTGATAGTGCATAATGTACGATCAGTATTGCAAGCAGCTCTCCTCCTCACTGCACATCCTGTATAACGAAATATGGGAAGTGTCGTCACCAGCTCCTCCCGACGTGTTGCGTCACAGGTCACGTGACATTCTCAAAGGAAAGTCACGCGAGAGTCTCCCTTGAGAGTCTCCCTTGAGAAAGTCATGTGACCTGTGACGCAACGCGGAGGAGCCGGTGACGACACTTCTGGTGTTTCGTTATATTTTATAAGTGTTTGCAGTATACCTTTTAGGTATTTTCATTTATATTTCATTCATTATTAACAATAAAAAAATGTAGACTTTTAAACTGTCTTTTAATCAGGTAAATATGGACAATTGCATATAAGTATTTAACTTGGTGCTAAAAAATTGGCCTTCTCTGAAACCTTTGTGTTAAAAATACAGTCTGACGGATTTTTTCCATTGGATATTCCGACCATGTGTATGCCCAATCTGGGTTTTTTCCCAAGGAATTCCGTCTGAGTTTAGATAGAGAACATGTTCTCTTTTACTCCAATGGAATTCCGTCAGAATTCCAATGTGCTTTTGGCCAGGCAAAAGCCTGATCGTGTGTACGGGGCATAAGAGGGTGGGAACCCCCTTTTCTCCAGCTTATAGAGATGCAATAAATGAATTTTCCAGCCTGCTATGAAGCATATACATATATATATATATAAAGCATATACAGTATGTTATATAAATATACAGTATGCTTTATATGCATTTTTTTAAATACTGTATAAAGTATATCAAAGAAATATCAAACGTTATACTTGCCTGCTCTGTAAAGTGATTTTGCACTGAGCAGCTCCAATCCTCTTCTTTTCAGGTCCCCTGCCGGCACTCCTGGCTCCTCCCCCTCGACCAGTGCCCCCAGAGAAAGCAGCTTGCCCTGGGGGCACTGCTGCAAGTTTCCTCCCAAGCTGCTGCTCTATGCGTCCATAGTACACAAAGAGCTGCGGTTTGCCCCCTCCCCGCACTCTCTCCTTGTTGGCTCACTGGCTGTGATTGACAACAGTGGGAGTCCCTGGGCTCCTGCTGCTTTCTCAGCCAATGAGGAGGAAGAGTCCCGGGACAGGCGAGGCTATCGTGAACATCGGTGGATCGGAGGGGGGCTCAGGTAAGGATTGGGGGGGTTGCTGGGAGAGGGCTGCTGCACACAGGTTTTTAATCTTCATGTATAGAAGGTATGAAGGTAAAAAAACTGCCGGCAACCCACTACCGCTGTGATTGGACACAGGGGGAGCAATCAGCGGGTCCGGCGGCTGCGATGGCAGCCGGCCAGCTGCAATAGTTCGGGGAATGACAGAACGGCGGTCTGCCTCGTTTACATAGGGAGCGGGTCGTTCTGTCACAGAGGAAGAGAGAGATCTGTGATTCCTACTAATCAGGTACACAGATCTCTCTCTTCGTCTAGTGTCAGCATCCTCAAGAAAAAAGGACATTAATGTTGTTTGGGTACAACATCGCACAACAGCGCGATTGTCACTTAAAGCGGTGCAGTGCCGTATCGCAAAAAATGGCCCGGTTATTAAGGGGTTAAAACCTTCCGGGCAGAAGTGGTTAAAACGCCTTTAAAAAAAATGTAATAGACCAAAACTTTTATGGTTTCCCAGCATGAATATTTAAAGCTTTCATGTTGACATTTTAAATCATAGCAGCAAATCATTTTTGTAAAAATATATATTTCTCAGTTTGTACTCTGTTGTCATAGCTGTATGGATAAAAAAAATTGGGCTTGGTTTATCTAAGCATATGCGTTTTTGCTGTTTCATAGATGCATTCATAGTATGAGCCAAAAAAAAACAGTTGTTTTATCACAGTATTTACTATGCACCCTTATCATGCACGAACACATGCAAATCTGTTATAGCGTACACACAAGTTCACAACACATGTGGTTTGCAAAAAATATGTGCTCTAATGTCTGAGCATATACCAGCTAAGAGATAATATTTTGTGAAGAAAAATGTTATGTTCTTTGTGGTTTTGGAACTATTTGACATATGCCAGTGTGACACTGACTCCCTAGCTACTCAGATGTTGGGTCCTTCTGCCGTTCCCAATGATGACCCATTGTACCTGAACCCAACAAGCTGGACACTCACACCAGTAAGAAGTGAATGGACTTTATTAAAACAAGAAAAAGCCCTGTAAGAGAAGTTTATTTAAGCATAAGCAAAACATACAGTGTTAAAGGGTTGGCAACCAGAGTTACATCAACTATTTTGCATCGGCATTTGATGCTGGAGCAAGACTGCATGAAGTGCAAACCGATATAAATAAAGTGTAGGTATAGCCAAACCTTTTTTCATTAAAGTGTACATATAGCTAAGACTTTCTCAGTTTTGAATAGAGGAGAAGACATCTCTCCACAGTGAAGAATATTACCTTCTTTGACAGTTGTCATCAGAACAGGAGACCTCTGGACCTTCACTGACTTCTGTAGCTGCAGGCACTGTGGAACAATTCATTCTCAAAGTTCACAGCAGAAGAATTGAAGTCATCCCACTCAGCTCACTGTGCTCCTCCCTCTCAGAAGTGACTCTGGAGCTCTGTAGTCTTTACTGTAATGTAAACATAGGGCAGGGTGAGCTGAGCTACTAAAAAAAAGATGACTTTTAGTTCCTCTTCGTGCTTCTTTGGAGGTCTGTGGGGGCTTGTTTTAAAGCTCACTGCTTGTTTGGAATGTGTAAATATGTAAATATCCATAGTCTGGATGCCATGGATTGACATTAGAATAAACACCAATACACTTATACATAAATAAAAGAATCAAAGAGCTGTGCATGCTTCAGGTTACAAGTAGAATGCCTTAAATACGTTCTACATTAGAAAACTATTCCCAGTGTTGTTCATCTTACGTTAAAAAAGTAATTCGTTACAGTTACAAATTACTTCTTCCAAAAAGTAATGGAGTTACTCACTCAGTTACTACATTGAAAAAGTAATTAGTTACTCAGCAAAGTAACTATATTGGTTATATTATATATACACACGGGGCGGGGGCGGGGCGGTAGAAGGATGATATATACGTAATTTTTTCAGTGTATAAAAATAATAGGAGGGATAACAATAAATAATATTGGTACTGTGCCCAATGCCTCACTGTGCCTCACTGTGCCCCATGCCTCACTGTGCCCATGCTTCACTGTGCCTCACTGTGCCCCATGCCTCACTGTGCCCATGCCTCACTGTGCCCCATGCCTCACTGTGCCCCATGCCTCACTGTGCCCTGTGCCCCATGCCTCACTGTGCCCCATGCTTCACTGTGCCCAATGCCTCACTGTGCCCCACTGTGCCACATGTCTTACTGTGCCCCATGCCTCACTGTGCCCCATGCCTCACTGTGCCCCATGCTTCACTGTGCCCCATGCTTCACTGTGCCCATGCTTCACTGTGCCCCATGCCTCACTGTGCCCCATGCCTCACTGTGCCCCATGCCTCACTGTGCCTCACTGTGCCCCATGCCTCACTGTGCCTCACTGTGCCCCATGCCTCACTGTGCCCCACTGTGCCCCATGCCTCACTGTGCCCAATGCCTCACTGTGCCCAATGCCTCACTGTGCCACATGCCTCACTGTGCCACATGCCTCACTGTGCCTCACTGTGCCCCATGCCTCACTGTGCCCGTGCCTCACTGTGCCCAATGCCTCAATGTGCCCAAGTCTCACAGTCACTGTGCCCGTGTACAGTACCTCAGATCGGCGGCGTCCCGACTCCCGGCGGCCATTCCATTATTCAAAAGCCGCGCCTCCTCCAGTCCTCCTCGTCTGTGATAGGCGGAACACTCAATATCCCAGCATTCAGTGTTCCGCCTATCACGGACATCCGCTCATCCTCATAACACAGACGAGGATGAGAGGATGTCCGTGATAGGCGGAACACTGCCTGCTGTGAAATTGTGTGTTCCGCCTATCACAGGTGACGAGGACTCAGGAGGCGCGGCTTTTGAAAACTGCAATGGCCGCCGTCTGTCTGCATGACACGCTGTTCAGGTAGGCAGACGGCGGCTTGCAGTTAGTTAAATGTTAAATTACATCTACTCGCGGCGGCTGCGGCGAGTAGATGTAATTAGGGTAACGCCGCCCAAGTAATGGGAACGGCGGTGCCACGAGGGTAAGAGTAATCAGTTAGATTACTCGTTACCCCAAAAAGTGGCTACGTTACCTAACGCCGTTTATTTAAACGGCGTTAGTTACAACACTGACTATTCCTATGTAATCTGTATGTGTTTTTTTTTTTTTTTTCCGTGAATGTCATCCTCTGAAAAAGAAATGTTCTGAATGTTGTAACTTTCTTTATTTGAACCCTGAATAAATTTAACCTTTAAAAAAAAAAAAATACATCTTTTAGATTGTAAAGTCGAACGAGCAGGGCCTTCTGATTCCTTCTGTATTGAATTGTATTGTAACTGTACTGTCTGTCTGCCCTCGTGTTGTAAAGCGCTGCAAAAACGATTGGTGCTATATAAATCCTGTACAATAATAAAAAAAATACAGTATATACATAATTATTTATTTACTTATTTATTTTTAAACCCCAGACTGCAGGATTCCAGGAGATTCTGACCGATGTTGAGATTTTGGCTGTAATCGTAGGCTGCCTTTGTCATGATCTCGACCACCGAGGAACCAACAATGCCTTCCAGGCCAAGTAAGTTAAAGTAGAGTTGCAGTATACTGCACATGTAAATTCATGGTGTAACCTCATTTTCCTTGTCAGGAAATGGTAAGCTTGTTTTTATGTTCCATGAATGCAACCAGCCATTAATATGCTTGCACATTATGGGAAACAATCCAAAAGCTTTTCTTAGTTTAATTGGAGGATTAGTATAATTTCATGCTGTCAAATGGCATCTTTCTTTTAATGCAGACTTCTTTAATAAAGTAGGGTCTTGCACTATGATTATGTTAAAAATACTTAAACATTGTATATACTGTGAGTGTTTAGCATCAAGGGTAGTTGCAGCTCCACCAACAGAGACAGACACACACAATAATAGCAACTCCATGCACCAGTGTAATTTTCAGGGTTCCTATCTGTTTTGTTCTTCAGGAGGGAGGTATAATGGGCATTTCTTTTCACATAGGGGTACAGCAAAATAAATCATATATTTGAAACCTCTACCTGGATAGCTTTGCTTTCAGTTTGTTCTTAGCCACAGAAAGGAGTCCTCCCATAGTCTCAACAGACTCCATGTCACCTGAATCAGAGCGAGTCCCTGACTTTAAACATCCACCTTTTTATCCAGCAGGTGAAAACTGCGAGTAGAGTGGTGGTGGTGGTGGTGGTAGTCTCACTTTCTTTTCCCATTAGAGGAAGTAATTAGAACTATCTCCAACGGGGACAGATCAACCCCACAGAAATAAAGTGATTTTATTAGAGTGGGAAAAGGAGAGAACCTTTTTACATACGGGGTGTACTTTTCTGTCTCTACTCATCTGTCTTTTCTGTCTCTACTTATCATTTCTTGTCCTGGTGTTACAAAAATAACAGAGTACCAGATAGAAATATAAACCTGATGGGGTGAATCCTTCCTTACTCTGTTCAAAAGTAAAATTAAAAAAATGTGGTCCAAAGTAGACATGAGCACTGCCGAAAAATTTGTTTGTTTTCGTTTCATTCTTTTTTTTTTTTTTTTTAAGGTCATTCGTTATGATCGAAATTCATTATTTCGAATAAATTCATAACTTCAGAAATGTTTTAATTTGTTTTGTTCCATTAGTTTTTTATAATTTGGAAATATCTGAAATTCGAAAATTTGAAAATCCGAAATAATAACTAACTAGTAATAACTAACTATTAAATTATAGGTATTGGAATTTCCATTCAAATTTGACTGTTGAACGTAACGTATAAAAATGTATCCGAAGTTATGAATTACCCGAAATAACGAATGCCGCATCTAATGGAATAGAACGGATGAAATAATAATAAATAGTAATAAAAAGTTTTTATTATTATTATTAATTTGTTACGTTCCATTTGTTTAGATGCATCATTTGTTATTTCAGATAATTCGTAACTTCAGATAAATCCGTATTCCACACGTTCGCTAACAGACAGATTTTAAAGGAAATTCCAATACCTATAATTTAATAGTTAGTAATAGTTATTATTATTAGTTGATATTTTGGGTTTTCAAATTTTATGATTTTCGTTCTTAATTTCGGATTGTCTAGTCCAAAGTTGGAGATTGGAGTTTTCTAACAGTTGCTAAAAAAGAAGTAAGTGCAGGAACAGTAAAAATGAAAGTCCTTCATAACTGTTTATAAATCACCATCACACGTAAAGTGGTATTAAACCCAAAAGCAAACAATTAATATATTGCAGCTTACTAATTCTTACATGGTGGCTGTATTATTTTTATTTTTTAGGCTTTTTTTTTTATCTTCACCTGATTATCTGGCCAGTAAGTCTGCTGTTTTTCAGAACAAGCTGTCCTACAGAACTATCAGTTAGAGGGTTGAGACAATCCATTTAACACTGACAGTCACGCTTACAATGATCAGATTTAATTTATTTAAAACCTTCCCAAAAGGAAAAAACTGTCACTGTAACTCCTTAAAAATTGTGAGCTGGAGTTTGGTTTTAATGGGGGGGATTTACTAAAACTGGCGTGTGCAGAAACTGGTGCAGCTCTGCATGATAGCCAATTGGCTTCTAACTTCAGCTTGTTTCGTTAAGCTTTGACAAAAATAAAACCTGGAAGCTGATTGGTTTTTAGTCAGAGTTGCACCAGATTTTGCACTCTCTAGTTTTAGTAAATCAATAGGTCCTTTCACACAAGCGGTCCGCCCGGCGGACTACGCTTTGCTCAGCGGGGGATCCCTGCTGAGCATGACAGGTCCGTCTCCACTCACTGTGCTGATGCAAAAAATCTGAGGAAAACGCTTGGACAGCCGCACTCCAAAAAAGGTTATTTTATTTAATAGCTATGATTAAGCACTGAATCGCAGTGCGAAACGTCAGCTCATACTTGCTGTTTTTTGCTGTGGCATGTTGTTTGTGCTTTTGTTTTAAATAAAAGAACCTTTTTTCGAGTGCGGCTGTCCAAGTGTTTTCCTCAGATTTTTTGCATTGTCATATGCATTGCCTGCACCCACGGCTCTGGATTTTGTGAATGAGTCACCAGTCACATCTGAGCGGTAACTCTCTCCCACTCACCGTGCTGAGATGGACCTGTCAGAGCGCCGCTCTCCTCTATGGGGAGATCGGATGAAAATGGACCTCCTGTCCATATTCATCCAATCCAATCCTCCAAATGGATGGAAAATAAGGTCACCATCCGTCTGGATTTCACGGACAGGATCGGATCGGATAGCAGCGGGTGTCATCAGACATGTCACCGCTGACATCCGCCGCTCCATAGAGATGAATGGAGTGTCTAATCAGGTCCGCCTGAAAAACTGACAGGTGGACCTAATCGGAAAGCCTGTGTGAAAGAGCCGTAAGATGTACTAGCAGATTTAGATGCACTAACACATTGGGTTTGATTTACTAAAACTTGAGTGTGCATAATCTGGAGCAGCTGTGCATAAAACCAATCAGCTTCCACATTTTTTATTATCAAAGCTTAATTGAACAAGCTGAAGTTAGAAGCTGATTGGCTACCATACAGAGTTTCACCAGATTTTGCACTCTCCAGTTTTAGTAAATCAGCCCCAATGTGTTAGTGCATCTAAATCTGCTAGTACACCTAGCCCCCCGTCCAGAGTGGAGGCACTCTAATACAAGAGGTGTGTTACTGGCTTGATCACCAGGTGAAAACAAAGGGAGCAAAGCCTAAAAGAACAAAACGAATGCAGCCACGACCACATCTAAGGATTGGTAAGCTGCAGTATAATGCATATTTGGTTTTGGGTTTAATAATGCTTGAAGGTGATTGTAATAGTATTCTTGTACTTGCAGCAACACAGTTGAATACTGTCCATACTAGAACCTAAAAGAACAAGGTAGACCCCAAAACTGAATTTCCTCATCCATACATTCAAGGTGGATGAGGGGAAACTCCCACTGTGCTATTATAATCTGACAGTATCCTCTGTCAGAATACACTGATCAGTATTGCAGCTGCTTGGCTGCATGTACTGATTGAATACACATTTTTTTCAACAGTCCTGTTCAAAAGAAGTTAACTATTAGGTTGACGCCTCTCGAAAGGGAATGGCCATTGATGGATTGAAATTTGGCTGGTCCCTGCTGAACCCACCAAATTTCGATCCATCTATGGTCAGCTTAAAAAAATGATAGTCAAGAGGAAAAGGACAATGGAGGAATACAGACAGCAAAGGCAAATATAGTCCTTAAAGCGTTTCTTGAGCCAAAAAAATTATATTAATATCCTGGTCCATTAAAGCAGATTAAACAGCACAGTGCTTGTGCTGTGTAATCTGAACCCCCCCCCCCCCCCCCTCTGAATTGCAAAAAAAAAACCCTGAATATACCAATTTTTAGCTGTCTTCAGGCTGGTCACGTGACTCGCGGCCACTGTACAGCTATGAGACATTGCTTCTGCAGGTGGAGCTAAGAGGCCACGTAATCTCCCCGGATGACGTCAAAGGGAGATCATGTCCCCGCCCGCAGGAGTCATCCATTGGCCGCGAGTCACGTGATCGGCCTGAAAATCTGTATTTACAGCGCTCATTTTTAAAAATGCTTTACACAGTGTGCTATGCCAGGCTGTAATAGAGGGGCTGGCATAGACTTATACAAATGGGTTCACAAACCCTTTAACTACAGACGTTTATAATAAAAAGTGTCCTTTCTCAACTTAGAAAGTTGGGGAGAATAACTCTCTCTATTTATCCTAGTGAATATAATCCTCAAGGCTAAAAATGATGGGAAATTCTAACATTTTAAATTGTCTCCAGAAAAGGAATAGAGGCGATATTATCCAATGGAGACACTTTATCTGGTCACCAATGTCTATCAAGTCTGCATAATGGGAAGCAAAGGAAAATCCCCCCAGTGGGATACATATGCAGGGGAAAAAAAACTGACATTGGTTATAACCACTCCTTTCCCTATCCAAAATAACAAAACGATATCTGGTTATAAGTTAGTAACTAAAATTATTGAACCAAGAGGGTCGCCGACTCGCCATGATAGACAACTAGCAATTTTAGGAGAGCTCAGCAATGGTAGCCTACAAAGACGAAGGTTTCCTCTTTGAAAGTCTTAGAAATCCATCGACTTTGGAGTAAACATTTCTCAGACAATTTTAGGTGAACCTGAAGCGTGATGATTTTGCCACGGGTGTCATCTTCCTGCCGCCTTGCCATCGTACAGCTGCCCGGCTGATCAAATATCAGGATTGTGCAGCTTTGCAGGAAAGACTCCAGGGAGGCTCAGTCTATTCATTTCCTAGCGTAACCTCTTACACTCATTTCTGGGGAATGAAAACCCATCTTGTCACCATAGGCTGAGATCCAGAAGTGAAATCGCAAGGCCCATAAATCTTTTGTGACAGTCCAATCCTATTCTCCACCCCCTCACAACAATTCTCCATTTCATAATTACATTCCTCCGTTTCTTCCCTGCCATTTTCTAACCACTCGAACACTGGAGCCAGGCTCGCTCCTAACCTCTGCAGTGCTGTAGAGCCCCGCACTCAGAATGCCAGCACTGCACAGCCACACACCAGCCGAATTAGATGCAGAGTGGAATAGAACATGATAAATGGGTTTTCCTGCCATTGTGCACTTCTGCAGAACACTTTTACCAATCCCAGCACAATTAACCTTTTTAGCAGCCAGCATTGTGTATAGAGGGGCAATTTTAAACATTATTACATGGTGGAGGCAGTCAATACAAGCTAGTATTTCATGTCTAGGCATTCAGGCTTAGGGAAGAACTCTGGTCTAATAGTAAAACAGAATATTGTTCTTAAGAGAAACTACCATTTGTTTAAATAATTGTTGATGATGCTTACATTTTAGTTTGACTTTTGCAGTCAAGTGTGAGAAATCCCCACTATATTTATTATGTGTGCCAATTCAGCATACCTAAAAAAAAATGTTTTCCTTTCTTTGAAGCAGGTTTATATATATATATATATAAGTCTCTAGGCAGCTTGTATTGTTCAGAATAGCTTGCAATGTACAATTAAGGGATAGATGTAAGTACAGTTTAAAAATAAAAAAAAGTACATTAACATACAATGTACCACCCAAGCCTTGATATATTTAACCTTTTGTTAGGGAAGTGTGCATCTAGTTAACAACTGATAATGAGATCTGCCAGAACAGCCCAGACTGGGTTAATAATGGAAAACATAACTCCACAGCCCACTCCTTAATATTACCGTACATAGAAGGGGAAAGCACTGTAGGATTTTTAGGCAAGTAAAAGGTAAGCAACAATTAAAAATGTTATTTTTCAAGCTATGCTATGTGAAGGGGAATGTATAGCAAATATAAAGTAAGTTTTATCCCAATTTGACTGCATAAGGTGGAATACACTTTAAATATATTTTGGCCCTACTTCTTCTATAGTTCACAGGAGTGCGGTTAGTTCTGCACTCCTGTGACCTGTTTTCAGCCAACAGCGGGCTTAAGTCCACTGTCGGCTGACGTCACCCAGCCGGTCCAGGCGCTGAATTGATCCTGACCTTTCAGATGCGATCCACCCAGATACCTAGACCAGCAGCTGGCTCAGCCTCTCAGCGAGCTGCTGGGAGACTGAGCAAGCCACTCTCGCCCCCCCCCCCCACAGCCTGAATTCTGGAGGGGCAGAGGAGAGAACCGGTCAGTGGCAGTGCATCCATAGTGGGCACAGGAGCGCCGCCACCTCTCGCTCCTGTGCCCGTCACTCACAACAAAACATAGGTTCATGCATTGCATGAACCTATGTATTGTCACCGCCGCTGCCGACCCACTATTCAGATGGCCGGCCCCCTGTTGAGCGCCGGCCATCTGAATAACTGCGGCTGGTTGGTGTTTGGAAGTGCCTATCAGAGCTAGCGGCCTGAGGGCTGTAATCGGCTTCCGAATAGTTAACCAGGGGACGCACGGGGGTGAGTTCTTTGGTTAACACTGACAGGCGTCTCAACCAATCAGGTTCACCGGGTCTGGTTACCGGTAATCTGATTGGCTGAAGCGACATCGAGGGCGGGAGAAGACATTGAGGATGGAAGAAGGACGGTGCTGACCCGAGGAAGGTAAGTGCAGGGCTGGGGGGAAATTGGCTGCATTTGGGGACAAACTGGCTGCATTTGGGGACAAACTGACTGCATTTGGGGGGAAACTGGCTGCATTTGGGGGGAAAAACTGGCTGCATTTGGGGACAAACTGGCTGCATTCGGGGACAAACTGGCTGCACTTGGGGGGAACTGGCTGCATTTGGAGACAAACTGGCTGCATTTGGGGACAAACTGGCTGCAATTGGGGGAAACTGGATGCATTTGTGGACAAACTGACTGTATTTGGGGACAAACTGGCTGTATTTGGGGGAAACTGGCTGCATTTGGGGGAAATTGGCTGCATTTGGGGACAAACTGGCTGCATTTGGGGACAAACTGGCTGCAATTGGGGGAAACTGGCTGCATTTGTGGACAAACTGACTGTATTTGGGGACAAACTGGCTGTATTTGGGGGAAACTGGCTGCATTTGGGGGAAATTGGCTGCATTTGGGGACAAACTGGCTGCATTTGGGGGAAACTGGCTGCATTTGGGGACAAACTGAGTGCATTTGGGGGGAAACTGGCTGTATTTGGCGACAAACTGGCTGTATTTGGGGGGAACCTGGCTGCATTTGGGGACAAACTGGCTGCATTTGGGGACAAACTGGCTGTATCTGGGGGAAACTGGCTGCATTTGGGGACAAACTGGCTGGATTTGGGGACAAACTGGCTGCATTTGGGGGAAACTGGCTGCATTTGGGGGAAACTGGCTGCATTTGGGGACAAACTGTGTGCATTTGGGGGGAAACTGGCTGTATTTGGCGACAAACTGGCTGTATTTGGGGACAAACTGGCAGTATTTGGGGAGAACCTGGCAGTATTTGGGGACAAACTGGCTGCATTTGGGGACAAACTGGCTGCATTTGGGAGGAAACTGGCTGCATTTGAGGGGGCAAACTGGTGGCGTTTGGGCACTGTGGCTACGTTTAATGGGCACAGTGGCGGCAATTGATGATTTTTATTTTTTCAGTTTGTTGGCGCCCCCGAAAAAAATTTGAGCACCAGCCGCCACTGGAACTGGTGAATGACAGTCTGCTCAGAGCAGAGGGGAGAACAGAGCGATCAGTGGTGTTTGATCGCTCAGTTCTCAGTGCAGAGCTAGCAGGGGACAGATACAGCATCGGATTGATGCTGTATTCACCTAGGAGAGTATAATTTTTTTTCCAATCCCATATTTCTCTTTTAATTAATTCTACATTGATTCTGTTCCATAATTTGAATATTTTATTTCATATGCAGATTTTAAAATGTTTTCTTTCATGGTTACTTATATACATGGTTGCCTATATACTGGAAAATGTGTTATGCACGTCATCTTTTAAAAAAAAAAATGTAACCTCTGAAACTATGTTGACTTTACATCCCTAAACTGCAGACAGCCATACACTTTAAGCATCTACAGGAGGCTGTATGCATGTGTATCTGCAAAGCTGTAATATGCATCTAGCAAATTCAGTTTCTAAAGTTGTGCTGTGCCCTGCCCTCCTTCTTCCAGCGGCTTACTATGGCTCAATTTTTGTAATGACCAATATTGGGGCAAGCAGTTGCATATTAGGGTTTTAGGGCTCATGAGGCTACTATGGGGGTTATTTACAATTACTAAAGGCAAATCCACTTTGCACTGCAAGTGCACCTGGAAGTGCAGTTGCTGTAGATCTGAGGGGGACATGCAAGGAAAATAAAAAACAGCATTTGTGCTTGCACATGATTGGATGATAAAATCAGCAGAGCTTCCCCTCATTTCAGATCTTCCCCTGAGATCAACAGCGATCTACAGCGACTGCACTTATAAGTGCACTTGTAGTGCAGAGTGAATTTGCCTTTAGTAAATCAACCCCATTGTGCCTGATCTAAATGTCTAACTTATGTTTAAGTGAATTTCACAGGAATGCGTGCCACGTTCCTGTGTGGTGTGGTTTTGCAGCCTATTCATTTGAATGGGCTGCCAATCACACCGGATCGCAGAAAAAGTAGTGCAAGAACAAATTTTAAAAGTATGCTGCACCAAACCGCATGGTACTGTAGTGCCATGCAATTTGGTGCCCACAAACCTAGTGTGTTTGTGATCTGAGCCCTGGGTTAAGGCACTTCCATGGCATAATGGAGCCAAATGATAGAAAACCAACAGTGTATACTGGGATCCTTTATGCTTGCTTCACACTGTAACATTAGTCAGTAAAGGTTTTCATAATGCAAGCTGAAATTTTAACTGAAAGTGGACCTTGAGTTGGGGGGGGGGGGGTGGTGTGCAAGTTTCCAGAGCATGGGGTTATGAGAAAATCCCAATGCACTGTATACTTGCACATTATGGCAGACTTACGTCTTAGTTTTCTCCCCCCACAGCGATGACCGATCCACACTTCCCATCACCATTCTTTCGCTGCTCTTAAATTCTTCTCCCAGTTCAGTGTCTATTCTTGTTAGCCATTGGGTGGTCGCTGACAATGTACCTCCAGTGCATTCACGCTGGCACTACATTGTCCCAACACTCGACTAAACTTTCACAAACCCCGGGGTTTACACTGCACTGCACATGTACCATAGTTGGTGTACATAAAAAATGGAAAGTCAATTTTTGACAGAAGAGTAGTCTCTATCAAAGAACTCAACCTATCAATTTTATTTTTAAATTTAGCTCAACTTTAAGAAAATATCTACAGTGTCTTGATGAAATTTGTTACTTACAAATTAACTGCAGAGATTTAGGTGGCCAAAGGCTATCTGTAATGTGAGGGCTGCTGCCCTGTAAACTTCCTGACCTTACACATAGGATTTGCTTTAGTAAAGGTAAATAGGCTGCTGACTTTCAAGGGATTTTTCCCTTAGCTTGGAGAATGAGGTGAAGCTCTGCTGACCTCCATTATCTATAAATATATTGTTGTTTTATCAATTTTCCTGCATGTCATTGGGCATCCTTTGCAAAGTGAATTTCCACTACATTAACTAAGCTAAAGGATAATTCAATAGTCAATTTGCCTTTAGTAAATCAACCCCATAGTCTTTTTTCCAACCACACTTAAAACGAGAACCTAAAGATGGTGCTACCTGGGCATTTTAACAGTGAAGTGTCTTGGCACAGCATTCATTGGTCAGCTTGAGCAGCCACAAAAGGCTATGCCATTTGACCGTTGAATAACTGGGGGTTGGTGGCTAATTATTAAATTGGCTAGAATTCGAAGACCTCTGCAGAACCTTGGTCTGGCATGCAGAGGTTCTACAGGGACAAAACATTTAATTTTAGTAGTGAGACATCCATGAACTGCAAAGTGTCTATCAGCTTGTGTATGTTTTAGTCCCCTTCTTTAAATAACATTTTTTTCTCTTAATATTCAGTAACAGCCAGAATAAAATAGAGTTTAAACCCTTCACGCCGAGCGTACACATATATGCGGCCTCGGCTTTAGGGGGTTATACCGGGATGATGCCCGCAGCTACAGGAATCATCCCAGTACCGTTTTTTTAGAGTGGGCGATCGGCTTTCCAGGGATAACAACCGATGCGGCTAAAAGCTGCTCGGTTGTTATCCCGGAGGAGATGGAGGGGACATCCCCCCTCCCGCTGCCTTCCGCCGGTCTTACCGGGCCTCCCGTCCCCCCGGGAGACCCAATCCGCGATCCGCCACTTTCGCCGGCTAGAGACAGACTGGCACGAAACCAGCGTCACTTCCGGTTTACTCGGCTACCAATGGTGCCGGTTTTAAAAAAAATACAGCATTCAGAATCGCCGTTTTCGAAGTGCAAAGGAGGGATTTGGACCCCCGATCCCTCCATAAAAAGTACCTGTCACCACCTATTGCTGTCACAAGGGATGTTTACATTCCTTGTGACAGCAATAAAAGTGATACCATTTTTTTTTTTAAAAACACAATGTAAAAAAATAAAAATAAATAAGAAAAAAAAATATATTTTAAAGCGCCCCCATCCCCCTCAAGCTCGCGCAGCAAAGTAAATGCATACGGAAGTTGCACCCTCATATATAAACAGTGTTCAAATCACACATGTAAAGTATCGCCGTGATCGTCAGAGCGAGAGCAATAATTCTAGCACTAGACCTCCTCTCTAACTCTAACCTGGTAACCTTTTCTTTTTTTTTTAAAGCGTCGCCTATGGAGATTTTTAGGTATCGTAGTTTGTCGCCATTCCACGAGTGTGCGCAATTTTAAAGCGTGTATCTATTTACTTGGCGTAACATCATCTTTCATATTATACAAAAAAATTGGGCTAACTTTACTGTTTAGTTTTTTTTTAAATTCATGAAAGTGAATTTTTTCTCAAAAAGTTGCGTTTAAAAGACCGCTGTCCAAATACCGTATGACATAAAATATAGCAACTATCACCATTTTCTTTTCTAGATTCTCTGTTAAAAAATATATATATATATAATGTTTGGGGGTTCCAAGTAATTTTCTAGCAAACAATACAGGTTTTAAATACCAAATGTCAGAAATAGGCTTAGTCATGAAAGGGTTAAATGCCAAGAGTATGTTTGACTCTGGTAGGGCACTGAGCACTGTGTCAGTGTGCCAGTGATAAAGCTCATCAATGTTTATCAACACAGCAGAGTAATGACATATTAAATGTTACATTGACAGGTCCCATCATACTGACATGTTGTCCTTCTCCTCTCTTCCCTGTCTAGGAGCGGCTCAGCTTTGTCTCAGCTCTATGGAACATCTGCCACTTTGGAGCATCATCATTTTAACCACGCTGTCATGATTCTTCAGAGCGAGGTACACAGATAATTGGGAGGCTGAGAGAAGTTTTATAGTATGTTCAAATTGTCTCAGATCCAAGCCTTACAAACACTTGGGGACCTGGGATGACATCCTCATATTACCAGTAATGGTACAAACCTATGGGCTTCTGCAGTAGGACTAAGAGCTTTATCTCAGTATTTTTAGGCTGGGAGAGACTAGGCCACTGGCAGAAACCTGTAGGATCCAATCAGAATAGTTCTTCTGCAACTGCAAAAATATTTTTGGGGTATTTTGTATGGATTTATTAGACCCCTTTCACACTGGAGCAGTTTGCAGACGCTATTGCGCTAAAAATAGCGCCTGCTTCACTGCCCGTTTCCTACTGCACATGCGCGATCCGCGCGGCTCTTTGTGAATGGGCCGGCTGCTCTCTGGGATACACACAGTTCCCAGAAGGCAAGCGCGCCCCCTTCACAGGAAGACACCCCAGGAGGACGGAGGAAGTAGACCCACCGTGGACGATGAAGAGGCAGATTAGGGACTTCCGCATAGCAACCGCTATTTCTGGTAAGTATAAAAACAAAAAAAAAATTCTATTTTTTTTTCTATTTTTGCAACAAAAAAAAAATTTGCAGGGTGGAACTCCACTTTCAGTTCTGCTTTAATGCTTCTGGGGTTTCATGAGATCGATGGAAAAATTGGGGTGGGAGGGACAAGGGAGTCCCAGGAAAGCTAATTTAGGCAGGTCAACTACGGCTTGTGGTGCAAAAATATGTATAAAAGGCTTTATTTGGGGTGGGGGTACATATACATATACATTAAATTTAAGGTACATGTGAGAAATACAGTGTTTCATGAGATCTACACTGATCTCTGGTCAATTTTCTTAAAGTTCTCAGTGTTTATCCCATCATCTGTAGTTAACATTTACCATGAGAATGTTTTTATGATCTCATGGATTGAAACAGCAGGGATGAAGGGGGCGGCATTGAGACAGGCAAGAGGTCAGAAATGTGTATGGCTCATATCAAAAATGTGACTCTTTAAAGTGGATGTAAACCCGATTCATCAAATTTGAGCTGGGCACATATATCTGCAGTATTTTGTTATCTCTCTTCAAACATCTCTTCAATGTCCCGTAGCTCTCTCCTGAACCATTCCTCTGTTATCAGCCTGATAACTCCTGACAAATTCTTGGACACATCAGATAAAAGCAGCCTGACAATTCTA